>CM062812.1:499387821-500587821 GCA_031772625.1 Pinus tabuliformis | reverse complement strand
ACAGCTACTTGTCGTCTTGCTAGTTCAGTTTAACGATACTTGTCTTCTCGTTATTTTTAACGGGTCTATACGATACTTGTCTTCTCGTTAGCCCGACTTTTCATAGATTTTTCGCAAGATCGCAAGAGAAGAACACTTCCTAAAGACAAAACATTGGTGTTATTGAGGGAGGCTTACCTCTTTCTGGTTACCCAAATATTGTCTCGTTAGATCAAACACTTCCTTGGCCTACCTTTTTCAGGTTACCTAAAGATTGTTTTGTTAAACAAGACACTTCCTCGGCAATGCCTACCGAAATAGACAAAGATGGGCGACGGGCCCCGTCTTTCCCAAGTACCTTGACAAAAGAATCCTATTCTAGAACAACCCTCTTTCCTCCATGGACGGGGTACGGACTAGTCATATTCTTTCGCGGAAATCCTACTTTATACCCAGAGTTCTCCGCCGAAGTAGACCAGGGTGCATGCCCCCTGGGTTCCAGTCATGTCTTCCCGAATTACTCGCGCTTATCAGGAGGACGGACCGTGGGTTGAGACACTTCTTGCATGAATAGACCATTTAGGGATGGTAAGCGACTATTTGCGATGTGTGATCCAGGAAACGAAACTTGGTCCACGAGCTTGACCATTCTTCCTCCATCTGGAAAACACATTACTCTAAAGAGTGAGGAGACTACTGCTCCCATGCAATATATATAGTCTCGTCCAAGGAGTAGGTTATAATCCAAGGGTCCTTGAACGACCATCACGCTCACTTGAACGGTCTTCACCTTCAGTGTTATTGGCACATTGGGGAGGATTCCTAAAGGGCGACTGGTTCCTTTATCAAAGCCTGATAGATTTCTCATTTCAGGCAAAAGCGCAGGCGAACCAAGCGCTTTCCAAGCAATAGAGGAAAGGATACTCACAGATGCCCCCTCATCAATGATAGTGCCGGCCATCACCATTCTGTATATTTGACAAATAATTCTGAATGGTATACTGGCTGGCAACCGGGGTCTGCCTAGTTGGTTCCAATCAAAGGACACAACCAGGTTTCTTGGTGGTGGGACCGAGTAAACAGCCGGATAGCGCTCTGATGAACTTCCTTCCTGCGATAAAGGAATGGTGGCATTGCCCCCTTAATCATCAGAGTCAGTGCTGATGAAGAGAATCTAGACGACGTCATCTTGATTCTCCTCTGTGATGGTGTCATTCGAAGATGGGGCCTCTGAAGGCAAAACCGGGTCAACTGCCATATCAACCTTTTGACTTTCGTCAGGCATGGATCCAGATGGTTCATCTTCAATGACAGGTTCTTCGGCTGACCACCTGGGTGGGTCGACCGGATTCTCAACTAGCGAGGGACTTGGCAAGAGTTTTTGATATCCAGGAGGAAGATTCGCTCGCAATATCGGGCGATCTTCCAGAACTCTTTTCGCCTCGTCTAAGAAGGGACAACGGTGGATGGCGTGACTGCCTTCACACAGTCTGCAGGGAAATTTAGCTTTCCCAATCTGTCCTGGAGCTTCACTCCCACTAGTTGATGGTGAACAATCGACATGGCTATCAGAGGTCGATGCTACCGAATTGTGCAGACGGGGGGACCAGTCTCTTAGTATCCAAGGGATACATGGACAATCTCTATGGAAGTGGTCTCCCCTGCATATGACGCATGGCGATTTAGGCCTTACGAGTGCGGTGTGTGGATTTTTGTTAGATGACAATTGTTTGCCCCCAGTTGCCTTAGGCTCCTTCTGCTTCTTTTCTTTCTTCTTCTTCTCCTTTTTCTCCTTAGGAACTCGGTTCTTTGACCGACCAGTTCTATCAAGCGAAGAGGAAGGAGGAGAGGAAGATGAAGTAGAAGGTTGGGAGGCAACTCTTGTCTGATCTAACTGTTGACTCGACTGCTCAGGAATGGTGGCATTGTGAACGACATTGGTTGAAAAGAGCCAAACAGGTAGGCCAATTGTCAATCCTGGAAGCGACAATGTGGCCATGTGGGGCGCACCAACATCTCCCCAAGAGGAGAAGGGACTAGGATTCCCACCAAGGGGAACTCCTCGGTTGGTGTGCTCCATCCTTTCAACCTAAAGATCAACGTGGGAATAAGGGTGATTGTTCCGTTTAAAATAAATTGTTAACGACGCTTTTAGACACAACTTGCTTTTTCAATTTTAAAGAGTCGAGAAAAAGCTAAAGATGACTCTAGTCTCCTTCGATGTTTTAACGAGCCTGAAGTGACAAATGCTCGGTTGGACTTTTTCTATTATAGAGTCTAAAAAAGGCAAAAAGAAACTGCTCTGGAGATCTAGGCAGAGGGTGTGCCAAACCTTTCGCGAAACCACAGAATACGTTTTACGGTACAGGTGGTCGATCTTCGTGAATGCTGTGTTCACTGCATCGCGATCAGTAGGGCGGCTGACACAGCTTCCTAAGGATAAAGGATATATGCCTATAGGGGTCTCCCAATATATACGCGACGGTACGTGGGAGCACAAGTCCGTATTAGTGCAATCGTCCCTCAGGAGGAATCACCCACCTTCTTAGAGATCGACAGTCACTACGTTTAACGACGCCGGAACACGTCTCTACCTAGACCTCTACTGTGAGCGTTATGTTGCAAAGCGTTGTTAGGTTCATTCAATATATTTAAAGTTGATCTTTTTAAAGTTTGTCTTTCAGGATCACCACGAGATGTATTGGTACAAATTCCTAAATGCAGTCTAAGATGATAAGCAAGCTTTATGATCTTTCAACTTTGAAAATCCTAGCTACTAAGGGAAAAGAGAGCGACTATCTTTTCTCAAAGAGCAATCAGCACACTCTAATGCACTCTTCCTAAATCCAACATGCAAACTTATCAAAATGCAAATGCACAATGCAGGTGTTTGTTTTCACTTTCTTAGTATAAATGCCTACAAAGAAAGCTTTTTGCACAACTTCGAATTCGCTTTTAAATGACTGAAAATAAACAAGTTTACTTTTTCCCAAATCAGCAAGGGTAGAAGAGATTACAATCACTTTGCGATTTTTCGAAAGAAATACTTGTTTCGACACTTAAAATGACAAATTCAAACCAATAAGCAAAAGCAAATGATAAATCAAACTGCAAACAGCCAATGAACTCTCTTCTAAGATCACAATCAATCACTCAATCAGATCTGAATCAAGGCTACAGGATGACTATTTCGCTCATGCAAAGGAAAACTGTAAATGACACCACAAACACATAAAAACACTTACAGTCTTTTTGTACAAAAATGATGTGGAATACAAGCAAAGAAAAAGGGATTACAGATGTGGTACCTATGCTGGTTAAAGGCAGCAAAAACAGAGATCAAAACAGGCAAAAGACAGCAAGGAACCCCAGCTACCCAAGGCCACACTGGTTCAGCGCAGGTACAACACTGTCAGTTTGACATTCAGCGCAGGTAGACTTCACGGGACCTGCATTGAAATGCAGACTGCCTTCACAATGCCTGCGCTGAAAGGAGAAACTCTCGTCTCTCTTGGTTTCCGGGTCATAAAATGCTCAAAAATCAACTGTTTCAGGCCAAATCAGAAACACAAGCAAGGTATAAACAGAGGGATACTTTGAAAGGGTACTAAAGACTATCACAAAGGATCATCAAGTCATTCATGAGTCCATTGTTAAGATCCTAGACAAAAACCCAGTAAAGGATCAAAGCAGCAACATCCTACTTTGCAAAGCAGTTCGATTGTTGTCGTTGAGTCTATGAAGTAAATAATGATTCAAGCTCAAACAAAATGACTTAAAGCAAAGTTATTCCCCAGCGGAGTCACCAATTTGTTGTGGGGAAAAATGCCTATGCAGGACAATCCTATCCACCTAAGGCGTGATAGTGCCTTAGCAACAAACGAATGCAGCTACTTCAGTTTCCTTCCTTTATGAAAATGAAAGAGAGGAGATTGGTAGACTTACCGTTATCTTTCGGCTGTCCCTCGATCTAGATCCTCTCCGCTTTGTGTGTCCACAGCTACTTGCCTCCTCGCTTTTACTCCCACAAGATCACAAGAGAACAACTACCTATGACAAGAGAACAGCTACATGCAACAAGAGAAGGACACAATACAAAGACAAATATACATATTCATAAATGATTCAGGATTAGAAGTAAATCAAATACACTAATGCAAATCATACAATAAACACCAGCATATAGGAAAGAACCAAGAAGCTTTATTGATTGATAAACAGGGTTCAGGAAGAGATACAACCTATAGGGTTCCAACCCAGCATCTCCTTCCCAGCAGCAAGGAATTCCTTCTTCAGCCCCTTTCAAAAGCATAAAAACCCAAAGATCCAACCACAATCCAACAGCAATTCTTTACAATACAATCCACCCTCCTTAGACCTCATGAGAGAGCTCTATATATAGGAGTTTTGGAGAAAGGATGAGTCAGCTTGAGGCTGGCATGAAGCTGACTAGTGTCCTCTCTCACTTCAGTTCTTGAGTCCACTTGGAGATTCTAACTTCCACTTGGAGATTTGGAACCTCTTACTCATCACCAGTCGAATTCCCTGATCCAAGTGTCATTTTGGAAGCTTCCTGGGCATTGACACCTTGAGGAATGAGTCTGCCACTTGTCCAAGTACGCTCAGCGCAGGTGGCCTTCTTTGCAGTTGACATTCAGCGCAGGTACAGAGTGGAGCACTTGACATTCAGCGCAGATGCTCAGTGGAGCAGTTGACATGATCCAGAATTTGCTTGTTTTTGAGGTTTTCAGGTGGAGAACTTTTAGAAACTGCTGTGGTTTGCTAGCCTTGTTCCTCTAGGGGTAGGAACAACATGTTTAGGGACTTTGGGATCCCTTAATTATTGACATTTCATGCAAGGCACAAAAATGTCTATAACACCCTGGTTGCTTAGCCGACCTATGCCTCATCCGAATGACGTCATGCCAATGTCACATGTGCCACGTGGCCTCTCATGAATGGTCCACATGTCACTTGAGAATGGCCCACTTGGCCACCTAAAATGTTGAAAAATGGCTTCCATGTGTCACTAGTACAATGTGCCACATCACTAGTGCCAACATCATCAATTTTGTCCTGTGCCTACCACCCGTGTGTCCATGTATTGTGTTATGTCATCGTTGATGATGCTCATCAATAGTTAAATTATATGGGTCAAATGCCATTGTCTAGCTTATTAAATTTATTTTTCTCACATTTATTTACATATTTTGTTATATTTTACTTAGTGAGAAGAGTAAAGGTGAGTTACTATGTCATGTGGCCTAATGTGTGTTAAATGTAGGAATTGGATCAGTTTTGGGTTGACTTAAGTGCAGGAATTTAGAGTAGGAAAGCAAGAGAGATTTTAGGAGTTGGTCTCCCTCTTTAATTCCTCAAATCATTCGAATATTCCTCCATACTATCTTATCATCTCGATATCATTGGAAGCCAAGAAGATAGACTTCATTAGCAACCAAGCTAGTGACAACCGAGGAAGAGTTATTCTCGAGATAGGGAGCCAAGTATCCCTATTTTCTAGGGAGTTGTTGGTAGCTCGAGTTTTGTATGAATAAGAGAGCCAAGGGACTCATTAGGATTCAATTTTTTGTTGTAGCCAGGAGGCCATTTTAAGCTAAAACATTTCAATTGTTATTATTATGATGTACTTGACATTTTTATGATAATAAGAAATTATGTTTTGATCCAGCATAAAGTTGACTTGGAGGGCTGAATCTCTTGGATTAGGGCCCAAACCTAGCAACAAAAGTTCCTCTTTTATAGCTATATTCTTAGCTTAAAATGATAGTTAGTTGTTCAAATTTATTTATGTTTTTTTTCTTGTTTATATTAGCACATTATTTGAATTGTTGCTTAAACTTGTTTCCATTAGTTTAAAGAAGCAGATTAATATTATAGTTTAGTGGAGGAAATTATACTAAAAAATCTTGTGAAAGTGGCCCCTATCTCACCTCCCTCATGGGATCATGATTAGAGGACCCCATTCTCGCAACCCCAAAAATAGGGTTTGTCATTTTTTATTGCATAGATTGAGTTTGATTCTTAGCTAGATAACTATTTATGATTTCTTGGAAGCATCTGTAATTGTTATCTTGTTACTTGAGTTTTTTGTACTTAAAAGGCAATCCATTTTATAGAGCTAGTCCTTAAAAGTAAATAGATCAACTTTCTCAAATTCAACTCATATTTTCCATGTCGACATGTAGTAATTTATAAATGTAAAGAGAAACAGGTTTTATTGTAGGGATTTTTGATATGAAGGAAGGGACTCCTCTAACCAGCTTCACCTAGGTCTTCTCCAGCTTCTGCTGAGGCATGCCAACCCATCGTCCGAACCTCTATTTTCCAGCTACCATGAGCAAGCTGCCTTAGGAAAATATGACTTCCTTGGGGTGTAGCTAGGCTTGGACTTGGGCATTGTTCACCTTCCTTACACCTTCTACAACTTTGGTGCACCCCTCCAACACTTTATATCACTATTATTACTCTCCAAAACCTCTCATCTAACTTCCTATAGCACATTAGGACATCTTGTAGTAGATGAGGACATCCTGTAGCAGTTTCTTGTAGAAAACCTGTAGCAGCCTGTTTTGGCATGATATGATAAGATAACCTAGTATAGGAGTAGCTTAACTCCTTAGATTGGACTCCATGACCAGAAATGAAAACTAGACCAACCTTCCCATTCCTTTCTGTCCTGCAAGATCAGAAAAAATTGGCTTTTATATCTCTGAATTTAGGAATTAAGACTTTTTCTGTGAATGTTAATAAGATAGTTAATGTATGCATGTTTTAGTTCTCAGATGATAGAGTAACTTTTTTTTTCAAGCAGTCCTGATAGCTAGATGATCAATTGCAATATTAGCATAGTTTCCTTTCTACAAGTAATTTGTGTCATTTCATAACTAGATGATTTATGGAATTTCATAGCATTTACCATTTCACAACTTTCATTTACTAATAGACAATCATTTACTTTTCCTGCACTAGAACTAGCTTTACATTCATTGTCCATAGTCAGACACCCTTTAGTTCAAGAAAGGACTGGATTGGAATCCTAATGGCCAAGTGCCCGAGTTGAGAAGTGACATGAGTAGAATGATGCATCTGTTGTGTATATAGCACTGTCACATCTAGGTTTGTATGAAAACCCGGGTTGATAAAGTAAATTTGGTAGCCCTAGGAGTTGCAACATTCTTGCTAAAATACTGAGGCTCATCACTTTTTGGCATTGTTTCTAGGGAGGTGTCTAGGTAGATGCAATTTCTACTTTTCTTTCTAATTTGCATTCAGTAGGTAGATTCTATTCTACTTTCCTTTCTATTTTACAATTAATTCTGCGAAAAAAATAAAAAGAAAAAGAATTCCTTCATTCCTCATAGGAGTAGAGACAATTTATGGAAATTCTTTCCAAATACCCCCACACCGTCAAACAATCAACCTTCCCTCTTCTTTGGTGACTGCCAGCTTCCCTCTCTGACTGGAGGGGAATTAGAGGACCCATTAGGTGAAAAACCAGAGATCTGTGAAGAGCCTATTCTGGAAGAAGAAGAACAAACCATTCCACACACTTACACCATGGCTAAAAATAGAACTGAGATTGAAAATAGAAATGAGGGTATTTTTCCCATTAGAGAGACTAATGGAGATACTAGGATGAAAAACATAAGCCCCTCTACCCTTCCATACTTCCATGGCTTAACCTCAGAGGAACCTGATACCTTTTTGTTTGAGTTTGTTGTCATCTGAAGAACTTATGATTATACCTCTGATGGCCAAAAGTTGAAATTGTTCCCATCCACCCTTAAGGATGTAGCCTTGCATTGGTTCATGGGTTTACCTAGAGACAACATCACTACCTGGGCTCAAATGCAGCAAGCCTTTAACAAGAAGTACAGGGACTATTGTAGGTCCAAAGACACCAAAGAGGAAATCGTTATAATGACCATGGGAGATGATGAATCCATGGAATATTATGAGGAAAGGTTCCAACTCAATTACAAAAGGGTTAGATGTACCCTTGATCCTGAATCACTCAAGTTAGACCTTCTTAGAGGAATCAGGGAAGACATTCTACAAACCCTAAAAATGTTGTCTAGAGGGTACATTTATCATCTACCTTATGATGATATCAATATAGTTTTCAAAAACCATTCTAGGGCTGCCAAAAGGAAGGGTAGGGTTAGTCAAGCTTTGACCAGTTCCTCTTCCTCCAACACATCTATCAAGAGTGAAATTGGAAACAGGTTGGAAGACATTAAAAGTGAAATATTGCACACCCTTTCTTTGCAAATGGACACCATGCAGATCAAGAGGAAGTGAGAGGAAGTAGAGAGAGCGTTAGCTATATTTTTCCCTAGATTCATTAGAAGGAATCCTAGAAATGAATGTCCATTGAATCTTATAGAGGTCTGCTTGGTTTGTGAGGAAACCCATTCCATAGATAAGTGCCCTTCTCTACGTGGATTTAAGGTTGTATACCGTGGGGCTGAACGTGGGGCTGAACAACTATGTTATATCAATCAAAGGAGGCCTCAAGGACTTAACCATACCAACAGGGCATGCAAGGGGCATCCTATTCCTATTACAATCCCAATCAGAATTCATCCCTTCCCCCTTGGTGTTATCCTACTCATCCTTCGTGGTCCACACCTTCTCCTTGGTCTTATTCACCTCAATACCCTTCCCAACTTGCCAATTAGTTATTTCAGCCATATGATCCCCCACATCCTTAGTGGGATACCCCATTAGAAGGTTGGAGGCCTCCATTCAAAAAACCTCGAGCCTTACTACCTCCACCTCAATCTTAGACACAGCTCCTTCATCCTGCTCCACCTAAGAAACCTCATATGTTTGCTCAAACAAATATGAACCTGAACAATAAACAAGCACAACAGGTCTATAGTGGAGATACATCCTACCTTGCCTATATTGTGAAAATTAAAGAAATCAACCTCAAGTCTTGAAGAGTGCTTCTAAATAACCAACCTCCATATCTACTTGAGGATCTTGAAGACGAAAATGAAGACAGTTTTCTTAAAGGTAATCCACCTCATTTTCTTGAAAAATTGATCCATCCTAATCAACACACCCTAGAAGAGACTGAAATTCTGGGAGAATTGAAAAACGTGTGTGTTAAAATTACACTCCTCCAAGCCATAAAGGATGTTCCCATATACAACAAGCTAATCAAGGAGAAATTCTTCAAACATCCTGGAAGGAGAAAGAAAGGCACCCCTACCATTAATGTCATTGGATAGTTGTCTGACTTAATGTTGGGGAGAGTGATTTCCCCAAAGTATCTTGACCCTGGAAGTCATGTGGTAGATGTGCACATTAATGCCATCATTGTCCCCCACACCTTGATTTATATTGGGGCTACCATCAATTTGATGACTAAGGAGACCATGCTCAAAATGAATCTCCAAGGGTCCTTAATAAATACAACAACAGTATTGCATCTTGCAGATAGATCCATAGTAGCTTCCGAGGGAGTTATTGAGGATGTGATGGTATTTTTTATTCTTGGGAGTACCCTACTAACTTCTTAGTTCTCCTCTCATCCTTGGAGGGACATGGATAGCCAATGTTGATACTTACTTAAGTTGCAGAGATGGGAACATGACCATTAAGAATGGGAATTTGTCCAAACAGTTGCCCTTGTACCCTCCTACTCAACCATCCCTGGAGCATGACTTACCCTTATGGTTGGAAGAGGAGGAGGAAGATGAATTATACCATATAACATCCTACCCAATTTGTACCTAGATTCTATTATAGGAGGGGGGAAACCTGATGAAGGTGACCTCATTGACCAAATACTCTAGAACCAACCCCCCCGGCACCGTGCCTCTTGATGATATGGTGAAGAAAAATGAAGATAACCCTTGGATTGAATTGTGCCTAGTTGACTCAAGCCTTGCCCATGCCAAAATGGTAGAATTTGGTCCATCTAAAACATTGAAAAGCAACCCCTCTGTCTCAGCCCATTAGGAAGAGAAGTTGTGCAACATGCTGAGAGAGCACTTGGATGATTTTTCCTAGAGTTATAAGTAAATGAAGGGAGTGCATCCTTCGGTGTGTAATCGCCAGATCTACATTAAGGAAGGATGAAAATCAGTGTGCCAACCTCATAGGAGAATGAACCCAACCCTCAAATACATAGTCAAAGAAGAATTGCAAAACTTGTTGGATGCAGGGTTTGTTTCCCCATCTTAGATAGTGAGTGGGTGTCCCCTCTAGTTTTTGTCCAAAAGAAGAATGGAAAGTGGAGGATTTTAGTGGATTATAGAGAGATAAACAAATCCACTAAGAAATACCATTTTCCTCTACCTTTCATTGATCAATTCTTGGATGGTATTGCAAGGAAGAAGTTCTTCTCTTTCCAGGATGGATTAAGTGGATATAATCAGATCCAGCTCACCCCAGAGGACCAACATAAAACCAAATTCACTTGTCTTTGGGATACCTTTTCTTATAGGGTCCTTCCTTTTAGATTATGTAATGCCCTTGCCAATTTTAAATAGGTAGTTATGATCAACTTTGTTGAGCTAGTCCATGAATTTGTAGAAATCTATATGTATGATTTCACTCCCTATGGCTGTGATTTCTAGGAGGCTTTCTCTAGCGTGGGAAAAGTATTAAATAATTTCATTGAAATGAACCTATCACTTAGTCCCAATAAGTGTGAATTCTTAATGAATGCATGGATTGTTTTAGGTCACTCAATATCCCAGGAAGGACTACAAGTGGACCCAAATAAAATTGCCATCATAAAAAGGGTCTGTTCTCCTCAAAAGTAGAGGGATGTTAGGAGTTTCTAGGGTTTAGCTAGATATTATACGATATTTATCAAAGTCTTAAGCAAACTAGCCTCACCATTTTTTGGACTACTGGCGAAAGACTCTGAATTTTGTTGGTTAGAAAGTTGTTAAGATGTCCTAGAAATATTGAAGGACAATTTTACTACTACACCCATACTCAAAGGCCCAAATTGGGCTCTTCCTTTCTACATCCCTGTTGATGCATTTGACAAAGCTATAGGAGAAACTCTAGGCTAGATAGATGACAATTTGCCTTATGCCATTTACTTCATTAGCAAAAATTTGTCCAAGGTTGAATTGAACTATAGTGTGGATGAAAAGGAACTCCTAGTTGTCATCCACTGCTTGATCAAATTCAAACACTACATCACTCGTTATCAAACCTTTGTTCATACTGACCATTTTGTTATAAAATACTTAATGAACAAGCCTGATGTGAATGCTAGAATTATTAGATGGTTGATTTTATTACAATAGTTTGATTTAACTATTAGTGATAAGTCAGGTAAATAAAATGTAGTTTCACATTTTTTGTCCAGATTTGGCTTGATTGCAAGTGAGGAAGGAATGGTTGATGATCAACTACCAGATGAGTGCCCCATTTACTTAGATTGGGGGCAATCTCTTCAAGATGGGCCCAGATCAAATTTTGAGGAGGTGTGTCAGGGAGAAGGAATTCTTTAACATCCTTCTAGCTTGCTATGATGGGCCTTATGGAGGTCACTTTTCAGCCAAGAAGACAGATTTCAAGGTACTACAAGCTGGCTACTACTGGCCCACTCTCCACCAAGATGCAATAAGATACACTAGTCGATGTGATCAGTGTTAGAGGATGAGAAAACCTACTCCCAAGGATGAACTTCCCTTGCAACCTTAGGTGACTCTAGAGCCATTTCACAAGTTGGGCATGGATTTCATTGGGCACATCGATCCACCATCAGGGCAGAAAAAGTACATAATTGTATGCACTGATTATTTGAAAAAGTGGGCTAAGGCCAAAGATGTGAAGGTAGAAACATAGGAGAAAGTGACTAAGTTCTTAAGGGATAATGTATTCTAATGAGCCTTATAAATGGGTAATTATATGGGCCATTTTACCTCGAAACTTAGTCAAATCAACCATTCTCTTAGCTTATTGTATGATTTTCTGATTATATTTATGCTTATAGGGTGACATGAGTTAGTTATTATGCCATGTGGTCTAACATGTATTTAATGCAGATTATTGATGGATTTCGAGGTCAAAGTCAAGGATCTAGTGGTCAAACTGCAGCAATAACTTGAAGTACACAAAGGAGAGGACTTATAGGATGGAATCCCCCTCATTTATTGCTCCTCACTTTGAATTCCCCTTCATTCAGCTCGGAGTACAAGCAGTCGAATCATGCACTAGAAGGCAACCAAGAAAGTGGAAGATGATTGATAGTTATCTCAAGTTTTGGGAGCCAAGCCTCCCTGATTTTAAGGAAGCTATTGGTAGCTTCAGATGTATAAGTAAAGGGGCCTAGGGCCTCACTAGGGTCGACTTTTTTTCTTGTGTAAACTATGCTCAAATTTCGAGCTTACTATTTTATGACAGTTTTATGTAATCTTGCTATTTTTTGATAATGAAGATGGAATCCTTTTTGAGATAGCACTGAGTTACCTCAGAGGGTTGAAGCTCTTGGTTTAGGGCCCAATCCAAGTAGCCAAGCTTCTCTTTACTTGTATTTGTATGATTTACTTCAGTTTGTAGATTAGTATACTGTTAGATGTATTTCTCTTGTGGTTAAGAATAGGTTGCTTTTGATGATTTAGCTTGCTTCCATTTGTGCTTTCTGTAGCAAGTTAAGTAGTTATCAAAGAAGATTAAAAAGGCTAGAAACAGTGCTTTGGTCTCTCTTCCTCCCTCTTCGACCATGATTTGAGGCAAAGACTCTCTTGCTGCCCGAAAAACACAGATTTTCTTCATTCCTAAGACTTCTAGTGTTTACAGCTCTCTAGTATGTTGATAGTCCAGTTTTCCTTTGCTTTAGATCTTCTTTATCATGTTCACTTCCTGATTTTCAATATTCCTTTTTCATTCTTTCCTTTCTTACAAAATTTCCCAGCATTTCCTTCTATACATCATAGTTTAGGCCATTTTAATGCAAAACTATATTTTTCCTAGGATGCACTCATTTCATTGGTTGCTTGATTTTCTTGGTTGACTGTCAGTTTATATGCAGCAAATATCCTCTAGCAGTAGGCCAACTTACCAACAATCACACCCTCCATCTGATCCATGCCCTATAGGTCTCGCAAACCTCACCTCAATTCTGCCCAAGTTTCCTTCATTTTTCATAGAAATTCTTCCTTTCTTCTTGATCAAACCCAGTCATATTTCTCTCTCCTGGTGATTCATAGTAGACCTTAGGTACCTTAACACCTCATTCCAGACTTCATCCACCTTTTCCACCCACTCTCACACCCTCAAAACAGCGAAAATTGCTCTCGGCCTCTTCCTGTAGGCCTCCTGTAGTTTTCTTGTGTCCTCCTATAGTTTTTCCTGTAGGATTTATTTTGAAGTTTGGGTGTGGGAAAAGCCTTCAGAAGGCCACCTAAGACCTCCTAGCACCCATCCACACCATCCTACATCCTCCCAAGCTCCAAAACCACCGTCTAGTGCCACCTGTTCACAGCTACACTCGCACACAATAAATTAGATGTGTGTTAAATTGACATAAAAACACATAAAAATCCAAAAATATGTTTTTTTTGCTTATTTACCTCCAAAAATAGCATGGTTAGATGTTGTTTACTTCCTTGAGTAGGGAATGGCATTTCTTTCATGGTTTTCATAGTGTTTTTGGAAAAAGTAGAAATAGCTTGTTAATTAGGGTTTACTAGGTTTTTCTTTACATTCCAGTGTTTCTCCTTTCTATAGTTAGAATAGCATATGTAGAGTAATATTTATTTCTTTTCATCACACATAGAGCTTCTTCTGAAATCTATAGAATTTGTCTTGAGCTCCTAGTGATCTTGCGCCGACTGACCAAGTGACAACTTGCAGTGAGAACTAGTACTTGTGCATATAGCACTGACGCTTCCAAGTTTGTTATGAATTACCGAGTTGATAAAAGTAAATTTGGTAGCCAAGGAGTTGTAGCATTCTTGCTACAATACTGGCGCTCACCATATTATACAAGTTTGGGTGCCCTAGAGTACTAGTCATCGATCATGGAGCTCAATTCACATAACATTTGATCAAAAATTTGTTGAGGCATGGGATAAAACATAGGAAGTCAACTGCCTATCATCCTTAGGCCAATGGAAAAGTAGAGGTCAAAAAGAGAGCATTGGAAGGCATCCTCACCAAGTTTTTGAGCAACAACAAAAAATATTGGGTTGATAGACTAGTGGAGGCCACTTGGGCCTATAATACAACCTAGAAGACAACCACTAGTTTCACCCCTTATGACTTGGTATATGGAAAGAAGGCTCTGCTCTCCATTGAGTTTGAGTAAAACACCTTGAGAATGGCATCAAAGTTATATTTGTATGTTACAAAGGCATAACAAGAGAGGTTTCTCCAGTTGAATGGTCTCGATGAGTTCAGGATTCAGGCCCTCCTACACACTGAAGTTATCCAAGTATAGAGGAAGGTTTGGCATGACAAGAACATCAAGGACAAGGTTTTCCAAGAAGGAGATTGGGCTCTTCTATATGACTCCAAGTTCCATGAATTCAAACGAGAACTGACGACAAGGTGGTTATGCCCATACCTGATAGAGAAGTGCCATGACAATGGAGTTGTTTAGATTAGGTCCTTTGATGAGGAGGATATTCCCTTGCTTCTCAATGGATATAGATTGAAATCTTACAAAATATCTCTGTCCAGGGAGGAGTTTGTCAACACCATTAGTAAGGAGGTAAATGTGATTAAAAGTGTCCTAGCTTCCAAGTCACTCAATTCTTGAAAACTATTTGATTTGTGAAATAAAACAATAAGATGCTTGAATGAAAACTCTATGAGGCATCTGAGGCCAACTCTTGGATTGAAAACCTCTTTGAGGCAACCTAGGAGTGAAAAAAGAAAAATAAAAAGATTCCTTGGTGAAATCCTCCCTTGAGGCACCTAGGGAAGAAAATTAGGTTGAAAAACTCTCTAAAGGTAGCCTGTGTGTCTTTCAAAAAGAAAAGAGAAAAGAAGAAAGAAAACAAAAAATACCATGTCACAGAACTCAAACCTATCCACTAATAAATTTTGTAATTTTGTAGGTTTTTAAACGCAGTAAAAGATGCAAAACTATGGGGATAGCATGCCAAGTTTCATTCCATTTATCCCACAATCAACCCCATCTCATCCATGCTAACCTTGTACCTGCCACTCATATCCATTTTTAGACATCAAAAATCATATTTTTTTCCATTTTCTGGCTGTCTATAGGATGTCCTGTAGCACTACAAGATGTCCTAAAATGCTACAAGAGAGGGGACCTGATAGAAAAATCATCATGTATTCCTATTCTAGGTTGGTTAGAGACCTCACACTTCATCAAACTACTCACCCATCATCAATGCATCCCTGGTCCAAATCACCATGTCATACCTAGATTTGTCTCATTTAAAAGAAACATGGGAAATGTAAAAATATAATGAAAAAAACCAGAGGACATGTCCTTCCTTGCCTTAACCATTCGCTACTCCATCATAGCTCTTCTATCATCCTCCAACCCCTACACCACTACCCAACATCCATCTAAGAAAAACATCATCATAAAAGGAAGAAAAAAGGGAAGCTACAAGATATCCTGTAGCTTCATGTTCCATTATTGCAACTAGCCTAAGACTTCATTCTTCTTACTAACCAGAGCAGTGAGGAGTACCATGATCTTTGATCACCTTGTTTCTCTTAGCCAGGATCCAAAGCAACAATAGAAGAAAAAATATACCAAGCACATGCACACATGAACAAACAAGCAGTCAACTATACAAGCAAGAGGAAATAAACAAGAAGAGAGCAAAGGAGCACTTACCTAAGCAACAACGCGGAAGGAAAATATTCCAACATGAATCAATCAACAAAAGGTAGGCATAGGTATGGAAACTTACCCAACTCAAGCTATAGGTGGCCAGTTAACTTGGCCACCCTTAGCTCATGATCAAAAAGTGAACTCCCTGTCAACATGCCATGTCAGAGTGTCACATCAATGGGAATCAATTAAAAAGGTGGTTGAATCGATTAAGGAGGAGTGGGTGATGATTATGAGGAGAAAATGAATGATCACCAATGGTGGGCCAACAGTTTATAATACATCTGACTTGCAAATATAGAAATATGCCCAGAAATAACAAGATCAACCCAATAATATAACGTGAAAATGCTTCTCTTTATTGATCAAAACCCTTAAGGTAAGGTAACACCATACAATCACTCCTTAAGGAAGGAGAACACTCCACAAGCCATATGATTTTCAATACAATATTCCTTCACGTCTCTCAATAGGGAGTCTCTAGCCTCTATATATGATTCATACATACAATGCCATGGGTCATTACCATGGTTCTCTCAATACCATGTATCTAATACCATGGGCTTATCACATTATTTCTAACTACTTGTGGTCCCTTACATGATGCAGGTTAACCACTTCATTTATTAACTATGGCCCACCCCATTATTACATTATTCTCTTGGGTACCTCCCTCTGTACCCCATAATATCCCCCCTAGGTATATTACATTCTGCCCCACTTATACCACTTGTAATAGATCTGACCTACAAATGTATAAGAATAGGAATATGCCAAGAAATAATAAGAGATAAATAGATAAAATTCATATCTTTATTAATATCAAACCCTTGAGGTAGTGTAACACCATACAATCACTCTTTAAGGAAGGAGAACACTCCACAAGCCATATGCTTTTCCATATAATAATCCTTGACCTCTCTCAATGGGGAGTCTCTAACCTCTATATAGGATTCATACATGTAATACCATGGGTCATTACCATGGTTTCTCAATACCATCCATCTAATACCATGGGCCTATCACATTATTGCTAGCTACTTGTGGTTTCTTACATGATGCGGGTTAACCACTTTATTTATTAACTACGGCCCATCCCATTATTACATTATTCCCTTGGGTACCTTCCTCTATACCCCATACTATCCCCCTCATGTATACTACATTCCACCCCCCCTAAACATGTTTCATCCCTGAAACAGAAGAAGAACACAAATAATAAGATCTACTCAAAAGAGTAGTCCACTAGTACCATGCACGTGCATCTAGACATCCAAGAGAAAGGTGAACCCTCGATCTAGTTGGTGCGTCGCTCGATTGAGATGGAAGTTGACCTTGGCGGATCTTCTATGTTGATGTGTTGTGGGTGGATCGACACCCCTCTATATCTGTCATGTGGGGGTTGTTGTCCTCGTGTCTAATTTTTTGTGCTCGTGTTGGCTGTTTTCTTTAGGGGTGATGTGGGTGGTGATATGCTGAAGTTTTAACCAACGATGTATCTTTCTTTAATTCACCACCTAATGGAGCCTGATTGGTATCTAGTACATGTGGTGGTTCCTACTCTTGTTTCTTATCTTCCAATATTACTTCAACCACAGATTCCTCATCTAATGTATTAGTACCTATAACATTTTCTACTCCAGCCTCCGTGGCCTCCGTGGACTCTACCTGTTTTTCTAGTACCTGGTTTGATGTTTGTGTTTGGTTGTCAACCATCAAAGGCTCATCATCTAATGTGTCAGTGTCATTAGAGCTTTGTGCTTCTGCCTCCATTATCTTTGGTTGGGTCTTAATGGAAATATCTTGCAATGTAATTTTCTTCTTTTTATACCAGAGCTTCATGAATTTCTTCTACACATTAATATTGACAGTACCCACAGATTCCATCCAAGGATATCAAAAAACAACATCTATGTTATCCATATATAAAGTTTAAAAATCACATTGCAACACATACTTATCCATAGAAATCTTCAAATCTTTATAAACTTGAACATCCTCATTATCAACCTCTTTGTTTTCAATGTGTTTTGCTAGAACTTGCAATTTTTTTGCCAAATTAATATTGATAAAATTATGCTTGCAACTAGGATTTATAGACACAATGAGCTCCTCCTTTTGAATATATCCATGAACCTAAAATAAGGAGATACCAACATAAAATAACCCTTTAGGTTTCTTGGTTTCCTTCTTTCTAGTATGAGACCATTTGCCCAAAAATAGTTTTTCAATTTCGTCTGCACGACACAACATCAGAATCTTACTGTCAAGTGATTTGCACCATATAGCAGCCTCACCTTTCAAATAATGTCCTATGGAGTCCTTCCAAAACCATGGGTTGTCACATTTCTGATCTTGTATAAATTTTTCAATAGTCAACCAATCAACTTTTCCTGTAAAAAACATATTGGTAGAAGCCATGAAGAGGGTTTTGAAAACAAATTCACTTACTTGGAGAAAATTTACAATAGCCACATTTTGGTCAATATTGTTTATGATATTTATTATAACCTATTTTCGAAAATGGAACTACCATTTTGCATCTTTCCATGTGATAAAAATCCCGACCTAGGCACTCTCGAGTTCAGATTCACTCTGCAACTGTCCCGTTGTCACAATTCCTTTTTGAAGAAAGAGCTAATTTTAAATCAGTGATATCTCCCTCATCCGAACTCTAATTCGACCAATTTTTTTTTTGAAATTGGGTAATTTTTCAAGAGGACCTCAAATATAAAATTATTTTCTCAAAATTTGTTAGGTCTGTATACTACTAGTGTGACCCCTTATTGTTATTAGTACAACCCTCTTATTATATTTTTGTGCCTGTGTAATCCCCATATTGTTATTATTGTGCCCCATAGAAGCCCACTATTGTTATTATTGTGCCCTTACATTATTGTTGTTATGTCAGCTCTAATTATATTATGACCCCTTAGACTCCTATATATAGAAAGGAGGTCTTGTCATTTGTATCATCCAAGAATTGTTCATTTGTGTAATGTAAAGGAGGTTTCCCCCTCGAAGAGGCTTATTTCTAAGGTGTTCATTTATCTTTTCTATTTTTTTGTGAGCTGGTTTCATAACATTTGTTATTAGAGCTGTGGATTCTAGGTTTTGTTGCTCCAAACAGGTCATCATTGAATTTTTGTTATAACATTTTCACTACGAAGTTTCAGAAGCTAAGGAAAAAACCCATTTGAGAAGAAATCGTTCTGAATCTCGGGTTCGAATTTCAGATCTTGTCTCGCTATATTTTTAGATATATAATCTGATTAAGTTAGGGTTTTTTCAGACTCCCAAATTACATCCTAAACAGGTGACATTGGGAAAATCGTCATAATTTTCTCTCTTAGCAACACATTGAACTTTTGTAAGAAGTTGCAGAAAGAGGACGGACTGTAGTTTTCTGTGCATAGTTTTTAGATCCGAAGGTTGAAACAGTGACACGTGGCACGTCATACAAGTTTTCTCTACTAAAACATTATATAATCAGGTCATCTTAGGAGATTGGGCATAACTCTTTCTTGGAGAATCAAATTCTGATCAGACTTGCAGGGTTCGAAATAGGACTAAGAGGGCTACTATAGGAGACAAGTTCAGATCCTAGAGATTTGAAAGTATAGAGTTACATTCATTTCAAGATCGAGCTCATGAAATCAATAAAAGGCGATATGAGGAAGTTTGATGGAAAGGATCCAATAAATTGGATACTATAGATGGAGCAATATTTTGATCTACATGGTGTACCACTGTCACAAAAGGTATGTATTGCATCTTCCTATTTAGAACCAAATCAATTTTTATGGTATAAAGGGCTTTGTTCTCGTAAACAACTTATTACGTGGGCAATTTTCATGGAGGAAATGATAGCAAATTATGAAGATAAAAAGAGCAACACCTTCTTTAGAGCAACAACACAACAATTGGAAGAAAAAAGAGAAAAAGGGCTTTGTTACAATTGTGATAACAAATACATTAAAGGTCATAAGTGTGTTGAGAAGAAATTATTTTACATTGATTGTGGAGAGGAGGAAGAGAAGGATCAAGAAACGTCAAAAGAAGAGTATATATTCCAGGAACCAACCCCAGAAAAAGAAGAAATGAATCCGACAATATCTTGTAAAGCATTGGAAAGAATTACCACTCCTAAAACTCTCAAGAAGAAAAGGGTTCAAGAATTGAAAGATCACATCAAGAAAGAAGAAATGAATCCGACCATATCTTGTAATGCATTGGATGGAATTACCGCTCCTCAAACTATCAATATAGAAGGACATATCAAGAATAAAAATGTTCAAGAATTGAAAGATCACATCGAGTCTCAAGAAATCAATCCGACCATATCTTGTAATGCATTGGAAGAAGTTACCACTCCTAAAACTATCAAGATAGAAGGACATATCAAGAAGAAAAATGTAAGAGTGTTGATTGATTCGGATAATACCCATAATTTTATTGATTGTAAGATAGCCAAGGAATTTAAGTACTTCCTATATCTAGCACTGAAGTGTCAAGTGATGGTTGCAAGTGGAGGAACCATAAATTGCTCTGGAAAGTGCCATAATATCAAACTATACATGGGAGAATATGTATTGAATAGCCCAACGATTTCCATTCCAATGGGTGGTGCTGATGTTTTACTAGGAGTCTAATGGCTACAATCTTTGAGTACAACAGCGTTTAATTTTCAAGAAGTTTTCTTGAAATTTATTTGGGAAGGAAAGGAAGTTGAATTGAGGGGTATCGAAGGAAAACCTGGAAAGATAATCAACTCTAATAGCATGAGAAATATTTTGAATAAAGAACAACGGGGTGTAATTGCACAATTATGTTCACTAGAGGATCCCACATCGAAATCATGTATTTCTCTAGATATCCAAAATGTTTTGGACAATCATTCCAAGGTATTTGAGACTCCCAAAGGCCTCCCACCTATTCGTGATCATGATCATGCTATTCATTTGATTCCACAAAGTGTTCCTCCAAACATCAGGTCTTACATATATCCATATTCCCAAAGGAGTGCGAACTCATTCAAAAGTTGCAGAAGATCCCAGTTCAAACAGTATTGCGAGAACTTGACAAGGAAGGAAAAATCATATTGGAACCTAAAGCAGTCATAGAATCGAGAAATGAAATCTACAAAATAAATCAATTTCAGAGTATCTCATCAAGTGGAAGAACTTACCTGCTGAAAATTCCACATGGGAGGACAAGAATTTATACAGAAGCAT
This sequence comes from Pinus tabuliformis, assembly GCA_031772625.1. NCBI lineage: Eukaryota > Viridiplantae > Streptophyta > Pinopsida > Pinales > Pinaceae > Pinus > Pinus tabuliformis. Next base: position 500,566,791 of record CM062812.1, on the reverse strand, counting down.
CAAGAACTACTCAAGCATTGAGGACAACAATTTTTGAAGGAGAGGGGCATGTTACGTCCCTATACTACTAGTGTAACCCCTTATTGTTATTAGTACAACCCCCTTATTATATTGTTGTGCCAATGTAGTCCTCATATTGTTATTATTGTGCCCCATAAAAGCCCACTATTATTATTATTGTGCCTTTACATTATTATTGTTATGTCGGCTCTGATTATATTATGACCCCTTAGACTCCTATATATAGAAAGGAAGTCTTGTCATTTGTATCATCCGAGAATTGTTCATTTTTGTAATGTAAAGGAGGTTGCCTCCTCGAAGAGGCTTATTACTAAGGCGCTCATCTATCTTTTCTATCTTTTTGTGAGCTAGTTTCATAACAAATTTCACCACAAAAATAACAAAATTCAACTCGAGATATGCCGTCCATGAATTTTCATCAAAAGCTTTATGCAAGAGAGCTGATTTTTAAATCAACGATATCTCCTTCATCCGGACTTCGATTCGGCCGATTTTTTTTTAAATTGGTTATTTTTCACAAAGAATCCAGATATTCAATTTGGTTCTTCTAAATTTTCACCAGAAGTTACAAATATGATATGCAAAGTCACTGCCCCAAAAAATTCTTGCAGAAAAAAAAAAAATCTCCTCTTTGCCCAAGAAAGAGCTTCAATACCACCTGTAATATATCTAAACTACAAATATAGGATCAACCCAATAATATAACATGAAAATGGTCCTCTTTATTGATCAAAACCCTTAAGGTAGGGTAACACCATACAATCACTCAAGGAAGGAGAACACTCCACAAGCCATATGTTTGTCCATATAATAATCCTTCACCCCTCTCAATGGGGAGTCGATAACCTCTATATAGGATTCATACATAAAATACCATGGGTCATTACCATGGTTCTCTCAATACCATCCATCTAATTCCATGGGCTTATCACATTATTTCTAATTACTTGTCGTCCCTTACATGATGCGGGTTAACCACTTTATTTATTAACGATGGCCCATCCCATTATTACATTATTCCCTTGGGTAGATCCCTTTGTACCACATACTATCCCCCTACATATACTACATTCCACCCCCCTTAAACATGTTTTTTCCCCGAAACATAAGACGAACACAAATAATAAGATCTAGTCAAAAGAGTAGTCCACTGGTACCATGCATGTGCATTTAGCCATCCAAGAGAAAGGTGAACCCTCAATCTAGTTGGTGCCTCACTTGCTTGAGATGGAAGATGACTCTGGTGGCTCTTATGTGTTGATGTGTTGTGGGTGGATCGTCGCCCCTTTATATCTGTCATGTGGGGGTTGTTGTCCTTGTGGCTAATTGGTTGCCATCATGTTTCTTGTTTTCTTGCGGGGTGATGTGGGTGGTGAGATGTTGAAGTTTTAACCAACTGTGTATCTTTCTTTAATTCACCACCTAATGGAGCCTGATTGGTATCTGGTACATGTGGTGGTGCCTACTGTTGTTTCTTATCTTCCAATATTATTTCAACCACGGATTCCTCATCTAATGTATCAGTACCCGTAACATTTTTTGCTTTAGCGTCATTGAACCCTAATTGCTTTTCTGGTACCTGGTTTTATTTTTTTGTTTGGTTGTTGACCATCAAAGGCTCATCATATGATGTGTCAGTGTCATTAGAGCTTTGTGATTCTGCCTCCATAGTCTCTGGTTGGGCCTTAATGGAAATATCCTGCAATGTAATTTTATTCTTTTTATACCAGAGCTTCATGAATTTCTTCTACATATTAATATTGACAGTAGCCACAGATTCTATCCAAGGATATCCCAAAACAACATCCATGTTATCCATATTTGAAGTATAAAAATCACAATGCAATAGATACTTATCCATAGAAATCTTCAAATGTTTATAAACTTGAACATCCTCATTATCAACCTCTGTGTTTTCAATGTGTTTTGCTAGAACTTGCAATTTTTTTGCCAAATTAACATTGATAAAATTATGCTTGCAACTAGGATTTATATACACAATGAGCTCGTCCTTTTGAATACATCCATGAACCTGTAATAAGGAGATACCAGCAGAAAATAACCCTTTAGGTTTCTTGGTTTCCTTCTTTCTAGTATGAGACCATTTGTCCAAAAATAGTTTTTCAATTTCATCAGCATGCCACAACTTCAGAATCTTATTGTCAAGTGATTTACACCATATAGCAGCCTCACCTTTGAAATAATATCCTATGGAGTCCTTCCAAAACCATGGGTTGTCACACTTATGATCTTGTATAAGTTTTTCAATGGCTGGCCCATCAACTTTTCCTGTAAAAAGCATACTGCTAGAAGCCATGAAGAGGGTTTTGAAAACAAATTCACTTGCTTGGCGAAAATTTACAATGGCCACATTTCAGTCAATATTGCTCAGAATATTTATTATGACCTATTTTTGGAAATGGAACGACCATTATGCATCTTTCCATGTGATAAAAATCCCGATCTAGGGACTCTGGAGTTCAAATTTACGTTGTAACTATCCCCCGTCACAAAAAATTTCTAAAAAAAGAGTTGATTTTAAATCAGCAATATCTCCCTCATTCCAACTTTGATTCGACTGGTTTCTTTTTTTTAAGTTCGGTAATTTTTCAAGAGGATCTCAAGTATGCAATTATTTTCTCAAATTTCCCCACAAAAATGACAAAATTCAACTAGAGATCCACTGTCCATGAATTTTCGTCAAAACTTTCTACAAGAGAGCAGATATTTAAATTAGTGATATCTCCTTCATCCAGGCTCTCATTTGGACGATTTATTTTTTAATTGGGTATTTTTTTGTAAAGAATCTAGATCTACAATTTGGTTCTTCAAAGTTTACACCAGAAGTTACAAATCTGATATGCAATCTCGTTGCTCCAAAAAATTCCTGCAAAGAAAAAAAAATTTCCTCTTTTCCCAAGAAGGATCTTTGATACCACTTGTAATATATCTGACCTGCAAATATAGAAATATAGAAATATTGCCAAAAATAACAAGATTGACCCAGTAATATAACATGAAAATGCTTCTCTTTATTTATCAAAACCCTTAAGGTAGGGTAACACCATAAAATCACTCCTTAAGGAAGGAGAACACTCCACAAGCCATATGTTTGTCCATACAATAATCCTTTATCTCTCTCAATGGCGAGTCTCTAGCCTCTTTATAGGATTCACACATAAAATACCGTGGGTCATTACCATGGTTCTCTCAATACCATCCATCTAATAACATGGACTTATCACATTATTGCTAACTACTTGTGGTCCCTTACATGATGCAGTTTAACCACTTTATTTATTAACTATGGCCCATCCCATTATTACAATATTCCCTTGGGTACCTCCCTCTATACCCCATACTATCCCCGGTAGGTATACTACACAGTCCCAATTAGGAAATATCATACCATTGCTAGCCAACACAACGCTCTTAGCCTTGACCATAAATAACATAAATCCCAAATTTCATGCACTTTTTTCCTCATTTCAATTTGAAAGATATAGAGACAAGCTTGAGAAGCCATCGAAAACTAAAACCCTGCTCTCACCATCCTACAGGAGACAACTATAGTAAATGACTACAAGGAACTTAGAAGATGACAGGAAGCACTAGAAATCCACAAGAAGTCTGCAAGCGGCTGCATAGGGTCAACTTGGTCATCAATTGGCATAATTTGAATCATTACAGTCAAAAGTAAGTGGCCCATATCTCCTTTTTCCATGCTTTGATGATTGATGAAATTTGCACTCTTTTAGTAATTACAGTTAGCTTGGGAATTAGATAGAGTTTGGGGTGATATAAAAAAAGTTATGTGGTTATAAGGAAGTGTATAAATTGCAGTCATCCACTAAGAAATTTAAGCTCTCGGCCACCCTGAAATCCATACTAAAGATATCCTACAAAACCTCTTGCACTTAGCTAAAACAGAGATGAAAATGGGAGGGGGGTTCAATACAAGAGAACCCATAGATATATCAAGAATTCACGATGATGAGGTAACCTATGAGCTTTCCATGGCATTAAACCCTCAAGCAAGAATGCATTGCCACTATGGTGAGAGGGTTGACCATTAGCATCAACCTTGATGTGTTTGGCAGAGTGACAACAGTTCCTCTAGGGATTCAATGGAGAAAGGAGGAAAAGGCCAACAACAACTTTGATAAGAAAAAATTCTTCCTAAATGATGAAAATCCTTTTGAAGACAAAAATGTGGTTAGAAGGGAGAGCCTTCCATACCCATGGGATGACATGAGCTGCCACATCCTTAGGTAAATTTCTTGTGAAGGGAGACTAAGTGTAGTCTATGGCTACCAATTTAGGCTCCTCCATGAGTTGAGATTTAGAGACAGAGTACCCATAAACGAGAGGCTCATTATGCCTTATTTCCTCTTACATTCCATTATAGACATGAGTGAGAAGGTGAAAGAAGGCAATAACTAACAGTTAGCACACCATGGTCTCATTAAGCTAATAATGGAAGATGCTTTAAGCCAATTGAGAATTCATGTTCTCTATTCTAAATTTATGGACATGGATAGAGAAGCCTTCCTTGAAACCGGATCCCTTGAACATGGTGGAACCCCAACCTTTAGTGCTTAAGAGGAAGGAGAAGAAGAGGAGGGAGAAGTGGAGGAAGAAGGAGAAGAGGAAGAAGAGGTAGATAAAATAGAGGAAGAAGAAAAATAAGATGAGGAATAAGAAAAGAAAGAAGGAGAGGATGAGTAGAAGGTAGAGACTAGCTGTGAGAAAAATGTTGCACTTGAACAAGAGGAGATGTCCCCAAGATTGTATCTTGAACCCACTGAAAAGGAGGTAATTGCTACCTTGGTTGCCTTGAACACACCCATCAAGTCCATGAGGAAAAGGAAAAGGAAGACCCCACTATATTTCAAAACAAGAAGAAGCACTAGGATTAAGCAGGGGAAGCAACAAACACAAACAAAAACCCCCATCATAATTGAAGAATCACCAAACAAGAAGGAGGCGCTAGAGTCAATGGGAGTGAAGGCTGATAAAGTCATAGAACCAGAAGAAACCCCAAAGGATACCATCACATATGTCAGGAATTTTGTCACTAGGTCAACATCATCTAAGAAAACCAAGGCACCTATAACCCTCCAACATAAATAAAAAGTCCTCCAACAGGATCCCCAAACAGTGTTATAGGAAACACTGGTAGCGCTACAGGAAAGACAAAAAGAGCCATAGAAAGAGTAGTAGGGGAAGAAATAATGCAAGGAAGCAACAACACAGGTACATGAGGGGGAAACTTCTCCAAAGACGTTTGAGAGGGATTTTCCAGAGTTGTGGGAGGCTAGGCTGCAACCAAATTTGAGCTACTACTACAATTTATTGAGGGAGGCAAAGTGATACCACAGAAATTTGCAATCCCTTTCTTCTTTGAACTTGAAAAAGAAAGAGGAAGGACACATTGATGGATGAAAATTGCTAAATCAAATAAATTAGAAGATGTGGCCCATATGGAAGAAAAACTCCTAAAGATGGGCAGGGAGTTGAGTGAATTAAGAGATAAAGAGAGCACCCTGAGAACATAATTGCAGGCAAAAAACACATGGCTGAGGTGGAAGTTGCTAGAGAAGGACAACCAATTAACCACCACATAAGCCTCTCCTTAGAGGCACTTCAATGCAAGCTTCCATCCAAATCATATGCACTATACCTCAAGGATCAGTTGATATAGTTTCAAATTAAGGCATTGGCACAATAGGGGACCATGAGATTTCAAGATTATGGACAATTCATTGAGCTATGTGAAAAGAGCACTCTTGAAGACAAGGCCAAATTATCTAAATTCTACCTACACAACCTTGCCTTGACACACTTAAATGTGTGGGACCCTAATGCGAAGTTGGTGGACTTGCAGTTGATGACCCTTGCATCATGGATGAGTTATGATGAGGCCAAGGCTAAGGAGGTGAAGAGAATAATAGAAAAAGAGGAAAGAGAGCACCTCTACCTGCGCCAAGATACTTGGCCAACCAAGAACATGCCATCTCCCATTTTGAGAACACTTTAAGGGACTAAGAGCCAACAAGCATGCCAAAGGAGATGGAATAACCTGCCACACAATCTCCAGATCAGGGAGTACCATTCTCTTGAGAGATTGAGAAATGCATTGGAAAGGACACACTTGTATAAGAAGGCCACGTAAAGACTAAAGATCAATTGGATTGGCCTAAAGCTCAGTCTGCCTTTGATGTTGGGTTTGCTAGAAGGTAGGAAGGAAGAAGAGGAAAGAGAGCAGTGGGAAGAGATAGAGAAAAGCAGAGTGTTCTATCCTCAAGAAGAGACACCATCCATAGAAGCCTAGGATGTCAGAGAGGCCACTAGGGCTATGAAAGATATGGATATAGATGACTAGGATTCTCATAGGATGAGCAACAATTTCAGTAGGGGGGTAATGATAAGGCTCATCAATGGGTAAACTATATGGCTCACAATGCCACTCTCCAGCATATTAAATTGACTTTTCTCACATTTATTTACATATTTTGTTATATTTTACTTAGTTAGAAGAGTTAAGGCGAGTTACTATGTCATGTGGCCTAATATGTGTTAAATGCAGGAATTGGAGCATTTTTGGGTTGAATTAAGTGTAGGAATTTAGAGAAGGCAAGCAAGAGAGATTTTAGGAGTTGGTCTCCTTCTTTAACTCCTCAAATCATTTGAATATTCTCCACTCTGTCTCATTATCTTGGTGTCATTGGAAGCCAAGTAAACTGAGATCATTGGCAGCCAAGCTAGTGCTAGTCAAGGAAGAGTTATTCTTGAGTTAGGGAGTCAAGTATTCCTATTTTCCAGGGAGTTGTTGGTAGCTCTAGTTTTTTATAAACAAGAGAGCCAAGGGACTCATTAGGATTCAATTTTTTGTTGTATCCAAGAGGCCATTTTCAACTAAAACATTTTGAATTTATTGTTATGATGTACTTGACATTTTTATGATAATGAGAAATTATGTTTTGATCAACCACTGAGTTGACTCAGAGGGTTGAAGTTATTGGGTTAGGACCCAACCATAGCAGCAGAAGTTCCTCTTTTGTAGTTGTATTCTTAGCTTAGAATGATAGTTAGTTGCTGAAATTTATTTATGTTTAGCTTAGCAGGTTGCTTGAATTGTTGCTTAACCTTGTTTCCATTGGTTTAAAGAGATAGATTAGTATTGCAATTTAGTGGAGAAAATTATACTAGAAAATCTTGTGATAGTGGCCCCTATCTCATCTTCCTCATGGGATCATGATTAGAAGACCCCACTCTCACAACCCCAAAAATATAATTTTTCTTTTCTTTATTGCATAAATCAAGTTTCATTCTTATCTAGATAATTGTTTATGATTTCTTGCAAGCATCTGCACTTAATTAGAGAACTTTTGAGGTATAAAATGGGCCTCCTAAGAAAAATGTACAACCAAAATAAGGTTTATAAGAACCAATAGGATTCAAGATGATGATGTCAACCATGGGGGACGATTCACCGTTTTTGGGGTAAAAAAGTAAAAAGATTAAAAAAATAATAAAATAATAAAACTATTTTTTCAACTTGTACTTTCAACTTATCTCCCTAAGGTTTTAATCAAATTTCAAGCGATATTAATTGTTGGATGAAAAATTTAATTCCTCATCCAAGGAGTAGCCATGTTACATACTTTCGATGGACCCTGCTACACGAAAAATGATAAATACATAAAAAACGTGTTTGCAATCACGTTTTTTATGTATTTCTCTTTTTTTGTGTAGCAAGGTCCATTGAAATTATGCAACATGGGTACTCCTTGTATGAGAAATCAAATTATACATCCAACGAGTGTTCCCTCTTGAAATTTGAGTAAACCCATAGGGAGATAAGTTGAAAATACGAGTTGAAAAAATAGCTTTTTCTTTTTTTTTTTCCTCTAAAATTTGATGATGTAATCTAATCTTATTTTATTATTTCTACTATCTCATTTTCTAGTACTTAACAATATATAGATCATATTTCTCAAATTCAACTCATCTTTTCCATGTGGACATGTAGTGATTTATATATGAAAAGTGAAACAAGTTTTATTGCAGGGATTGTTGATCTATAGGAAGGGATTCCTTAACCTAGGTCTTCCCCACCTTTTGTCGAGGCATACCAATCGATAGTCTGAACCTTTGTTTTCCAGCTACCATGAGAAATATGCCTTAGTAAAATCCAACATCTTTCGGGTGTTGGGCTTGGCCTTGGGCGTTGTTCACCTTCCCTCCACCTTCCACAACTTTCCTGCACCCCTCCAACACCTCATATCACTATTCTTACCCTCCAAAACCTCTCATCTAACTTCCTGTAGCAGTTTAGGACATCTTGTCACAAACCTGTAGTAGCTTGTTTTGACCTGAAATGATAGTGTAACCTAGTATAGGAGTAGGCTAGCCCCATATCTTGGACTCCATGACTAGAAGTGAGAACTAGACAAGCCTTCTCATTCCTTTCCCTACTGCAAGATCAGATAGCATTGGATTTTATATCTCTGAAGTTAGTAATTACAGTCCAAAGTAAATATAAAGTTAATTTTCTAATTAAAAATCATAATACCTATATTACCTGTGATTGAAGTTTGCCAGATGACAACAAGGTTTTGGGGATGACTCTCCACCCAACCATAAGCTCAGTTGCACAAAGATTTGCTACAACTGGCCACCCCTGAGCCCTCAATCAATGTACTACTGCCAATGACTCCTATGTCTTAGAATACCATTCTTCCAAGAGAATGAAAGATAGAATCTCAGAATGATGGAATGTGTCCCATCCTCCTCACCATCTAATAAATAGAAGAAACATTGGATGGGAAACCACATGTACACACTCCATGTGTCTACATGCAACTTTCTTTTGATTTTTAGATTTCTTGTTTTATTTCTTTACTTTTCTTTTGATTTTTAGCTTTCTTGTTTTATTTTCTTCTTTTTGATAGTTTTCTTGTTTTATTTCTATTTATTTTTATTTAGAGCTTTAGTACGGTTATTACTATTTATTTTTTTTATTTTTATTTATTTTCTTATATATGTTTTTAATATAATTTATTATTTAACATTTATGATTTATGATTTATGATTTATTATTTATTATTTATTATTAAATGATCTATTTATTATTTATATTATTATTTATTATTTTGTAGTATTTATTATATTTTTATTATTTATTATTTATTATTTATTATTAAGGGGAGGGATATTACATACTCTCCCACTTTAAGGAACTTCGTCCCGAAGTTAAGTTGAATTATTTATTATTTATTATTTTATTTACTTCATGTTGCCAACACCCTCTACTGAGCTAGTATAACCAGTGGGAATCGAAAGTCTCCAACACCCTGGAAAATCTCAAGGAATCTCTGTCCTTTTTCCCACTTTCAGCACTAGGCATAAGCCTGACTCGGTCTGTATCCTAGTCCAAGGTTGGCCCCAAGGCTCGCGCCTGACTCAGACCTCATCTGCCCCAAGGCAGGCATCCGGTCTGGTACTCAATGACCTCGGGCATCTCGCAAGTCTGGCCCACTCCCTCCACAACTAATAAGGTGCACAACCCCAGGCATCGAAGTCCTTTACATCCCTTCCAGACTTTGGCATCCCAATCCAATAACAGGCACCTCGCCTAGAACATCAGGCACTTGGCCTCCTCAAGATGGTCCCATAGCTCTTCAATAGCTATCCATCAAGAGCTATACACAAGAAAAAGGAACCACTGGCATATGTAGTGTTGATTGAGTTTTGTCCCCAGCCCATATGGTGTTACTTATTCTCCCTCATGCGTATGGGCTCGCACGAGATCATCAAATAAACCAGCCCTCTTGGCCCATTTGTGGAGTCCTGTGAATCATCACACCCCAACATGCAACCAATGCATTAACCATACCATCATAGTATCATAGTAATCCACATGCCAAGTCTTGCATGCCATCATGGGAACATTCATCAATGTTAATGGCAACATTATGACTAATAACGAACTGCATGCTCATGCATATCATAAATTTGTATGCAACTATCGCATGCTTCACCTTATGAAATACCATCGTAAGTTAGATCATCAACGTATTTGCGTCAAAGACATATCATAACTTCACATAAATGAATCACATGTCAATAAACCTCATATTACAACATCATAACTCTTATGCCACATTATGCATATCATATCCATCATGAGTATTCAATACTTATCATCACGTAGTAAATGAATATGTCAATATACCTTGACTTATGCATATCACTATTATCGTATGGATACATTAACACTATAAGAACCATATGTGCATCATTATCCTCCTACCATGATATCATGAAATATCATCAATAAGTTTTCATCAAGTTGTCAATTACTTTTCAATGATCATTTCCACTTCTTTCTACTAGGTAGTTGGTCATTTGCACCAACAATATAATCATCATTCAATTTCACATGAGCCTCATCATCTTGGGTCTTAATCTCTCGTTATATATTCTTCCTTACCGAAGGAAATTATGGTGAAATTCATTGTTTAAGATATTTACTAGTTATTCCATCATCATCTATTCAAAATTAAAATTCCTTGATTTAAATCCATTTACCCTTTGACTTATTGATTCCAATACTGCTATATGCAATTGCATATAAATATTATTTCATCATGATTTAATTTTATATCATGCTTAATTTACTTGCATGACGATTTTTTGATTCATGTTGACTTATTTAACAATTAGCACTTCATCCACAAAAATATTTTCTTATCTCGTCGAGTTTGTCAGGTTCATATCTCAATACCATTTGATTGCTTTATCATAAAAGACTCTTTCTTAAATAGTATCATTATTTTAAATTTTGAAACAGTTGGAAACACTACTACCATCATTGTCCATTTAAATGTGAGGTGTTATGTGGAAACAACCTCTTTTAACTTTATGGGAAGTCCTACTCATGAAACAATGAGTGAAAATTAGTCAAGTACAACCTCTATTAATTGACTTTCACTTCTTTTGTCACTATGTACACAATCCTTCTCAAGGTATCCTTATAAAATTTCTAGCAACATTCCTTCCTATATCTTCCTTGTTTATTATCACTTGGTCATCATGCAACTTCACACCTTCACATTTTTAAAATATGTAGATCATCATTATGACCATTACCCATCATGTTTCTCACTCCACTCATCAATACATTTCTTCTTGATAGAACATTCCTTCATTTCCTCCTACCAGATATTCTTATATATTTTTCTCCTAGTCTTCCATGTCTACTAGCTTAAAAATGGAAATTTCTTTACTTTATTCTATTTTGACTTTAATTTCTCACCTCCAGTCATTGTGGTTTCTTTTCCTCCTCTCTTAAACATAGCACCGATATACCTTGGAAATGTTGTTACTATTTCCCAACTTGGGTAATACTTGATAAATAAATTTATTAAGATGGCTAATAAATGTAATCCTGTTTTAAGACATCCACATAATAAAATTGCCTGATCCTTCATCTTGCTATCCATAATTTACTCATATATTTAGTCACCTATGGAAAACTTACATTGCAGCTCTCCCATTGTTATAGATGTTATGCACACAACTTATCTTCTCCAATCATTCTATTTTATCATACCTTCCAGGTTCCTTAAAATGAACTTCATTATTACCATGATTTTTCAACTTCCCTAGTTGATTGCCAATATTTTCTTCTTTATGTGCATCATCCTTAGATAGACCTTATAGTGATACCTTTAGAGTACCAAGTGATGATTATACCAAACTCTTTCATTATGTTCTAAAATAGGTTGTCTCTTCTTACTGATTTCTTACTCTTGTTGTGATACTTCTTCTCTACCACCTTAATTATCTGATCCAAGTTGGCCATAATCACATGAATTATCATTAGTTATCATCCCAAAAAAAAATGCAAGTTTCTCCTTTCCATTTCTCCTTAGACAACTTTGACCATTATATGCAATTAACCTTGAATCACGAACCTCATGTAACATTATACTCAACATCTGAACTTTAATCCAAATCTGTACGATTTGCCACTGAGACTAAAAGATACCATCCTGTGGTTTATATATATATACTGCAAACCCAACTGATTCACTCAAGAATGAAGGGAAATTCAATGGTAGCTTGATGATGTTTAATATATAAATAATATGAGTAGTAAATGAGCATATACATGTAATCTGAATGGCAATTGCAATGAAAAATTAAATTTATTAGAAGATCATATTGAGAGAGTTGTGTTCTTGCAATAATAGACCAGAGAAATGCCAAGCAACTGCTAAAGGACAATGAGAACAACAATCCAACCCAAATAATGATCAACATTCAAGGAATGTTATCTCTGTTTTTTTAGATCAGATTGAACAATAAAATAATGAACAGATGCCAATGAACAATGATGATCTAAAGGTAATAAGATATCAGAGTTTATCCATTGTGAATTGGGACAAATTTCACTATTTTAGAGCACTTTAATTGGTGACAAATTATGCAAATACTTCAAGTGCTATGTAAACTAAAATGAACCGGTGGTGAGTAGTTACACCAGCATTAAAGATTTGTTCCTCCACAAAAGCATGCCAGTATACCATATCAATCGTGCAATCTTTCAGAGAATTATACATCGTCAATTATGGGTAGATTATCACCATCCAAGATTACAAGATTATATGGTTGTAATGGAGAGAGCTATGTCACACCTTTAACCATTGTAGTTGATTTTAGCACTTTTCATTTTATGAAATAGCGTCTAGCAAACAACTCAAGAAAATGAGATAGTGGTTTTTACCATGTAATGAGATTTCTAATGAGAGCAGAGAATCACAGAGGAAAGGGCCAGTATCTAAACCAAAGAATCTGCTGTCTATGATGATGCATGAGAAAAACCAATAAGGAACCAATGAATGCATCAAACTTTAACTTATACCGGCCAAACACTTACAGTTGATCTTCCAAAATAAATGGTAATACCCCTGGAATTTCAGGTCTCACTTCTAATATCATACTTTTATAATGATTCTAAAGAAATAAGATTCCTCACTTGAAGAAGCATAAAATAAGAACCAATATACTCAATAATTATTATCAGAGTCTAATAATAATAAGGTTAATAAGTTATCCTTATTATAAGAGTTTATGAGTTTTAATAAGATATATTTTATCATAAATTATCAACAATCACAATACTAAAACCATAAATTACCATAAATTATCAATAATTACAAATTTTGTAGTATAAACCATTGAAAACATGAGTTAGAAGGTATTAATGATGTCAGAATAAAACTTAGAGAATTATCTCAATGTAAAATCCAAATTCAAATGACTAAAGCTTAAGAATATTTGTGGCATTATTGTGTTAAATAGTACTTGAATTTAGAAAGAAAATTTATTCCTCATTATATGTCACACCAATATTAATTCTACAGATTCATGATTATTAAGGATAAAGATAAATTGAAATTTTGTGCTGTAGAGTGAAATATTTAAGTATCTGTTTAAGCAATCATAACTTATGTTAGAAGAATTAAATGGACTACTTTTAACAAAATAAATCATTAAACAAATTTATTGAATGTATCTTGAGATTCTCATGGCTATTAAATGATTATTCTAAGGAAATTTAAGAAATCAAACAACCAAAGAAATATTCCACACCATAAAGAAGAGACACCGTCACCCGACCCAAAACGGATCGGATGACTGGGAAGGTTATCCTTCCCCAAAACACAAAATAAAATCATTTTATTAATAGGATGGCCCGCCTGCAAGTGCACCTGCAAAGGCAACACCATGTCAAAACCCTTAAATTACAATACATTTTAGCCATAATGATTTCCTGGATAAGACATAAAATTGCCTGCATGTGTACAGAAACCCAACCCCCAATCAGCATTTCACATTATGCATCGTGCCGCCTCGTGAAAGTTAATTGATCGGCTTCGTATTCGGCAGCGGAGGTCCCAAGGTTCATCAGTGCTTTTTCTCATTCGTTTCGTTCCTCAATGTTGGCTCCTCCTTTGTATGAGATTGCCAGGAAACTCTTTTAAACAACAAACAAGACTGACCAGATTTACTATATGCAAGGTTGACCAGACACATATGCAAGATTATACGCGTAAAATAGTAGAAAATGGTAGAATCACTTGAATAAACAGAGTTAGCGCGATTGGCAGCCATAAGTATTAAGGATAAAAGCACACATTAAATATTATGTAGCTGGGTTGTTATTGCTCACATTGTTTGATTCTAAATGCATAAACGAGATTATATTTTATATAAAAATATTTTGATAAGTATAAATTGATATTAATATCTTTCAAAAATATGAAAAGTCCCCATGAAGAGGAAAATGTCTCTTTACAAATTGAATTGGACAGAAGACGCTTGTTTTAGAAAAGGAACAGGTAAATCCGAAGGACAAAGTAAGGGAAACCACGGTCACATGTACAGATGATTGCCTCAATTCTCATGAAAAAAAAGGATAGGTGAAGATCTGAATCGAGAAATGATTCTGAGCTAGAAGACAAACAATATCTGAGCAATAGTTCAAAAACAATGCCAATTTTGTAGCAGGGAAGTTAGTTAAAAAGACTAGGAAGGCAGGCCAGTATGAGAATTTTGTTCTTACATTTAAATTCGGAAGATAGCACATAAGGGTTGGCAACTATCTTTCCATTCGCGAAATACTTTAATATTAGGAGCTTGACCAATTGAACAAACCCTCCTAAATTTACAAATGAACAACCTTTGCAAATCCCTAAATTTTCTTTCCAAAAAAATATATATTTCAGAAAAATCTCCTATACTTTAATATCTCCGACATTTAAATTTATTTTTTTTTAAATATAACCATCCTATTCAATCTTTTAAATAAAACAACCCTTTTGAATAACCTTATTGAACCCTTTTATAAGCTATTAATAAACCTTTATAAAGTTTTCATAAACCTTCGTTTTCAAAACTTCAAAAAAAACGAGCACAAGTATGGTCTTTAATTTTAAGATATAAAAAAAATCTTTTGGACTTTTCCACAAATCTTCATAAACGTCTATAAAAACCTTTAACCTCTCTTAGACTTATAATAGAGACCTTTCCCAAAAGAAAATCTTACGCTTTAGTGACTAATATTTCTGAGTGAAGTTAGGATGATTTTCTTAATTACGCGAAATGGCAACCACAGTGGTTCTGGGGTCAATCCCCGCCTGCACTATTTAAATTTTTGTTTGTTTGTTTTGCCAACAGAGAACCAACCGACGTACCCCAATGACCATTTCTCCTTATTTTAAGTTGCTTATAACGACTTAAAAATCTGGATTGTAGCTGGATTATTTTTTTGTTTTAAATTAATATTTTCCAAATATCTTATGAAGTCATTAATGTTTGAATTGCTAGAAAAATATTATAATGCATGTGATTTTCTATATTCTTACTTTCAGATTTCAGATAATTTCATTAAAAGAATGCTAACGTTTCAGGCCCAAGCAGAGAATAAGCGAGGGATGAAGAAAAAGACTTTGCCACTAGGAGATCGAGGCTTCGAAAAATTAGAAACCATATATTGATTAAATTTGCAGAAATCGTTAAAAATATTAGTATATCCACATTTCGAAATCCACCATCGACTGAAAGATCAATTATAAACCCCTCCAAGCATCATTCACAAAACGCCATATTTTGTGAAGAATGACGAGGAGCCCTATGAATTTAAAATGGCAAATGTCAGAAAATTGTTAAATGGCTTAACGATAACAATGCTTAAAACAAAATTTAATATATGTTTCTGGACAAATATTTAAATTAACAATTTTCTGGAGGGCCTGTCAGCGTGGTAAAAAAAAAAAGAACAAAGGTCATTATGGCAACCACAACATATAAATTTATGATAAACGAGTTTTATATGATGACTATCATAAAAATACTCACCACTTAGTTTGTGGCAGAGCCTGCAAAAAATGGCTAAAGAATTAATGAAAACGAATCAAAATTGCGGAAATCTAGAAACTCCAATTCCAAAGTTCAGTGGTCGTGGAAATTACTCGTAGGAAAGTAAGCATCCTGTAACTTTCAAAAACAAGTCAAGTTAAATATTCTAACAAAATAAAAATAAAAATTAGATGCCTCTAGGCCCTAAGGGTTGAGCCTTGCTCTGATACCATATGTAGCAGTCCAAAGTAAATATAAAGTTAATTTCCTAATTAAAAATCATAATCAAACAAATAAGCACATACCTATATTACCTGTGATTGAAGTCTTCCAGATGACAACAAGGTTTTGGGGATGACTCTCCATCCAACCGTAGGATCAATTGCACAAAAGTTTGCTACAACTAGCCACCCCCGAGCCCTCAATCAATGTACTACTGCCAGTGAATATTATTTCTTAGAACACCATTCTCCCAAGAGAATGAAAGATAGAATCTTGGAATGATGGAATGTCTCCCATCCTCCTCACCATCTAATAAATAGAACAAACATTGGATGGGAAACCACATGTACACACTCCATGTGCCTACATGCAACTTTCTTTTGATTTTTAGCTTTCTTGTTTTATTTTCTTCTTTTTGATATTTTTCTTGTTTTATTTCTATTTATTTTTATTTAGAGCTTTAGTATGGTTATTACTATTTTTATTTTTATTTCTTTTATTTATTTTCTTGTATATATTTTTAATATTATTTATTATTTAACATTTATTATTTATTATTTATTATTTATTATTTATTATTAAGTGATTTATTTATTATTATTTATTATTTATATTATTATTTATTATTTTGTAGTATTTATTATATTTCTATTATTTATTATTTATTATTATTTGTTATTTATTATTTTTATTATTTATTATTTATTATTAAGGGGAGGGATATTACATAGGAGTAGTTTAGCCCCATATCATGGACTCCATGACCAGAAGTGAAAAGTAGACAAGCCTTCTCATTCCTTTCCCTACTGCAAGATCAGACAACATTGGATTTTATATCTCTGAAGTTAGTAATTAAGACTTTTTCTACAAATGCGAATGAGGTAGTTAATGTATGCATGTTTGAGTTATGAGATGATAAAGTAAAATTCTATTTTCAAGCAGTCCTGATAGCTAGATGATCAATTGCAGGATTAACGTATTTTCCTTTCTGCAAGTAATTTGTGTCATTTCATAGCTGGATGATTTATGACATTTCATAGAATTTACCATTTGGCGGCTTTCATTTCCTAAATATAAAAGCATTTACATTTCCTCCACTAGAACTAGCTTTACATTCACTGGCAGTAGTCAGACACCCTTTAGTTCAATAGAGGACTAGTCTGGAATCCTAATGGTCAAGTGCCCTAGTTGAGAGGTGACATGAGTAGAATGATGCATATGTTATGTATATAGCACTGTCACCTCCAAGTTTGTATGAAACCCCAGGTTGATAAAGTAAAGTTGGTATCCCTAGGAGTTGCAACATTCTTACTACAATACTAAGGCTCATTAGTCGTTGGGATCCTTGTCTTTTTTCTGACGGTCATATATATGTTTATTGTGTGTCAATGTATAAGCCTAGATGTCTTATTGCATGCCCCACCAAATGTCACGTCTTTTATCTAACAGGTGTTAGGGAAACCCATTGGTGGTTTGTGGACCCCGTCATTATTAACAATGGCGTGCAATAATCCTCTGTCATTGATCTTTCAATCGGTGGTCTAGGCTAAATTCCCATTGCAAACCACCCTCGTTAAAAATGGTTGAGCAGGCATGGACCTACGAAATTCCAACGATGTGTCGATGGGGAAATATGGCTTTTACTGCACCCCAAGAATTTCCCGTCATTTAATGTTCATCTCTGCTGCTAAAATCTCCACTAATTTTGGCCAGTTTCCAAACTAAAACTTCTCTAGAGACCTCCGCCATATTTAACTCTGCCTCCTTTGAATTTAGGGTTACCTTTTCTTTCACTAACCATATCTTCTGATCGTGGAGGTCATTTTCTAACTTCCACATACCATTGGAAATATCTTTAAGAGCTCTTTGCATCTAAGTTGTTTCCACTTGAGTTTGAGGTGTTCTTCTATACTAGAAATTCCTTCCAATTCAATGCACCTTCTCCATCCATGCTATGCTCATCTTGTAATCATCTTGTCTTTTTCCGTCATCTATCAACACCTTCGAAATCTTTTGCCACCAATGAGAACTCATTTCTAATAAGTTGATCACATGTTTATACAGTAATGGAAGTTATTAAACAAACACCCAATATAATGAAATAATAATAATACCTCAACCAATCACATTACAAATAAATAAATTTAAATAGTAATAAGAAAATAACAAAATTGAATTCACAATGTTAAACTATGGATAATCGACATAGATTTTTGGTAAAAGGAAAAGAAATACACAGTGAAATGAAAAATCAAATGCATAATATTATGCTTGCCTGTAGGGCAGTATATATTGCATTGGATTTTTTGTTTGACATTCTATTGTCTTGTGGTTGACCAAAAAAATTTGCATGTTATCCATGATTTAACATTATAAATTGGTTTTTAGTAATTTTTGTTAATATTTTAATCCTGATTCATTGATCTCTTATTTTGTAATGATTACATTTGTACAATATTAGTTTTATTTATATAAAGCTACTAATTTTTAGGATCTCATGAGAGTTGTGTAATTATGGAAAGAGCAACCTTTTTATAATATAATGCCAAGTGGTATAACAGAAAATAACTTTTTAGTTACAATAATCATGGCGTGCACACACACACACACACACATATCAAAATTAATAAATAAAAATCAAAACAAAATGATTTATAAAACTTTTTTTTTTTTTTTTTACTTTTTAGAAAGTATATCTTCTCATGGCCCAACATCATTGATAAAGGAATTTGTTTTCTATGAGAAAATATGATTCATTGAAATTTTAAAACTCTACAAAAAGTGTAGTACAATTCCCAGTTTATCCAACAATTATTTTATTATATAGTTATTGTTATTATAACCTTTGCAAAACACAATACCATGTGGATAACTACCTCAAATTTTTGTGCAATAATTTTTGGATGCAGTTGCAAGTCATTAGACACTCATCTCCCACGTCTCACTCCAACGAACTCAAAGAAAGCGAACTAAACCTTCAAACTCCACTTTCGCGAAAGAATTGCAAATGTTGAATCCCCAATTTGATGTCAAACTAAATATTCAAACTTTGTGTGTCAAGAAACCCTAGAGATTAGATGAATGATATGAAGGAAACTTTTCTTCCAAACCCCACCCTATTTTATATTTTAAACTACTAGTTCTACCGTAGATGAAATAATTGTAATGAGCTATGATGATGTATGTGTAAAAGTATTTAGCATATGATCTTGTGAAGTGAACCATTTTTTTCAATTTTCTTTTCTAATATATGTTTTTTGGTCAATGCAATAAAGTTTCATTTTAAAATTTGCAAGTCTCTTCAGTTGATAATAATTAACAAAGGTAATGTTTTTTGTGCCACACCCTCCCTCTGAGCTCATTGCGACCTAGATTCTCCCTGCGTTTTCTTCCCCGGTGGCCCATTTATAGTCTAATATGGAAGGGGTTTTCCCTTCTCATGTAGACCCTTCTAATGTCTCTGCCTTTTCTTTCTCCATTCTCATCTCCTCGCTTGGGGTTCACCATGACCGACCTTCCATCTCCAAGTTTGTCAAGAAGATAAATGAAATCCCTGAAATCAATTTTACACCTGCTATGCCCCACAAAGCTTCTCTTTCTTTGGAAGATCATGGTTTGGTTGGTCATTTTACAGGACTCTAACCTCCTCCAAAAATAGTCCATAAATGGGTGGAAAGAATTTGGGCTGCTAAAACCCAAGGTCAAATCTCAATCTGCTTTTGCAGTAGGGAATACTTTACCTTCTACTTTGAATCGAAGTAATACCATGACCTAATCTCTAGAAATGGACCTTATTTCTTGGATACAAGAGGCCTATACCTGAATAGATGGACACTATATTTTGATCCTGAACTTGATGTTCCCAATGTTGTCCTGGTTTGAGTTTGTCTCCCAAATCTCCCCCTTCATTTCTAGGGAGATGACTCGGTAAGAGCAATAGGTAATGAATTCAGAAAATATATAGAGAAAGGCAAGCCAAGAGAAAATGTGCATGCCTATGCTTGAATACATGTGGAATTTTATTAAGTAAGGGACTACCAGAGGCAGTGAAGATCAAGGTATATAACTAAGCCCACATCCCACAACTGGACTATGAACAACTTTCTTTCAAATGTAAGGTATTTCATGAATTTGGTAATTTTGAAAATATGTGTTCAAAATGAGTAGCAAAGGAGCTAGCTGAAACTCAAGAAACCCAATGGGAGACTTTGAAACTTAAAAAATCAGGGAAACAATCATCAAAATCAGCAGCACCCTCTCATTTTGGTCTATCTCCTTTGGTTTCTCCCCCTCCCTCTTCCTTTTTCTCTCACCCATCTAGACCTTCCCTTCCCCATCACTCCAACCCTTTTTCTTCCTTGGCCCCCCTTGACCCTGACTTGCCTCCTGCTTATGAAAAAGGTGAGTTGGAGCAACTCATCTTTGATCCTACTCCCTCTTCCCCCTCTCCCACCCCCCTGCTCCTCCCCTCCCCATTCTCCCTCTCCCTCTTCTAGTTTCTCCATATTCTCTATTGAGCCCCCAAGCCCCTTCTTTTGAAAGGATCCTAACGAGAAATAAATCCAAGGAATCGCTTGCTCCTCCAAATAATTCTAAAAAATATGGAATAAAATAAAATAGGGAAATTCGATATGAAGCAGCAAAAAAATACATGGCAATGGGCACTCAACAAACAATGGACACCTACATAGATAGAGGAGTAGGAATCAAGGACATGCAAACTCAGATAAGGAGAGGTAAGGGATATTCCCCCCATTATATAATAAATAATGAATCTGGTCTCCTGGAGTTGTAGAGGTCTTGGGCACTTTTCAAGAGTAAATGTAACAAAATATCTTATTAAATCTGAAAGTCCCAACCTCCATCTACTTCAGGATACCAAGTTAACTGAGGAAGAAATGGTCTTAATAATCCAAAAACAAAATAACTTCAAAGGTGTTGAAATAAGTGCAAGAGGAGCTTATGGAGGAATCTGTACTATGTGGAACCAAACAACATGGGACCTAATTAGATATCACAAGGATCAACATTGGGTCAAAACATAAATTAAAAATAAAAACACAAGAAAAAATTATTATTTTCAATCTCTACACCCCATCTCACTTCAAAGACAAGGAAATGTGTTGGCAATCCTTAGCAGACCAGTTAGAAGCAGAAGAAAATCGAAGTATAATAGTTGGAGGGGACTTCAACTTGGTTATGAATGCAGGGGAAAAATGAGGAGGTGTTTTCCTACCAAATTCAAATAGAGACAAGCTCGAAAGAATTATAGAGGAACAAAGTTTATTTGAAATAATCCCAAATAACAACAAATTGAACTAGAGTAACAAAAGGATTGACTGAGGCAAGATAAAGGAAAGACTTCACCATTTCCTAACCCATGCCAGTATTATTTCCGAATCAAAACTAGTGTCATCAAGAATCCTCTCATCAACAACATCTGATCACAAATCTATTTATCTAATATTTAGGGAGTCCATAAATTTAGGACCACTCCCCTTTCATTTCAACCCCTTGTGGTCCACCATCGATGAGGTCATGAAACTAGTGCATTCTACATGGAAATCTAGTATCATTGGATCGCCAGGGTATATATGGGAAACCAAGCTCAATATGACCAAGAACACTCTCAAAGAATGGGATAGAAATCATTACAAAGAACCAAACCAAAAGAAAATTGAACTTCAAAGGAAGTTGGACCAAGTCTAGGAAAAGATGGAAATTGGAGAAGACACCAAAGAACTACAATCTAAGGAAACTGAAGTCTATTGGGAAATCTATCAAACTAATATGAAGGAAGAGGAAAGCTGGAGAATTAAATCCAGGAGTTTATCGATTTAGGCAAATGAAAAGAACACAACCTTCTTTCATAATCTAACTAAAATGTGAATAATAAAGGAAGAAGGGAATTTAGAAATTAAAGGGCAGGAAGAAATCAAAGAGGAGGCATATCAACACTTTAAAATATTACTATCAGTAGAGGAAGAGCATAAAAGTTATGAATATTTCTTAAGACACACTCCAAATATGGTTTTTAATGATGCAAATGCAACTATAACAAAACCAGTAGAGGAAGCGGAACTAAAAAGTGCAATTTAGAATCTCCATCCAAACAAAGTGCCCTGGCCAGATGGTTTCTCCATCAATTTCTATCGCTTGTTCTAGGAGATCATAAAAAAAGGCCTTCTTAAAAGGATTCATAGGGCTCATCGAAAGCAAAAAAATAGGAGGAAATATAAATTCAACCTTCCTGTCTCTAATCCCGAAATAATCCAGGACAACCTCCTTTAACCTCTTTATACCCATATCCTTGTGAAACTCCTCCTATAAAATCATAAATATGCTTCTAGCTAATCATCTCAAAATTATCGCCCCCCACCTAATTTCTGAAAATCAAGGTGGCTTTGTTCCTAATCGACAAATTGTTGATAATATTCTATTAGTCCAAGAAGTTATCCACTCTAGCCTTTCTAGAAATGAGCAAGGATTCATCTTGAAGCTAGTCAAGGTTAATACTTTTGATAGAATTAGCCAATCTTTCCTTCTTGTTTTTCTTCACAAATTAGGCTTTGGAAAATATGTCTAGACCTCATAAAAGCATGTAATCAAGGGCCTTGGATTGCCCCTTTAATCAATGGAACACCCGGGTTCTTTTTTCAAAGTTCCAAGGGCATTAGGCAAGGATGCCCTATTTCTCCATTCCTCTACATAATAATGGCTGAATCTCTCAATATAAATCTAGAACACAACAAGGAAAGTGGGCACATCACTAGGATCGAATATAACAGAGGAATAAAAGGCATGAATCATGCCCAATTTTTCGATGACACTTTTTTCATTGTTGGCACCTCTTGCACTATTTCCAGAACATTTAAATCCACCTTGGATCAATTTTGGAGGCCTAAGAAGGAATTCTCAACAATTCTAAGGGCAACATATTTGGATAGAACACCCCTTCGCTAATTCATCAATGCATTTCTCAAATCTTTTGCATCCCTTTGAAATAAAATTGGTCGCATTTCAAGCATTTTGGAATGTCAATTTCAAATTGTCCTATGAAGGTTGAGGTATGGACAAAAGCTATAGACAAAATAAAGAGGAAAATGTAGCTCTAGGGAATGGAATGTCTTATTTTCGTTGGGAGGATAAATTTGATCAAGTCAATTCTCTCCACCCTCCCACTATACCAATACACAACTGTGAAATCTCTAGCTGGGATCTAAAGTAAAATTGAGCTAATCATAAGGAAGTTCCTTTGGAAGGGAGGTAAAATAGAAACAAAAAAATTTAGTTTAATAAGCTGGAATCAAGTAACATCCCCTTATGACAAAGGAGGAATATCCATATCGCATCTAGGTTTGATGAACACAACTTTGGGAGAAAAACTCATATGGAGGATAATAATTGGAGAAGATTCATGGTGGAAGCAAGTTTTAGAACATAAATACATCATCGCCTCACAACATCATCTTCTCACCTCCCAACTTCCTAATAGACCATGTTCGCAAATTTGGAAGCTATGAAAAAAATCTTTGCCCCTTATTCAAGCCAACACTTCTATAATCCCTAGGGGAGGACAAGAAATAAACATCTGGATAGATAGAATTATGGGTAATCCTTCTCTCTCTTCCTTACAGGACATTCAAGATCTCAAGTTCTGGCTTCAAAATAAAGGCATCTTAAAATTAGATCAAATATATTCCTGGAATCAACATGACAATACATGGGATGGATGGATTCTTCCTCTAGTCCCCCCTGAGCTTCTCCATCAAAGGAATCTCCTCCTCCAACATCTTAAGGGAGTGGCCCCTATTCATCTCAGGTAGAAAGACAACTTCAAATGGAACCCAATTAGAAGAAACTATTCAGTCAAATCTAGATAAGGCAAACTTCAAGATGGTCATGAACAACAACCCACGTGGCCACTATGGAAAATTGTTTGGAAATATGAAAGTCTCCCCAAAATCAAATTCTTCATATGGATAATGCTCAAGGGGAAGATTCTCACAGCTGACAATCTTAGGAAATGAGGCATCCATGGCCCTTCAATCTTCCTTTTTTGTCTAAAAGTTGAGGAAACCATTCGTCAGCTTCTCATCTCATGTAAATTCTCAAACAACTGTTAGAAATCTTTGGTAAGTCCCATCCATGTCAAATTAAATTCCACTCTTAGCATATATGAATTATTTGTCTACTCGAATCCCAACTATCCTTATTCCTTCAAAAGAAAAATCATGCTCAAACACTTATGGACTTGCCTTCTGACCTTTCTATATTGGAAACTCTAGTTAGCAATGAACAAATATATTTCAAATCAAAAAGCCTGAAACCAGGGAAGTCTTAGCCAAAACGTGGAGCCTTTCCATGTAAACCATTTTCTCAAAAGGTAACAATAAAATATATATGAAGCTATTACAAAATGAAGAGAGACGTTGGTTCAACTTCGTCTTTGATAGATCACCCCACATTGTCCATCTACCCATGAGAAATATTCTCAATTCAGTTAATTAGAAGGTGCGTTTGAGAGATTAGGCTTTCAGGGATAGGCTAAAAGCACTTAGTAGACCATGCCTCTTCTTTGATGGTCCCTCTAAATCAAATCTCGGTCGCGCTAGCGCTAGTGGTTTCATTATTGATCAACTGGGATTTGAAAAAGTGACATTCGAGTGGGGTTAGCTACTGAATCTAACAACAAGGCTGAGGCATATGGCTTTCTTTTGGGCGATTAGATTCTTTATGAGTGTAATTTCAAAAACCCGATAGTGATTGGACTTTCAACCATCCTCATTCATTAGATGGTCAAAAAATCAATTCCCAAAAATGTTGACCTTGGGAAAATAGTCTCTCGAATCCAACATCAAATGAGGAATTTGAGAAAGGCTTCCTATTATGATGTATATAAAGAAAATAATGGCAAGGCAGACAAATTGGCAAACCATGCATGTTGTAGACCCCAAGGAGAGGCTAGAATCAACCAGCATATTTTCAATAAGTATATTCCCAGAGTTCTTACTTGATCACATGAAATAAAGGACTCTATTAATATTCATTCCTAAAAATAGTCCTTTCCACTTAGGCGACAGACCTTTCAAAAATCCCCAGCATATTTTATTGGTCAAAGTTCCAATTTCCAAGTGGATAGGAGTATCTTCTTGAAATCTTCTCCTTTGAAATTTTTTGAGACTGCAAATTTTCACCTGACTATTCATAGAGTTCTTGTGACTGTGCCCTACTCTGTCCCTTCCATAAATTCCATTCCTAGCCTCATTCTCTTCTTTAACGCACAACTTCCCTCTCAGCCTATTTCCTTATCTACTTCTTCGTTCTCTCTGCCTTATGGTGCCTCTTGTCTCTATTGTGGTCCTTCCTTCAGCGGTTGTGAAGTGCTCTTCCTTCTCACTCTACATACCCTTTGCTCTCAGCGCCATCAGAATCTCCTGATATCTTAGATCACCCATCTTCCCTCTCCTATCTTCTCCCAGTGGCTTCGACTCATTGTTGTCATCATTAGAACTCCCTCATAGAAGAAATGTAACAAGTTAAATCTCTTCACAATCAGTGGAAGGAGTATTTCTATTTGGAGATGGGGTTCTTATACCATCAATGCACCAACCTTAGGAATATTCTTAACAATATTTTCCAGTGTTGCATCCATATCGAAAAAGCCCTGTATTCTCTGTGAGACATGGTCGAAAAGAAATTTGTTGAGAACTCAAGATGGAATGGTTGAAGCAACGTACATCCAAAGAAGGTTGAAAACCCCATCAATCAAGAGTAAAAGGAGCAGACAGACCCAACTTTTCCCCAGACTCCACGAGAAATTTCTCAATCAAAATGACTATTTTCTCTCTAGTGTTTGTCTCTCATCATAGTGAACAATGAACAACAAATGTATTCTTTTGTTGCAACAATATATTAGAGTCTACAAGTTAAATGTAGTAGGAAAACAAGTGTTTCTCAATTTCATGTAAAAGTAGGAAAACCCAAATCTAAGAGTTTTGCTTCGGTTCTCATCCTTATCTGATTAAAAGAATTGTACGAAGGCACAAGCCTCTTTCTTTTTTCCGAATGAATATACCATAACCGAATATATATATCTATATATATATATATATATATATATATATATATATATATATATATATATATATATATATATATATATATATATATGTTTCATTTTAATGTGGAGATGTTTGATGGGTGAATGGAAATCATTCATCGAGCTAATTGTACATCTTTATATGTAATTCTAATCATATAAGTATTATATTACGAAATGTCATATGAAGACATACATACTCTACCCCACTTTATATGTAATTGTAATCATATTAGTATATTACGAAATGTCATACGCAGACATACATACTCTAACCCCCTTTATATGTAATTCTAATCATATAAGTATTATACTATGTAATGTCATACGGAGGCATACATACTCTACCCCCTCTGCTTTTGAGCATGTGACCTCTTAGGAGGAAACACATGTTCTTTACCATTAGGCCCGCTCAAGATGTTATAAATGTTCCTTATTTAATATAAATTTGATACCTTTTTTTGAATTTGATGATACAATTTTTTGTTATATTGTGAACTTTTGTCCTTGAAAATGTGTTCTGGAATATGTAAATAGATTCAATCTCTTGAAAAATCTATGGCGTATTGAGATTGTGTAAACTCCACAACATAAACTTAATTCCTACAAATCCCTCTCGAATTTCAAGAAAAAAATTAATAAATCTCTAGAAAAAATCAACAAATCCCTATTTCGAAAAATTGACCAAAATATACCAATACTTAAACTATAGTTAAAATTTAACCAAAAAAAAAAAAAAAACAAGTAAAATATTGAAATTATAAAGACTACATCACTCAATGTGATACTTCCAACAATTATTTACCAAATTTGATATAATACTAGGGCACTAATATAAATTAAAAAACTTTATCTACAATATACACCAAACCACTTACTTTAAGATGCATCTCATTTTTGCCCTTAAAAAAAACTAACTATATATATATATATAATCAATGTTAGAAAAACCGTCATCTATATAATTTTAAAAATCGCATCATTTCTAATTTTAATTAATTCATTAATAAAAAACAATAATCAACAAGTATTATATATATTATGATTAAATATTTTTATCTTAATTTTTTAATATTTATAAATATTTTTTTCAAATTTAATATTTTAAATTATTATTTTTAAGTTTAATTATTTTAAATTAAATTTAAATTTATAATAAATATAATTTAAATGTATATTAATTATATAATATATTTCATAAATTAAAAAAATAAAAAAAAAATATTTTACATTTATCTAATTAATGTTGAAAAATCTATTATGTATTTATGAAATTGTAATGTTAAATGTTTAATTTAGCTATATTTAAACTAAGTGATATGTATTATCTATTATGTAACACATGTTTAGTTATTAAAATTATAATTTATTTTATGATTTCAATCAAGAATTTAATATTTGTAAAATGGACTTAATTCAAATAATTGAAAATTAAAATATATGGAAGATTAATTCAAAAACTATTTCTAAGTAAAATGTAATGTTTTACAATGTAATGTCTTAGTATGTAGTTTTTCCCTATAATCCCTATCAAGGAAACTATTATAAAAAACATACTAAATTTTAATGATTATATACACATATATATATATAAAAATATAATTTAAACTTTGAATTAAATATTTGTTATATAAACTTATTGGTAAAAATAGAAAGCTAAAAAGAGAAAATATTATAAATCTTGTTATCTTACTTTACACACAATTCAATTCCATTTAATTCATATATTATAAAAATGATTTGAAAATCGTAAAATCATATAAAATTATATATTATAAAAATTATTTAAGCATTGTAAAATTATATAAATTTACATATTATGATTTAAATTAACGAGTGACTTTTTAGCAAGGAGTGATATAATAGTGCATTTATTACTCTTTTGGTAAGGATTGTCATAACATTGCACTTATTCCATAATTTTTTATAGAGTAATACCCGACAAGATTAGAATTGATGATCTTTATAGAAGGAGTGTCTTAACAATCTACCTATTCAATGTCAATTCAAAGTCTTGAGAACTTTAAGAAAGAAAGACATGAGATGGGATTCGATCCATTTATATGTACATGGGTCATAAAACCATTTAATATAATATGTTTAAATGGAACAACAAATTAAACTACTAATACTTTCATAATTTAAGATTAAGTCTTTATGAAAATTAAACTTCCCAAATAATAAAACATCAATTATTTAATTACACCCCAAATACTTACAAATAACTTATTTATATTTTCCCAATTATACATGATATTAAACTATTCAACTCTATTATATTTTCCCAATTATACATGATATTAAACTATTCAACTCTATTAGGAGAAACTAGATACTTACCTGCATTTCTTAAAAATCAAAATCTTAAAAACTCAATCTGAACGAAATAAATTTATCTCTGCAAATCCCTTGAACGTCCACCTTTAATTTGTTTCAAAGACTTATAATACTTATAAATAGAAAACTTAAAAGGTAATAAATAAATACTTCATATTCTTATAATGGGACAGAGAAATTGAGACGTAATCAATACATACTTCATATAAGAAACAAAACTTACAAAGAAAATTTTAGAAACAAGGGTACCTCTATAAAATATGCCGTACGTGAAAATAAATCATAAGGTGGTATTATTATTAAGCAGTATACTCTAACATAAAATTAAGAAAAAACCGTCACGTTTACCAAGCCGGCGCTATGTAGGTGATACACTGGGAGAGTACACCACGCGTGGCATTGTATAATTCATATTTATATAGCGCCATAAATTATACAAAAGCCCGTAACAAACAAGTATAGCTGAGATTCAAGTAAGACGACTACCCCTAAGTCGGTACGAAGATTGGATATTTTTTTCCCTTCGTTTATCAATTTGGAAATGACAACTATTGACACTGCTAAATGTGCGCTCCTCATAGTGCTATTGCATATGACGACATGGACATGTGGGCACTTGAAGGATAAACCAGATTAAAAAATTATTAGGATCATAACATCATATCGATGTCAGCGCATGAGAGATCACAATGAGCTTACACTAGGGCAGGGACATTTTTATTTTTATGTCAATGGCAGATTTGGGGATTATAAAAGTAAGAGAGATTAATCTGATTTTTTTTTTCACCATAAAAATCAGAACTGTCTTTTATTAAAAGAAAAAAGAGTTTAGTGAGTTTACATATGTGGTATATAGAGCTCAATAATACATTACATTAGAGAACCTGGAAAGCCACATCATTAATTTTAAGGCCCAAATTGAGAAGGCGGACTGATCAAATCGAGAAGGATCAAAGGAGATATCTTGCTAGAAATCAAAGTGAATCAGACCTGACGGGCAAGAAAGCACATGGTTGGATAAGGCATCAGCCTTAGTGTTTTTAGTGTTCTGTTCTTGGTAGACATGTTGAAAGGAAAGGTAAAAAAGGGCAATTTATATTTTGTATTTAATGAATATATAAAAAAAACTTTGTCTTCGCTAATATTAATCCGATCCACTTAGCAATATAATACTTACTTGTTTTTTGTGATTTTTTCTATATAAAATATTCTGTTCCAAATCTATATGAAAGAGTCTGTCCCAAATCTCTAAAAGTTATTTAGATCTAAAAGAATTGCTAAACTACAATCTGTAACCAACACCGTAAATCGATTTCTCACCAAGACAGTCTATGTGTCATCAGTGATCATGAGAGCCAAATCACGTGACGCTGAGCGCACTGGAAGCAAGGCTGAACAGTCAACGGTGTTCTGAAAATATTGCCTTTATGCTATCAACAAAAACTGTTCTGCCCACCAATGCGTTGATCAAGGAAGCCAGTCATAAACGCGTTACGCATGTGTTCCTGCCAAGAAGCTTGAGGAGCGGCTGCAAGGTTGTCGCAAGAGCCTTGTGTGGATTTTCTGCTGCTGTTCAAGGGGATGCAAAGGTTCAGTTTTTGGATATTCAATTTTCAAAGCCGTGGATCTGTGTCACTGTCTTTTGTTTTTGAGTGTTAGAACTGCACATTACATACCTGGAAATGTGGTGGTGTGGATATATGCTGAAGAATTGTTTCAATTGCTTGTGTCTTTGGAGTAGACTGCGGAGAGGACGTCTGCGTAGCAAACTGCATATGGAAGGTGCAACTCCTCATTGATTGGCATGAATTTATTAATACAAAGACAATTGACGTGAAAAAACGATGCTCCTTGGGGAAATTGGTGGCTCTGCCCGGACATGAGCCGGAGAAATTGGTGGAGCGATGCTCAGGCTATAAAAAAACTCCCAAACCCCAACATCTAGAATATTTGCAATTTGCAATCTACATACGTTCATGGCTACACTGATTTGCAGGCCTAAACAGTCGGCTCTCTCGATTTTGACAAGTGCTCTATAAACCAAACAATAGTAGGAAATTGATTTAACTGAGCTCTTTTCAATTCTACCCATTCCAATCCTGCTCACAAATAAAAAAAACAACCAAATACCTTCTCATAAGTTCCCCTGCTAACTGAAATGATCACAAAATTCTGGGAGATGTTGAGCGCAAAGCATGAACAGTTTATGACAGTTTATTCGAAGCCTCCAAAGTAATCATTTCAGATATTAGATAAAAGACAACTTGCAAGGGACTAACGGAAAATTTGTCACAAATTTCTATATAAATGACTGTAAATGACTGTTACACCTTTAGGTTTTCATGAAAATGGCATGTTGTGCGTCACATAATATCCACTACTCAATCACAACAAACAATTGCATGTGACGAGCCTAGTATAATACTTTTCATGTGACTCCTCTGGTGTAACAATAAGTCATGCTATTCATGGGTCGCAAAACAGAATTTCGTGACAAGTTCAGTGCAATACTTTTCATGTGACTCCTCTAGTATAACAACAACCATTCATGTAATTAATGTGTAGCAAAACAGAATTTCGTGACAAGTTCAGTGCAATACTTTTCATGTGACTCCTCTAGTATAACAACAACCATTCATGTAATTAATGTGTAGCAAAACAGAATTTCATGCGAAAATAATTAGATGGAATCTTTGATCAGTGAACAAATGCACTGGAACACTTTTGCGGATGGAGGTTACGTGCTATCAATGGCCTACACCGTAAGTCCAACATGTATTTATTGTAAAAAGCTCTCCTATATAGTTTGCGAAAGATTCTAACTGTCGTATTTATTAACATGGTATTTTAGCTCATGATTTATCAAGAGCATAAAGGAATCTAAAAAATAATAGGTTATTAATATTGCAACGCTCGACAAATAGAAGCATCACGATAATGGGATTGATGGTACAAAGAGTTGTGATGAGATTGAGAGGATGCACCGGGATATTAAACTTAAAGGTGGGTTGTACCACCAAATGGTTGAAAGGACGACGGTAGCAGTGTAAAGTTTATGGTCATTTTGGGGAAGCAGTTAATTTAAATAAAATTATTTACATTTAAAAACTATGAAGTTAGTAGAATTAATATAAGTATTTATTGAGTTTAGAGGTTTATTTCACTGTGTATTGTGAGGGGATGTGTAATTTTTTTTCTTTTTTTCTTCTTTCTTTTTTTAAAAAAATGAGAAACTAGAAATTATGTTCTAAATAGAAAAATAATGTTGGTTATAATAAAAAATAGTGTAACTTTTTTTCTTTTCTTTTTTTTTAAATAAAATGAGAAATTAGAAATTATGTTCTAAATAGAAAAATAATGTTGGTTATAATAAAAAATATGAGTAAAAATAAAATGGGAAATTAGAAATTATGTTCTAAATAGAAAAATAATGTTGGTTATAATAAAGAATATGAGTGGAAGTAAAAAAATGTAATAATAAAATGTTTAAATATTATACTTTTCAAAAATATTTCAAAAAAAATTTAAATAAACTATTTGAAGATCTATGTTAACCAATTTATGTGGATATCAACTTCATATATATAAAAACAATTGTTAAAATAAAACATTTTAAAATTTTATATAAAAAACTATTTAATATAAGTTATCAATCAAATATTTCAATAAGAATTAATATTGACATATTCAAAAAAATATTAATAATAAAAATTCATTTTAATTTGTCTAATAAAATATGATGTAAAATATTTAATATAAATTAAGTATATATTATATATCATTATAAAAAAACTATATATATTATAAAAAAACTTTTATTTATTTATATATATATATATTTTATTTAACATTAAAAAATATATTTTAAACAATGAAAAATAACAGATTATATTTTACACTTTAAAAAAATATAACAGAAAAAATTTAACCCTTCTCAATTTATATTAAATTTGTACTTAAATAAATCTATACTAATTCTGGAATTAAAATATTTCATTAAAATCTTTAATCCCAAATTAAATTCGGAAACTGTAAAAAAATATCGGCCTACACTTTGGCCTTTGTCATCATTGTAACAATCTGCGCACTAAATTCGGTATTCAGCCTGGAAAATAACGAAACAAATTCGGTATTTAACCCAAAAGATAAAGCATTATCTCGAGGCATCGTTAACAATCTGCACATCAAATTCGGTATGTAGCCCGGAAGATATCAAAACAAATTCGGTACTTAACCCAAAAGATAGAGCATTAGGTCCAGGCATCGCATTCGGTGGCCCAGCTAGTGATGAGTCAAAACGTACATATGTTACCATATGTTGTTGGTTGAATTTAATGTAAATATTTTTAATTTTGAAGGAAGACTCACGCTATTTTTGTGTCACATTAGATGTCCTATCAAACTAACAAATTAAGGGTTGGTGCTCGCACTAAAATTTATATATGTTTATGGATTTTTAAATATATGTGCTTTTAAAAATAAAAATGCAAATATGTTTTTGTTAGGCATGGATGTGTTGGGTATTTTTTCCTGAACACTTTTTATTAGTTTAAAGCTCGGGAGCCGATTGTTGTGGTTGAGGAAAGTTATGAAGGTTATGGAACAAGTGAACGTAAGATTTAAGATAAAAGAGAACGAATTTTATGAGTATATAGGTTGAAGGAGTATAGGGTAGGAATAGAGTTTTAATGAAGTGGGTAGAGTGAAGGAATAAGGTTTAAGTAGAGGTGATAGTGAAGAAATAAGGTTTTAGGATAATAAAAGAATATGGTTATTTTTCGTTTTTGGAATACATGAGAATATCATCTAGAAATATTTGGACAAAGTGGTCTAGATGTTTCATGAACAACTCATTCATGAGGCCCATGAACATTGTCAGTGCATTGGTCAAACCAAACAATACTACAACAAACTCTTAATGCCCTGTGTTATAAAGGTGGTTTTAGAGATGACACCTTCTTTAATCCTTAACCAGTCATATCTAGTTCCCAAGTCTATTTTAAAGAAAATCGTTGCTCCTTTCATTTGATCAAATAAATCATCTCTTCTAGGTATAGGAGACATATTCTTTATTGTGGTAAATAAGTCCACTCTCAGTGTGGTAGTTTGGTTCAATATTACAACTTATCCAGGGAATGTGGTAAAAATATTTCAGATTCACTCTAAATCATAAATAAAATATCTTTATTTTCAAATGAAATAACATGATTTTATACCAACTGCATATACAATAATTAAATGCCGGAAAATATTATTATATAATAAAATTTAAAGATGTAAAAATAAGTTGAATATCTATATCAATTAATTTTTTTTAATATCAATTTCTTTCTCTATAAAAATTAACATAATATATATATCTATATATATATATATAATTCATAAATAAAATATTTCAATGTCAATTATACATCATTATAATATATAAAAAAATATATATATTCTAATAATAAAAATTTATAAATAACTTAATTCTATATTTTTGTTTTCTTTAATATATATCCTGATCCAGATTTTCAATAAACTCCATTCCAGTGGCTCGTTGCAGGATTTTATATATAGTTTATGAGGGTATACAAATCCGGATTCTACCCTACCAGCACTTTGTCAACAACGTTCGGCTTCAGAGTTGCCATTTTTCATGAACCCCGTTTCCGTGCTCCGTTGCCAGTTTTTGTATCGTTTATCACTGCCTACGCATCAAAACCGTACGGATTTGTCGATAAAAAGAGGCGCTGATTCTCTGTGGAATATTACGCTTTTTGTATTTTTATTTATAAAGCATAATAATTACTTAAGCGCTAGTTTAACTAGCAGTATGAATTGTTTGAAAAGTTATGGAAATTTTAGTTAATCTAATTATAGTTATTAAATTATAAAATTTTAGGTGTTTTAGATTTTTTTGATAATACTGAATATATTCCACCATCAAAAACATTATTCAAATATTATTTCTACATAAAATTTTTAATTTTTTTGACCAGATTCCAATCACTTTTAACCTTTCAATTCCTCTCATTACAAATAACACATTTCGCGCATTTAATATTAAAAAATATAAAAAAACAAGAAGTTGACGTTTGGCGTAAATGAATTTGGGTGGAGATCAGTTTATTTGGATTATTCAAGTTTGTCAATATTTGTATTTAGAAAAGGGGCCAACGGATCATAAGCTCTTCAAGAACGTGTATTAATTTTAAATATAAAGAAGCAAAATTAGTATTTTAATAGTAAATATATATTTTTTAATTTTATTATTTTGTCCGAAATAATTATTTATTTTGGTAAGTTCATTTGTTGTATTTTAAAATATCAAATCAAAAAATATATAATCATTTATTACCATTATCTAAAGAGTTATTGTGTGGTTGTTTTAATTGGTTAAATATAAAATCGAGTGTTGTTGATT
Source organism: Pinus tabuliformis (assembly GCA_031772625.1). NCBI lineage: Eukaryota > Viridiplantae > Streptophyta > Pinopsida > Pinales > Pinaceae > Pinus > Pinus tabuliformis. The sequence continues at coordinate 500,531,767 of CM062812.1, read as the reverse complement.
ACTTGTTAATAGAGTAGTTTGTCCAAAATTTATGGAGTTAAAAAAATTCAAGCAGAGCTAGAGTATACATATCAATGCTATAATAGAAAAAATTAAAAGTTAATAGTCTCAAGTTTGGGATGATCTCACTGAAGCTAGATCTCTAACATAGCACTTGAACGTCCAGGATCATGGGAATCAAGTCCACATTTAAAATGAAGCTCAATGTGAGCCAACTTCTCATCCATCCTTTTTAGAAAGAATTTTTGGTTCCACTAAGCCCATTTGATGTCTTCTAAACTGGCAAAAATAGCCTACATGTCCATTAGGTTCCTACAAAGTAGGCTTTTCACTCAAACAATAAAGGGTCATGGCACCATAGTACTACTTGCCTTTTCCCTCGATGTGGCCTGGGTTAAGAATCCAAGGAGTTCTAGCACGAGACCCCATATTTTGAATCTCATTATGGGTGTCTGGAGGGATCGCTGCATGGAAAATATCAATGATCTCATGGATCTTCTTTTCGGTGTGGTTGCAGGCTTGGGGGCCATGACCACCCCCTCCCCACCGACGTCCACACCTGCTACATATGCGTCGTTGTTGCATGGAAGACAAATAAGTGTGAACACTGGGGTTTGAATGCAAGGCACACGACTTGAAGCCAAATATTTCAACTTCCCAATATAAGAACTCCACAAAGAATAGGTTGAGTATGATTTGTAATGAAGGGACCTCTATTTATGGAGAGAATAATATGGAACCCGGACCAATTACCCCCCACCAGACAAAGACCAAGAAAAACTCAACAGTAATACTCAACCCCCACAGATTGCAAGTCTGGTGGAAAAAGCAGGGAAAAATATCTAGACGCTCTAACCAAAGTAGAATGTCCCGAAACATAAAGACCATGAAAGGTGTGAACTACAAATATTAGGTCTAGATAGTGATGGACTCTATGAGCCATCACTTTCTCTAGTAAACCGGCACACATTCAATACAAAGTCACGTGAAATATGAAAACCACTTTCAATGGAAGGGGGAACCTAGTTAATGCATACAAGGAAGAACAATACATCTATAGTTGGAAGCAATGTGACAAGGCTTGGACTAGGATAAAAACACCAAGAGGTCTCAAGTTGATACTCAAAACTACAACAACAATCTTCCACCGCGACCACTTTAACAAGTCACTCAACCATGAAAAACTCAGAGCTACAATATGGCAACTCATTTTCCAACTACCCACTCAGTGTCCTATACAATCCTCTGCCATGGAAATTTTTTCCAACCTCACCCGCAAATCCTTCCTTGATTTTTCTCCTATAACGGACCAAACCTGTATCCCTTTGCTATAAAAATCCCACACAATCGACTGTCACAAGTCGACATCAAGTATAAAAACATCAATTCAAGCAAGGATTAATTCACATGCCTAATGTAGGTCTCACTGGAGGCATGCTGAGACATTCAAGAATGGAAGGGGTCAAAGGATAGTGACGAGAAGCAATTTAAAAAACAAATCATTCATTCCATAGGTATTTATACATCATTCGTAGAAATATTCAAAGATCATTACATAATTAATATGGAAGCATTTAGAACAATGAATATTGGAACACACAACAATACATCATGATAAAATATTAAAGGGGCACATAAACTATATTCATTCCATACACACATATACAAAATTAATCCCGGTAACTCCTTCTTTATTAATATAAGTGAAACATTACATTACAGATCTAGGAGAGCTCGCAAGATCTTTCAGAAATCGTATTAGAGCAAGGCTCAATAACACAATATTACAATCATAAGACAAGTACAAGGCTTCAATCTTCAGCGTGGTAGCATCTTGACATATATCAGATCTCTCTATCTCTCTTCTAGCTCATTTCTTATAGCCTTTTATAGATTTCATTCCTTAATCCTTCTCGCTTGATTTGATCCTATTCACTTGATCTAGTCTTCTTTGAAAAATTGTGGTGTTTTAGTCAATATCACCTTGATTCTTTCAAACTTAATAGAAATATCCTTCTTTTGAAGTTTTTACGAGTCCCAAGATAACCACTCCTAACTTCTTCTTGTCACTTCCCTCTTTTTTTCTCAGCTTCTAGTTCATTTGATCACTTAATTTCCTACTTTTGTTGATCGTCTCCACAACCTTTTTCTAGCCAATACTTAGTCAAAATTGACCAAAAAAATGAAGGACCCAACATGCCCTGACCATAGTTCATTGACGTACCCTCAAGTGAATCTTCTAGTTGCACACTAAGCTCTGATTGTCATTTCTCTACCTCTATAGACAGTTATCTTTCCTATTATGTTGTTTCACCCTCATATATTTTGTCTTAGTATACTTCCAAGTGGTAATCAGTGCAATTATTGTATCAAAAAATTCAATGGTAGTCTCGGCATTAGGGTGCTTAGGACAAGGCGCAAGGATTTTCAGCCACTCAATACCAACATCATAATTAATCTTCCTAAGCTACATAAACCGAGACTTAGTTGGTGGTCAAGGGTTTCACAATAGCGTCTTAGTTGTATGTGAGTCTTCTTCCAACTGATGAGCTTTCTTCTCTAAGGCTTCAACTTGACTAAAAGGAATTTGTTGCTACTAGAGATTAGTAGTGGTGAGTGCTTGGTCAGACAATTGTTGAGTTTCCTTCCGCAATTGATACAAACACTAATTCTTCTAGGCAAGTATACCGACCCAATCCTAGACTTTGCAGAAAATTCCTATCACTCATTGGTAACTTGTTGAATGATGTGATAGAAAGAAGAGGCTTGAGCAATCTCAAGAGAAATTTGGTCTTTATACTAGTCTATAAGATATGGGAGTTTTCAACATAGCTCAACAACAATGCCACACAACTCTCAAATGGCAGCAACCAACTCCATACGAGAAGTTTCAATAAATTCATAGTGTTCAACATGCTGACACATGGAAAAATCCTTTAGGGCATAGGTTGAGCATATGGGTGTCTGGAGGGATAGTTGCATGGAAAATATCAATGATCTCATGGGTCTGCTTTTGGGTGTGGTTGCAGCCTTGGGGGCCATGATAACCCCCCCCCCCCCCACTTCCACGACTATTGTGCATGCATCATTGTTGCATGGCACATGACTTGAAGCCAAATATTTCAATTGCCCAATATAAGAACTCCATAGAGAATATGTTGAGTATGAGTTGTAATGAAGGGACCTCTATTTATGGAGAGAATAATACAGAACCCAGACCAATCACCCCCCACTAGATAAAGACCAAGAAAAACTCAACAGTAATACTCAACCCCCACAGATTGTAAGTTTGGTGGAAAAAGCAGGAAAAAATATCTAGACACCCTAACCAAAGTAGAATGTCCCCAAACATAAAGACCATGAAAGGTGTGAGCTACAAATATTAGCTCTAGATAGTGATGGACTCTGTGAGCCATCACATTCTCTAGTAAACCCACATGCATTCAAAAGATAATCATGTGAAATATGAAAACCACTTTCAACGGAAGGGGGAACCTAGTTAATGCATACCATGAAGAGCAATACACCTAGAGCTGGAAGCAATGTGACAAGGCTTGGACTGGGATAAAAATGCTAAGAGGTATCAAGTTGATACCGAAAACTACACCAATAATCTTCCCCCATGACCACTTTAACAAGTCACTCAACCATGAAAAACTCAAAGCTACAATCTTCCAACTCATTTTATGAATTACCCACTGAGTGTCCCATATAATCCTCTGCCATGGAAATTTTTACCAACCTCACCCGCAAATCCTTCCCTACTTTTTCTCCTATAGAGGATCAAACTGGTATCCCTTTGCTATAAAAATTCCACACAATCCACTCTCCCAAGTCGACATCATGTATAAAAACATCAATTCAGTCAAGGATTAATTCACATGCTTAATGCAGGTCTCATTGGAGACATGCTGAGACATTCAAGAATGGAAGGGTTTAAAGGATATTGTCGAGAAGCAAATTAACAAACAGATCATTCATTCCATAGGTATTTATACATCATTCGTAGAAATATTCAAATTTCATTACATAATTAAGATGGAATCATTTGAAACAATGAATATTGGAACACACAACAATAGATCATGATAAAATATTAAAGGGGCACACAAACTATATTCATTCCATACACACATACAAAAAATTGATCCCTGCAACTCCTTCATTATTAATATAATTGGACCATTACATTACAAATGTAGATGAGCCCGCAAGATATTTTAGAAATCATATTAGAGCGAGGCTCAATAACACAAAATTACAATCTAAAGACAAGTACACAGCTTTGATCTTTAGTCTGGCAGCATCTCGAAAAATATCAGATCTCTCTCTCTCTTCTAGCTCACTTGCTATAGCCATTTATAGATTTCTTTCCTTGATCCTTATCACATGATTTGGTCCACATTTGCCTCTTTGATCCTATTCACTTGATCTAGTCTTCTTTGAAAAATTCTGGTGTTTTAGTCATTATCACCTTGATTCTTTTAAAATTAGTAGACGTATCATTCTTGGGCAGCTTGTATGAATCCCAATATAACCACTCCTAACTTCTTTTTGTCGCTTCCCTTTTCTATTTTTGGCTTCTAGTTCGTTTGATTGCTTAATTTCCTACTTTTGTTGATCCTCTCCACAACCTTTTCTACCCAATACTTAGTCAAAATTGACCAAAAAAAGGAACGACCCAACAAGCCCCGACCACATTTCATTGACTCACCCTTAAGTGAATCTTCTAGTTGCACACTAGGCTCTACTTGTGGTTTCTCTACCTCTATAGACACTTATTTTTCCTATTATGTTGCTTCGCCCTCATATATTTTGCTGTAGTAGACTTCCAAGTGGTTATCAATGCAATGATTGTATCAAAAAATTTAATGGTAGTCTCGGCATTAGGGTGCTCAGGACATGATGCAAGGATTTTCAACCACTCAACATCAACATCATAATTAATCTTCCTAAGCTACATAAACTGAGACTTAGCTAGTCATCAAAGGTCTCATAGTAGAGTCTTAGTTGTGTGCGATTCTTTTTCCAACTAGTGAATTTTCTTCTCCAAGACTTCAACTTGACTAAAAGCATTTTGTTGAATTGAGGCTTCTGTGATCCATAACAATTATTAAGAATATTTTCTACATGTGATTTATGCCGAAAATCTTCTTAATAAAGGATTTTGTTTCTACTGGAGATTAGTAGTGGTGAGTGCTTGGTTCAAACAATTGTTGAGTTTCCTTCTGTAATTGATACAAATGTTGATTCTTTTAGGAAACTATACTGAGCCAATCCTAGACTTGGTGAAAAAATTCCTATCAGTCATTGGTAACTTGTTGAAAGGTGTCCTGGAAAGAAGAGGCTTGAGCAATCTCAAGAGAAATTTGGTCTCTATACTAGTCTATAAGATATGGGAGTTTTCGGCGTAGCTCAACAACAATGCCACACAACTCTCGATTGGCAGCAACCAACTCCATACAAGAAGTTTTAATAAATTCACAGTGTTCAACATGCTGACACATGGAAAAATCCTTTAGAGAATTAGGTGAAAATTCACTAATGGTCAGCCACATCTTTTGAAATTTAGAACTGATATCTGAAACTGTTTTCTCCAATTTCTCCTTTCCCCCGTTACAGCTAGTCTCATGCTGTAGTAACGACGATGAGTTGTTTCTTCTATTGTTCATAAGTAAAAATGAGTTTAGTATAATTTGAGTCCATAAAGACCACATGGTCTTCTAATTGAGTGGTGGAGGCTGTAATGAATTGAAATAGTTGAGATGACGACCATGCTTGGAGAGGTTCTCCACTAGCAATAGATTTTTTCTAATGTCACTGAGGCAAAGTTTTCGGCTCTAGACTCTATTCCTTTTTGAATTCATCATGAATACTAGTAATGCCATTTGTAGGCGAAAGGGGGATGATATCCTCTAATTGTTCAACCAAATACAAAATCTCTTAGTAGTGATTTGAATATTGATTGAACAAAGAAATATAAGTTGCTAAAACGCATGGTAGACTTTAGTTGTGGTGAGGCAAGTCTTTCTCAGGTAGTCTAGAAATGACTTTTGTATCGACATATTGCTTTGTTTGGGTTGTATCTTTGGGATTTGACTCAACTTCCATGTCGTCGAAATCTCTGGTACTCACTCCCATGTCAATAAGTTCAAATATGCTTGTAGAAGGGGAGGCAATGTGAGGTGAGAGGTTATGGGAATGGAAAAGAGACTAACGAAGTGAGTGGACATGTTTCTCTTCAATGATGGTAGTAGGTGGAAAAAACGTTTCATGGTCATCATCAGAGAGATTGACGGTAGCAAAAAAACAACAAAAAGTTTGATAGGGTTAGGAGAAATGTATGCAAGAACAACTTGCATAAGAGAAAAAATTTAAAGAGTAGATGGTTCAACATTGACAATAGTAAGGGGTGTAATATAAATAGGATACATCCTAACAAGTGTAATGGTTGGGGGTTTGAATGATGAACCAAAAAAAGGAATGGAATCAAATATACTAGTAGTAAAACTAATAGAACTTATTATAGAACCAACTTCCAAAATCATATGACGTACAAAGGACATGCACTCTTATAGCTTCTTCATCATAGGTTAAAGTTTCAGTGCAAGATTAGTTGTGTGATTTTTGGAGGATAATGGAATATCAATAGGAGAATCATAAGGTGGTATTGCAACTAGAGAATAAATGTTCTCGCCCCATTTTTTCATGCATTGAACTCCTACTAAGGACATGACCTCATTATGGAAAGCGTTTTCAGAGATATTATAGGGGAATGACCGCATTATGACTATATTTGGGGAGATAGTATTGGGGTGAATATAAGTATGGCCATGACTTATACCAGACCATATTTGACTTACATACCTATCCAAAATTGACATGGGTACTCTCGGTATCGAAAAAGTGACACCAAGCATATTAGTATGCCAATTTTCAAATGCTTGTTCATTAAAATATTTTTTATCATAATAAATAGGGGTTTTCCATAGAGCATATGCAATAGAAAGGGGTTCATCGTCTGTGACTTCAACTGGTTCTCTACCTTTCGGCGTGCACCATTTCATCATAGAAATGGAAATAGCAAGGTATCCATATGTAAAATAGTTTCTTGATTAAATACATCATCATAGGCTTCAAAGAGGTCATTCAAAAGAAAATTGCACCAACTTAATGATTCACCTCAATCACAGTCTTCAGCAATAGAAGTAACATCTAGGGTATACTTAGCTTTGGTGTAATGACGCAAAATATTCCCCGCAATGACATGACATGAAAATTTTATCTGGACATTGTTGATCATATCAATAACTATGTCACGACCTTTACATTGAGTGTCATATTTCCTATACAAATTATCATCACCTTTTTTTTCCACGTTTAGAGACACTATGGAATGCAGAGGAAATGTTTGGACCATATTACGACAACCCTATAAGCCTGTAAATATCCTCATCATGAATGGGATATTCCTTGTTGAGCCACAATGAACCACCATGAATTTTTCTAATGAGAAATTTGGTACAACTCATTTCCTCTCTTGTGGTGCCAAGGATAGGAAAATTTCATAATTTCGTCAAAGAAGATTGCTGCAAAGGCTGAAACTCAAGTTTTAACAGTAAAGTAGCACCACCATCTGATTTAGCAATAGAATACATGTAAACTTCATATTTCAAAGCTGGGAATGGAACATGATTAGTTAGATCATTGTCAACTGAGGTGGATTTTTCATATTTTCACAAAGTATATTCCATTGGCTCAATACGGGGATCTAAAAAACTAGGAAGAACTACAAGCTCAGAAGGGAGACCCATAGTGAATGATTAATGATTGTAAACAATTTGAGCGAGTGGACGCAATGGCCTTAAGAATCAAGGGAGCTTGATACAGAATCTAGTCCGAAAGACTCCATATAGACACAATGAAGAAATGACACTGTGACACATGAGATATATGTAAAGTGTAGAAAATTCCGTATAGATTCAAAATTCTGATTATAATATGCTAAAACAATTGACTTGAATCTACTCTACTCATCAGCAAAAACAAAAAATGCTCGATGAAATCACAAAGCATACAAGAGAAATAATTTAATCAACACATTAAACAATTATTTCCTAGGGAAATCCATAGCTAAAAACCCCTTCTATCTATATATTTAATTAGTTAGAAAATATGAGAAGATTGCAATGCATTTTTCAAGCCTGAGAAACCTCTGCACCATCTCTACCTATCTCACTGCTTCGTAGGAAAGTCTTGGATGAATGAAATATTGTTTACTCAACCTTGACCTCAACTTGCACAAGTATTTTCTATCTTCTGCCTAATTGACTTCTTTTGGCCAATACATAACCAATTGTTCAAGCCTCTAAGCTCCTATTTCGTTACAATGTTCAATGAGGAATTAGACCCTTATTTAATAGGAATTTTACTCCATTGGATTGCACATTTACTTTAGGCTCTTCCTCTTATAACATGCATTGTTTGTATAGTTCGGATAAGTATACAACTAATCTAATTAAGAATATTAGATTTCTATTCTGCGATCCTCCTCAGATTAGAAACAAAATGTTTCTCATGTGCTCAATGATTCACGAGTTTTGCAAGTGTAAAATGAGTTTTTATGTTAATTTTATGAGCAATTTTAACATAGATAAGACACTAAAAAACAACATAAAAATTTACAAAGCATCACAAAGAACACATCACAATTGGAACATGATGAAGGAGTTCACCCCTCCTGGGCTACATCTCCTTGGTCCAGCTTCCAATGGTTTGAGCCTCTCTATTATGATCAAAAGTGTAAAAGTATGTGTTTACAAAACTCAAATGATTTTGAAACCTATTCCAATGAGTCCAGAATGTCCAAAAATGGCAACCTAGCCTCTTTCTGCATCCAATTTTGTCGAAAACCAAAGAAGTTATAACCTCTCCTAGTTTTCCCACTATTCGCTCTACATTTTTTGCAAAATACGGCTTCATCCTACAATTTCACCCACCAAATTCTCTAACGGAGCAATATTTTCATTGATTTTTGGGAAGATTTGTAGGACTGTTAATTTATATGCCGAGGCCTAAAAACCAAAATAATGGTCATATGGGGGGTCATGCGTCGAGGGGCTAGCCCCTGATGCTGGCCCCCTCCCTTCGGCAATCACATTAAATTTTTGTAGGAGTGTTCACATGCGGATCTATTGGCGTTCATCATTAATGGTCAACATTGGTAGTAACCATTGGTGGTCATATTAAATGGTGACCAAGTGTTCACATGGGGGGCAGTTCAATCTTTCCGCCCCCCATACCATGTGGCATTAAACTATAACAAGAACCCACCCCCATTACATGTTAAGTAACAGAGTGGAAGCAAAAAGGTAAAGTGGTCGGTCTGTGCGATGAGAGGTCGCGGGGTCAAGCCCAACCTTTGCCCTATCCACCATAACAAATTTTTCCATGCCACGAGGAGGACATGTGGTGACCTCAGACTTAGCCACATGTCACCTCCTCATTGGCCCCAAACACATGTGGACCAATAAAGTGATGTCATCCATCCTGTAGAATATTCCAAAGAATATGTTGAAGGAATATACAACATAAATATACCAAGAATATTCATTTTGTTGACTGCGCTGTACAGATGCCCAGTCAGCATCCCTATCAACACCTGCAAAAAATTTACTTGTTTGACAAAGTGAACAAAACACGTTTCTGGGAGCATACAGTGTCTGTTCTGCACGAAACAAGTTGTGACAGATTCAGGATGACGAACACTACATGGTCATTTAGGTTACATGCCATTTTGTTGACTCTTATTTTTTTATCATAATTTTGAGCACCTGATCATTCCTCCCCACTGGAAGCCTTTTGGACCCCAAAAAGATTACTTTCAGTTGTACAACATGTGAGGGTACAGTTCCCTCGCCTTTCTAATCTCTATCCATTTGGATTTTGAAGGATTTGTTTCCTTGAGCCCCACTCGAAGTTAATCGACACTTCCCCTTTTTGATGTCCTATTCTTTTGTCAAGTATAATGTCTTACTGAAGCTCATCAGGGAATTTTGGAGAAAAGTCTTCAATAGATGGAACCATAAAGGTGCTCTTTCTTTAGCTGAGTTATCATCTGCACTTTCTTTCCTTCGCTCTTAAATGCATGCATATAAACATCCTACTTATAAAAAGTCATTGAACATTCCCTCCTTGATCTTCAATCAAAGGAGGCTGATACAACCTTAAATTCTCAACATTAACAACAACATAAATTTGCATGTATGAAGGCAAATCCAACCTAAAGGCATTTTTACCAATCTTTTCCAAAATTCTAAATTGACCACATATAATTTCTTTTACCTTTTTACCTTCTCCTTGGAGCCTCTCTTTGCTAATGTAAAGCCAAACTTCATCACCGACTTGGAACTTGTGATCTACACGATGCTTGTCGTGCCTTGCTTTGTACATTCCTTAGCTCTTTTCATGTTGTTCTTGAAATTTTTGTTGTACCAATTGGATTTGTTCAATGAACATTCTTTCTTTGTCTATGTCGCTATCACCATCAATAGCAACATATTTTCCAAAAATAAAATCCAAAGGAAATTTAGGCGAGTATCCAACCATGCCTAAAATTTCGATGTTTGAGTTGAATAATTCTTGGCCCGGTTGTAAGCATGTTGAATATAGTGCAAATGTTCATCCCACAACTTAGGATGCTCGTTACAATACCCATGAAGAAGATGTATCATTGTTCTATTCACCACCTCTTTTTGATCATATGCTTGTGGATGAAAATTTGTACTCTTTTTCAGTTTGCCGTCCATGAATCCCCACAATATTGACAAAAAATTCCCAACAAAGTGAGAATCTCGATCACTAACAATGGATGTGGGCAACCCAAAATGCACCCATAGATTCTGAAAGAATAACTGAGCAGTATGTTCAGTCATAATTTTTTTTACATGGCATGAAAATACACATTTTGTTAAACCTATCGACAACTGCATACAAATAACCATGACCTCTTTTTGACAATGGAAGACCTCCTACAAAATCCATAGAAACACTCTCCCATGATTGTGAAGGAACCAGAAGTGGTGTGTACAATCCTAACTTCCTATTGCTAGGCTTACTGATTGCACATAATGAACATCCTTTAATAAAATGTGACACATCTTTCAAGCATATGAGGCCAATAACAATACCTCTTTAGATGTGCCACCATCTTACTTACACCGAAATAACCAACAATAAGAGAAGTATGTGCCTCTCTTATGATGTTAACTCTTTCTCCCCATGGAATAAAAAGCTTGCCAAGATGTTACAACAAGTTAATCATGCAAATGATAATCCAATTCCTCTTCTTGGTTACCTTGACTCAATCTTGCATAAACATCTCGAAAGTCATTGTCTAATGAATATTGCTGAATATAACTTTCATACAAAATAGAATTATGCTTGATTAAATTAATTGCACGAACAATAGACCTAGAAATCATATCACCAAATTTATTGTAGATACCTTTCTTGTACCTGATTACCTAGTGGAATTGTTGAAGAAATCCCATCCATCGAAAGTGCCTTAAGTCCTGCAACTTTGATTGAGATTACAAGTATTGCAATGGTTGATGATCAATGTGAATGATTGCTTCCTTACCCATTAAGTAGTGTTTCCATTTTTCCACACTTTTCACCAATGCATACAATTCCTTATCATATGTAGGATAGTTAATCATTGTACCATTAAAAGTTTCTGAATGAAAACATATAGGATTACCATGTTGCATGAGGACTGCACCCATGGCGTAGTCACTAGCATCAGTCTGAATCTCAAGTGACTGTCTCAATTCTGGAAGTTCAAGTACTAGAGTTGAACTGATCTTTTCCTTCAATGCATCAAATGCCTTTTGTTGTTTTCCTCCCCACTAAAAAACCGTTTTCAAACTTGTCAATGCATGCAAAGGAGGTGCTATAGAAGAAAAATTAGCCATGAATTTCCTCAAATATTGGGATTCTCCCAAAAAAAAAATCTTACCTCAGTAACTGTCTTGGGCCTTGGCCAATTCAAAATGACATCAACCTTGGAGGGATCTATTTTCAACTCACCTCCTCCAACAATATGACCGAAGTAAACTAAAGAGGTTTTTCCAAACTCACACTTTGATATCTTAAGATACAATTGTTCTTTGTTCAAGATATCAAGTACTTTTCTTACATGCATGACATGTTCATCACTAGATTTACTAAAAATTAAGATGTCATCTAAGTAGAATATAAAAAACTCATGAAAAATGGCCTCAACACATCATTCATCACATTCATGAACGTAGCAGGAGCATTACATAAACCAAAAGGAATAACTAGCCATTCAAACAAACCTTGTTTTGTTTTGAATATTGTCTTTCAAATGTCTCCTTCAGCTATTCTAATTTTATGCTAGACACTCCTTAAGTCAAACTTAGTATTCGTATCTTTCAATTGATCAAGTAAATCATCTATTCTAGGTAGTGGGTAACTGTTCTTTACCACAATTTTTTTCAATGAACAGAAGTCCACACACATGTGCCATGTTCCATCCTTCTTTGGCACCAAGAAAATAGGTGAACCACATGGTGAGAAAGAGGGCCTGATGATCCATTTATCAAACAGCTCTTGAATTTTCTTCTTAATTTCTACACTTTCCATCACTTACTTCCTTTACATGCCAATGTCAGGAAGAGGACAATCTTGTTGCAACTATATCTCATGTTGGATTCCTCTCTTGGGAGGTAATCCCTTTGGTTCCTAAAACATCTCATCATATGGGTTAGCTACATCAACCAAATTATATTTCAATTTTGAACCACAACATTTAAAAGCTTCATTATCAACATCATTCTTGGGTTTGATCATTAGAAGCACAAAATTCTTGCCTAAATTTGCTATTCTTTCCATTTTCCTCGCATTAACAAGTGAAAGATTTAGTTTCTTTCTATGAGCTCTCACAATATATTTTACTCCATCTTTGAGCAAATGGTATTTTTTCATGTCTATGGAAGATAGCTCTTCTGTCATAGAGGTATGGGCTGCCCAAAACTATGCCACATGTATCTAATGGCACAACATCAAGCTCCACTTCGTCTATGAAATTTATAGTAATGGCGAATTTTAGTTTACACTTTCTAGTAACCTTCAAATATGAATTTTCACACACCCATCCATGTGGATATGGTTTATGATGTAGAATGGTTTCCAACTTTAAACTTTTGACAATGTTTTTAGAGATAAGATTAGCTTGAGAGCCACTGTTGAAAAGTGTATCAATCTTGCTACGTTTTGAGATCACCCTTATGTGAAAAAATTCTATCCTCTTTTTTTCATTTGGAGTTTCATTTTGTGAATTTGAAGAACTAGTGCTAGAAATGGATTCTTTTCCTTTTATACCCATGGTTGTAATTTTAGTTTCATTGCCTGAATCGAATCCCAAATCTTGTTGAGTGGTTTCAGTTGTCTTTTGTTTTCCCTTGTTGTTGATTTTTTTGGTTTCATTTCAGGATGAAGCTTCCAATAATGATCTTCATCATGACCCTCTTTGGAACGATGCTTTCATGTTAATTTCTCTCCTTATTTATTGATAGATGCATTTTTCTTTCCCTTCCCTTTGAAACCCTTTTCTTTTCCTTTACTCTTAAATGGCTTTTTACTGCCTTCTTCTGGAGTGTTTTTCCCTCTTACCTCAAGATGACTTTATTGCGCACACACATCATCTAGATTATTTGGGCTAAACATTTAGATACTATGCCTAAGGTAACTATGTAAACCCCCTATGTACTTCAACAACATGTCTTGTGATTGCAAATCTACACCTAACATCAAAGACTTCTTCTTCTTCTTTCTTTCTTTCTTTCTTTCTTTCTTTTTTTTTTTTTTTTTCTCTGAATTCTTACGTGTAATCATGCACATTTTGACATTTAAGTTGTCTAAATTTTTGCCAATTCATGATGGCTTTCTGCATATAATATAGAGGGTATAATTATCTTTTTATTGTAGAAATGAAGTCAATCTAAGAAATTGAGATCTTACCATGTTTTCTTATCTCTTCTTGTGTCTTTGATTCCCACCATACTAGTGTTGTACCCACCATTCTCAAGGAAGCTAATTGAATCTTTATGTCATCCTCTTGAAGGTTTTGAATTCTGAAATAGACCTCCAACTGACAATCCAATTATCAAGACTTTTTGCATTCACTTCACCATTATACATGAACAACTCAAATTTAACATCAAGTTTTAAAAATGGTGATTTACTAGTTCCTTTTGAAGTATGTTGATGAGTATGAGTAAGGGTTGTGTTAGTGGAAGAGGGTGAAGATGCTTGTGAAGAAGAAGATGAAGAAGATGGTGGAGAGGATGGAGGTTTGTCTCCATTTCCATTACCTCCTCCTAAAGAACCTTCTCCTTTGGGAGGTTTGGAACTTTCAGCTTGTAGCCTGGTATTCCACTCTTCATAGAGGACCTTCACCATCTCTATCACATCAAAGAAAGAAGTTTTGAGACCTTCTCATATTTTGTCATGTTTGTGGGTTCTCTTCATGAGACATGCTCTCTAGAGTTTCAACTACCACTTGATGATGAACTGGTGTTGAAGATTGTGGCAACCTTTCCCTCCTTCCCCTTGGCCCAACTTCATGGCTTCCAACCAGCTTCCCTTCTCCTCTTTTGAGTTTTAACATTGTAAGCATGACATAAACTTGCAAACAATTAAATCCTTCTTAAACAAAGAAAACCTAGTTCTCTGATACCAAAATGATCTGATTAAGAATATGAGATTGTTGTGCTAATATACTCCTCAGATTAGAAACAAAATGCTTTTCATGTGCTTAAGGATTCATGAGTTTTGCAAGTGTAAAATGAGTTTTTATGTTAATTTTAAGAGAAATTCTAACATAAATAAGGGACTAAACAGTAGCATTAAAATGTATAGAACATCACTAAAAACACATCAAAATAGGAACATGATGAAGGAGTTTACTCCTCCTAAGTTACGTCTCCTTGGTCCAGCTTCCAATGGCTTGGTCCTCTTTATTATGCTCAAAAGTGTAAAAATTTGTGTTTATAATGCTTAAATGCTTCTGAAAACTACTCCAATGAGTGCATAATATCTAAACATATGGCTACACAGCCTCTTTCTGCATCAAATTTGGTCGAAAATTGCAGAAGTTATGACCTATCCTACTTTTCCCACTATTAACTCTACATTTTCCCCATAATTTGGCATCATCCTACAATTTCGCTGGCCAAGCGTTCTAACAGAGCGACATTTTCGCCGATTTTTGGGAAGATTTATAGGACCATTTGTTTTGTCACTTAGGCCTAGGAACCAAAACAATGGTCATATGGGTGGGTCCTACACCCAGGGGCTAGCCCCCAGCATTGGTCCCCTCCCTCTAGCAGTCACATTAAATTTTTGTAGGAGTGTTCACATACAGATCCGTTGGCAGCAGTGTTGGCAGTGACCATTGGCAATCACATTAAATGGTGCCCAAGTGTTCACATCGTGGGTGGTTAAGTCCGGCCCCCCCCCCCCCCCCCCCCCCCCCCACCCAATACCATGCAACATTAAACTATAAAAGGAACCTGCCCCATTACCTGTAAAGTAACACAATGCAGGTGCAATAGTAAAGTGGTTGGTGTGTGCGATGGGAGGTGGCAAGGTTGGGCCCAACCACTGCCCTATTTTCCATAACAAAATTTTCCATACCGCGAGGAGGACACATGGTGGTATCAAGAATAGCCACATCTCCCCTCCTCATTGGCCCCTAATAAAACACATGGACCAATAGAGTGATGCCATTGAGCTGGAAGAATATTCCAAATAATATGCCAAAGGATGTACCACAAGAATATGTTATGAAACCAGCTCAAGAAAAGATAGAAAAGATAGATCAACGCCTTAGAATTCAGCCTCTTTGAGGGGGCAACCTCCTTTACATTACATAAATGAACAATTCTCGGATGATTCAAATGACAAAACCTCATTTCTATATATAGGAGTCTAAGGAGTCACAATATAACCCAACCAACCTAACAATAATAATATAAAGCCACAAAAATAACAATACAGGGATTCTATGGGGCACAATAATAACAATATGGGGATAATAGAGGCACAACAATATTAATAAGGGATGCAACTACAATAGTAATGGGGTAATTACTAGTATTATAGGGACCCAACATGCCCCTCTCCTTCAAAAAAATTGTTGTCCTCAACACTTGAGTAGTTCTGGATGCTTCTACATAAAATTCTCATCCTCCCATCTGGAATCTTTAGCAAATAAGTTCTTCCACTTGATAAGATATTCTGAAATTGATCGATTTCGTAGCTGTCGAGTTCTTGTTTCTGTGACTACTTCCGGTTCCAATATAATTTTTCATTCCTCGTCAAGTTCTGGCAATATTGTTTGAACTGGGAGCTTGTCGCCTATAACCATCTTTAAACATGAAACATGGAAAACTAGGTGCAATCGAGAAGCTGCAGGAAGCTCCAATTTGTATGCCATAGTACCAATCTTTTGCAACACCTTGTACATACCATAATACTTTGGTGATAACTTATTATCCTTCTTAGCTTGCTTGAGGGACATTTGCTTATATGGTTGTAGCCGTAGGAATACCCAATCACCTACATCAAAACTTCTTTCGCTGCAATGTTGATTTTCCTGTTGTTTCATTTTATTCTGTGCCAACACGAGGTTATCCTTTAAGAGTTGGAGGACTTGTTGTTGATGTTTGATGTGATGTTCCACTGCTTGAACCTTAGGATTTTCTCTTAAATATGATGTGATGAATGGTGGCAGATATCCATAAAGTGCCATAAATGGGGTCATTTTTGTTGTTGTATGGAAGGAAGTGTTATACCACCATTCAGCCAGAGGCAACCATTTGACCCATTGTGTATGTTTATCAGATACAAAGCAACGAAGATATCCTTCCAAACATTTGTTTACTATCTCAGTTTTCCCATCAGATTGAGGATGATAAGATGAGCTATGAGTTAACTGAGTACCAAGACAAGAAAATAATTCTGTCCAAAAATGTCCAGTGAAAATGGGATCTCTGTCACTTACAATAATCTTTGGGTTTCCATGTAGCTTTTGAATTGTTTCAATAAATGCAGTAGAAATCGTACTGGCTTTAAATGGATGTGATAATGCACAAAAGTGTGCATACTTGGTAAGTCTGTCAACTTCCACCATGATGACACTCTTTCCCTCAGACTTGGGTAAACCTGTGATAAAATCCATTGAAACCTCCTCCCAACATTGGTTGGAATGGATAAAGGTTGTAATAGACCCGGTGTCTTAATTGTTTCAACTCTATTTTTTTGGCAAACCAAAAATTCCGCCACAAATTTTTGAATATCTGATCTAAGGCCCTCCCAAAAAAATTCCTTCTGAACCTTATGGTAAGTTTTTAAAAATCCTGAGTGCCCTCCTAAGGGAGAAGTGTGCAATTCCATAAGAATATTTTGTTTTAGTTGGGAATTCTTACAGAGGTATAAGCGATCTTTGTACCATAAAGAATCATTTTTCCAGCTAAATGTATCAGACATACTGGAATCTTGTTGTAACTTTCGAATAAGTGCCCATACTTCTTCATCATTCTTCCATTCCTCCATTGCTTCGTTTATCCAATCTGGTTGGATAATAGAAATGGCGCACAACAATGATTCCACATCCTCATCCTTTCTTGAGAGTGCATCTGCCACCACATTTTGCTTCCCTTTTTTGTAGATGATTTCAAAGTCATAACCCAACATCTTTGTGACCCACTTTTGTTGCTCTTCAGAGGATAATCTTTGTTCTAAAAAGTATTTAAGGCCATCATGATCCGTTTTTACCTTGAAGTGTCTTCCCATTAGGTAGGGTCGCCATTTCTTAAGTGCATGGAGTATTTCCAACATTTCCTTCTCATAAATAGCTGTGTAAAAACTTTCCTTTGATTGGACGACTTTCAAAAGAAATGGGTCTTTCATCTTGCATTAAAACAACACCAATTCCATTTCCTGAAGCATCGTATTCCACAATAAAGGTTTTTGTGAAGTCCGATGTAGCTAAGACCGATGCTTGGCACATTGCCTCTTTAAGATGTTCGAAGGCCTTTGTTGCTTCTGGAGTCCATGAAAATGCATCTTTCTTCAATAATGTTGTTAGAGGTACTGCTATTCTCCCATAATTCTTAACAAACTTGCAAGAATACCCTGTGAAACCGAGAAATCCTCGCAGATGCTTTATGGATGTGGGGATTTTCCATTCCTTAATGGCTTTAATTTTGCTAGGGTCCACCTTAACTCCTTCATGAGATACAATATGACCTAGATATTCCACCTCTTGTACTCCAAAGAAACATTTGGATCTTTTTGCATATAATTGTTTCTCCTCCAATAGTTGTAGCACCCTGTCAACATGTTCAACATGATCCTTCCAATACTTGTTATAGATTAGTATATCATCAAAAAATACTAACACAAATTTTCTAACGAATGGTTTGAAAATGGAATTCATCAAACCTTGAAATGTTGAAGGTGCATTGGTAAGGCCAAAAGGCATGACCAAAAATTCATAATGACCCTCATGAGTTCTAAATGCTGTTTTCGGAATGTCTTTAGTCTTCATTTTGATTTGATGATATCCTGAATGAAGATCCAACTTGGTGAAGTAAATTGATCCATTCAATTCATCCAGTAATTCATCAATGACGGGAATGGGAAACTTATCTTTAATAGTGAGCTTGCTAAGCTCCCTATAATCCGAACACATGCGCCATGGTCCATCCTTCTTGTGCACTAATACTACTGGAGCAGATAAAGAACTTTGACTCGGTTGAATTATACTAGCCTCTAGCATTTCTGCAACCATACGTTCAATTTCACTCTTTTGGGCATAGGGATATCTGTATGGCCTGATGTTTGGAGGAACACTTCCTGGAATCAAATGAATAGCGTGATCATGATCACGAATAGGTGGGAGACCTTTGGGAGTCTCAAATACCTTGGAATGATTGTCCAAGACTTTTTGGAGATCCGGAGAAATAGATGATTGCAATGTGGAAACATCTAGCGAACATAATTGTGCAATTACACACCTTTGTTCCTTTTTTAGAATCTTTGTCATACCATTAGAGCTAATTATCTTTCGTGGTTTCCCTGCAATACCCCTTAATTCAAATTCCTTTCCTTCCACGGAAAATTTCATGAAAAGTTCTTGAAAATTGAAAGCTATTGTACCCAAGGATTGTAGCCATTGTACTCCTAGTACAACATCAACACCTCCCATTGGAATGGAAAGCATTGGGCTAGTCAATACATATTCTCCCATCGATAGCTTGATATTATGGCACTTTCCAGAGCAATTTATTGTTCCTCCATTTGCAACCATCACTTGACACTCTGGTGCTGGGTATAAGAAGTAATTCAATTCTTTTGCTACCTTACAATGAATAAAATTGTGGGTACTTCCTGAATCAATAAACACTAGTACTTTTTTCTTCTTGCTTTGTCCTTCTATCTTGATGGTTTGAGGAGTGGTAATTCCCACCAATGCATTACAAGATATGGTCAGATTCATTTCTTCTTTATCTAGGCTTTGTTCCTGGAGTATATCCTCTTCTTTTGACCTTTCTTGCTCCTTTTCTTCTTCCTCTTCACAATCTATGTAGAATAATTTCTTCTCAGCACACTTATGACCTTTAATGTATTTGATATCGCAACTGTAACAAAGCCCTTTTGCTCTTTTTTCTTCCAATTGTTGTGGTGTCAACCTTATAGGTTGTGGAAGACTAGGAGCAACCATACTTCCATCTTTATAGTTGAGAGTGGTATGCTTCGTGGTTGCCATAATTTTGCTTTCCATTTTTCTTGCTAACCTGAATGCCTTCTCTCATGAATCAGGTTCCCAAAGGTGAACATCATGTTGGATATTATCCTTTAGAGACCCTATGAACACATCAATCCTCAGCTCCTTTGGAATATCTTTTACCCTTATGTTCAACTTTTGGAACTCCTCAATGTGCTCCATTATTGAACCCTTTTGTTTGAGACTTATCAATTGGCTAAAAAAAGTGTTGCTTTTTGTATCCTCATAATGTGCTATCAATTCTTCCGTAAAAATTTCCCAAGTGATAAATTGTTTACGCGAGCAAAGCCATTGATACCATAAAAATTGATTTGGTTCCAAATATAAAGTTGCCATACGTACCTTTTGTGTATTTTGCACATTATTGAGATCGAAAAATTGCTCCATTTGTAATATCCATGTTGCAGGATCCTTGCCATCAAACTTCCTCATATCGATTTTTGGAATATGGTGGGTTTTTGATCCCACATTAGAGTCTAACAAATCATGATTAACATTTCTTTTGTTTGCATCATGAGTTTCCTTTACTACCTTTTCACCATTGGTAAGTATTTCTTGTAGAAAATTTGTCAAATCTGTCTTCAAATCTGCCATGGCTGTCTTCAAATTTGTGTTCAAAACTATCTTCAAGTTGTCCATCTTAGCTTCCATGCCATTCATTTTCACTTACATGCCATTCATCTTAGCTTCCACACCATTTATCTTAGCTTCTGTTAGCTCTTGTGACAGTGACATTTGTTGCACTTGTTCTTGTAATTTTGATATATCATGTAGAATTTCTTCCTCTTCTTCATGAGTCATGCTAGAGCTTTCAGGTTCCTTATTAGGTGTTTGAATTTTCTTTCCTTGGGGCATCAGTTACCAATAATAATGCTCTACTATGCCCTTTGAATTCCTTCAAAATAAATTTTCAAACCAAGCTTAAGCAAAAATTTAAGAAAATCTACACACCTTTTTTCACTTTGTAGGAGCTCGATATTGCCTCTGATGTATCTCTGTACTTTCAAATCATATAGTTCTGAATTTGTGATCTGTAGTAGCCCTTTGTGTGCTCTTTTCAATGTCACAAGTCTGACCCAATTTGGATTCTCCAAGGAAGAGTTATGCGGAATCTCCCACAGTGACTTGATTATAGACTACTTCAGTAGAACGAACTTGTACGACATGCCGCGAGTCATTGTTTCGACCTTTGGATCTGAAAAATACATACAAGAAACTGCAGTCCATCCTCTTTCTGCACCTTCTTACGAAATTTCAATCTGATCCCCAAAGAAAAAGTTATGACTATTTTCCCCAGGTCACCTGTTTGGAATGTAATTCAGGAGTCTGCAAAAATACCAATTTCCTCAGATCATATCTCCGTAATTATAGCACAAAAAGCTCTGAAATTAGGACCCGAGGTTCAGTGTGATTTATTCTCAAATGGGTTTTTTTTGCAACTTCTGAAACGTTGCAGAAACAAAGTTATAGCGAAAATGCCATGATGACCTTTTTGGAGCAGCGAAACCCTAGAATCCAAAGCTATGATACCAAATGTTATGAAACCAGCTCAAGAAAAGATAGATCAACGCCTTAGAATTCAGCCTCTTCGAGGGGGAAACCTCCTTTACATTACATAAATGAACAATTCTTGGATGATTCAAATGACAAAACCTCCTTTCTATATATAGGAGTCTAAGGAGTCAAAATATAACCCAGCCGACCTTACAATAATAATATAAAGCCACAAAAATAACAATAGAGGGATTCTATGGGGCACAATAATAACAACATGGGGATAATAGGGGCACAACAATATTAATAAGGGATGAAAGTACAATAGTAATGGGGTAATTACTAGTATTATAGGGACCCAACAGAATATACCAAGAATATTCCTTTTGTTAACTAGGTTGTACAGATGCCCAGTCAATATCCCTGTTAACACCTGCAAAAATTTTACCGATTTGATAAAGTGAACAAAACACGTTTTTGGGAACATATGGTGTTTGTTTCGCATGAAATGAGTTGTGACGGATTCAAGATGAGGAGTACTACATAGTTGTTCATGTTCCACAGGATTCTAACGACTTTGATTTTTGAGCATAATTTTGAGCACCTCATCAACAATTGACAACACACTACCCTTGAAATCCAATCTTAGTTGTGTCTTTCTCATATCTAACATGCATGAATTATCTATGAATGAATCTTTAGTTTACTGGTTTATCACTACAGGAAACACCATATGCACTTCATAAAGCACCACGCTGCACTTCAAGCAGCACCACATTGCACTTCAGGAATCACCATGCCGCACTTTAAAAAACACCACACTCGATTGCAGGAAACACCACATTGCACTGTAGGAAGCACCACACTCGACTGTAGGCAACACCACACTACTAGACCTCCCACTAGTTCCTCAATCAGCTGGAACTACTTTAACTGACTTTAACTAATTTAAACTGAATTAATTAATTACAACTCAAAATGAAATCAACCAGGGCTCCTATAATGTAGGGGACACTCTACATGATTCTAGTTAGACCCTCAAATCGAATTAGCCAACTAAGTCAAATTAACTTAGTTAACTTGTACAGGTTGTCTTGTGATTTGGATTTACAATCTTATTCTTAATTTAATTCAAGGACAAAATTAAATTAGGATTTTCTTTGTGTGTTATTTTCCAGAGTCATCGCATTCATGTTTTCAGAATCGATGTTTCGAACCCTCCTCTGTGGTTCATCATCAAGATAGATCCATGAGTGAAAAAGTCAGAACTCAAAGGTGTAGATAAATAATGGTGAGGGTAGGGTTGGGAATGAATGGTAGCCGACAATAATGGTAATGCTTTAACACAATTTTTAATATTTATTTTTAATTTTAATTTTGTTAATGATTTTAGTTTTAGATTTTTATTTAATGTTAAGTTTTCTTTTTAATGTAGGTTTTAGCCCTGTACATAAATTACCTGCATACGAATTCTTAAACAAAGAAAATAAACAATGCGAGAGCATAACCCATAAAACACATATGCACATAGATTTTTCCCTGGATCCCAAAACCGGGACTACCAGCTTGATTTTTTCATTATGTTCCTTTCAATGTTACAATACATATTTATACATGCCGAAGCATCCAATACCATGGACCGAAAACCATCGCGTCCAAAAAACATGTGCGAAAATCATGCACAAAACCATAGGTGGGTCCGCCCAACCTAACATATGGTCCAAAACCAAAATTTTCTGGGGCGCTGCCCCGGACCCCATAAAGTGGGGTTACGGGTGCCCTTCAAACCCCCTATTAACTACGTGGAAAGAATATAACACAACCCAACAATCTCTCAGTTGTTGTTTTCTTTCCACAGGGGGCCACAGGAGAGCTTAGTCATTTTTTCAGCCTTGAGATTCCCATTGCTTCTCTACACCAAGAGAACTTCTCAGAGCTCACAGATTTTGTCAATGCATCTGCAGTATTACTCAAAGTGTCCACCTTTACCAACAACACCTTTCTGTCTTCTATCATATCCCTCACAAAGTGATACTGAACATCAATGTGCTTTGTCTTTGAATTAAGCAGGGTTCTTTGCCAAGAAAATTGCACTTTGGCTGTCACAGTCTATTCTTATAGCTCCCTGTACTAACCCCATACTTGAACACAATCTCTCCAACCAAACTGCTTCCTTGCTTGCATGAGTGGCTACCATGTATTCTGCCTCTGTAGTTGAT
Organism: Pinus tabuliformis; assembly: GCA_031772625.1. Taxonomy (NCBI): domain Eukaryota; kingdom Viridiplantae; phylum Streptophyta; class Pinopsida; order Pinales; family Pinaceae; genus Pinus; species Pinus tabuliformis. The sequence goes on along the minus strand of CM062812.1, from coordinate 500,508,175 downwards.
AGTGCCACTACAAATTGTTTCTTACTCATCCAACTGACTACACCTCCAAATAGGTTAAACACATACCCACTTGTAGATCTTCTCTGATCCAGATCTCCAGCCCAGTCTGCATAAACAAAGCCATGAATATCCAACACTTTGTCCAATCCTGGTCTTCCTTGGTAGCAGAAACCATAATCACTAGTGCCACGCAAATACCTGAAAACCCGCTTCACTGCTGTCTAGTGCTCCTTCCCAGGTTTTGACATAAACATGCTCAATACTCCCACTGCATGTGCAATGTCTGGTCTAGTACAGACCATTGCATGCATCAGGCTACCCACTGCACTTGCATATGGAACACGGGACATGTCCTCTTCCTCTTCTTGTGTCTTGGGACACTATTCAGCAGATAACCTCACACCTACAGGAATAGGAACCTTCACCGGTTTACTATCCTGCATATTAAACCTCTGGAGTATTGTCTCGACATACTTCCTCTGGTTTAACCAGAGCTTCCTCTTTGACCGATCTCTTTTAATTTCCATGCCCAAAATATAGTTTGCAGCACCAAGATCTTTCATGTCGAATTTGGAGGACAATTAGGTCTTCAAATCTTGGATAATTTCTTTGTCATTTCCAACCAGCAACATATCATCCACATACAAGACCAGATAAATAATACGGTCACCAATTAATTTAAAATACACACAATGATCTGCTTTGCTTCTGGTGAAGCCAAGTCCCCGTATAAATGTATCAAATTTCTGATACCACATCCTTGGTGACTGTTTTAACCCATACAAAGACTTCTTTAACTTGCTTACCAGTTCTTTCTTACCCTTCACCGCAAATCCTTCAGGTTGCTTCATGTAGATTTCCTCTTCCAAATCCCCGTGAAGAAATTCTGTCTTCACATCCATGTGTTCTACCTCAAAATCAAAAGCAACAACAACTGATAAAAGTAATCTAATAGAAGTTACCTTGGCAACAGGAGAAAAAATATCACCAAAATCAATTCCCGGCACCTGGGAATAACCTTTTGCTACCAACCGAGCTTTGTATTTCTCCACCTTTCCTTCTACATTTGTCTTCTTCTTGAACACCCATTTGCTGCCAATGGGTTTCCTTCCAGCCGGCAACTCCACCAGATCCCAAGCCTCATTTTTGTGCAAAGATGTCATTTCATCGATCATGGCCTCTTTCCAGAGTTTTCCATCCTCTGAATCCATTGCTTCCTTCACAGTTCTGGGATCATTATCAGTAACAGACAAAGCAAATTTTGAATTGAAACCAGATGGAATATACCCTTCTGGCTGCCTTCTTTCTCGAACTGATCTTCTCACAGCCGGAGTTTGTGGCTCTTCATCTTCTGATTCCTCCTCTGCTGCAGAGTCTGATTCTTCCTCCTTTGGCTCAAGCTCTATCTTCTCAGGTTCCTTTGGTTGGACTTCATGTTGAATAACATCTTTTACCTCTTTGAACAACACATCTCGGCTGTACACAACCTTCCGTGTGACTGGGTTCCAAAGCTTATAACCCTTTAAACCATCCTTATACCTAATAAAGATGCACTTTTCAGATTTACTATCCAACTTGGTTCGTTTCTCCTTTGGAACATGTACATATGAATCACATCCAAATACCCTTAGATGTGAAAGAGAGGGTTTCTTACCAGTCCATACTTCTTGTGGAGTCTTATCCTCCAATGCTGATGAAGGTGATCTGTTGATCAGGTAACATGCAGTATCCACCGCCTCTGCCCAGAATTCCTATCCTAACCCGGCACCACTGAGCATACTTCTTGCCCTTTCCATCAACGTCTTGTTCATTCTTTCTACGACTCCATTTTGCTGAGGTGTATATGGAGTAGTCTTCTGTCGTGCTATACCACACTTCTTACAAAATTCTTCAATTTCCTTATTGCAAAATTCTCCACCATTATCTGTCCTCATCACCTTTATCTTCTTCTCTGTCTGATTTTCCAGCAGAGCCTTAAATTCTTTAAACCTGTCAAAGACTTCAGATTTCTTCTTAAGAAAATATATCCATGTATTCATTGAGAAGTCATCTATGAATGATACATAGTACACAGACTTACCCAGTGATGGAACCTTCATAGGTCCAAACACATCACTGTGCACAAGCTCTAATATCTGTTTCGTCCTCTTACCACCAGAGGGGAAACTCACCCGATTCTGCTTCCCATATACACAATTTTCACAGAAATCAAAATCCAGAGAGCTATTATTCATACCTTCTACCATACCTTTACCATGAACTATTCGAAGTCCCTTCTCTCCAATATGTCCAAGCCTTTGATGCCACAACATGGTCTTCTCTCCAGAGACCACTAGATTCTCTACTCCATTTTCCGGAACCATAGAACTATTGCACCCATCAACAACAGTGCTACCTTGCAGCTTGTACAGAGTTCCAATCCGAACTCCCCGGATCAATATCAGTGCTCCTCGCACCATCTTGCAGGTATCTTTCTCGAACACCGTCTTTACACCTGCATCATCCAACTTGCTTAGAGAAATCAGATTTCTGGCCAATGCAGGAATATGTAGAACACCCAGAAGTGTTCTAACCATTCCACCTTGAAACTTCAACTTTACTTTTCCCCGACCAATGATTCTAGCATTCCTATCATCTCCTAAGAAGACATCACCACCATCGTATTTCTCATACTCGCAGAACCACTCTCTATGGGGAGTGAAGTGAAAGGATGCACCTGAGTCAATCAACCATGCCTCATGATCTACATGTGTACTTGAAGAAGCCAAGTACACATCCCCACCTTCATCTGAGGTGGTTTTCGCCTCTGCAGAAGGAGCATCATCAGATCCCTTTCCTTTATCAGGAGCTTTAGATTTACAATCCCTTCTGAAGTGCCCTTCCTTTCCGCATTTCCAGCACACCACCTTTGTAGGTTTTCCTGGAGATTTAGATCTCCCTCTAGATTTAGATCTCCCACTCGATGACTTATTTTTGTTTCTGTTCTGGGACCGTCCTCGTACAGACAAGGCATCACCATTTTGGTTGTCCATATTTTTCCGTCTCATCTCCTCCGTCAGCAAGGCTGAGACTATTTCATCAAACTATAAAGCAGTTGCATTGCTACCTATTGCAATAACCAGACTATCCCACGAATCTAGTAGAGAACACAACAGACTGATGCACTTATCTTCATCTGAAATTTTAATATCAACAGATAATAACTGACTTACCACAATATTAAACGCATTCAGATGCTCTGTCACCGAGTCTCCATCTTTCATCCTCAGGTTATACAGCTTTTTCCGCAGGAACAGTTTATTCACCAGAGACTTAGATTAGTACAAAGTCCCTAACTTGACCCACAAAGCCTTTGCCGTAGCTTCCCCTGATACATTCAGCAATACTGAATCCGAGACACACAATTGTATTGTGCTCTTTGCCTTCTGATCCAACTTCTTCCATTCTTCATCGGTCACTCCCGATGGTTTAGTACCCGGATCTACCGCGATCCACTGATCTTTATCCACCAACAGATCCTCCATCTTGAGTTTCCACAACTCAAAATTCTGACCATTGAACTTCTCAATCTCTATCTTTCCACTGCTCGCCATCTTCTTTCACCACCAGAATCGATCTCGCAGATCTCCCACTGAACAGGGTCTACCACAGGCCCGAGTGAAACCCCTAAGCAACAAAGGCGTCCCCTTGAAGCCAAAACAGCTCTGATACCAAATGTAGGTTTTAACCCTGTACATAAATTACCTGCATACGAATTCTTAAACAAAGAAAATAAACAATGCGAGAGCATAACCCATAAAACACATATGCACAAAGATTTTTCCCTGGATCCCAAAACCGGGACTACCAGCTTGATTTTTTCATTATGTTCCTTTCAATGTTACAATACATATTTATACGTGCCGAAGCATCCAATACCATGGACCGAAAACCATCGCGTCCAATACCATGGACCGAAAACCATCGCGTCCAAAAAACATGTGTGAAAATCATGTAGAAAACCATAGGTGGGTCCGCCCAACCTAACATATGGTCCAAAACCAAAATTTTCTGGGGCGCTGCCCCAGACCCCATAAAGTGGGGTTACGGGTGCCCTTCAAACCCGCTATTAACTACGTGGAAAGAATATAACACAACCCAACATTTAAGGTATTAAATTTTTTAATTTATGTATTATTAGGTATAACTGAGTGATTTTTTTTTTTTTTTTTTTTAAGGATTTTCTTATTGCATTTTCAACAGCCCCTCTCAACAAGAAATGGATTATCTTATACCTCGATCCTTCCTTTATGAAACTCGAATTTTCATATTGGCAATGCCTTTCCCAAAATATCAATATCTTATTCCTCTATAGGAATGCACTCCAACAACACTTCTCAGTTTTGTTGTTGCTACTGCAACATCTGCAACTGAGAAAAAAAATCACTCAGTCAATTTGCAACTTTCTACTAGGAAAATTGTGTTGCTGCCGACTCTGTTACTGAGCCTCTTGCTTTACTGTCAACTCTACTCTGCACTCCTTAGTATCTGACTAACATTGATCCTCCTGCTACTAAATATTGTGGATTTTTGTAGAAAGGTAATGATCCATGAGACAAAAACACCTCAGTGGACCCTACTCAAATTTTTTCAACTCTTGGGACTATTGCTTCACAATGCCCCACCTCACACTAGGAGGTATAAAAGCATGCAAAGTGAAATATGATCTACTCATACTTTTGTTGTTACTACTCCATTGTTGCTTCAGCATTGTGTCTGCAACTACTACAATAATGAGTCTGGTCTCCCCATATCTGTAAGTACTAGATTCCATAGGGCTTTAGTCCTTCTAGAACTAGACTCCCTTTGCGTCTCGATCTCTCGGTGAGTAATATCTCTGCTCCTCATTCTACCAATGTCAATGATCACAAATCCTTTTTGTGTCGCTAAACATTGGGTCACTGGTCTTCCGACTAGTAGCCTTCTAGATCCATTAAGAAGTATGCACATAGGGTCTTCTGGATCTACCCTAAGCTAGAGCTCCATCAATCTACAATTAAAAATTCCTAGTATAATGTGAATCATGCTCTGATAGTGATCCTTGCTCTGATACCATGTAGAAAATTCCTTGTAGAATCAAACTACTCATTGTAATATGCTAAAACAATTGACTTGAATCTACTCTACTCATCAACAGAAACAATAAATGATCAATTAAATCACGAAGCATACAAGAGAAAGAATTCAATCAACACATTACACAATGATTTCCTCATGAAAGCCACAACTAAAAACCCATGCTATCTATATATTGCATTAGTAAGAAAATATGAGAATATTTCAATGATTTGTTCAAGACCAAGCGACCTCTGCACTAACTCTGTCTGTCTCACTACTTCCTAGGGAAGCCTTGGATGAATACAATATTCTCTTCTTAACCTTGAGCTCAAACTGCATGAGTATTTTCTATCCTCTGCTTGACTAACTACCTTTGGTAAATACTGAACCAAATTTCCAAGCCTCCAAACTCCTATTTCCTTGCGTTTTTCAATGGGGAATTAGGCCCTTATTTAATAGGAATTTTCCTCCATTGGATTATGCAGTTTCTTTAGGCTCTTCCTCTGACTGCATGTTCCATCTGTACAATTCAGATAATTATACAATTGATAGTACACTGCCCCTGAATTCCAATCTTAACTGGGTCTTTCTCATAACTGACATGCATGATTTATTTATGAGTTAACCTCTAGTTTACTAGTTGATCAATGAAGACAACACCACACTGTACTTCAGGCAGCACCACACTCAATCGTAGGAATCACCACACTGCACTTCAGACAACACCACACTGTACTTTAGGAAACACCACACTTGACTACAGACATCACCATACCCAACAGTAGGTAGCACCACACTACTAGACCTCCCAGTAGTTCCTCCATCAATTGGAACTATTTTAATTGACTTTAAATCAGTTAAACTGAATTAATTAATTACAACTCAAAATAAACACAATAAGGGTTCCTATAATGTAGGGGACACTCTACAATACTCTCGTTATACCCTCAATTCGAATTAACTAATCCAATTTAGTCAAATTAACTTAGTTAACTTGTACAAATTGTCTTATGATGTGGACTTACAATTTTATTCTTAATTTAATTCAAGGACAAAATTAAATTAGGATTTTCTTGTTGCATTTTCAATAGAAAGAATAATAACGAAAACGTAGAATGACTAGACTATTAAGTATTAAATATGAAAAATTACCAATTCAAACCGAATCCAAATACTGGTAGTAGAAAATACACAAATCTCTGTAACATGACGTGAAATTACAAAAAGAAAATGTGACGACATTAAAATAACAAAAATTACCTTTAATGTCGTAAATCAAAAATCAAATTTTCAAAGAGTGACTGTTATGGGGATAATGACTAGATAACTGAAAATACTCACATTAATTGACAAACTAGAAAGTTGGAATGACTCTTTACACATTCCCCTCCATGACCACCATGAGTTGTAGTGGGTTGCAACTAGGAAATAACTTAACAACTAATGCAACTAAATTAGTGGCTCAATTGACACAACTGCTCAATCCTAAATCTAACCAATGCCCCTTTTTGGAGAGAAAAATATACCAAGATAATTTTAGGGAGCATGGTAGGGCATAGGGCCCGACCATTAACCTAACTAGGAAAAATAATCCCATTGAGTTGAGCATATTTAATAGCTCTTGAATCTCTGATCTCTACAACAAGGAAGGGACCGAACCAATGAATCTGCAACAAATAAGGGACCCAACCAATGAATCAATACCTAATCTCCCATCGAGAAAATATTCCTTTTAATATGTTTATTGTGCCAATCCTTTTGTCTTTCTTTCTCAATAATTTGACGGAAATATGCAAGGAACCTCTGCTCATCCAGTTCCCACCTTGCAATTAGTTCTAGACAATCCTCCAAAACATGTATATTAACTCAACAATGGAAACATCGAGGCCTTCTTGGTAATGGAAAATCCCTCACAACATGACCCCCCTGATCACAGTTATAACATCTGATCGAACCTCTTCCTCTTGTTCTTCCCCCTTGAACCACCTCCTCCTCATCCCTGAGTAGTTTCATTAACTCAAAATGTTGTGCAGTCAAGGTGCTTAGCCAAAGAATATAAAGACATACACTACTCTATGTGGTGAGTTGAGCACCCACAAAACTCGTAATATAAATTATTCAACACATTAGAGTACTTCTACAAAATAGGACAAAGACGAGGTCGATGACCATAATAACAAAAAATTTCACAATACTCATTGGTAGACATACCTTGATGGTTTGGGAACACATGATACTGAGTATTTACCTAATGCACAAGACTTGTTTCAACTTGCTGAAATGATCACAAGCATAAAATTATGGGAGATGTTGAGCGCGAAGCATGAACTTTTTAAAACAGTTTATTCGATGTCTACAATATAATCATTTCATATATGAGATAGAAGACTACTTGGGATAGAAAAATTAAATCTTTGGCACACCTTTCTATATAAATGACTACGAGGCGTTTAGTTTATCATGAAAATGGTATGCTCTACCTCACATAACATGCATGACTGAACCAGAACAAAACTTGCATGACTGAACCAGAACAAACTATTGCATGCGAAGCGTTTAGTGTAATACCTTTTCATGTGACTCCTCAAGTATAACAACAAGTCATGCTATTCATGCGGTAGCAAAAATGATTTCATGTCAAAATATGTAGATGGAATCTTTGATCAGTAAACAAATGCATTGGAGCACCTTTCCGGATGGAGATTACATGGTGAAAATCAACACTCATCGTCATACATATACTATCAATTGCCTACACCATAGATCCAACATGTATTTATTGCAACAAGCTTTCTCCTATATAGTTTGCGAAAGAATCTAACTGGCGTATTTAGTAACATAGTGTTTTAAATCATGATTTATCAAGAGTATAAGGGAATTTAAAAAATAATGTATTAATATTGCAACGCTTGAAAATTAGAAGCATCATGATAATGGGATTATGATTCAGAGAGTTGTGATGAAATTAAGAGGATGTACCCGGCTATTAGACTTAAAGGTGGGTTGTACCAGTATATTGTTGAAAGGAGGAAGGGTAACAGTCTAAAGTTCACGGTGTTTAAGTTTTAAGTATTGAAGAAGTATTGATTTAGACTATTAATTTTAAATCAAAACTAAATCATATTTAAAAAAGATCAAACTACTAGAATGGAAATAAGTATTTATTCAAAATCTTTAATCTCGAATTGGTTTTGGAGATTTTAAAAAATGTTATATATGGGTAGACACTTTGGCCTGGACCTTGTCATAGTGGTAACCATCTGCCCATCAAATTCCGTACGTAGCCCAAAAGATAAAGCATCAAATTCGGTACATAACCTAAAAGATAAAGCATTATCTCGAAGCATCGCATAATGTGTCTCAGCGGGTGATGAGTCCAAACGTTGATATGTTGCAATGTGTTTGTTGAATTCAATGTAAATATTTTCAATTTTGATGTGAGGGTGACACCATATTTGAGTCACATTTTTTTAATTAATATTCTATTAGAACTAAGGGTTGGTGTTTCCAAGAAAATTTATACATGTTCATGGATTATTATATATGTTTTAAAAAATAAGAATGTAAATGTGTTTTTAGTAATTTTTTGTTAGAACTAAGGGTTGCAAATAAGGGTTGGTGTTTGCAAGAAAATTTATACATGTTTATGGATTATTATATATGTTTTAAAAGATAAGAATGTAAATGTGTTTTTTTTGTTGGTATGAATGTATTAATATTGGTATGGGTATTTTTTTTCTCAATAATTTTTTACTGGTCTAGAGGTTTGGGAGCTAATTGTTGTGTTGTGTTTGAGGCAAGGGAGATTGTGTTGTGTTTGAGGCAATAAATTAAGGTTATGGGACAAGCGAATGTGAGACCTAGAATAAAGGGGATCAAAACCTAGGAGTAGATAGATTGAGGGAGCTAGGGTAGGAATAGGGCCCTAATGAAGAGGGAATAATGAAAGAATAAGGCCCTAGAGTAGAGGCGATAGTGAAGAAATAAGGCCTTAAGATAATCAAGGAATATGGCCCTAGGGAAGAGGGTTTAGGGTAGGAGAATGCTTAAGTGCTCTTCATGCTACTTTTTATTCTTGGAATACATTAGAATATCATCCAAAAATATTTGGACAAAGTGTTCCAGAAGATTCTGGAACAAGCCATTCATGAGGCTCATGAACATATTCAGTGCATTGGTCAAACCAAACCTCACTACAACAAACTCACAATGCCTGAAGTGAGTTATAAAGGTGGTTTTTGGGATGCCACCTTCCTTAATCCTTAACTGGTCATATCTAGTTATGAGATCTATTTTAAAGAAAATCATTGCTCCTATCATTTGATCAAATAAATCATCTCTTCTAGGTACAGTATACATATTCTTTAATGTCGTAAATAATCACACTCTCAATGTGGTAGCTTGGTTCAATGTTGATATTACAATCTAGTATAAAGGAAATGTGGTAAAAATATTTTAGATTCATTCTCAAACATAAATAAAATATCTCCCTCTCCAAATGAAGTAATATAATTTTATAGCAACTTTGGAGAGATAAAATAATTAAATGTGCAAAAAAACTATATACCCACTTTGGAATAGTAGAGAGATGTACAATTTTTATATTTTTTAAAAATATTTCATTAAGAAATTTAAATAAATGACTTGAATATCCATATTAAGTAATTTGTTTCATTATCAATTTATCTAGAAAACATAAATAAATAAAAAACTAATTAGCATTATTATGAGCCTAACTTAATTAGTTATGCTAGAGGTGGCATTCCAGAAAGATTATTTGATGGAACACCATCATGATTATTTGATGGAACACCTTCATGTAATAGCTCGTTAGAATCAGAATGAGAAGACCTATGGGATGGGATGTTGAGAAGTGGCTTCCACTGGTTGGAGAGAGAATGGTGGGCGATTTACTACTTAATTAAAATTTACTTTAATTAGTCATTTAACTAAGGAAAAGTAATTAATTGGAGGAAAAAGCCCAAAAGTGACTGAAGTGAAATAAAATAAATTTAAAAAGTCGTTAAGATAAAGTCAATGGAGGAGCTTCTAAAATAATAAAATAAGGTGCTTCTAGAGGCTTGGGGATCTACCCATAAGACCTATAAAAGAGGAGGAGGAGATAATTTTGAGACATCTTGGATTTGTGCATTATCTTTGTGGTGAGGTTTTGGGAAACTAATTCTCTATTTCAACAGTAGCCCTAGGATGAAAACCCTAGGGTGATTTAGTGAGAGTGAGTGAGTACGCATCTCTTCTCTTGGTGGATCCATTATGATGAGTACCCATCTCTTCCCTTGGTGGATCCATTCATGATTCACAAGTTGCAGTTTATTGATTTTTAGTTTGTTTTGGATGTCAATTGCGACATTATTGTAGATCTATTTGGGGCCACCATCTCAACCATATTTGTGCTCTTGTACTAGCTTATTTACATATTAATAAAATAAGGTTGAAATCTTTTGCATGTTTATATTGTCTATTATTCAATTGCAAATTCTATTTCCCTTTTTGCTATAAATTTTGTGGTTGAAATTGTGGAAATTGTTTATGGTGTTGACGACTTAAATTTCTAAAGTTGTTTTATGAAAATTTTATATTTGGGTCATTACAAGTTAGGTACCGAAATTATGAATACGATTATTTTATTTATGGGACAAAAAATTGTCTCAACATAACTATTTGACTTCTAATGTTTAAAAAAATATACATATTCAATCTCTCTAAATTTAAATTTGTCACATTTTATGAAAAACACATACTCTTAATATTAATTAATTTTCAAATAAATAACTAATTTTAATTATATATAATATTATAGATATAAACATATAAAAAATAATAAATATAATCATCTTAATATTAATTTATTTTGAAATAAATAACTAATTTTAATTATATCTAATATTATAAATATAAACCTATAAAAAAAAAAAAAACAAACATAATTCTATAATCCTATAGAAAAAAAAAATGATATATCTCAACTTCAACATATCACAACTTAAACCCAACTTAAACAAGGGCCGCAGGCAGTGGTAGCCCCTGCCCGTAATAACCCAAACACCAATAAATTTTGTCAACATCAATATATTTTATCGTTTTACATTCTTTATATATATATATATATATATATATATATATATATATTATCTTTTTACATTCTTTTTATATATATATGAAAATTTAGTGGGAAATAAATGGATTTTCAAAATCAATTTTAAGAGCACGACGTTAAATATGTTTAATTTACTCCTAATTAATTTTGTACATAATTATGATTTTTACCTTTTTACTTTATTAAAACAAAAATATATTTTTTTTAAATTTTAATTAATTAAAATAAAATATTATTTTTGTCACGACATCAAGTTTATGAATCTTTTTATTTAAAATTAAAAATCCCTTCAAGAATATCCTTTATATATCGATATCGAAAACATATTTCAATTTGAAACTTTTCTCCCAGCTATGCTAATGATATGTCATAGTCCCACACTGTGTACAGATCGATAATATACTCACTCACTGACAAAAACATGTTAATTCCAATTATTCAGCTATGCTAATGATATGTCATAGTCCCACACTGTGTACAGATCGATAATATACTCACTCACTCACAAAAACATGTTAATTCCAATTATTCTGAAATACAAACCTCATTGCCAATCATTTTGAAATACAATATTAATCGTTTTTCCACGTACACCGAAGTTATACAATAACTCTCTCATATTTAATTACTAAACGTATTAACACCAACCAGGGTCGTTGTGTATCCCCTCTAGGGTCCGACAACAATTAATAAAAAAAATCAGAACCAAAACACCAATAAATTTTTATCATCCGTCTTATTAGCTCGGTTGTTTAGATAACGTGTCAAAACGGACAACTTGGCAGCCATCTATGTTGAAGTATGAGTCGATAAATGGAAAACATAACTGCTTAAAGAAGCATAACTCCTTAATATACAAATATATGGGGCACACGCTCGAACTTCGAAAAATATCCTGCCTGTCTTAAGCACGATAACCATTCCAAAGCATTGAATCTGGTGTAACATGTTATCAGTCTAGACAAAACTATGTTAAAACGCGTCAGTCCGTTATGGTTTGTTTTGCAAATCAGGTGGATAGAGACACGAGGGTCCGCGACCCGTTGCTTCGCTTAATGGAGGAGAGAAACCATGGCAACACCATGGTCACTGAAATCAGATCTCGCAACCCCTCAGAAAACACACGCCTATACCCATTGGAATTCGAGACGATATGTTTTCTAGATATGGTGCCATACCCACACACATGCACAACCACAACACATTAGTACAATATGGCCATAAATGAAAACAAAGGTGCCGAGCCGGAGCCTCGTAAATATCTCGATCGCTCATGAAGAGGAAGAGGAACTCGCATCTGAGATTTTGCGCTTATGTTTATACAACTGGATATAATGCAACTGGAATTGTTCACCTATATATAATGGAGATCGAATTGTTCACCTGTAGATAATATTGATGCCCGGCAAAAGAATAAATTGGCATAGAAGAAGAGGAGAGAAGTTAATTTTCAATATTATTGAGCATGGAATTCACTGGACTGCTAGAAAGGTCTGTCACAGGACTAGACAAATGATGATGTTGTTGTGGTTGATGTGGATAAAGAGGAAGATAGGGTTCTAGACTCAGTGCCAGATTTAGATCTTTGGGCAACTTGTAGTTGCCATTGTCTTCGTTTTGTTTTGGATTTTCTGTTCTGGAACCAGTACAACACACTGGCCTCACCAACTTGTCTGAACTCTTACAACTGAGTTCTCATTCTTTTTATTTCATCTCTTGGAGGGTTTACCATGCCAGAATTGAATATGTTTTCCAAGATCTGAATCTGCTCCCATCTGTCCTTTTCTTTCGGCGGGCTCCTCTCCTCCAGCTCATAATCAGGTCATGATACATATATTGCAGGGAGGTTATAATGAAAATTAATACCAGGACTTTAACCGAATATAATTGCAATTAGTACTAGCACTCTATGGTTATTCGCAGGAGTTATGTCTTCAGTTGCACCCTTCAAAATTTTTAACCTCAGTTGCTATTGTTAAAAAATAATGATTACTGAAACAATCTCATTTGCTATTGTTCAAAAATTATGATTAATTAAACAATCGCTGCATTTGACATCTGAATATTGGTCAAATCGCATTATATCTATAAGCCTGTCTGAATATGAACGAGAAAAATTATATATTATTTGTCCATGTAAAAATATGACTGGAACCACAATATGTTTATGCATTTAACTGTAGCGGAAGGGCATTCTATTTATTTATGTAACTAAATTAGGTGCATCAAGACTCCTGCATATTCTGCTTGTACAATCTTCTCGTTTTGTTACGGTTGGTACCTCAGAAGTTTTTGGTGTCTCAGAAGCAATGGTTTTTTAAATGCGTCAAGTATAAGAAATCAAGTCGCTCCTTGCACCCCGTTTCAATTAAATCACTTGGTCATTAATTGATATAAGAGATTAAATCATTCGGTTATTAATTGCTATAAAATAGGAATTTGAGTTTTCCTTTGACAATTTAAGTTGTGTGACTAGCCACTCAACCCTTGTTTTTCAGTTTTTCAGTTGACACAGTGTGATAGAGATATTTACCTTCATTTGTAGCCTCATAGAGAGTATTCGTCGACTTTTCTATAAAAATAGTCATAAATTGGCATGAAAAGGCTGAATTTGGTACGCACTTGAGAATGATGAAGAGAATGAAACCATCAAAAACATTTTTCTTTTTAGAATCTAAAGGAAAAAGGGAAAATGAAGTGATAGCTAATCAAACATCTGGAGATAAAAGCAGTATTGGTGAGAGCTAGAGATAGATGAGCCATGGAAAAGAGAGTTAGAAATAGATGATCCACGGAAAAGATTGTTACATACATGATATTTTCTGCAAACGGGTGCACCACAGCTGAACAAAGATCTCCCACACCTGAACAGAGCTTTTCCACCCTCACCTTTGTAATTAAACATAAGGCCCCTGATCAAAGATCTCTTCTTCCCTCGCCTTTGCAATTAAGCATAAAGCGCCTGATCAATCTCTTCTTCCCTCGCCTTTTTAATTAAGCATAAAGCCCCTGATAAAAGTCTCTGACGGATATGATCAATGTCTGTGAAGGATACCATCAGCTCTCCAAGCGAACACCCATATGCAGAACCGATTGCCCTTGCCTTTGTAAATAAGCATAAAGCCCCTGATCAATCTCTGTGACGGATATGATCAATATCTGAAGGATATCATCAGCTGTCCAAGCGAACGCCCATATGCAGAACAGATTGAAATTATGAGTATGAAGGGGCTCAACAACGACATTACTCACCAAGAAAGGTTGGTTGGCAAGTTTACAAAGAGTTGTTGCCGCTGGACAAAAGCAACTGTAGACAAAAAACAATGGCAGTTGTTGCATGTGGAAAGCTATTCATGAAGTGTAAATGTATTACCCATACCACAAACATTGGAAATCTATTCATTAAGTGTAAATATACTACCCATACCACAAACATTAAATGTGTTGGAGTAATGCTAACACCAAACTAACATTACTCCCAAGTTTCAGTGAAACTGAATGAAATTGCAAAACTTATATCTTAAATTTTAATGGTTTATATATCGTGGATGACAATAAGACCTGGAAACTCAAACTTCGATTAAAATTTCATTGAATTGATATTATTAACATAAAACTTTGGTTAAATTGTGATAAAAACTGAAAATATTGATCAAAAAATAATTTAATTTCCGGTCAATGACCGATCGATCGCTGGAGTCCTACAAGGCAGAGCAGAGACTAATAGGGGCTTATTTATCCTTAACAGAGTGATATCCTCCTCTTTACATAGGTCCATGGTTGTTATCCTTACTTGAATGATTATCTTACTCGAAGGATTGTATTTTCCTTAAATCGGTTATATGATTTTTTGTATTCTTTTTATAATTAGATTGATTCATTATAGAGATGTGAATGGTTGAATTTTCACTGTATCATCTAACATATTTTGCCCGGTATAAATGTCATTATTATACTCCGAAAGAGTTTCATGTATTTTTAGCAAACATATTATATGATTTAGTTGAGTGTTGTAAAGTTTGTAAAATGAATTCAGACAATAATAAAGAAATATCAATTTATTTGGTGGTTAGTTTATGTTTTTTTTTTGTGGGGTTAATTTGGTGTGTTATAGAAATGTGAACATTCAAATTCTAATACATTAATTATTTTTTTGGATATTAGAAATATGTTATATTGGTATGAAAGTGGGGATTTTGAATTGTATATGGAAAAAACAACTTAGAAATAAAATAGAAAACAAAATAATAATTAGCATTTTTGTTTTTATAAATAATTGCAATGTTAATAATTTTTTATTAATACTAAGTAAAAGAATTATTTTTTTATAACGAGTATTTGTGATAATATTTACTAACGAGTAATCAATATGCTATTTACTTTAGTTGAATCTTTTAATTTCTTAGCGTATGGTGTTTGCAAGTTTGTTAGATGAGTAAATATTTTTTTTAACAAAATGTTACTTATAAATATCGTTATATGTTAATTTTTTAAAAAATGATGTTGTAGGTTAAGTAAATATTTTTTTCTGAAAAAGGTTAAGTAAATATTTTATTATGTGATATGTTAGAAATTACAATTTTATATATGTTTAATATTATTTTAATTTTTGCCACGGGGCTTTGGATTGACGGTGAATGGGTGCACTGTTAAAGCACTCCTTGAAATAGGTCACCGGTTCAAATCACCTGTGGGTACTTAGGTAGTATTTATATAGAAAAAAAAATTATTTTAATTTTTTAAATATAATGTTGTATGTTAAGTAAATATTTTCTTATGTTATAGGTGAGAAACTATAATTTTATATATCTTTAATATTATTTAACAAATTTATGTTATAGTATGATTTGATATATTGGAATTGTAAGGTCACAAGTGTGTTTAAAAATTTATTTTAATAAAAATAAGTTGTTTATTTTTAAACATTATTTACAAAAATTATATTTAATTGGTTTAACACATAATTGTTGTATTTAAGAGTTTGATTTAATGAAAAAAAAATTAATATTAATTAGAAAATTTATGCCTAACTAGTTTGATACATGGTCCTTGTTTTTCCAAACAAGAGTTTTTACTACATATTTTTTTTTGAAAGATAAAGTGTTCCTATAATTAGTATTAAAAAATGGTTTATTTTAGATCGTTTTTTCTTAAGTCTTTTATTTATATCTAAAATTGAAATGAAATAAGGTAAATATATACTATAGTTTTATTTTTATTTTATTGAAATATGCGATTTCATTATAATTGATTTTTTCTTTTTTAGTTAAAATGAATGTATTATTATAATTGTTATAGGTATAGTATTAAGCATTGGATTTTTTTTTTAATTGTGCATTAATTTGTCTTTGATTAAAATATTTGCATCCTCTCCATAATTTAACATCGTGGATTGATTTTTTTTCTTTTTCTTAAATTGGTCTAAATATCTCTGCATGCAGTTATGATGCATTGGATTTTTCTTTTGGCCTTCTATTAGTTTTAGGTACCAAAAAAAATTGCAACTCATCCATAAGTTAACATTATAAATTGAATTTTAATAATTTTTTTGATATTTTAATTTGTTTATCTTAATTTTGATTGTCTTATTTTGTAATGATTACATGTGTACAATAGTATTTTTATTTATATATAATTGCTAATTTATAGGTTCTTGTGAGAATGATGTAATGATGGCAACAAGCAACTTTTTCAAAATATAATGCCACGTGACATAATTATTATAATAGAAATTTTCTACAATAGAAATTATGCTATATGAGATAATAGAAATTTTTTGCAATAACATTTAAGTTACAATAATCATGGTATGATTCTTAGAATTTGATATAATTACAATTGGAATTATATATATATATAAACAAAATTAAAAAACCAAATCATTTACAAAATTATGTTTTTTAATTTTTTATTTTTGGAAGAATTTTTTTCCTATAACCCAATGTCATTAATTTTATTTATTTTTATAAACAAATATGATTCATTGGAATTTGAAAACCTTACCAAAAATGATAGCACTGTTACGATTTAGCCATCTATCCATCACGTACTAACTATTATGTATCTATCCATCACGTAC
The DNA here is from genome assembly GCA_031772625.1 of Pinus tabuliformis. Taxonomy (NCBI): domain Eukaryota; kingdom Viridiplantae; phylum Streptophyta; class Pinopsida; order Pinales; family Pinaceae; genus Pinus; species Pinus tabuliformis. Next base: position 500,490,881 of record CM062812.1, on the reverse strand, counting down.
TAACTATTATGTAACCATTGTTCTTATTATGTAATCGTTGTAACAATAATTACAACCTTTACATAACTCAAGGCTATATTGATAATTACATCAGATTTTTGTACAACAATTTTTAGATACAATTGAAAATCATTAAACACTCGCTTTCCAGTTTTCACGTCAACGAACCCAAAAGAAGTGAACTGAACGGTCAGACTCCAGTTTCGCGAAATGATTGCAAATGCTGAATCCCTAATTTGACGTCCAATTAACTATTCAGAATTTTGTGTCCCTAAAAATCGAATCCTGGAGACTGGTGGGTTTGGTGGGATGATAGGAAAGACATGTTGTATTTAAGATTTATTTTATTTTATATGATGTTGTTTAAGGTTTAATTTCTTTAAAATTTGATCGAATTTATTGTAATTATAAGTTTATGGATAATTCTCTGCACAATCGAAGTGCTTTAGAAGTTTTTCAGGATGCTGAATCTATATATAAAATAAAAAAAATCAGTTTAAATATCATAAATCAAGATTTCACCTCAATTTTTCAACCTTAAAAATTTTCAAGATATTAAATCCATATATACAATCAAGAAACCAATTTAAACAACACAAGTCAAAATTTCACCCCAAAATTTTAGACAAAATTCAAATACTAAACATACTAAAAACGACTCCAAAATGCGAAAATCAAATAATTGCATCGAGCTGTGCGGATCTAAAATTATTTAGTTTAAGATCTTGTGAAATGAAACAATTTTTTTGTTGTCAATTCTCTTTTTAAATATATGTTTTTGGTCAATGCAATAAAGTTCCATTTTAACCTGGAGGTATTTGACTGGTGATGGAAAATCATTCACCAAACTAATTGGAGATACGGTATTTAAAGTTATTTATAATTGATATGTAATCCTAATTATATAAGTATTATATTACGAAAGATAAATTAAATATAATATAAGTTATTTATAATTTATATGTAATTTTAATTATATAAATATTATATTAGAAAATTTTCATTAAATATAACATAAATTATAAACATTCTGTTATAAAAGGTTGATTATTTAATAAAAATTTGAGATGTTGATTATTTAATATAAATTTTGAGATGGATTTTTTGAATTTTATAATTAATTTTTCTGGTGATATTTATTGTAATTGACATATAGCTAATGTTCTCTTAAAACTTGCAAGATAATGTGAAGAAGCTCTTTATGTTTTTCTACCGTCTGAGAGTAAATTAGTTAATCATCAATAAAAAATAACACAAATTTATCCAAATATTGATGGAATACACTGTTCATAATGCACATGAAGGTTGCGGGTGCATTTGTTAATCCGAAGGGTAGCACAATGAACTTGTAATTCCCATATCAAGTTCTAAAGGTTGTTTTTTCTATATCCTCTTCCTTGATTCTAATTTGATGATAACTCGAGTGAAGGTAAATTTTTGAAAATATTGTTGCTCCTTTCACTTGATCAAACAAATCGTCTATATGAGGTAGAGGATATTTGTTTTTTTATGGTTAACTTGTTTAATTTCCAGTAATTCATGCACATTCATGGGGTTCCATCTGTTTTTTTAACAAAAAGCATCGGGCCTCCCCAAGGTGACACACTTGGTCGAATATATTTTTTGTCAAGTAATTCTTATAACTTCACCTTTAGTTTTATTAACTCTGGCATACTCATGTGATAAGGAGCTTGAGATACTGGAGTAACTCTTGATATTAATTCATTTTTGAAATCTATATCCCTTTTTGGTAGAAGTCCCGGAATTTCTTCAGGAAATACATCCAGAAATTCTGTACTACCAGTATATTCTCTAAGGTGACAAACTTTTCTTTTGAGTTAGTATACCCTACTTGTATTGCATAAATATAGCATCCCTTCTGGATACACTTGGCCAATTGGGAGGTTGTCACCGGTCTCAGCTTTAAGGGTCTTATTATTCCCTGAATTTCTTGCCTCTTTCCTTCCTCGTCCATATAGTTAATAGTTTTGATTTTACAGTTAATGAGGGACCAATGTTTTTCCAACCAATCCATGCCTATTAAAATATCATACGATCCTAAGGGAAACGCATTCAAGTTTTCCATAATGGACTGACCTTCTAATTGTAGGGGACAATTGTTGACCTTGGTCAATACTCTTCTCTTCGCTCCCATAGCTAATTGCTCTAACCAAGGAATTTTAAAATTAACAGCTTGCAAACAGCATTGTTTTACTATTTTGGGACTAATGTAACTCAAGGTTGTTCCTGGATCAATTAAAATAGACACATTTCCGTCGAATATTTTACCTTCAAACTCTATCATGGTCGACTGGTACTCCACTTGATGGTCTTCAAGAGCAACATTGATTTTAGGCATGCAGCTTACCACTTCTCCTACTATTGATGCTTCTTGAATCTGTGCCACCTGATTGGTGGCCTTACGGTGCAAAAAACTTTTAACATAATGGGGTCCTCCGCATCCCCAGCACTGTACTGGGGGTCTAGCTACCATCTCCACTTCAGTTCTTACTGATTGTTCATTCATCTTGGACTCACTGGGAAATTTGAATCTGGGTTGATTTCTATTCATGTTTCTATTTTCCTGCCCTTTAGGGGGTTTATTGACCATAAACTTATTCCCCTTACTGCTGGAGGAAAATTTACTCCCTTTTTTGTCATTCCATCTCTTACCTCCTTCCCCTTTTAGCTTGTTTTGTTGGTAACATATTCGAGCCTTCCGTATGACTTCATCCATGGTTTTCAGGTTATCAAACTCAAGGCACTCTTTCATAAACATCGACAAGCTACTGATAAACCGTTGCACCTTAGCCTTTTCTTCCCGTATGTATGGGACATATCGCAGTAAGGATGTAAATTTTGTTATGAATTCGTTAATAGATAACTGCCCCAATCGAAGTAAATGAAATTCCTTGGCTTTCTCATCATAAAATCTTTTAGTTAAATATTTTTCCTTAAAATATCTTTGGAATTTGTCCCAAGTTATGCTCTGCTCATTTACACCATGAACTGTTTTTACTTCCTCCCACCACAAGGTGGCTTTTCCTTGCAGCTGAAAGATGGCCAAACGAGCCTTTAAGTTATGATCATATTCGTACAGCTGGAAATACTTATTCATGTTGATGAGCCAGGCTTCCGCTACCTCTTCTTGTTCACCATCAAAGAGGGGAGGCTTTATCTTCCAAAATTATCCCTAAAGTTCTATTTTTTGTCTCTTTTTCTTGTTGTGTTCTAATACATTACCAGATTCTTCTTCCTGGTTCTCTTCACCACCTTCAGTTTCTTCTCTCTCAGTATGAAATTCTTGTTCACCAGTCATGTTTCCCTACTCAGGATTGGGAATTGGTTGTCATTGATTCTGTCTATTCGACAGACTCTTCATGATCTTTTCTTGTTCCTGCATCAACCATTCATTATCTACCCACTATCGACCCATTTCCTTTTTTAACTCCTGCACAGTTTCCAAGATTGCAGTATTAATGTTGCATAGCTCTTCTCCCAGTTGTACCCATAATTCAAGATTGGTCTTCTCGAAGGATGTTGGTCCTATCCCAGTTACAGTTTGGTGTGGTGTGGCTCTCATTCTCCTCACACTGGCTGCTTTTCTACTTCTTTGTGTACATCAAAAATGCTTTTATTCATTATTTTCCAAAGGTCTCAGTTTTGTAACCTGAGCACTCCGATACCACATGTCACATACCCATAATGAGAAAAAATATTTTTTTATTAAATACATAATTGTACATGGATATTTCAATTATCGAATCATTATACAGTTATAAAACTCACAACTACAATCAATATATGTGTACATCTCTTTTATAAATAGATCGATAATTTGATTTAATATGACATAGGTTGTATATTTTAATTCATTGATATTGCTATCTAATCACCTTATAATGTTGAGTTCCTTCGCTCCATGGTAAATATGATTAGTATGAAAAGTTATAAATTTGGAATAACATAAGCTGATGATTGGTACAATGTCCTAATTACATTTTTGTGAATTGGGCAGTTGGCTGCCTAGGATGGTAGACCCACTGTCCCCGGAGCCTTCCTCGTGGCACCTAGTTGTTCCACCATGTGTAGATAAGTGTGTTGCGTCAACGATCCTCCAGCGTTTCCTAGATCGAACGGTGGGGAGAGTTGGTTGTCGGTCTAATCTCTGGCTTCATTTGGAAATCTCTCATTTGCTGCATTTTCGTCTAGGAGGTTTAGACTCTAGCTCTCTATTGAGCTTCTTTCCAAGTAACGAAATTGCTTTATACTTTCATACCTGTTGTGGCACAATATTCTGAGTTCTTCCATGGTGTTTGAGGGCCTTCCTCTATTCTGCAGTTCGTTCATCGTGGCTACCCTTGTTTGTGGGTGCAGTTTTGGTGATAATATTGCTTGGTCGGGTATGCATTTTTTACTCCCCTTCTCAACAATTTGTTTTCTATTCTAAATTTCTCTTTTAAATTAAAATCTAATCCTTGTGTTTTGTTTGTCTAGGTTTTGCTAGAGTTTTCCAAGCTCGAATGATGAAGGTTTTGGTGCCCCTACTCCACCTATTGGAACCCAAAATCCTTAATTGAGGATTCACTAGGTATGCAATAGGAATTTTCATTGAGTTAGTTTTGAATAGGATTTTTAATGTCTTCTCCTTTGATAAGTGAATTTCCAGTCTGTATATGAAATAGTGGTTTTTGGGACTGCATATTTATTTTTAAGGCTCAGAGACATTAGTGTATCGAAAGGGTTACGGATCGTGTTGCAAAATCTGACTTTTATAATTCAACATTTAATGTAGAAAACGAATTTGTGAGCTCTATGGATTCATGATGAAACCCTCGTTATGGGGTTCTGTTTGTACTCGTCCTTTTTTGGACTTAAACCTAATGGTTTCCTCAGTTTAAATACATATAATTATTGTTATCTCCATTCTGTTACTATGCGTGTATTCTCAAGTCTTTTTCCCTTTTCAAGAATTTGTAATTTCTAGTTCTCTGTGTGTTAAGAATCTTGGAATTACTGTTCATTTTTTTTAGACTTGTATTGCGGCATTGCACTCTGTTGTTAACTTGCATCATATTGTTATGGCCTTTACAATGGTTATGGTTTGGCCAATGTTGGTTATGTTAATGGGTGTATATTGTACTAGTTTCTTGGTTGGTAAAGTTATTAACTATAATGTTTAACTGAATATAGTTCCGTCTCTACACTTTTCATGTTAATTGGTTCTTGAAACCCTCCAAACTATCTCCTTCTTACCGAGGGTTACTGTGGTTAATGATATTGCTTATGTTCTATTGAAATTGATATTTTCTTGTTCTGAGAACAAGGCATAAACCCTCGTGTCTTACCCCATCATCTGAGTTATGTTTACTTAGCCACTATGAATAATGGTAATATTAGATTGCATTGTTCCAAACCCTATCTACAGGATTACATACAATTTTGAATTCATCTATTGAATCTATGAATTAACAGTAAAATAATTCTACTTATTGTGATCATACAAAGTCCTTCCTTCATTTACTGTATCTGTAGTTAGTAGTAAACAATTTGCTTGAAACATATTCATCATGTTAATTTAAAAGATAAATTTCTATGACTAAGTAGCTAAGATTTCCAGAGCCTAGCTACTTAGTCATAGAAATTCTCTCTTATTTTCTAGTTGAACCATATCTTAATCTTCTCTTTGTCTTACCTCCCAACCACAAGACTTGAAGTTCTAGCCTTGCTGTTCCACCTAAGTCTCTCCATGCGCTACCCTTCATAGGGTTTCTCCTCAAGACCTTCTGTCTCAAGCAATAGCAGTGATTTGGTCTTAACAGACTTAACTCCTTCAAAATGTCTGTCCTTCCAACATAGTTAACACTTCCAATATATTTATTTTTCTCTCTTTTCTGTGTGTTTTTTCCTTTTCATCTCAGAAACCCTTATCCTCTTGATCCCTTTCTTGAAATAAATTTCTCAAAAAGATAATTAGAGTTAGATAACTAACCATCCTAACTCCTTGAAAACGTAAACTACCACCTCTTAGAGATTTCACTCTAATGTAAAATTAAACAATTACTCCCATTTACGAGAGACATCACAAACAATTTAAAATGTAATAAATAAATACTTCTTATAATGTACAGAAAACATAAAGCGTAATAAATAAATACTTGATAAAATTTTAGAGATATGGTTATTTGTATAAAATATTCTAGGTATTATTATTAAGCAATATATTCCGACATAAAATTAAAAAACTACCACGTTTATAAAGTCAACGCTATAAAAGTGATATATTTATTACATGATAAAATTTTAGAGCCAGGGTTATTTCTATAAAATATGCTAGGTACTATTATTATTAAGCAATATATTGTGAAATAAAAATTAAAAAACTGCGACGTGTATAAAGTCAACGTTATAAAGGTGATATTCTGGAAATACTCGAAAAGTATATTTGCATAGATTTATTTTAATTGTTGATTTAACATGAGTGAGTTTAGAGGGATCAAATTTATTCTGTTGCAAATTTATTTTAGAACACAAAATATAATGTGTATTTTTTTACTATTTAAATTGTATTTTTAAATGTTATAGAAATTAATAACATATATATTGAATCATTTTATCAATTAGCATTAAACTAGTTTTTTTTGTTATTATTATATTTTTAACTATAAATCAATATTAATTGATATCAAAATATTTTATTCTTAATCACATTGAATATTTTATTCTATACAGTATTAAAATATTTTCATAAGTCATATGAATCACTAATTAAATTGTCACATACCCGTACCCTCAGCAATTCTTTTATTTATTTTATAAACAACACAAGTCCTTGGTAAATAACTCACCATCTCTATGCACAGTTATATTATGTTTTGCAAATAATTAAACATCGTATGCTTATCATTTACCAACATAGGTTTACCGCAGACTTATATTATGCATATGGTATGCTAATCGTGGACTATTCTACGCATGCTGAGACATCACAATAACGAATAATAATAAGGCGCACATATATCTTCACCACGGCAACTATAATGCTGTAATAAAAAGGCCGCACATATATCTTTATCATGGCAACTATAATGATGTTAACCGTTGACTCATGTTATGTTGATTTATTATATATATGTATAGCACTTTGGCAAACGATGCATATTATGGTTAATTATTTGGGTTGCTTCGGCTGTTTCCTTGGTACTGTCCGAGTGCGCCACTCGAGACTGCCGACGGCGTTGCCATGTGACGAGTGTACGCGACGTTCCCTCCGCCGGTCCAATCACGTGGAGGGCAGATGGTTGCCATAAATTCTCTGCCAACCTCACAGCTCGATCAAAGGCTGAGATTCTCCGTGGGAGATCTAACGGCGGAAACGCATCCAAATGTCCCGCCCGATGGTGAATGTATAAGGTTCTATTTTCTACTTGCCGGGTTATTGTTATTCCGCTGTCGCGCCATTCCGTCTCATTCGGGCTGCTATAGCCTTACGCGCCGAGAGCATGAAGGAGTCGAGGCGCTGCTTCATCCAGCTCCGTTGCAAGTGCGAGGTAAGCTTCAGCGTTTCCACTGGTTATTTCCTCTATTCATTACCTTACTGCATGTTGATTTATTCGGGTTTTCCTTGCTCTTCAAACCGACTAACGATTATTCGATGGTTGCATGCAGTGGTATCCATCTCTGGTTCGCGGCGGAAGAGGAGGTCCGCCCATGGAAATCCGGTGCTTGCGGCTCTACCACAGGTGCGCGGTTGAGTGAGGATATTTGTTCTTTGTTTTGCTGAGACTGCTGACAGAGGGTTTTCTTTACGCCTATCCATAGCCCACCTTTAACCTCACCGTTTTGATCGCAGGTGGCTACGGAAGGCTTCCTCTATCTCGCTTTTATGACTGCTTTGGGCCGGATATGGGTTTATCAACCCTAAAGCTACCAGCGTTGAGTCTGGAAAGTTTCTATATGCATGCAATGTTGCATTCGTATAACTATGATTTGGTATTTGAACTGTTAATATAGATATACGCCGGAGGGCGTTTCGGCCATGGCACCATTGGATACTGTTTGGGCATCGACCCTGTGTAATTTCTTGTTTAATGTTTAATACAGCCTTGCGGCTTTCTCCGTTCTGTCGTGCGACTTGTGTGCAGCTACAATTAATAGTGTAATCTTTTAGTATTTATAATGAATTCCAGTGTTATGTATATGCTACTGTCTCTGTTGGTGGAAATACTGGTTTCCTTGTATTTTTTTTTTTTGAGGTCGGGGAGAATCCTATCCACCCGGATGCCTCGAACTCCGACCATGCAACCTTTGTTGATTTTTGCCGCAGTATATTATCTCATGAGGGTTTTTATGCATATATTTATTTGGTATTTCGATTTGTATATCTCATTGTCTATTTATCTAGCTTATATGACGGTCCATGGACAGTGCAGACGGCTCGGTTAGCCGGTCATATGTCTGCGCTGTGCAAGGAACAGGTCTAACATGCCGCTCATACCAAGAGCTACAACGGGGTTTCATAACCGGTGTTCTGTATACCAATTTAATGGCAGTGCTCGGTATCGCTTGGTTTGTTTTCTAAATTTTAACATGTATACAGCCGCTTCTCATTCTATGAACGCTGCTGATTCATCGCATTTTAATTTTATTAAGGGTTCTCATGACCCGGCACTTCCCTAAGAGGGTTCATGCATGTTCGTTTAAGAGGGGTCTCGGGTAACAGTGTTTCCCTATAGGAATGCCTGTGCCAAGATACCCAGCTGCCCATATATCTCGTTCTCATGAGATAAGGCGCATAAAGGGTGTTCAGCACCACAAGATTATATGTCCATTTATCTTCTGTGCGCTGTATATAAATGTATATTTTAGTTGTGAATGCAAGGTTACCGAGTTTAATTGAATAGTTATTATTATTTTATTATTGGGGTTCTCTGTGGCTTCGAAAACAACCCGTCTTCTCTCGGCTCTGACCCGGTTCTATTCCATTTCTTTTGCCTTGAGTAGGCAGAACTGCCTTCAACCTTGCTGTTTGCTTGACTTGTCTTGCGCTTCCATCTGAACGACAGGACTTGCTTGGCCTGTCCGCGTCCCACCAGGCTCCGGAACGAGTCGCTGGCCTTGTGGCTCGGTCTCTGTCTGCCATTTCAGAACACAGAGTTCCAAAGTATATGTATATATAATGACCTGTACTATGCAGCTTGTTCTATACAACTGCGATGTCACCAATATGGCAATGGTAGTATTCTTTCCAAGAACCTATTTATTTATCTCATAGGTATCTACAGTCTAACTTAAATGACTTGTGACACTTACAGAGAAATAAGGGTCAGTCTCACTTACCTGATTGCTGCCAGTCCTTAAGTTCTCAATAAGTCATCTGCAAGCTCTTGCATAATCTTTTAAGCATAATCTTTTAAGCATAATCTTTTAGCCGCCCAACCACGAGACTCGTCTTTCGAGACCAGAGCCTCCCCCCTAGCTTCCTCTTGCCGGATCCCTATCCTCAGCAAGGGTGCATAGTGTGCTCGACTATCTGGTCCTTACCAGACTTAGTCTTCAGCTCACTTTTCTTTTTCCGCTCTCTTTTCTCTCTCTATGTCCCTGTCTCTACAGCACAGACCTTTTGTCATTTTTCCCCTTTTCCTTTGGGAATTTTCAGTTAGAGAGGGTGGTTAAAGTCAGTTCCAATAACTGACTTTTCTTGCCAACTCCCTCCCAAGAGTTGCCAACAATATCATGAGTATTCTTTTCCTTTTAAACATTTAAGTGCATAAAAAAAATAAAAGAAATACTCTGAAATCTTCCTTTAACAATCAATGAGATAATCTTGCAATGTCATTTCTAAATTCAGTCTTTTACCGTAGTAAAAACTAAATATTTACATTATCTTGGGGTCATCACATAAATATAAATAACATATTTTCCTTTTATTATAACATGTTAAAATTAACCCCTTGATTCAAGCACACCACAGGTAACATTGTCTAATTCATATTTACATAGCGTCATAAATTATATAAAAACTTACAACAAAACAAGTAAATGAAGTTTCAACTAAAACGATGACTGGATTTTCCTTTTATTTTCATCATTTATCAATTTGGAAACAAATTTTTTTTGTGTCTCATCTATCAATTTGGAAATGAGAACTATTTACCCGGTCAAACCTGCGCTGTTCATAGTGCTATTGCCTGTGACTACATGGATCCGTACGAGGGTATGTACAATAAGAGACAATGGGAAAATGTGTGTTTAATGTGAAATTATAGTGGGTGAGTGAACATGAGAGCACATGAAGGATAAACATGATTACAAAATTATTAGGGTTATAAGACATCGATATAAAGGTGTTAGCGTTTGATATACCATGAGATCACAATGAGCTTCAGGAGGATCCATGATGCTCTCAAGCTATAGTATTAGGGCATGACATTTTTAACTTTTATCTTGATAGCAAATTCTGGGATTAAACTGTGAAAGGAAAAAGTATGAGAGATCAATCAGATTCTAACGTCAAAATGTTTGCAATTTGGAATCTCAGAAAGAGAGATCAAGATTTTTTAAGGAAATAAACACTTATTTTATTAAAAATAAATGATCACATATACGTTGTGCTTTCATGTGATTTGCAGAAATTAGTTTAGTATGTAAAAGTTGTAATATATGTCAAAACTATGAAATAGCAATTTTTTAAAAATTAGTCATTCTTAATATTTATCTTTTAATATGATCAAAAGTCTCTAAGATTATCTATTCATATACTTTCATTAAACATATATTTATGCTGTCTCGAAAATATAGAAATAGACAAGGATATGTTCTCGTGATCAAAAGTGTCATGGAAAGCTGAGCAGTGTCATGGAAAGTTGAGCAATTCCTCTTCCCATGTAATGTTGTCCAGGATGAATTTGAATTTCATGATTTCGAAGGGCTCTCTAATGTTCTCTTTTGACAATTTGTTTGTTTCTTTGTTGACTTCTCTATAGATGTGATGTGACAATTTGTTTGTTTCTTTGTTTGCTTCTCTGTAGATGTGATATAGATGTGATTTGAGTGAGTGTATGGTTTTTTTTTTTTATAATTTGTTTGTTTCTTTGTTGGCTTCTCTATAGATGTGAGTGATAGTGAATGGTGAGTGATTTAATATAGATGTGAGTAACAGTGTATGCTGAATGATCCAATATAGATATGAGTGATAATGTTTGCTTTAAGTGATCCAATCCAATATATGCTTATCCTCTTTATCCAACCAAGCCAATAACATAGTGCGATCAAAATCTGAGTATCTCGTATTTCAATCTATGAGAGATTTGGATTCAAGATCAATCTGATCTTAACATCAGAATAATTGCAATCTTCATGCAGCAATTTGCAATCTGATACTTCATAGATTCAGGACTGCACTGATTTTCTGGCAACAGTTGGCTCTCTCGATCTTGACAAACGCGGCACAAACCAAACAATCGAAGGAATTGATTTAACGGAGCTCTTTTCAATTCTACCCATTCCAATCCTGTTCACAAGTATAAAACAACAAACTACCTTCTCATAAGTTCCCCTGCTAGCTGAAATCATCACAAACACAACAAAATTCTGGCACATGTTGAGCGCGAAGCATGAACTGTTTAAAAATAATCATTTCAGATATGAGATCGAAGATAGACAAACGAAACTTTGGCACATGTTTCTATATAAATCACTGTGAGGCCTTTAGTTTATCATGAAAATGGTATGGTCTGCGTCACATAACATCCATGATCAACCAAAACAAACGATTGCGGTTAGTGAAATATTTTTTCATTCTCAGACATAAACATAAATAAAATATCTTCGTATCCAAATGCAGTAATATAATTTTATAGTAATTTTGGAGACATAAAAGTACAAAAAAAAATTGAATATTAGAAAGATGAATAATATATATATAGATAAATATTTAATCAAGAAATTTAAGTAAATAATTTAAATATTTATATTAATTAATTTATTTTAATATAATTTTTCTGGGACACAAATATATATAAAACAAAAAGTATAACCCATAAATAAAATATTTTAACCATTATTTATTGATTAAAACATTTCTAAATAATTTTGGGTTTTTTTAAGATATACCCTCGTGCGGATTTTCCATAAACTCCATTCCCGTCGCTGGTCGCAGCAGGCTTTTATGCATAGGCTATCAGGGTATACAAATCCAGATTCTACTCTTCCAATACAGCAATTTGTCAACGACGTGTGGCTTCGGGTTGTCATTTTCATGAACCCCGTTTTCGTGCTCCGTTGCTGGTTTTTATATCGTTTATCAGCGTCTACAAATCGAAACCGTACGGATTTGTCAACAAAATAGAGGCGCTGACTTCGTAAACATTTTGAATTTTTATTTATAAAGTATAATTACACATTCATGAATTTTTATTTATGATTTGTTTTCCTGAATGACACATTTCTATGAAGCGCGGAATTTGTATAAAAACAATAAGTTCAACGTACATGGATTTGGGTAGAGATAAGTTTATTAGGTTTAATTAAGTTTGTAATTTGTTTGGAAAATAATGAAAATTTTTATAATATTATGATAAAATTAAGTAGAAATTTTTAAAAATCTAGGTTACAGTTATTAAATTTCAAAATTTTGGGTGTTTTAAAGTTTTTGATATCCTTGAATGGATTTCCATTATCAAAATAACTATTCCAACACTTTGACTTTCTTAAAAAAAAAAATTAGATTCCAAATCTGGGTTTTGGGGAATTTGTGGCGCCCGTTTTAAATGCATTTTTGAATTAATAAAAAACATAAAGAAGCAAAATTGGTACTGTAATTAATATATATATATATTATTTTTTTTGGTTAGTTTAATTTATAGATAAATCTATTTTCCATGACATTTTTTTCATCAGAAGTTGATAGAGATTTTTAAAAACTTGAATTTCAGTAGAATTTGAGTCTCTTAGGGTTTTTTCAGGTCGTTGAATATATTTATGCATTCAAAAATGCATTTTAAATAACAAAATATCACATTCTTTCTTTCTTTGAATTGTTTTATCAATGAAAAAGTCTATTTCGTCTATAAGTTAGAATATGCCATTTTTTTCAGTAAGTTTATCTGTATTACTTTAAATATCAAACATAAAGAGAGAGAGAGAGAAAGAGTCATTGTGGTCTTAATCTGCTCAGTGCAAAATATATGTTGTTGACCACCTACTAATAGAATAGTTTTTCCACTCATCAAGTTTCAAAAATTTAATTAGAACAAGAATATCTATATCAATATTCTAATATCCAAAATTAAAAATCAACATTCAATCTGATGATGTCACTAGAGCTAGATCTCTAGCACTGGAACATGTAAGATCATGAAAAACAAGTTTACATTTAAAACACTGTTCAATGTGAATCAACTTCTAGAGCATCCATCCTCTCTAGAATGAAACTCTAGCTTCACTAAGTCCATTTGATGTCTTCCAAACTATCGATGTTATTATTAGATTAACATTGATGTCTTCCAAACTGATGATTTTATTATTACATTAACAAATCAACTCCTCGAATGTCATTATCACAATGAGATAATGAGAAATGCTAGCTCACTTGTGAAAGAGTATTGGGTTGTTAATCAACTCCTCGAATGTCATTATCACAATGAGATAATGAGAAATGCTAGCTCACTTGTGAAAGAGTATTGGGTTGTTTTATGTGTTTTATGACTGATGTTATTATTAGATTAACAAATCTTAACAAATTAACTCTTCGAATGTCATTATTAAAATGAGATAATGAGACATGCTAGCTCACTTGTGAAAGAGTATTGGGTTATTTTATGTTCTTTATGATTTTTTTTATGTTTTTTAAGTATGAAAAACATAACAACATTTTAAATAATAACAAAAATGGTTGTATATACATTAGTATAAAAATTATCACAAAAATAAGTAAATTTTCACAGGTAAAGAGAGAATGAAAAATAAAAAATTAAACAAAAGAAACGAGCTAATTAAGATTAAGGCTTGTATTTTCTTAAAACAAATAACTAAATTATTGACAAATAAGATACATGTAAGATGTAGAGAGATATATGAATAAGTGTTTGATGAATCAAAGGCAGATTTTTGTTAAATAAGACAAAGTACAACCAGAATCCTAAAAGGAAAGCCTTTGCGAAGATTCTTGATCAGCCCAATCATGGCCTACTACAATTTAAAATTATCATATACAATAATACGAGAAAAAAACAAGAATGACCATAAAATGAAATCCTTCATGGAAATAAGATGTTGGCACCTAACTTTATTAGCCTAACTTTCAAAAAACAATGAAAATAACAAAAAGGGCACAAGATACCTGAATCATCTTCAATAATTTTAGTGGAGTCATCTAGTTTGATGCCCCTTAGTGATATAAATTTGTTGTCACCGTCAAGATTACCCTAAAATTTTGTAAGAAACTTGAAAAAATCAGTGGAATGGTAACAACCAAAAAGTTATAGAATATCTCTTCCTCAACATTTCTCTCCTTTTTTCCTTCATATATTTCTACTCTTTTTAAGAAGGCTCCAAGTAGTTTTGGTAGTTTTCCTTTAAGTTTAAAGATTGAAATAATTAGAATTCTAATCAACCATGATTAGATAAGAAGAGGAGAAACTTCTAAAGGTTGTTCAAAATATTTATTTAAAGATAGACCCTAATAGGTGGGACCCACTCTAATCCATTCAATCAGGTTTCCTTTTTCCTTTTAATGTATATAAATAATCATTATGTATTATTTTATTTATTGAATTTCTAAAGTTTAAACTAGATTATTGATCACAAGATGTATCATAAGACTAACCATGATAATTAATAAACAACCACCACATATAAATTATCATCATAACCTTTTTTTTGTAAGCGTAGCAATAACATTCATTCATTCATCTATAAACAGTCAGGTTACAAATATATGGGTCGTTCGGTGGTCTCAACCCTCCCAGTGCGAAACCAACATTGTTGGCCACCGAATTGCATCATAAGCCATCCAAAACATAAATATATTGAGTCTTTTTAGCCAATTCTTATAATATTGATAGTCTTGAAACTAAATAATAAACATCTAACTAAAAAAATAAATACTACCTAACATAAAAAGAAAAAAATAAGCGTAAATTAACAGCCATAGCTCCGACTCATTAATCATCTGACGATTCCACCAGAGCAGGATCTTTAGCACTTGATCCTAGAAATTCATATTGTGGAAGACACGTGATATTCCTCTTGATGCAACCCAGACGAGTGTTCTGATTCTGTAACTGATGTTGGATAAGCTAGAGCTCATTTTGAATGTCTTGTAGACACAGATCGGCCTCACTATGCGCGACTGTGGTGGTGGTCGCAACCATTACTTTGTCCACTATGCACTTCTTTACCCACTAAAGATGAATGGACTATCTAAACATGTTGAGATGGTCATGTGTGTACCTAGGGTCCATGATTAGTTTCCCCCAGTCCTTGAATCGTGGTTTAAGCTCATCTTGCAAACTGAACTCTGCGTCCTAGTTCCTAATAAATTATTTCATTGCACCGTGGTCCCTTCGCAGTAAGCGTTGATCGTGGCCTGAAGATTCTCAGAATATGTTTTTAGAACCATCTACCACTTAGTCCCTTGCCATGCAGTCCCCTACCATACAGTCCCCCTCTACGTCATTCCCTACCGTGCAGTCCCTTGTTGTACAGTCACCTACCACGTAGTCTTCCACCACTCATTCCTCTGTTGCGTGGTCCTCTGCTGCTCAGTCTGACCGGAAGATGAATATACATCTTTTCCTTTATCTTCTTCGTGTCTTCTGCCTCTTCCGCCTTGACCCAAGGCTCCACCATGAGGCTGAGAATTCACCATATCTACCAAGGTCGGACCCCCTTTCTTCACCCTTCTCCCACTCTCCCACGCTCATGGCCCAAGCCACTGTACAAAGGCAAGAAGTAAACCTGAAATGTAATTTGTATAGAGAACCACCTAAAAAGCAAGCATTAACTTAGTGAATGGCCAGAAAATCAAATGCAATGCTGACCAACACCATGTCCCTTCAAAATGCCACCACCCAAGCCAACAAGCATATATAATTATTACCCTCCAGAGGTGGGAGGTATCACCATAATAGAAATGGTGTCCCCTATACTCGCCTAAGTCCTGAGTCCATAGACTTGGCCCTGATAATTTTCCAGAAACCTTCCTCTCTAGAGGGCTTGCCCCGATAATTCAGCCCTAAATAGGGAAACCCAATTATCAACATTCAGAGAAAACATCATGATAAAAAACTAGAAACCATTAAACATACCCATTTGAGAAAGAATATTGCAAAAAATATAGAAATCGACATTACATAATTGAGAAGACCTATAGTGTCAGTCATAGGAACTTCTAATTTAACCAGTGTTTCCTTTCCCCTTTGGGCATGAATTTTATCCTGAGTAGCCGCCCCCCACTTAGGATACAAAGATACCATTATAACAAATCAGACTTTAGATGCCAACCTCGATCAGAGACGGGAAGCAGTTGGGTATTTCTCTCACGTTCCTAGTGTCACAAACGTATAACCAACAAACTTAGGCTCCTTGAGAAGCTAAGGACCCAAGCTTATACACCAGATATATGGTCTTAACTCCATCTTCACTCCCACTACCTGTAGGTACCAAGGATTATTAACTTTCACGTCGTGGATCTTCGAAGATCTATGACGCTACATATTATCACAGTGAATATGTGTGTGAGGGTGTTGGGGATACCACCCACCGTCCCAAAACAATAAAATCTTTGTCATGTCAATCAAGCCCAAGCGGGCCTCCAACTATCTCACACCCTAATCGGGGGTTTTTATTAGGCATTAGGTCTTGGTTCAGAATAAGAGTCAATTGGTCCATTATTTCTTCCCCAATCTCCCTTATCCAAGGCTTGTCTATTTTCACTCCCGGGTGAAGACAACCCCAGTTTGCTAAGAAACTCGCAACTTTTTTGTCATTGCAACGAACATGTGAGGGGATGATATATTTGAAATATTGAATGAGTTCACTAATATTCTAGATCAAGTGAGAATTCCTCTAGATTTTACTAATGTTTTCCCATTGAGACCCTTGGTTAAGATATTTAATAGTATCAATGACCACAGAAGAGTCACCTTCCACCACCATTTTTTTCAGCCCTTCCTTTTTGGCTATTATCAAGCCATGTTAAATAGCATTGAATTCAGCTTCATTATTACTTGAAATGCCACAATACGAAGCATATATTCAGACAACCCAACCTTGCAAATCCCTGCTGACCCCTCCAAAGCCCACATCCCCAAGGTTACCTATGGATGCCCCATCAAAGTTTAGCTTGAGAAAACCCTCAGGGGGGAATGAGAAGCGAGAAGGAGATTGGTTGGGAGGAAACTTTAATTTCCAAGATGAGGGTGTAAGAATTTGTGGAGATAAGTTGAGAGTAGAAAATATCTATGCTTCTTGGGGATTGACCTTCCAATAATCGGAATGCAATTTCTCTAGAAGTATAGATTCTCTTACATTTTGGAGTATTCCTTTCCAAATTTCCAAGTGTGACAGTTTCTAGTCCTTGAAAATCCTTCTATTCCTTTCCTTCCATATTTCCCATAAAAGAAAGCTTAGAGATAGACACCAGGCTCAATTTACCACCGGACTGGATGAGATTCCTTTCCTCCAACTCCCAATGGTGGATCATATATTGATATTATCCCAGTCTAGATGACCAAAAAGAGTATATATCTAGCACTGGGCTATAAAGGGGCATAGCTTCAGGAGATGCTCTATGGTTTCTTTCTGAGATGCATAAATACTGAAAGAAGAGGGCCCATGGATTCCTCTCTTCTGTAATTGGTTCCAGGTGAGAATGTACCACTACACATTAGCCACAAGAAATACATTATTTTCATCCAAAATTGTCCTGTCCATATTCTCCTCTAGAGTGGATTATTTTGATCTAGATGTTCCTCTGTTGCCAGTTGGTAAGATTCTTTTATGGTGAGCATACCTTTATTTTTATAGCCCCACCTGAGAATGTCATGTCCTTCTAAAAATACAATTCTTCTAGTGCATAGCTTAGAATCAAATGCATCCCATTGGTTTGAGTGAGGAGGGTTGTGCTAATCTTGTTTCGCTTTCCATTGTCTCCATTGATTCCCGGGGGTCGGGTCTCAAAACTAATTAACTGTCAAGTTTTGGGGACTATTAGTGAAAATAAATATCTCCACCAAAGCTCAGAAACTGAAGAGATTTCCCGTTGTTTCCATGAATCTAGACAGATTAGAGCTCTCCACCCATCTCTGATTTCCCAGAATGTATGGTTGCGAATTAACTCTTTATTCTGAAAAGCTAAGTTCCAAAGTGATGATCCTCTTGGAGTTCCCTGAATTCTCAGTCTTTCCTTTGTAGTTTAAGGCATGTTATATTTCTGGCCCCAGATGACCTTCCAGAGATCAGTAACATCTTGAATCTTTTACTCCCATCACTTTGTTACACATCATTTTGCGACATTAGGAAACTGATCATCAAAATTGGATACCTCACCATCCATCCAAGTGTCATGAATGACTCCCTTACAAGTCAATAACTTATATACCTTAAATAAAGTGAAATTTATAGATCTATTGGTACAAAACCTGGCTTTTGACAATTGTGCAGTTTTTCTAAACAAAAACTGCACATGCAATTTCTTCCACTGTAAACTACAGATCTACGTTCTGTTTCTGAAAAAAATGTGCAGGTAAATCAATAAAAAGTAAAAATAAAAAGTGAGATCTATAAGAATTGTTGGGTGAATCATTCCCAACAGAAAGCCTTGAACTCATGTTTATTCGAGTCTAACCTCATTTTTTATGGAACTAATTACCATTCTTCAAGGAGCCCTCATCCCTCTTTTAGTGGATCTCATCCTTGGACTGAGGATCTCAAACTACTTTCTTTTGGCCTATTAATCAAGCAATAGGTTGGTGAATTAAGGGAGGCTGTTGAGAGTAAGTTTATGGTAGAGTAATCAAGTTGGAGAGCTTATCATTCTTGGAGAGGGAGATCAATGGGAGGAGTTTCACAACATAAAGGCACACGTTTTGTAGCTCCTTTATGATTATGAAATTAAAACAAACAAGCATTTCTTCCCACTTCACTGTTTAATGGATTAATTGATCACTTCCACGGATGGTTTCTGTTACTAATATTTTTCCATTGGAATTATGTTTATATTTTTCCATTAGAATGATGTTTGTTATTAGTCTCCTTGATCACTAGTTTGAATTATTGAATCATTTATGTTGCATATGCCTTTGATACTTTGTTGTTTCCATGTGTGCAGGTCCAGATTCAAGCACGAAGAAGCTGCACTGAAGCAAAAAGAGGGATCTTGATCAAGCAAGTCGTAATAAGGTATGAATTTCCATTTCTCACCTTGTTAGCTTATGATTTAAGGAAAGATAGATTCAGTTAAGGAATTAGCTTCATGTCTGTTTGTTTCTAGTTTCCTTTTAGGATCTAGGGAGATTGGCCTTGTCAGCAAGAGGAATTTATCTACCTAACAAATTGGTGACCATACTAGGAACGACTTGTTCTCTTCCATCTCCTTGTTTTTTATTCTCAAACTTGTTTTGATAGCTCTATCTGAGTCTTGAAAAGTTAATGATATTTCAGATTTTGTGATTTGTTTGGATACTTTTTTATTTTTTCTTTATGTTTCTCGACTTATGTGGTTTGTGTTTATAAACATAGCACAGATCTGCGCATATTACCTTTATTAATAGTGCACATGAGAACTATACTATATTGTCTAGCTGCACATACTCTAATAATTTTTGGAAAAATAGTTTTTCCTCTCATTAAGGTCTGAATTTTTTGATTTTAAGGTTTCATTACATCTGTCTATGACTCCAGTCAGTCTCTGTGTGTTTTTCAAGTGTTGTGAAGGCATTTTCTTGAGATTTGTCTGCTTTCAAGGATTGAAAGGTAGGATTTCTCAAGAATTTGTGTTTTGATGAGATGTGCTTCTTGTGATGCATTTAAAACTAGAGTAAATTTTATTCCAGTATTGAAGTTTAATCAGAATCACACTTTAAGCATTGATTTCATAACATTCATTCAAGAAATTTCATTTTAAAGATTTCATTGGGTGTTTTGAATTTTGATTTCCTTTTGTAATTGCTAAAAGGTTTGTCTCAGTTTATTAACAATTTTTTTTATGTTTTTTCTTTCATTTTTGCAAAAACATTTGTCTTTGAGTGTTAATTTGCTTTGAGTGTTATTATTTTTTATCTTTGGAATTTTCACCCGATTTCTTTTACTCACACTCCATTGGTTCTTTAGTTGTATTAGTGAAGGGAAAGAGTCTTGTTGTTCTTTCGCTAGTTTGGAACCATCTTATGTTTATTTGAATAATTATCCTGCATAGATTACATTTGCATGGTTATAATTCTCATTTCATGAACATGAATTGTGCATATATTACATTTTCATAGTTTTTAGGAAAATTGTTCATATATTACATTGTGTGGTTTGCAACTTAGAGCTTTGAAATGCAATTGATAAATTAGAAGTGGTATATGATGGAGTTGATATTTTAAAGAAAAGCCTCTTTACTTACTCTACCTAGAATTCATCGAAATGAAAAGATAAAGTATTTCATATTTGATGCATTAGAATTTTGAGTAAAGTCACAATACCGTCAGTTTCACATCCATTTACCCTTTGAGTAAATAACAACTTAATAACACAACGTTAATAAAATTCATCTAGAATTTTTATTATTTTTATGGCTCTTTCCACCTACAGTAGATTAGGTTGTAGGGATTTGGAATAGGAAAGGAAATAAACTCTCCAAAGCTATAGACAAACAATAGAATCTTGAGTTAGGGAGAGAAATCCAATTATTTCAGTTTTGCTCTAGAAACCTCTTCTTGTACATGAGTTAAGCATGAGATCATGTCGAATCTGGTGAAGTGATCGTACTCACTTCATCAACCTAGATATAGTGATTTTCATGTATTACAATGGTGTCGAAAGGTACTTGGGGTCACTTGAAAGTAAACCTCCAACTGATCATGTGGACGAGCCTTTAAGAGGATTGAGCTTGTTACTCTTCCCTTGTGTGTATGTCTTATCTACAACTATCCCCCTAGGTGAAATTTTTGTAATTGGTAAACTTACTGACTATAATCCTAGTGCTCTACCTGAGGTGATGGTAGAGGGAAGGTCCTGTAGACGTTGACTATACTCAGAATTTTTCGAGGGTAATATTTGATTGAGATGGTTTATAGCAAAGTCACTTGCACCAGATTGTTTCATTAAGCAGGTTGTTAGGGTAATTGGTTCCAAACGCTCATATCTATAAAAAAATTCCGTTTGATATTTATGACGTTGGATTTCATCACCAAATAATAAATATTGATCTTTGTGAAAGGTGAGTTTGTATGGTTTGAAACCCTCGATTTTTTTACGTTTGTTACTTTGTCTGTTTTTAATTTTTACAACATCTTAGGTGTGGATTGTGAATATTATTTAATTTTAATAATAAAAACTTATTTGGATTGATTTTAATGGCTACCCATACAGAAGTTACTGACCAAGGAAACCCCATTCACGAGAATCGTAGTCCTTTTCCCAATCTTTGAAATATCGTTCCTCCTTATATGGCCACATTGTCACTTCCCAGATTTAGAATAAGTTTACCTGTATGGGTATTCTAAACCTCTTTAATTGAAAAGACTCCAATTGTACCATCTCAACTGGGTTTTTCAACTCAATTGATTTCACCATCTCAACATCACCAACCTACTATTGACCCTTTACCCTCTTCATCCAAAATGTTCTCCTCCCTTTCTTCTTCTTCTCTTGGTAAAATTCTTGATGTTAGTAACCAAGTGACTAAGAAGAAGAAGAAAGGGAAGAAGAATAAGAAGAAGAAGCAAGACAAGAAGGAAGTCAACCAACCAACCATGGTTGTAAGTATTTGTAATGCTAAGGGAACTTCTACAATGCATCGTAAGCCAAAATATCCTTGCAATATTTGCAAGGGTGACCACTTCCTTATAAATTGTCTTAGTATTCCTAAGGTTTTGGAGGTATGGTCAACAAAGTTCTCTCTTGTATTATTTTATCTTTTTCCGGACTTGATGGACTAAAATTTACAAAAAGGAACCTGATGGATTCTACTTATGTTTTTCTTTTGACTTTCTAAAATTGAAAAACGTTGAGATTTACTTTCTCCGAGCTCGTTAAAATTTTACAGTAAAAGAACTGAATGAGTTTCCTTTGTGCGTCTTTTTCAAACTCTTTAAAAGAAAATGAAATCAGGTTACTCCTTCACTGGACTCATAAAAATTAAACAATATAGGACTCGTTAAGCATAACGAGACTGAACCATTCCTTCTTAGGGTTCATTAAAAACACTAGGATGGACTCATCCGAAGGATAAGACTACAAGACAAGCATATGTTATCCTCCTTAAGGTTGTAAAAAATAAAGAGGTACTTGGCAGTAATGGTGGGGGAAAACTGAGAAGAAAATTTGTTTCTTGTATTTTAAGAAGTATGTCTCTCTTGAACACGACGCTCTGTCACATTCAAGTATGGGTTGGGAAATCCATCTGTCTCACAGTTAATAGAACCTTATTGAAAGTCCTTAGTTGGTCTTGGGTATTATCATTGAGTCAAATGCTTCCAAGTCATTTTTTCGTGTCGCGAATATGTTGAGGAGAAGTCTAAACCTCAGTTCAAATTACCTTGCAATTTGTAGCCTTCAATCACATCCGCCATCACTGAGTCAATCCTTAATGGCAGGTGTCTCCACTTTGATGACAGGTTCTCATCATTGGCCTTCGATCAACCAATTATATAAATTTTCGACTTCAAATCACTTATTCACACTTCATATATTATACTAGGAGTATCTTGAGATCCATTGTCATTATTGGTGTTTTCTCTCACACTTGTTAACAATTTACATTATTGACTGGTAATCAAGTGGTTTTTGCAATGTTTGACTTCAAGACATTTCCTCGCATGGTTAGATTTGTAGTATGGATTGAGATATGAAGATCAAGACCCAGGATCTAGTTTCACTACAACAAAACCAGCGATTAGCGTCCCTTTTTACTTCTTTTTTTGCATCTAGAGCCCATTTTTGGTGCTATTTGCATCCATTTATCAAATATGGTGCAAAACTTGACACAAAATTTGCATCAAGTTTTGCACCAAATCTTACACCAAGTTTAGCACCAGGTATTGCAATAGGTTTTGCACCACGTTTTGCACCAAATTTTATGCCAAGTTTTGTGTCATCCTTTGCACCAGGTTTTGTTCCAGGTTTTGCATCAATTTTGGCATCTATTTTTGTTTGACATACTTTTGCATCCTCATTTGCATCCACTTTTTGCACCTACACTTGCATCAACTTTTGCATCGAATTTTGCATCCTTTTTTGCATCCTTTTTTAAATCATTTTTTGCATCCATTTTTTCATCCATTTGTGCATCACTTTTGCGCCACGTTTTACATCGAGTTTTGTGTCTAGTTTTGCATATAATTTTGCATCTACTTTTGTTGCATCCACTTTTCCATCTTGTTTGGCATCCATATTTACATCCTCTTTTGCATCTATTATTGTACCCACTATTGCATCTAATATTTTTGTGCCACAATTGGCGCCTAGTTTGGCACCTCCTTTTGCACCCACTTTTGATTATAATTTTGCATCCACGTTTGCATCCTCATTTGCATCTAGGTTTTCATCAACTACTACATCTATTTTTGCATCCCTTTTTGTATCCAATTTTGGACCAGGATTTGCATCGGGTTTTGTGTCTCGTTTTGCATCGACTTCTATTGCATCCACTTTTGCATACAATTTTGCATCCACTGTTACACCCATTTTAAATTTCACTTTTTGCATCCCTTTTTACATCTTCATTTGCATCATACTTTGATTCTTTTTTTTCATCTATCATTACATCCACTTTTGTTATGCCATAATTTGCAGCATGTTTTGCACTCACTAATGTATCCATGTTTTCTTCCAATTTTGCATCTATGTTCACATCCTCTTTTGCATCAAATATTGCATCTATTTTTGCATCCACTTTTGTGTCAGGTTTATGCATTGGGTTTTGCATTTCGTTTTGTATCTACTTTTGCATCTACTTCCATTGTATCCATTTTTTTCATCCAATTTTGTTTTTCCTGTTGCATCAATGTTTGCTTCCACTTTTACATCCATTTTTGCATCTTATTTTGCATATTTTTTGTCTATTGTTACATCCACTTTTGTTGCACCATATCTTGCGCCTACCATTGCAACCACATTTGCTTCCACGTTTGCATCCACATTTGCATCCTCTTTTGTGTTCAAGTTTGCATCAGATATTGTGTATGTTTTTGCATCCCCTATTGTATCCACTTTTGTTTCATCCATTTTTGCATCTACTTTTGTGTCCGTTGTTGCATCCACATTTGTTTCACCACAGTTCGTGCCAAGTTTTACACCTACCATTGGACCCATGTTTGCTTCCACTTTTGCCTTCATGTTTGCATCCAAGTTTGCATTGACAACTGCATCTACTTTTGCATCCACTTTTGTGTTAGGTTTTTCATGTTGTTGTGCATCTACTTATGTTGTATCCACTTTTCATCCAATTTTACTTCTATTGTTGCCCCCATTTCTATGTTCGCTTTTGCATCCCTTTTCCAACACTCATCATATTTTCTGCATTGATGATATTCCTTATGGCATTGACAATTATGAACAATTGATGACAATGTCAATAATATTGACAATGATGAAAATGAAGATGATGGCGATGACATGAATTGTGATTATGATGATAAAGACGATAGTGGTTACAATGACATTAATGATGATGATGGCAATAATTATGATGATGACGACGCTAATGACCTTGGCGAATCTTCCCAATTTTAGATGTTGTCATTGTCATAATCATAAGCATTATCTTTGGTGTCATCATCATCATTTTCATCTAGGGCACCATCAAAAACAATAATGGCATGAATGATGATGATGATTACAACAATGTTGATAGAAATTACATTAATGATGATGATGGGGATGATAAAAATGACAATGACGATGATAATGGTGGTGATGATGATGATCATCGATCATCTCTCAAAAATAGAGTTGTTATTTCTCTTACGTATATCAATGTGTCCTAAACAACCCTTTTCTAGCACTAATCACATTTTTTGGGTTGATGATATTTCTTACAACGTCTATAATTATAAACAATTGCAAACAATGTCCATAATGATGATGATGATGGAGCTGATGATGATGGCATGAATGGTGATTATGATGATAATGTAATGATGGCAATAACGATGACAAGGACGATCGTGATGATGATGACAATGATTATGATAATGAGAATGAACAATTACTAGTTTCACTACCATCTTCTGGATACATATTACTATCATACTTTTTAAATTTTCTGTCTCTCTTGAGGTATCTTACTATAATGGTGTTGTCAACACTAGAAAGATATTTTGTTGTAATTGTGGTTCTAATGTTAGCACTAGCAAAGTTTTTGTTGAATTTTGGTTAAAAAAAATCGATTTATGCAATTATTTTGCCAATCTATGTAAAAAAGTAAATAACATCCAATTATTTTGACTGTAGTCCCATTGATTATCATGAATTCACCAGTCTGAAGACCATCTTCTACATACATATTATTATTAAACTTTTTGCATTATATCCCTCTTATATCTTGTTGTAATGGCAGTATTAGCACTAAAAAAATATCTTGTTTTAATGGTGATGTTAGTATTAGCACTAAAAAAATCACTAAATTTTGGTAAAAAAAAGTTTATCATTTATTTATTTTTAATTTGGGAAATTTTTGTTTTTATTTTTTTTGTTTTTAATTCTATTTTTATGCAGTAATATTTTTTTTGGTTGAATTTTGGTAGTAACTAGTTTTTGGTCGAATCATATTCATTAACCATGTTAACCATGTTCTTTATGTTACAAGTCTAATTGTTGGGACAAAATTGCTCTTTCAAATAAGTTGCAAAAGCTATTTTACATCCATTGTTGCACCCATGTTTACACCCACTTTTACATCCCTTTTTGCATCCTATTTTCATCTTCATTTGCTTCTTTTTTTGCATCTATCATTACATCTACTTTTGTTGTGACAAAATTTGTTCCATGTTTTTCACATACTGTTGTACCCACGTTTGCTTCCAATTTTGCATCCATCTTCACATCCTCTTTTGCATAAAATATTTCATATATTTTTGCATCCACTTTTGTGTTGGGTTTTGCATCTCATTTTGCATCTTCTTTTGCATGTACTTCCATTTCATCCATATTTTGCATCCAATTTTGTTTCTCATGTTGCACCCGTGTTTGCATCCACTTTTACATCCCTTATAGCATCTTGTCTTCCATCTAAGTTTGCATATTTTTTTGTGTCTATTATTACATCCACATTTTTTGTGCTATTATTTGTGCCATATCTTATGCCTATCATTGCAACCCACATTTTATTCCACTATTGCATCCATATTTGCATCCTCTTTTGTGTCCAAGTTTGCATCAAATATTGTTTATGTTTTTTGCATCCCATTTCGAATTTACTTTTACATCCACTTTTGATTTGTCTAGTTTTGCAACTAATTTTGTGTTCACTATTGCACCCATGTTTGGGCCATGTTTACATCCCTTTTTTCATCCAAGTTTTCCTCCTTTTTGCATTCAAGTTTGTGTCCCTTTTTTTTTACATTCATTGGAGTATCCACATTTGTTTCACCACAATTCATGCTAAGTTTTATGCCTACTATTGTGCCCATGTTTTCTTCCACTTTTTCATCCATGTTTGAGTCTTATTTTGTGTTCAAGTTTGTATGAACTATTGCATCTACTTTTTCATCCACTTTTGTTCAATTTTTCTGTCTTGTTCTGCATCTACTTATGTTGTGTCCACTCTTCATCCAAATTTATGTCTATTTTTACCCCCATTTTTTTGTTTACTTTTGCATCCATTTTCCAACACACATCATATCTTTTGCATTGATTATATTTCTTACGACATTGAAAATTATGAACAACTGATGACAATGTCAATAATTATAACGATGATGATAATGAAGATGATGACGATGACATGAATTGCGATTGTTATGATAATGACAATGATGATAAAGATGATGGGAGTTACAATGACAATGATGATGATGCTAATGACCTTGGCCATTCCTCCCAATTTTTAAATGTTATCATGGTAAAAATCATAATAATTATCTTTGGCGTCATATTCCAAGTCATCATCATCTGATGATCGTTATCATTATTTTCATCTTGGTCATAATCAAGAACAATAATGGCATGAATGATGATTATGATGTTCATGATGAAGATGACAAAAATTATGATAAAACTTATATTAGTTATGATGATGGGGATGATGACAATTATAATGACGATGATAATGGTAGTGATGTTGATGATCATCAATCATTTCTAAAAAATAAAGTGGTTATTTTTCTTTCATATATCATGTGTCCTAAGGTTGGTGATATTTCTTATGATACCTATAATTATGAACAATTGACGACAATATACAAAATCATGTGGATGATGATGATCATGAAGAAGACATGAATGGTGATTATGATGATAATGAAATGATGACAATAATGATCACATTGATGGTGGTGATGATGGCAATAATGAAGATGATGACCCTCCCTCTAAACTAGCGAGGTACTCATAATGAGACAAAAAAGTACTCTCAAGTTTAAATATTCATATAAGAAGGGATCTAGATTGATAAGCATCAATGATGATTTACATCATCATAGCCAAAATTTTCAAAATAGTAAGGCCTTGACTAACAAGTTTATTTCTCCATTAGATCAGAGCACAATGTTGGGAGGCATAAATTTGGACACCACTGCCTTTCAAGGCACTTACCCCACCAAGATGTTTACCAGGTATGTCCTCACATGATCATTTCCTAATCCACTATCATAATATTTCACACCAGAAAATCTCAATCCTCATGACTATTCTTATCTTGGATTAATGTACTTGACTTATGGTGATTAGTCCTAGTCAATGTCCAAATTCTCAAAGAATATTGGTCCCAGATGTTTATCCAATCCACCATTATCCCTACTAGTGCCTTTACTACGCTTACGATTGTTAATCCTAGCCATAGTACATGACACATGGATAACATGGTGTCTACCCTCGCTCCCTCTCAACCAGGGAGGAAACATCCACAAGCATAAGATTTTCTCAAGAATACCCATCATTTTCGTAGAGAATAACATCATTAATTTTTTTTCATCACATGACGACTTTATGATTAAGCATTCATAGATTTGTGGCAAAATATTTCCCCTTTTGTATTTGTGATGAAATACAATAAAAAAGTGAAAGCCAAAATCATTAAACATACACTATATTGGTTTACCTAAGTCTAAACTCTAAGGTTGAAGTGAAAATTCATGTAAATCTTATATCTATGAGTTGTGCCAAACTTATGAAAACCTTATTCCCTAAGTCCTATATATAAGAAAATGAAAAAGAAAGAAAAATAAGGGCCAATAAATGGTAACTCATGTATTCACTCCCTCTTTGGAAAATATATGAATATATACACTCCTAGTCACACTTGATCACATGTATGTGATGGTTAAATCATGAATTCTTCTTTTCTCCTTGCATTTTCACTTCATCATTTAAGCACCTAATTGAGGATCTAAGGAATGTTTGTTTCCTAAGGCTTTCATGTCTACTCTTGGTTTACTTATGTCACGCTACTGTCAATTTATGTGACAGAGTGAAATACATAAGTTTGTGGAGTTATTATAGAGGTGTATTGAGTTCGTAACCACACACACATGTATTACATCTCATTGATCCACATGTGTGGGTTGGAGACTCATTTCTTGACAACTTTAATGGAGACTACTTTGTGTCTTTAATGGTATAGCTTACAAAATATCTTGTTAAACATTTCGATTCATTCTTTCTTTTCCTCGAGACACTTATAATATTGAAGTCACTCCCAACAATCCATGGAGATGGGGAGTATAAATTACTTGTGCTAGAAATAGAATTGAGAAATAGAGGTTTTCCATTTCCGATATTGGAGTCATAGACATTGGATACATGGTAGTAGTCCTCAATGTCAATTAACTAAAATTGTATTGTCATAATGCGAAAAGAGGTAAACATATTGGTAACCTTGATGTCTTAATCATTTCAAATAATAACCATTCCACCCAAGTATCTCTAAGCATCAATCACTACTACTTGGAAATTCCTCCCCCATTTTCTAATTATATGAGGTTGAACCTCACTTAATATTTTTGCTTCTTATATCAACATTATTTATGGGTGCTTTGCATACCATTTTTCTTTTAGGAGTTTGTTTTCACTTACTATTGACGCCCCTCATGTTCCAAGACTATTTTCATAAAAAATTTACATAGAAAGAAAGTATAAAGTGACTAAAAAGAAACATGTCTCAAGATTTAAGCGCTTGGAAAATTCCACTTCATGACTCCTATATTTCCTTAACCTGGGACCAAATGGTGAACTTGATGGCCTTAAGGGAAATTGATCAATGAAAATCTAAAAAAGAGGTGATTTTTGACTTTATCACATACAATTTAATATACTAAAAAAAATATCCATAACAATTTCATCAATCAATGAATCATTAAAAAAAATATCCGAAACAATTTCATCAAGCAAAGAATCACTGCATTATAAAATACAATCTATAAACATTTTGGGAAAGTTTTTGCTAAAACATGCTTAAAAATCAACATATTTAATATTAAGATTTAACAATAATATGGACAATAACACATTTTGATAAATTAAATAACATATTATCAAGCCTAAAAAATGTCACTAACTGAAAACTACAAAGCATGCAACTAATGGAAGTGACCACTCAAGGCCACCACAAGACAATTAATCTATTAAGACCAAGATTAATGGGGACAAAGATCTATAAAGGACAAAGGAAAACCTATTTTAACTTTATTGTTTTATTAGCCTGGTTCAAGATGAACATTTCAAGATATCATGAAGAACATAATTAGTTTTATTGCATTAAGAAAACCCAAGCACATTCTATAACTTAGCAAGAAAGAGATGTATAACACCCATCTCAGCAACACGACACATGACATTAAGTTTCTTTATTATATATAATTTAAACTCCTATCATAAAATCACAAATTTAGCATGAATGGAATGTTTAAAATCCATTTTTATAAAAACAAAATATAATTTTTCTTATAGAAAAATATACCAAAAACTAAATATATTTTTCTAGAAAAAAAAAATACTAAAACTAAATATATATTTAAAAAAAAAACTAAAACATAAGCAAACTAGAATTTTAATTTGACATTCTTGGTCACTTTCGGAAACATATGGTGGAATGTAATCTCTTTATCCTCATCTTTAGCTTTTTCCTAAAAAATAAAAGCATACAAAAGTGGGAAAGAGCCATAAAGCATGGGGAAGCTTTTTCCTAAGCACAAAAGCATCTAAAAAGTGGAAAATTCCTTTTTTATATGAGGAAACATTATTCACCCAAAAGATTTTTCCCAAATTGAACTAATGAGGAATTTTGGAAATCTTAATAGCCTCCACTTTCCTATATATTAGAGGCTTGGCCATTGAAAAAATGATGGGAATTTTGTATTGTCACGCTCTTGAGATCTGTCTTGAGAGGGAGAGTTTTGGAGCTATGAGTTGGGGGAGGTGATGTTGCAACTATATCTGATTGTTGTAACTTTCCTCCAACTTCTTTATTCATATAGATCAGTTGTTCTTCCTTCCATATGTTTCTATTCATTCTTTACTTCTTCTATTTAACTAATGTATGCATGGGTTTTTGGTTTATATTTATTTATTCAATAATATTTATATGTTTTTTATAGTTTTGATTATTAAGATATTATGTTGTGAAGGTTGCTTTATTCTCTCTCTTATGTGTAGGACCAAACTTTGGAGCTAGCTAGGAGCGCTTCTTGGCTATACGAAAAACTCCAATAAGACCTGCATGCAAGGACTCACAAGAATTCATTCTCTTTTTCTTAATCTATACTCTACATCTTGATCTACTAAGAATCCTAAGCCTTATAACAACCTTTCTCTTAATTGGTTTGTCCTAGGTTTCTGAGATAAACTGAGAGGGTTTTGTTTTCATCTAACCATGCATTAAATTCTACAGCAAAATGATATTTAGAAAATTTAATATATTTCACTATGTAAATGAACTTAGTAAAATGAACCCATAGAGGTGGTCATAAATGGAAATAAAAGTAAAACTCTAAACAAGAAGCCAAAAGTGGATTTAACCATGGATGAAAAATTGGGAGTAGAATTGGATGTTAAACTAGCCATCAAAACAATATGCAAACAATGACACAAAAAGGTTTTTAAAGTAAAATTAAAAATGGGTGCAACACTAGACACAAAGAAGGGAACAAAATAGGGCATATGAAAGGATACCAAATTGGGTGCAAACAAGGATGCAAAATTGGACACCAAAATGAGGATGCAAAGAATGGTGTAAAATTAGGATGCAAAAAGGATGTAAGAAAAGACACAAAACAAGATGCAAAATGGGACTAAAAAATGTTGAAACCAAGGATGTCAAAGATGATGCATAACTAGCTGAAAATTCCAACTAAAATGTAGGTGCAAAATGAGATGAAAATGTGGACACAAAATGTGGCAGAAAAAAGGATGCAAATTTGGAAGCCAAAAAGGATGAAAAACTAGATACCAAAAAGGATGCAAATTTGGACATAAAAAATGGTGCAAAATTGGACACAAAATAAGAAAAAATGGTGCAAAAATGGGCATAAAAATGGCTCAATTTTGGATGCAAATTGAGATGCAACATTGGATGTAAAATGATGCAACAAATCATTCAAAACTTGGTGCAAAAACAAATGCAAAAGTAGACGAAAAAATGGCTCAAAAGTGAACGTAACAATAGACACAAAATGGGATGCAAAGGTGGATGCAATATATGGTTCAACATAGGATGCAAATTTAGATGCTCAAAAGGATGAAAAATTGGATGCAGGAAATGGTGTTAAAAATGATGCTAAATTGGATGCAACAAATGATGCAAAATTAAATGCAAAATATGGTGCAAAATAGGATGCAAAAAAGGGAGATAAATAAAATGCAAAAGTGGATGCAAAAAATGGTGCAAAAATGCATGCGAAATTTGGCACTAAATCAGATTCAACATATGGTGCCAAATTGGATGGAAAAGATGGTGTAAAAAAAGGCACAAAAATAGATGTGAAAATAAGTACAAAATTAGAAGCAAAAGATGGCATAAGACTAGATGCAAAAATTGGCACAAATTGGATGTAAAAAAAGGCGCTAAATAAGATGTCAAAGATGGTGTAAAAATCGATGCAAATTATGACACAAAAATAGAAGCAAAGAATTCCACAAAAGAGGAAGCAAAAAAAGATGCAAAAATAGATGCAAAAAAAGGCACAAAACTAGAAGCAAAAAATGTTGTAAAACCAAATGAAAATCTTGGTGCAAAATATGATGCAGAAAATGATGGAAAATTTGGCGTAAAAAAGATGCAAAATTTGGTGCAAAAAAGGACACTTTAAAAATTGTACAATAGAGCCAGATTTAGTGCCAGGTTGCTCATCCCAATTGAGAAAAAAATGCACTAGAATCTGGTGCTAAATCTGGCGCAAATTGCCTGTTTTTTTGTAGTGTTTCATCCATCTAGGTTGAGAGGAGTTTTATATTCATGATTATACAAATATTTTTATGTTTGATGGTTGCATCCATACTATATCTATTTTGACATTATGTATTTCCATACTGTGCTTTAAAACTTTTATGTTTTGAGTATGGGAATGCCTACCTCAGTGATAATTATTATATTGCATTGTAATCCTTGATTGATTGTTTTAGGTTTCCAACCATGATATCTGATCCAATTCTTGATATGATAAAGGTTTTCAGTCCTCAATTTTTTTTGAATTTCCACTTTATGGGGAAATTTGTTACACATCATTTTGTCACGTTAGGAGATTGATCATCAAAATTGGATCAGTCACCATCCATCCAAGTGTCATGAAGCACTCCCTTTCAAGTCAACAACTTATATACCTTGAATAAAGTGGAATTCCTAGATCTCTTGGTACAAAACACTAATTTTGAGCATCTATGCAGTGTTTATGAAGAAAAGTTGCACGTGTGTAGTTTCTTCCACTGTAAACTGCACAGACCTATGCTTTGTTTCTGAAAAAACTTCACAGGTAAATCAATAAAAAGTAAAAATAAAAAGTGAGATCTAGAAGAACTGTTGGGCAAATCATTGCTAACAAAAACCCTCGAAATTATGTTTATTCTTGCCTAATCTCATCTTTGATGGAACTAATTCCCATTCTTCAAGGAGCCCTCATCCCTCTTTTAGTGGATCTCATCCTTGAACTAAGGATCTCGAACTACTTCCTTTTGGTGTATTAATCAAGGAATAGGTGGGGGAATTGAGGGAGACTACTCAGAGTAAGTTTATGCTAGAGTAATAAGGTTGGAGAGCTTATCATTCTTGGAGAGGATTGAGATCAATGGGAGGAGTTTCACAACATCAAGGCACATGTTTTGTAGCTCCTTTATGTTTATGAAATTAATACAAGCAAGCATTTATTCTCACTTCATTGTTTAATGGATTAATTGATCAATTCCATGTATCTTTCATGCTATTAATATTTCTCCATTGGAATGATGTTATTTATATTTTTCCATTACAATGATGTTTATTACTAGTCTCCTTGATCACTAGTTTGAATTATTGAATCATTTATGTTACATATGCCTTTTATCCTTTGTTGTTTCCATGTGTGTCGGTCTAGACTCAAGCATGGAGAAGCTACACTAAAGCACAAAGAGGGATATTCATCAAGCATGTCGTAATAAGGTATGAATTTCCATTTCTCACCTTGTTAACTTATGGTCTAAGGAAGGATAGATACAGGGAAGGAATTAGCTTGATTATCTATTTGTTTCTAGTTTCCTTCTAGGATTTAGGGAGATTTCTCTTTTCAACAAGAGGAATTTATGTTTTTGGCAATACTGAGTAGACCAGCTAGAAGCAAAAGCAAAGCATGGTATAATAGTTGGAGGGTACTTCAACATGGTTATGAATAAAGGGGAAAGAAGAGGAGGTGTTTTCCTGTCAGATTGAAACAGAAACAAGCCTGAAAGTCTTGTAGAGGAACATAATGTAATTGATGTCATCCAAAAGAAAAACAAATTCACCTGGAGGAACAAAAGAATTGGCCCAAACAGCATAAATAAAATATGTGATTGTTTCCTAACCCATGTCCGTCTTATTTCAGAATCTGAACCATTTCCATCAAGAATCCTCTCATCAACAACATCTGATCACAAACCTATTTCTCTAATATTTTGAGAGTCCATAAATATAGGACCTCTCCCCTTTGATTTCAATCCCTTGTGGTCCACCATCAATGAGGTCAAGAAACTAGTGCATTCTACATTGAAATCTAGTATCAATAGATTTACGGGGTATATATGGGACACCAATCTCAATATGACTAGGACCGCTCTCAAATAATGGGCTAGAACTCATTACAAAGAGCCAAAGAAAAATAAAATTGAACTTCGAAGAGAGTTGGAACAAGTCTAGGCAAAGATGGAAACTGGAGAAGACACCAAAGAACTGCAATCCAAAGAAAAGGAACTCTATCGGGAAATCTATCAATCTAATATGAAAGAAGAGGAAATCTGGAGAATTAAATCAAGGAGTTTATGGATTCAAGCACACGATAAGAACTCAACCGTATTTTACAATCTAGCTAAAATGTCGATAACCAATAATTTCATAGAGGTGATAAAGGGAGAAGGGAATGTAGAAATAAAAGGGCAGGAAGAAATCAAAGAGGAGGCATATAAACACTTTAAAAGATTACTATCAGTAGAGTAAGAGCCTAATAGTTATGAATATTTGTTAATACATACTCAAAATATGGTTTCTGATGAGGTAAATGCAGCTCTAAGAAAACTAGTAGAGGAAAAGTAACTAAAAAGAGCAATTTGGAATCTCCATCCAAACAAAGTGGCATGGCCAGATGGTTTCTCCATCGCTTTCTATCACTTGTTATGGAATATCATTAAAAAATGGCTTCTTAAAATGATTCATTAGGCTGATCGAAAGCACAAAATAGGAGGCAATAAAAATTCAACCTTCCTGGATCTAATCTTGAAAGAATCCAGTCCAACCTCCTTTAACTGCTTTAGACCCATATGCTTGTGTAACTCCTTCAAAATCATAACTAAGATTCTAGCTAATTGTCTCAAAATTCTCCTCCCCCACCTGATTTCAGAAAATCAAGGTGGCTTTGTTCCTAATCGGAAATTTTTTGATAATATTCTATTAGTCGAAGAAGTTATCCACTCTAGCCTTTCCATAAATAAGCAAGGATTTGCCTTTAAGTTATAGATGGATAACGATTTTGATAGAGTTAGATGCTCTTTCATTCATGATTTTCTTCACAAATTAGGCTTTACAAGATATTTCATAGACCTCATAAAATCCTATATTCAAGGGCCTTATATTGCCCCTTTAATCAATGCAAGACTTGGATTTTTTTTTAAAATTTCTAGGGGTCTTAGGCATGGCTTCCCTATTTCTCCCTTCCTCTACATAATAATGTCTGAATATCTCAGTAGAAATCTAGAAAACAACAGGAAAAGTGGGCTCATCACTTAGATCAAATATAGCAGAGGAATAAAAGGCATGAATATTCCCAATTCGCCGACGACACTTTGTTCATTGGTGCTGCCTCTTGCACTATTGTGAGAAGATTTAAATCCACCCTGGATTAATTTTTAGAGGCCTCAGAAAGACTTCTCAACAATTCTAAGAGCAGCATATTTGGATGGAACACCCCTTCCATAACTCTTCAGCGCATTTCTCAAATCTTTTCCATCCCTTTGAAATCAAATTGGTCACATTTCAAGCATTTACGAATGTCAATATCAAATTTTCCTATGAAGATTGAGGTATGGACAGAGCCTATATACAAAATTAAGAGGAAAAAGCATCTCTAGGGAATGCAATGGATTAATTTGGTGGGGAGGATAACTTTCATCAAATTAATTATGTCCGCCCTCCCCTTATACCAATACACAATTTTGAAAGCTCTAGTTGCAATCCAAAATAAAATTGAGCTAGCCATAAGGAAGTTCCTCTTGGAGAGAGGTAAAATAGAGAAAAGAATTTAGTTTAATAAGCTGGAATCAAGTAACGTCTCCTTATGGCACAGGACGAATATCCAACTGGCATCTAGGTTTGATTAACACAAATTTAAGAGAAAAACTCATATGGAGTCTAATAAATGGAGAAGATTCATGGTGGAAGAAAGTTTTAGAACATAAATACATCAATGCCTCAAAACATCAACTTTTCACCTCCCAGATTCTTAATAGACCATGTTCGAAAATTTGGAAGCTATGAAAAAAATATCTACCCCTTATTCAAGCCAACACATCTAGAATCCCTTGGGGAGGACAATAAATAAACATTTTGACATATATCATTATGGGTAATACTTTTCTCTTCCTTACAAAACATTCACCATCTAAAATTATGGCTTCAAAATAAAGGCGTATTAAAATTAGATCAAATATCTTCCTGGAATCAACATGACAATATGTGGGATGGATGGATTTTGTGAGGATCCAACCTAGGGTCCTCTAACTAAAACTAAGTTTATTTAATTTAAACACAATAAGAATGAAATAACCTATTTATAGCTCAGCATTTATGTGATTATAATAAACATGTAAAATTTATTTACAACATATTAAACAAGTATGAAATTTCATTGCAACAATTTACATAAAGAATCAAGAAATGAGAGAATACATGTTCCAGTAGCTTCGTTGGGATGCTCCTGAATCTGTTGGGATGCTCCTCTTGGCTACCTAACTAAATTTTCCTCCCAGTCTACTAGGAATAATTTCCTAGCACAGGGAACCTGCAAAGGTTGCTTAGCCCTCCAATCCCAAGTCCAACTAGATGCAGTGTGTCCAAGTTAAACCAACACTCTCCAACAGATCCCAGTTTGAATTCACTCATTTATCTCTCCATTCTTTCCCTTCTCCTCTCTCCACATTCCTCCCTGAAAACAAAATCGTCCAAAACCAAAACCAAGACCAAGGGTCTCCCTCTCTCCGCTCATCCTCCTTCTATTTTTATGTCTCTTCCTCCTATCCACCTCAGCCACCTATCATTAATTTCATGACTACCTCCTCATCCTTTCATTTTAGTATCCTTCACTCTTCTTAACATATCTTATTCAAGTAGATTTGAGAAGAAATTTTGGGAATAAAATATGGACATTTAATTTAGAATTAAATGGGAGAAGACAAAATCTTCTCAAAAGTAGAGTCGAGAGGACACGTTGGAATATGGATATTTAATTTGGAAATAAATTGGAGAAGACCATATCTTCTCAAAAGTAAATTTGAGAAGACACCTTGGGATATGGATATTTAATTTGGAAATAAATTGGAGAAGACCATATCTTCTCAAAAGTAGATTTGAGAAGACACATTGGGATATGGATATTTAATTTGGAAATAAATTGGAGGAGACCATATCCTATCCAAAATTAAATTTGAGAAGACAACTTGGGAATTGAATAATAACAATAATAAAAGTCATATCAGTAAAATAAAATTACAGTTTCACAAATGTAGGTATATACCAATATTTCTTAATAATTATAAGTCAATATTTTCAGGTTAATTAAACACTAATAAAAATTAGCATGATAGGATCAAGTATGGAATTACATACACCCCTCCTTCAAAAAACTTCGTCCCAAAGTTAGAGTGAAAAAGATACAAGGAGTTCGAAATAAGTTTGACAATAATGCATAACAAAATAGAGAGAGAGTTATAGTAGCCAAATTAAGTAAGTTAGGTAATGAAACCACTTCCCATCAAGGGTCTCCAACTAATCTATATCATCTCGTCCTTCCTAACCTAATTCCACTACCACCCTATCCATCCTTTGCTGCGATATAATATGGCATTAGTTATACCGATCTAACTACTCATAAAACCAATTTGGCGGAAGCATCGACTATATCGACCTAACTTCCTCAACAAGAAACTCACAATTGTCATCACATGTCTAGGGGAGCATGTCCATCACTGCCCTCCCAAAATTCCAGGTTTGGAGGTTACACCGTGGGAAATACCTCCACCCCTCCTCACAACCAGGGTTAACACCATAATATGGATAGTCTTGTCACCTGCCATTTACATTTTACCCATGTCATAAGAGTGCATATAAAGTAGATACAAAATGTAATAGAACAATGTACATCATAGCATTCCTTATTGGATGTCTCGACGTTCCCCATCGAAAGAGTAGATCTTGGTTATCATATAGTTCTTTCCAATCTAGAGGTTAGTTCTCAGTCATGAATATACATAACAACAAAATATATTTAGATAAGTGATCTTAAACATCTCTTTATTAAGTCTAGTATCCATGTGTCAATTTTGTACATCATACTGGAAATAAATATTACATTAGATAAATCATAATTTTTCTAAGGCATTCATTAGATAAATCTTAACTACTTAAGTGATGGATGAAACAAAAATACAAGGATAATTTTAGGGGCGAATGTTCGCCCTTTGGCGAAATTAAGGGGTTTTAAATTTTTAGTGGGCGAATATTTTGTATCATAGTACATTTTTACAAATCACCTCAAATAACCCAACTTATTTTAAGGGAGAGGGTAAAAAAGGTAAATTTAGCCCTTGAAATGAGGACTTACAACCTTCCATTCGCCCATTTTCAAGAATAGGTTTTGTTTAAGTGAATCCATTCGCCCATTTTCAAGAATAGGTTTTATTTAAGTGAATCCTATGGGCCAAATACCATATTTATAAAAGAAGTATGGTAAATTAATAAAAATATAAATAAATGAGAGGTATGGTAAATAAATAAAACATTTTTTATATTTACTCCATAAGTCACCTTATATACATGTAAGGGTGTAAACAAATAAAAATATAAGTAAAGTGGAGGTATGGTAAATAAATAAAACGTCTTTTTATACTTACTCGAAAAGTATGGTAAATAAATATAAATATAAATAAATTAGACGTATCGTAAATAAATAAAACCTCTTTTTATATTTAGTCCATAACCCTCGTTCTATTTATGAAGGCTCAAGAAAGAAGTTTTATTTAAGTGAATCCTATGGGCCAAATACCATATTTGTAAAAGAGGTATGGTAAATTAATAAAAATATAAATAAACGAGAGGTATGGTAAACAAATAAAACATTTTTTTATATTTACTCCAAAAGTCACCTTATATTTACGAACACTCAAAAAATTGGTTATATTTAGGTGAAACCTATGGCCAAAACACTATGGGACAAATACCATGGACTAGATTGTTATTAATACCATGCAAAAAACCATTATTAACCCTAATATTAGAATTAATAAAAATAAAAATGGCACATGGTATTGACCCATGGTATTCACCAAAATGGCACATGGTATTGACCCATGGTATTCACCTGGAATGTAGCCTACTTAAATGGGGGAATTAAACCAGCATGTAGCCTATGCTAAGATTCACTAGGACTTTACAAAGTTTTATTATTTAGTGAAAGACTCGCCAAGATCTTACAAGATTTTATAATTGAGTAAAATATTCGCCATGCCTGGTGAGAGATTCGCCAAAAAATTATATATACATATTATATTATTGATAAAATCGCCTTTCATTTTTCCTATATACCATGGAGATTCGCCCATTTATTATACTTATAAATTTAGGGGGGGTTCTTAAAATTTTCCCTGCAAAAATAGCTTTGATAAGTCATACACTAGATAAATCATAACCATTTAAGTTGTACAATAGGTCATACATCAAATATTTCAATCAACAATACCTAATCCATCTAATGATCTATATAAGTAGTTTCACATGTCCAACTAAATGCATTAATATTACATAGCATTCATAAATAAATAACATGGAACTACAAATAGAGCCTCAGCATAGGTAGATATCTAAGTCAAAATGAGCATCACAGAGGCTCGAAAAATGAGGGGTAGTCACGACATATAGTCTCTACATCCACCTAGGTAACTGATCTTGGGCTATACTTGTCCCACTGGACCCTACCCTGGTTCACCATGCGATGTCTGAGTTTTCGAACCCTATAGTCCAATATGCATAATGGTTCGACCAATATGGTTCCCACATCAGAGACCTGCAGTTCTCTCCAATCCATTTTGTGATATTCATCAGAAACATAATGTCGTAAAATAAATACATGAAAAAATTAATGAGTTTTATGCAAATGGGGTGGCAGTACAAGACAATACGCAACTAGTCCAATCTTTTCCTTGATCCTAAAAGGTCCTACAAAGTGAGGTGACAACTTCGTGCCTTTCCCAAACCAAATGGTACTTTTGTTGGGTGGGATACGAATAAAAACTTAGTCTCCTACTTCATAACTTCGATCAGTCCTATGTGAAACAACATAACTCTTCTGTCTATCTTGTGCTTCCTTTAACCTTTGTCGAATTTGTCTTACCTATTCCTCCATTTCTTGAACTAAGTCTAGCCCAACTATTACTCGTTCCTCCAACTTTTCCCAACTCAATGGTGTCCTAGATGGCCTCCCATATAGAGATTGATAAGGAGACATACTGATTGAGTTATGGTAACTGTTATTATAGGAAAACTCTACTAATGGTAAGTACCTTTCCCATTCAGTCTGATTGTCTATGACGTACATTCTAAGCATGTCTTCCATAACTTGATTTACTCTTTCATTCTACCCATCTGTTTCTGGATGATATGCAGTGCTCAGGTTCAACTAAGTCCCTAGCGCTGACTACAAACTTGTCCAAATCCAATATGTAAATCGAGAGTCTCTATCATAAATGATCTTTGTGGGTAACCCATGTAGTCGAATAACTTCACTTATAAAAACTTGTGCCACATCAGTAACATCATAAGTGTCTCTCACTGGGATGAAATGGCCACTTTTGGTTAATTTATCAACTACCTATGTGAAGTGAGCGGAAAAACCACAACAAAATCCATAGAAATGGCCTCCCATTTAGACATAGGGATGTCATGTGCTTGTAGGAGTCCTGCTGGATGGTGATGATCAACCTTCACTCGTTGACATTCAAGACATTTGGCAACAAACTGGACTATGTCATTCTTCATGCCTATCCAAAAGAAGATTTTCTTCATGTCTGCATACATCTTCTTCAGTCCATGATGTGCAAAATAGATTTCTCTATGTGACTCATCGAGGATGGTTCTTCTTATGCCCCGTTCCTTAACTATGTACATTCTACCTTGAAATCTCAATAGTCCATTTGGTTTAAGGACATATCCCTCAAACTTTGGTTCTATTTGCTTCCCACTTTGGAGTGTTGATATAACCTTCAGATACCAACTATCTTCAAAGAGTTTCTCCAACACATGTTCCCTCAAATTGACCCTCAAGGATACTAGGGAGAAGGTTCATGGTCTCCTGCTTAGTGCATCAGCCACCACATTCTCCTTTCGCTTAATGGATGAGATTCCAAAATCATACTCACTCATGAATTCTCCCCATTGCCTCTATCTGGCATTCAAATCCCTTTGAGTGAAGAGATGCTTCAGGATTTGATGATCTGTTCTTAACACAAAGCTTCTCCCAACGAGGTAGTGTCTCCATAGTTTCAAAGCTAACATCATTGCTGCTAACTCTATTTCATGGGTAGCATAAAACTCTTCATGTTTCTTCAAATTTCTATATGCGTAAGCTATCACTTTGCCTTCTTGAATCAATACTACTCCCAATCCTTGCTTCGAAGCATCGGTGCAGATAGTGAAGTCTTTTTCCATGTCTGGTACAAGAATGATCGGTGCACTAGTTAGTAACCTATTTAGTTCAATGAATGCAATATCACATTCACATGTCCATTCATACCTAACCCCTTTTCATTGTCATGTGGTCATGTCTTTTGGAATCCTCGAAAACCCTTCCATAAACTTGTGATAATAACCTACTAGCCCCATAAAACTACGCACCTCATGAACATTTTTTGGTACTGGCCAATCCATTATGGCCTTTACCTTTTCTGGGTCAACTGAAATCCCTTCTCCTGAAATGATGTGCCCAAGATAATGAATTTTCTTCTGAAAGAAGGAAAATTTTGACAATTTTCCATATAATTGATTTTCCCTTCAGCAAGTCAATACAACCCTTGGGTGCTCTTCATGTTCCTTTTCAATCCTGTTATACAGAAGAATGTCATCGAGAAAGAATTTCAAAAATTTGTCCAAATACTTCTTGAACACACCATTCATAAGTCTTATGAATACTGTTGGTGCGTTGGTCGAACCAAATGGAACAACTATGAACTTGTAGTGCCAAACCGAGTTCAAAATGCAGTTTTTGAGATGTCACCTTCCTTAATCCTCAATTGGTGGTATCCAATTCGTAGATCGATCATTGAGAAAACCATTTCTCCCTTCATTTGATCAAATAGGTCATCTATTCTAGGTATTAGGTATGTATTCTTTATTGTGGCTCTATTCAAGTCCCTATAATCTATGCATAGCCTTAAGGAACCATCCTTCTTCTTGATGAAAATCATTGTTGCACCCCAAGGTGAAATACTAGGTCAGATAAATCCCAAGTCTAAAAGCTCTTTTAACTACATCTGCAACTCAAAAGTTTATGGAGCTGTCATCCTATAGGGTGCCTTAGATATTGGTTATGCACCATGTTTTAGTTCGATTTTCAAATCGATATCCCTTACAAGAGGTAATCTAGGAAATTCCTTAGGAAAAACATCCTTGAACTTTGACAAAATTAGTTTTTGATCTAGGGAGGGTCCTTTCTGGTCACTTACAGCCTCGACCACATATAGTTTGCAACCTTGTTGGAGACAATGGTTTACCTTAATCATGGAGATGAATCATAGGGATACTCCTCTCTTGATATCGCAAATCTCAATTCACCTACCTTCATCATCTAAACAAATCACCCTCTTTTTGAAATAATCTACCAAAGCTCGAAGAGATTCTGGCCAGTTCATTCCAATAATTACATCGTAGGTCCCTAATGTTGTGATGTATGATTTCAAATTAGTTATACACACCCCAAGGTTCACCTGACATTGCTCAACACTAGGTCCTAGTTCTCGTTTTATCCCAGAAGCCTTCTCAACATGCTTAAAGTCATCGTGCTCATAGACTGCCAACCCTCACATTTCTTATGCAACTCATAAAATGAAACTATCTATAGCACTAGAATCATTTTTTTTTTTTAACTTTCAGTTTGTTTATCATACCTGAGGTTTCTACCATGGAAAATTGGTGTTCAACTTGTTGGTTATCAACCGGTTCATAGATTTGATGGTGGCTACTTGCTCCCTGCAT
This sequence comes from Pinus tabuliformis, assembly GCA_031772625.1. Lineage (NCBI taxonomy): Eukaryota > Viridiplantae > Streptophyta > Pinopsida > Pinales > Pinaceae > Pinus > Pinus tabuliformis. The sequence continues at coordinate 500,447,344 of CM062812.1, read as the reverse complement.
TTGTGCTTTTGCTTCTCTATGGTTGTTACCAGTTTGTAAATCAGGACAGTCGTGCTGGTAATGAGGTCCCCCACATCCCTAACAAGTGATGCGTGGTAGACTCTAAAAATAATGTTGGGTATTTCTTTGGAAAAAGTTCCTTCCCTTGGGACCTCTGCCCCTACTTGTTGCTCCTCATGTATGATATTGATTTGCACAAGTCGTTGAAGTTGTGGGTGAAGCTACACTGGTAACCATTGAAATTCCTACTGTCGGTGCTCTAGGTGCAACCCTGTTTCCATATGGCAGTGACCTCAAAGCTCCTCCCCTGGAGAAGGTATGAGGGGCCTTCCCCATAAACCTTGGTTGTTGTGGAAAAATAGTTTTGTTTCCACCTTTTAATTCTAAGTGCTCTTCAACATAGCGAGCATGTTCAACAACTTCTGCAACTGAGGATGGTTTCCACATCTGAACCATTTCCCTAATCTTAGGGTTCAATCCATAAATGAAACGATCCACTTGGCACTGATCAGTATCCAGGTAAGAGACATACTTGACCAATTCCATGAATCTAATCTCATATTCCTCTACCGTACGGTTTCCCTATACCAAATCATGGAAGGCTCCTACTTGCTGTTATTCATAATATGTTGGTAGGTACCTTTTCCTAAACCTCTCCTCAAATAACTCCCAGGTAACTATGTCTCGAGTGTGGTGTAGTTGACGCTCTAAGCTACCCCACCAATTAAGAGCATTATCTCTGAGTTGGAATATTGGTTTTTTAGCTTTTGAATTGGAAGTATAATCTCTTAATGTAAAACACTTTCTCATTCCTTCTAACTAGGCTTCTACTTGTTCACTGGCACAACCTCCAGCAAACTCTGGGAGCTTAATCTTTTGGAGCTCCCTCGTAATGTCCTCGATTGGAGGTCCTTTATCAGAGTCTCTTGATCCCTTGATATTGCCCAACCGTGATGGAGGGTGCTCCACTTCCACTTCAATTGCTTGGCACCCTCTTAAAGTTTCATTAATTTCTTCTATGGAATGAAAGATGAGAGCCAACTCTAGCAATGGCAATGGGTTATATGTAGGAGGTTCTTGTGATGATCCTTGTTGACCTATATTTCCATGCATCTTCACCATTTTGAAATCTTCAACTATCTATTCCAAACGAGACTTATTAATGCAACTTAGGACTTGTCCTCCCCTGTTCAGCTCACACACATATATAAAATGATAGGCATAAGTTTTTATTTTTACTATGTTCCTAAACAAGCATTAAAAATATTGATCAGATTCTCAAGGATTTATCAAATCCTCTCATGTGTGAGCTACTACCATTTTTCTCTTAATACTAGCCAGGTTACTAGTGCAATGTACATGTCAATCAAACTTTAAATGCCTTATTAAAACCAAATTACTTTCTTTAGTTACCATAATTATTTATTTAATGAATTCGTTTAATATAATCAATTATTAGTTTGCTCTTGGTGGCTTTGAAAATACTCATCTAGAATGAAATTTGGAACCACCCTTACATATTCACCAATAAGCCATTAATCATATTTCAAGTAGTAGTTTAAATACAAAGAAGAGGTTTCACTAGCTCTCAAACACATATATTTTTCTTAGACATAGTAATATCAAAACCATTCCAGGCATACTGAACACAATATTTACCTTTGAAACTAAGTTGGGAAACCAAAACCAATAGTTGTTGAGATTTTAATTGGACAATCCTTTAACTATAGTTTTTTTGGCTCTTTGAGCATACTTTCCACCCAAAATCTCCTTTGAAAGTAAAAGTACAAAATGTAATGGATAAGATAATAAACTTAACCTTTCCTTTTTCTCATATCTACATATATATATATATATATATATATATATATATATATATATATATAATCAAAATAAAATAATAATATCAAATATCATTAATATTTTCCATTTAAATGTGAACATATAATGATACTATATCTAAATTGTTTGAGATGACTAAATAAAATATATTTCTTCCCTAAATATCCATAATATCCTTTAACTGTATATTATTATATATAATTAATAAATCACTTTAATTTTAATCTAATTATTTATTTATGTTAAATTAAATAATATTATACTCAACTTTATTTATTATGATATTTAATAATTCTACATTATAGATTAATAACTATATAAATTGATTTCTGGCCAATATCATATTTTATATAATTTGATATAATTTGATATGGTTTATTAGTTTCTTTTCTATTTCACTTACTACCACAAATTTGGACAAAGTACAATAAACACTTTAAATATGTTATCAATGGAGAACCATAAATACCCTTTCAGTTGGTAAAAAAAATAGTGTTTTTGTGTAATAAGAGAATATAGATTGCAGTTCCCATCACTACTATTTCTATAAAATAATCTAAAGTAAAAAAGGAAATTAAATAGAATTATAACTATGTCATTAATTGTTATGTGCTAGACTTGACAACAGTCAAATCCTTAACAAAATCCATATACCAGAGACCAATTATTAGGTAGACATTAATGGGGTGATGCAGGAGCATCAACCCGCCCCATGTCAAATTCAATTTTTCAAACCTTCGAGAAGTCGACGTGGCCTAAAAGACAATATTTTAATCGATAAAGTTTGTTGTAATTTGGTTGAGTGATCTTAGCGATTTTATGAGGAAAGATCGGATCTAGAATGATCCGATCCTCTATTTCTCCACTGTTATAAAATAGAGTCTTCATATATTTGTAGAGGAGGCCCAATATCGATGTAAGACCTGGTAGAGGGCCGCCATGCCATGGGGCATATGTAATAATTTTTTCTGTAATACAATTATCTGTGTGTTAAATTTGTGGTTTTTTTGTTTCCCTGGATTAATGAAGATCGTGCTACTGGAGTAGTGAAGGCTTTGTGCTAAATGACTATGTGTTTTGTGTTTATTCGTGAGGTTTGGTTGCGTGGTTGTATATGGAAAGCGGAAGGTGGACGGTCGGGAGTAAATCGCAGATTAATATAGTAAGAGGAGTTTGGATATTACAATGGTTATTTCCTTGACTGCGATGAATGTGAAATTGCGATATTGCATTGTGATATTGCCATCGCATATCGCATTCGGTTAAAGGATTCCAAGCATTGCAGTGTGATGTAGTATTGCGATATTGTGATGCGCAATGCACGGTGAAGCCCGAGTATTGCGATTTGGAATTACAATAAGTGCTAAAGTGTATGTTTGGTTATATAGATCATTGTTCAATGTTTAGTTAATCAATTTTCATGGGCCCATAACTCAAGTGTCCCCGTGTTTGAGGAAGGGTGCAGTTTTGCTGCATCAAGTGGTATCAGAGCAGGGAAAGGTTTCCTGCGAGAAAGAGTTTGTGTGCAAAAGAAGGAGGTACAATTATGTTGTATATTGAAAATTTTGTGGTATTTCTATTGTCATACAGGTAGTGGCGGAAGAAAGTGAGAAGACAGCAGCAGCCTAGAGCCAGGAGTGCTCAAATGGTTCCAAAGAAGAGAGAACCAGAGAGATGTCGAAAGACTGAGCTCAGAGGAGAGAAGCTTTGTGAGGTATCGGGTAGCAAGGAGGACTTGTTACTGCAGAGGTTTTGTTGTAGCTCATGAAAAGGTCATAAAGGCAATTCCACAAAGGATGTGGGTAGAATTGCTAAGGGATGAAGAAGGCATATGACTAGGAGGTCATAAAATTTTTGTACCTCGGGAGTCTGATGCAGGAGCATCAACCCACCCCACGTCAAATTCAATTTTTCAAACCTTTGAGAAGTCGATGTGGCCTAAAAGACAATATTTTCGTTAAATCGATAAAGTTTGTTGTAATTTGGTTGAGTGATATTAGCGATTTTATGAGGAAAGATCGGATCTGGAATGATCTAATCCTATATTTCTCCACTGTTATAAAATAGAGTCTTTGTGTATTTGTAGAGCAGGCTCAGTGTCGTTGTAACACCTGGTAAAGGATGGCGACACCATAGGGCATATGATAATTTTTTGTAATACAATTATCTGTGTGTTAAATTCATTGTTTTTTGTTTCCTTGGATTAATGAAGATCATGCTGCAAGAGTAGTGAAGGATCTGCGCTAAAAGACTCTCTTTTTGTGTTTATTTGCGAGGGTTGGTTGCGTGGTTGTATATGGAAAGTGGAAGGTGGACGATCAGGAGTAAATCACGGATTAATACAGTAAGAGGAGTTTGGATATTATGATGGTTATTTCCCTGACTATGATGAATGCAAAATTGTGATATTGCATTGTGATATTGCCTTCGCATATTGCATTTGGTTAAAGGATTCGAAGCATTACACTATGATGTAGTATTGTGGTATTGCGATGCGCAATGCAAGGTGAAGCCCGAGTATTGCGATTTGGAATTACGATAAGTGCTAAAGTGTATGTTTGGTTATATAGATCGTTGTTCAATGTTTAGTTAATCAATTTTCGTGGGCCCATAACTTACAGGTCCGTGTGTTTGAGGAAGGGTGCAGTTTTTTTGCATCATGGGGCAATTACCATGCTCATATAATGTCACAGTCAGCATAGGCTCTAATGTCACAGTCAGCATAGGCTCTCACTCGCTAGATTGATAATTTCTCCATTATCAAAAATGCAAGCTTTTTTCAATTGGCCATAATTTTCAAGTGAAATTCTAATATAATTAGACTAAAATTTCTTTGAATATAGATTTAAATATTTAATTGCTAATAGCTAAATTAAAATTATAGAAGTGTAATGGATAGTAATTTGTTATAAATAATTGAAATCTATTTTAAAAATAATTTTAATTTTTTTTAATATATTGAAAAAAATAATTAAACTACATTGGCTTTATTTATTTATTATATTAAAATAATTAATATATATATATATATATATATATATATATATATATATATATATATATATATATATATATATATATATATATATAATTAAAGTGTAATTGTTTTGGACTATCCTATGCCTATCTCATTATCGAGAAGGGAATTCGGTGGGGTGAAACCATGGAGCTTCTTTGTATATTATATCAAACTCTTTTCGGTAGTCTTAGCACTTAAATCGAACGTTGGCATATGTATAAGTTTGAATTTTTCAATATATATATGGGAATTTAATAATAATATTTATGAAAGGATGGCTTTGTATATGTAAATATACAAGCATCAACAAAACAATCTCCTAAAGGTTGTACAGGGAAGCCTCAAATAATGTTTTATGATGTTGGGTCTCCTAGCTAGATTTATCCCACTACCATATTCATTCTTGAAAATTCTTCATCCTAAAGGTCCCTTGCAACACTGGAATACAAATGCAGAAGCCTTGTGTTTTATTTCCAAGGGTTTTTGATGAAACATTTGAACGAATGCCGCAAAGGAAACTTCTACTTGAAGCTCTCACATAAAATGTCCAGATTAAGGCACTGTTGTGGTAAAGGTTCCAGAGACAGCCAATGAGTGACCATTTCTGACTAAATATATATTGCTTCATAAAAGATTCTCATATATTATTGTAGACAAATGGTAGTTTCTCTTTGTAAACAAAAGAGAATCTTTATTTATGTATTCATTTCATTTGCACATTTCTAAGATCGAAATTACTTCGGAGTCTAAAGTGGAGTTGTTCAGACAGAGAGGCCCCAAAATGTCCCTGAAGCTAGAGAGGAGCAGATAAAAAGGCCAAAACAAATTGTTGCTTCAGTCACCAACATTGGAATGGGGAATGGGGAATCCATTTACTTTGAAAGTGGGGAAACTAATGACGAGATTTGGAATAGGGTGTGGGATTGGCATTAGTGATGGTCGAAATTTAAATTTAGGTGTGCTTTTTTTATGTACAAATCTATTTTGATGTGTGTATCTTTTCGATCCACAAATTGGAGTTAGGGCGCCTGTTCCAGATTATGCAAAGGGAGCAATGGCATCCAACGTAAATGGAAAGGGTGAAATAGTAATTCTCTTTGTCATTGCTTTCTATGGTTTCCGATCATCTGAGCTTGTTCTTAGAACCTTAGATTACTTAAAATATGGGTTGTTGTTTCCGTCAGTATTCTATATATGCTTATAATGTTATGTCTTGGGTTTCTCGTGCCTTTCTGATTTTTTATTTTTTATTTAACTCGAAACTTAGAAATTCAAAATTTATTTGTTAAGATATATATATATATATATATATATATATATATATATATATATATATATATATATATATATATAAGGTGGTGTTGGTAGGTGTTTTCAAGGTCCAGAATTTGAATCTAGCTCTGATAACATATGTGAGGATCCAACCTAGGGTCCTCTAACTAAAACTAAATTTATTTAATCTAAACGCAATAAGAAGGAAATAGGCTATTTATAGCCCAACATTTATGTGATGATAATACACAAGTAAAATTTATTTACAACGTATTAAACAAGTATGAAATTTCATTGCAACAATTTACATAAGGAATCAAGAAATGGAAGAATACCTATTCTAGTAGCTTGGTTGGGATTCTCATCTTGGCTACCCAACTGTATTTGCCTCCCAGCCAACTAGGAATAAATTCCTTTCCCACGGAACTCCAGCGGTTCCTTAGTCTTCCGAGCCCAAGTCCAACCATTTGTAGTGTGTCGAAGTTAAACCAACACTATCCAATAGATCCCAATTTTAATTCTCTCATTTATCTCTCCATTCTCTCCCTTCTCCTTTCTCCACATTCCTTCCCCAGAACAAAATCCTCCAAAATTAAAACCAAGACCAAAGATCTCCCCCCTCTCCTCTCATCCTCCTTCCCTTTTTATGTCTCTTCCTCCCATCCACCTCAACCACCTGTCATTAATGTCATGACTACCCCCTCATCCTTTCATTTTAGTATCACTGAGTTTTCTTACCATATCTTATTCAAGTAGATTTGAGAAGACATTTTGGGAATAACATATGGATATTTAATTTAGAACTAACTTGGAGAAGACCATATCTTCTCAAAAGTATATTTGAGACGACACATTTGGATATGGATATTAAATTTGGAAATAAATTGGAGAAGAACACATCTTCTCAAAAGTAGATCTCAAAAGATACCTTGGGATATTGATATTTAATTTTGAAATAAATTGGAGAAGACCATATCTTCTCAAAAGTACAGTTGAGAAGACACCTTGGGATATGGATATTTAATTTGGAAATAAATTGGGGGAGACCATATCCTATCCAAGATTAAACTTGAGAAGAAAACTTGGGAATAAAAACAATAATAAAATTCATATCAGAAAAATAAAATTACAGTTTCATAAATGTAGGTATATACCAATATTTATTAATAATTGTAAGTCAATATTTTCAGGTTAATTAAACACTAATAAAAATTAGCATGATAGGATCAAGTAGGACATTACAGATTCTTCCTACACTCCCCCTGAGCTTCTCCATCAAAGAAATATCCTCCTCCAACATCTCAAAGGAGTGACCTCTATTCGTCTTAAGCAGCAAGATAGCTTCAAATGGAACCCAACTAGAAGAGACTATTCAGTCAAATCTGGATAAGGAAAACTTCAAGATGGTCTTGAACAACAACCCACATGACCCCTATGGAAAATTGTTTGGAAATCTAAATGTCTCCCAAAGATAAAAGTTTTCATATGGACAATGCTCAAGGGGAAGATTCTCATAGCTAACAATCTCAGAAAGCAAGGCATCCATGGCCCTTCAATCTGCCCTTTTTATTTAAATGCTCAGGAAACCATTCATCATCTTTTCATGTCATGTGAATTATCAAACAATTGTTGGAAAGCCTTGGTAAGGCCCCTATGTATAAGTAAATTCTTTGTCAATTAGAATCTCAGTTATCCTTATTCCTTCAAAATAAAAATCATCCTCAAATGCTTTAGGACTTGACTTCTGACCTTTCTATGTTGACAACTCTCATTAGCAAGGAAAAAATATATATTTCAAAACAAAAATCCAAAAACCAGGAAAGGCTTGGCCCAAACATGGAGTCATTTCATGTAACCCACTTTCTTAAAAGGTAGAAATAAAATAGATATCAAGCTATTACAAAATGAGGAGAGACATTGGTTCAACTTCATCTTGGATAGATCACCTCACACTGTCTATCTACCCATGAGAAATATTCTCAATTCAGTTAACTATAAGGTGTGTCTTAAAGATCAAGCCTTTAGGGATTGGCTAAAAGAACTTAGGTGACCATGCCTCTTATTTGATGGTGCCTCTAAATAAAATCTTGGTCGAGCTGGCACTAGTGGTTTCATTATCGCTTAACTGGGATCTAAATCACTGTCATTCGAGTGGGAGTTAGGTACTAAATCTAAAAATAGGGTTGAGGCCTATGGATTTCTTTTAGGTGCTCAAATTCTCTATGAATTCAATTTCAAAAATTGGATAGCGATTGGAGATTCAACCATCCTCATTCATCAAATAGTCAAAAATTTGATTCCCAAAATAGTATCTCGAATCCAACATCAAATGAGGAATTTGGGAGAGGCTTTCTATTATCACGTCTTCAGAGAAAATAATGGCAAGGCGGACGAATTAGCAAAAAATGCATGTTGTAGACCCCAAGGAGAGGCCAGGATCAATGAGGAGATTTTCATCAAGTATATTCCCTGATCTCTTACTTGATCACATGCAAGAAAGGACTAAAGTAATATTCATTTCTAAAAATTGTCCTTACCACTCGAGCGATAGACCCTTCAGAATTCCCTAGCATATATTTATCAATCAAAGCACCAATTTCCAAGTGGATAGGAGTATCTTCTTGAAATCTTCTCCTTTGCAATATTTTTAGACTGCCATTTTTAACCTGACTCTTCATAGATTTCTCGTGATTGTGCCCTACTCTCTCCCTTTCATAAATTCCCCTCATAGCTCCGATTTGAGCCCCATTCTCTTCTTTAATGTGCAATTCCCTCTGAGCCTATTTTATTATCTACGGCTTCGTTCTCTCTGCCTTATGATGCCTCTTCTCTATGTTGTGGTCCTTCCTTCAATGCTTGCGTTGTTCTCTTCCTTCTCACTTTGCAACCCATCTATTCTTAGCGCCATCAAAATCTCTTGAGATCTCAGATCACCCTTTTGTCCAATGAATTCGACTCACTTTTGTCCTCATTGTAACTCCCTCAAAGAAGAACCGGAACATGTCAAAGCTCTACATAATTAGTGGAAGGAGTATTGCTCCTCAAAGCTAGGGTTCTTATACCATCAATGCACTAACCTCAAGAATACTCTCGACAAGATTTGCCAACATCGCATCCATATCAAACAAGCCCTGTATTGCCTATGAGACATGGTCAAAAGCAATTTTTTTGAGAACTCAACCTCGAATGGTCGAAGCAACGTACATCCATAGAGGGAGGGAGTAGACATACCCAACTTCGCCCTAGACCTCGTGAGAACATGCTCAATCAAAATGATTGCTTCTGTCTCTAATGTTTCTTTCTCTCATCATAGTGAACAATGAAAAATAAATATATTCTTTTGCTACAATAATATATTAGAGTCTACAAGTTAAATGTAGTAGGTAAAACAAGTGCTTTTCAGTTTCATGTAAAAGTAGGAAAACACAAATCTAGGAGTTTTTCTCTGGTTCCCATCTTGATCTGGTTAAAAGCATTGTACCAAGGCTCTGGCCTCTTTCTTTTTTTGGAATGAATACACCATAACCGACTCTATTAAATAATAAATAAAATATCATTTTAACGTGGAGATGTAATGAAATTCATGCACTGAGCTTATTGCATATATTTATATGTAACTCTAATCATATAATTAGTATATTACGAAATACCAATTAAATTTAATATAAACTATATAAATATTATTATTATTATTATCCAATTTTAAGGTCATGACCAAGGGACCCACCTCCACACAATGATTTTACTGCTAAGTATACAAAGGCATGCATACTCTACCCCCATTTGGTTTTGATCCTGTGACATCTTAGGAGGAAACACATGCTCTTAACCATTAGGCCCACTCAAGTACTTTATTGTTTAATATAAATATGAGAAGTTGTTTTTTTGATGATATAATTTTTGGTGATTTTGTGAGTTTTTGTCCTTGAAAATGTGTTTTTGAATATATAAATAGATTCAATCTCTTGACAAATTTATGGGGTATTAAGATTGTGTAAACTTCACAACTTAAACATGTAATTGCAACAAATATCTCTCAAATTTCAAGCAAAATTTAATAAATTTCTACACAAATATCTACTAAATCCCTACCAAATTTGCAAAATTCACCAAAATATAACCAGAACTTAAACTATAGTTTAAAAAAAAAAGTAAAATATTGAAATTATAAAGACTACATGACTCAAACTTATACTTCCAACAATTTTTTACCAAATTTGATATAATACTAAGGTAGTGATATAAATTAAAATAACTGATCTATATTATGCATCAAAACACTTACTTTAAGATACATCTCATTTTTGCTAAAATAAAAAAAATAAAAAAAAAATAAGTCATAAAAACTAATTAAATTATAACTTTATTTTAAATTAAGTTAAACATATATATATATATATATATATATATATATATATATATATATTCAAAATTCATCATCTATATAATTTTAAAAAATCTATAATTTTTAACTTTTATTTAATTTATTCAAAAAAACAATAACAATGAAAATATATTATATATATTTAAGTTAAATATTTTCTATCTTAATTTTTTAATATTTATAAAAAGAAAAAATTCAAATTTAATAATTTAAAACATTATTTTTAAGTTTAATCATTTTAATCCTTTTAAATTAAATTTAAATTTAAATTTAAAATAATTATAATTTAAATGTATATTAACCATATAATATATTTCATAGATTAAAAAAAAATATTTTATTTTACATTTATCTAATTAATATTAAAAAATCTATCATCAAATTGTAATGTTAAATGTTTAATTTAGTTATATTTAACTAAGTGGTTAGTACTAGCTACTACAAAGCACTTGTTTAGTTATTAAAATTATAATTCATGTTACAATTTCAATCAAAATGTTAATATTTGTAAAATGAACTTAATTCAAAGAATTAAAAATTAAGATACATGGGAGATTAATTAAAAAACTATTTCCAAGTAAAATGTAATTTTTAACAATGCAATGTCTTACACATTTGTTAAATGTAGTTTTTCCCCTATAGTCTCTATCATGGAAACAATTATGGAAAACATACTATATTTTAATGATATTTTTTTTTATCTTTTTTTTCAAGTATTTTTTTTTTTTAAAATTAAATATTCACTATATAAACTTATTGGTAAAAATAGATAGCTGAAAATCCAAAATATTATCAATCTTACTTTACACACAATTGAATTTCATTTAATTCATATATTATAAAAATTGTTTGAAAATTGTAAAATCGTATAAAATTATATATTATAAAAATTATTTAAACATTGTAAAATTATATAAATTTACATATTAAGATTTAAAATAATTGGTGACCTTTCAGCAAGGAGTGCTATAATATTGCACCCATGGCCAAAACATTGCGCTCATTCCATCAACCTTTTTTTAGACTAATACCCAAGAGGAATAGAATTGATGATCTTTATAGAAGGAGTGTCTTAAAAATCCACCCATTCAGTGTCAATTCAAAACTTTGAAGACTTTAAAAAAAAAAGACATAAGGTGAGATTTCATCCATTTATGTGTGCATGGGTCACAAAACAATTTATCAATTTATTATGACATCTCTAAATGCAACAAGAAGTTAGATTATTATGGCCTCTCTAAATACAACAACAAGTTAAACGACTAATACTTCCATAATTTAAAATTAAATCTTCATAAAAATTAAACTAACTAAATAATAAAACATCATCTTCCACCATTTGATTCCACCTCTGAGAATTAAAATACTTACCATTAACTTATTTATATTTTCCTAATTATACATTATACTAATTATACAACTCTATTAAATTATGCAACACTACCGGGAGAAACCATACACTTACGTGCATTTCCTAAAGATCATATTTTTAAAATCTTAAAAACTTAAACTGAACTAAATAAGTTTATTTCGGCAAATCCCTTGAACGTCAAGCTTTAATTTGTTTCAAAGATTTATAATGATGTACCTATAATGATGTGCATATGACTACATGCACATGAGGGCACTTGAAGGATAAACAAGATTACCAAATTATTAGGATAATAAGACAGCATCATATCGATGCTACAGTAATAGGGTATTGACATTTTTACCTGATATTGCAAATTTTGGGATTACAAAAGAGAGATTAATTTGAATCTTTTTTTCACCACAAGAAACAAAACTGCCTTCATTAAAAGGAGTTTACATATGTGGTATATAGAGCTCCATAATACATTACATCGAAGCCACAACTCAAAATCTGAGAGAATCTGGCAACATAAATATTTCTGTTCATCCAAGAAGTACAAGACATCATTAATCTTTAAGGCCGAAATGTGACCCAGCAAAGGTGGAACCAGACACTATGAAATAAAACATCATAACGCAGAGGAATCGCTGTCTCGCACGACACGCAACCGAGTAACCAAATCTGCTTAAAAGAAAACGGAAAAAACACAGCCATCAATAATTAGCAGAAAAGAAATCCATAAAAAAAAACGAGGCTGATCAAATCTAGGAGCGAAGGAGTTATCTGGTTAGAAATCAAAGTGAATCAGACCTGACACGCAAGAAAGCCCGTGTTTGGATAAGGCTGAAGTGTTCTGCTCCTGGCAGAGATATTGAAACTAAAGGTTCAGAAATGAGGGCAGCTGAGCCCTTATATTTTCTATTCAGTGAACGTTTTACACTGATTTTGAATTACAGAAGATCAATTTAATTTAGTTGGAAATATAATTATTACTTGTTTTTCTATCCTCTAAAAATTATTTAGATCTAGGTATTTTGTATATTGATGTGATTAAACTATTATCTCGCAATTAATTTATCATTTCCATATCTTAAAATAACACTTTATATATATAAATGTAAAAAAAAAACAGACATGCTGAGCTACAATCTGTAACCAAGACAGTCCATCGATCTGTCATCAGGAGAGCCAAATGAGGTGACGCTGATCCCAGTGGAAGCAACGCTAAACAGTCAACGGTGGTCTGAAAATATTGTTTTTATGTCATCAACGCAAACTGTCCTCACCACCAATGCGTTGATCGAGGTGCGTTGACATGGATAAACGCACGTGGTGTTGGCGAGAGACTTCCGCTGGTGAAGTTGTGGCCAAGGAAGCTTGACGAGCGGCTGCAAGGTTGTAGCAAGAGCCCCGCTGCTGTTCAAGAGATGCAGAGGATCAGTGTTTGGACATTCAACTTTCTAAGCAGTGGAGCTGTGTGACTGTCTTTTGTTTTTGAGTGTTAGAACTGCAGACTTGGAAACGTGGTGGCGTGGATGTATGCTGAAGAATTGTTTCAATTGCTTGTGTGTGCCAGGAGACTGCGGAGAGTACCTCTGCGTAGCATTGTTTCAATTGCTTGTGTATGCCGAGGAGACTGCGGAGACGACCTCTCCGTAACAGAGCTGCATATCGAAGGTGCAACTCCTTATTGATTGGCGTGAACTTATTAATACAAAGGCAATTGGCGTTTAACGATGCTCGTTGGGGAAATTGATCGCTGTGCCCGGAGATATTGGTGGAGCGATGCTCACGCTCTGTGCAAAATAAGGAAGCTCCAAACCCCAACATCTAGAATATTTGCAAACCCCAACATCTAGAATATTTGAAGCTCCAAACCCTAACATCTAGAATATTTGCAGTTTGCAATCTACATACGTTCATGGCTACACTGATTTTCAGGCATAAACAGTCGGCTCTCTGGATTTTGACAAGTGATCCATAGACAAAACAATATGAGGAATTGATCTAACTGAGCTCTTTTCAATTCTACCCATTCCAATCCTGTTCACAGATATAAAACAACCAAATACCTTCTCATAAGTTCCCCAGTTGGCTGAAATGATCACAAAATTCTGGGACATGTTGAGCGCAAAGCATGAAGTGTTTATAACAGTTTATTCGAAGCCTGCAAAGTAATCATTTCAGATATGAGATAGAAGACTAGTTGCAGATAGATAAACGAATACTTTGGCACACCTTTCTATATAAATGACTGTTAGACCTTTAGGTTATCATGAAAATGGTAGGCTCTGCGTCAGATAATATCCACGACTCATGTGACTCCTCTGGTATAACAACAAGTCATGCTATTCATGTGTAGCAAAACAGAATTTCGTGACTGACAAGTTTAGTGCAATACTTTTCAAGTGACTCCTCTGGTATAATAACAAGAAGTAATGTTATTCATGTGGAGCAAAACAGAATTTCATGAGAAAATAATTAGATGGAATCGTTGATCAGTAAACAAATGCAGTGGAGCACCTTTCCGGATGGAGGTTACTCGGTGAAAATCAACATTCATCGCTATACATATACTATCAATGGGCTACACCATAGGTCCAACAAGTATTTATTGTAACAAGTTTTCTCCGATATAGTTTGCGACAGATTCTAACTGACGTATTTATTAACATGGTATTTTAGCTAATGATTTATCAAGAGCATAAAGGAAAAATAATATGTTATTAATATTGCAACGTTTGACTAATAGAAGCATCACAATAATGGGATTTATGGTACAAAGAGTTGTGATGAGATTGAGAGGATGCTCCTCGATATTAAAGTTAAAGGTGGGTTGTAACAGCAAATTGTTGAAAGGAGGAAGGGTAACATTGCAAAGTTTATGGTGTTTCTAAATTAAATTAAATTACGGAAGAAGTTGATTCTAAATAAATTTGTTTTATATTTTAAAAATTATGAAATTAGTAGAATTAATATAAGTATTTATTGATTCGAGATGCTCATTATCTTTAGTATTTTTCTCACTTTAAGATCAGTGTAAGGGACTTGTAAGTTTGTCCAAGAGTTTTTTTCTCTTTAAAATAAAATGAGAAATTAGAAATTATATTTTAAATAGAAAAATAAAGTTTGTTATAATAAAAAAATACGAATAAAATTAAAAAATATAAGAGTAAGATATTTAAATCTTATACTTTTCAAAGATATTTCAAAAAGTTTTTAAATAAACTATTTCAAAATCTATGTTAGTATTAACATATACTTTAAAAAATATTAATAATAAAACTCCATCTTAATTTGCCTAATAAAATGTGATTTAAAATATTTTAATATGAATTATGTATATATACTCTATTTAACATTAACATTTTAAACAATGAAAAATGACATATTGTATTTAAAAAATTGTACTAAATGAAATTTAATCTCTCTATTCATATTAAATTTATACTTAAAATAAATTTATACTAATTTAAAATATTTAATATGAAATTAAAATATTTTTTTAAAATCTATAATCCCAACTATTTTTTTTGAAATCTTTAATCTCGAATTAAATTGTGGAAGCACTAAAAAAAAATTGGTAGGCCAAGACCTTGCCATCGTTGTAACAATCTGCACATCAAATTCGGTATGTAGCCCGAAAGATAAACAAACAAATTCGGTACTTAATCCGGAAGATAGAGCGTTATCTCGAGGATAAAGAAATAAATTCGGTACTTAGATAGAGCGTTATCCCGAGGATAAAGAAACAAATTCGGTACTTAACCCAGAAGATATAGCATTATCTCGAGGCATAGCATTAGGTGGCCCAGCTAGTGATGAGTCAAAACATACATATGTTACCATATGTTGCTTCTTGGATTTAATGTAAATATTTTCAATTTTGATGTGAGACCCACACCATGTTTGTGTGACATAAGATGTCCTATCAAATGAAGGGTGAGAGCTCGCATAAAACTTTATACATGTTTATGGATTGTTAAATATATATGCTTTTAAAAATAAGAATGCAGATATGTTTTTGTTAGGCATGGATGGTGGGGTATTTTTTCTCAATGACTTTTTACTAGTCTATAGCGAGCTGGTTGAAAAAAGTGATGAAGGTTGTCAGATCTCGGATAAAGACATCAAAATTTAGGGATATATAGGTGGAAGGAGTTTAGGGGGTAAGAATAAGGTTTTAATAAAGAAGGATAGTGAGGGAATAAGGCTCTAAGTAGAGGAGATGTATTGGAGATATTGAAGAAATAAGATCTTAAGATAATGAAGAAGTATGACTACTTTCGTTCTTGGAATACATGAAAATATATGAGAATATTATCTATAAATATTTGGACAAAGTGGTCAAGATGTTTCACGAACAAACCATTCATGAGGGTGATGAATATTGCGAGTGCATTGGTCAAACCAAATAGCAGAAAGTGGTCAAGATGTTTCACAAACAACCCATTCATGAGGCTGATGAATATTGCGAGTGCATTGTTCAAACCAAATAGCGCTACAACAAACTCTTAATGCCCTGGGTTATAAAAGTGGTTTTAGAGATGTCACCTTCTTTAATCTTTAACTGGGCATATCTAGTTCCAGGTCCATTTTAATGAAAATTGTTGATCTTTTCATTTAATCAAATAAATCATCTCTTCTAGGTATAGGATACAAATTCTTTACTTTGGTAAATAAGCCCACTCCCACTATAGTAGTTTGGTTCAATGTTGATATTACAACTTAGTATGAAAGGAATGTGATAAAAATATTTCAGATTCAGTTTCAACCATAAATAAAACATCTCCATTTCCAAATGAAATAACATGCATGATACCAACTAGAAATAAAATAAAGTAATTAAATGCGAAAAAAATTATTATATAATAAAATTTGAATGTGTAAATTTTTATATATTTTTTAAATATCACAAAATTAAAATAAATAATTTAAATATCCATATCAATTAATTTGTTTAAATATCAATTTTTCTCCCTGTAAAAATAAACATTAAATTTAATTCTATATTTTTGCTTTCTTTAATATAAATCCTATCCAGATTTTCAATAAACTTCATTCCAGTGACTCGTTGTGGGATTTTATATAGTTTATGAGGGTATACAAATCCGTATTCTACTCTACCAATACAGCACTTTGTCAACAACGTTCGGCTTGAGGGTTGTCATTTCTCATGAACCCCGTTTCCGTGCTCCGTTGCCAGTTTTTATATCGTTTATCACTGTCTACGCATCAAAATCGTACGGATTTATCAATAAAATAGAGGGGCTGATTCTCCTGTCGAATATTAAGATTTTTGTATTTTTAATTATAAAAGATAATAATTCTTTTATAATTCTTTTTCACTAAGAATATATTTTTATGAATAGGTTTGGAGTATGCTCTAAAACTGTTTTTGTTGTTTTAAGAGTTTTTCTTCTTCAGACATAAGGAACCCCCTAAGACCCACATGCTGAGATGTCTATGGTAGGAATGAAAGTCTTCCGGATTTATTCCAGATGGCCTGGTTTTCCTTGAATAACCATGATGAGTAAAATAATTGTCCTCACTGTTACTTAGAGAACTGAGTTATGCTAGGTTTTCTCACTTGTAATTTTTTCTTTTTACGAAAGACAGAGTTAATATTTAAAAATAAAAAATAAATAAAAAAATTGAAGTTACCTACATGAAAGTGATAAGTAAAATAATTGCCCTTACTGTTACTTCGAGAACTAAGTTGTGATAGGTTTTCCTACTTGTAATTTAATTTTTTTTTTTTTTTTAATGAAAAACAGAGTTAATATTAAAAAAAATTAAAAAATTGAAGTTACCAACATGAATTTGGGTGGAGATAAGTTTATTTGGATTATCGTATATTTATAAAAAAGGCCAACGAATCATCCGTTTTTAAAGGAACTTGTATTAATATTAAATATAAAGAAGCAAAGTTAGTATTTTAATAGTAAATTTAATTTTTTTAATTTTATTATTTTGTTCGAAATAATTATTTATTTTGGTAAATTGATTTGTATTATTTTAAAATACCAAATAAAAATATATATAATCATTTATCACCATTATCTAAAGAGATATTGTATGGTAGTCTTAATTTGTTAAATATGAAACGAAGTGTTGTTGACTACCTACTAATAGAGTAGTTTGTCTAAAACTCATGAAGTTTTAAAAATTTAAGCAGAGCTAGAGCATACATATTAGTATTATAATAAAAATAAATAAAAGTCAACATTCAGTCTCAAGTGTCAGATTATCTCACTCGAGCTAGATTTCTAGCGTAGAACTAGAACATCGAGGATCATGGGAATCAATTCGACATTCTAAATGAAGCTCAATGTGAGCCAAATTGTCATCCATTCTTTCTAGAAAGAACTTTTGGTTTCACTAAACCTGTTTGATGTCTTCTAAACTAGCAAAAATAGCCTACTTTTCCATTAGGATCTTGCAAAGCAGGCTCTTCATTAACCAATAAAGGGTCAGGGCACCATAGTACTACTTCACTCTTCCCTCGGTGTGGCCTGGGTTAAGAATCCAAGGAGTTGTGGCACGAGACTCCATATTTTGAATGTCATTATGGGTGTCAGGAGGGACAGTTGTACAGAAAATATCAATGACCTCATGGGTTTGGTTTTGGGCATGGTTGTCACCTTGGGGACCATGACCCCCCCAGCCAACACCTACTAGGCATGCATCATTGTTGCATGTCAAACAAATAAGTGTGAACTCTAGGGTTTGAATGCAAGCCACCTAACATGAAGCCAAATATTTCAACTTCCCAATATAAGAACTCCACAGAGCATAGGTTGAGTGTCATCTATAATGAAGGGAACTTTATTGATGGAGAGAATAATATAGAACCCGTACCAATCACTCCCCATTAGGCAAAGACCAAGAAAAACTCAACAGTATTACTTAACCCCCACAGTTTGCAAGTCTGGTGGCAAAAGTAGGAAAAAATATCTAGATGCCCTAACCAAAGTAAAATGTCCCCAAACAAAAAGACCATGAAAGGTGTGAGCTATAGATATTAGCTCTAGATAGCGATGGACTCTGTGAGCCATCACTTGCTCTAGTAAAGCCACAGGCATTCAAAAGAAAATCATGTGAAATATGCAAAACACTTTCAACGGAAGGGGGAGCCTAGTTAATGCATACCAGGAAGAGCAACACACCTAGAGCTGGAAACAATGTGACAAGGCTTGGACCAAGATAAAAAATGCCAAGAGGTGTAGAGTTGATACTCAAAACTACACCAACAATCTTCCCCCGCGACTACTTTAACAAGTCACCCAACCATGCCAAACTCAGAGCTACAATCTGGCAACTCATTTTACCAATTACCCACTCAATGTCCTATACAATCCTATGCAATGGAATCTTTTACCAACCTCACCCACAAATCCTTCCCTACTTTTTCTCCTATAGCGGATCAAGCTAATATCCATTTTTTATAAAAATCCCACACAACCCACTCTCCCAAGTCGACATCAGGTATAAAAGCATGAATTCAAGCAAGGATTAATTCACATGCTTAATGGAGGTGTCACTGGAGGCATGCCAAGGCATTCAAGAATGGAAGGGGTCAAAGGATAGTGTCGAGAAGAAAATTAACAAACAAAACAT
This sequence comes from Pinus tabuliformis, assembly GCA_031772625.1. Classification (NCBI taxonomy): domain Eukaryota; kingdom Viridiplantae; phylum Streptophyta; class Pinopsida; order Pinales; family Pinaceae; genus Pinus; species Pinus tabuliformis. Next base: position 500,427,853 of record CM062812.1, on the reverse strand, counting down.
TCATTCCATAGGTATTTATACATCATTCATAGAAATATTTAAAGATCGTTATATAATTAAGATGGAAGCATTTACAACAATGAATACTGAAATACACAACAACACATTATGATAAAATGCGAAAGGGGCACACGAACTATAGTCATTTCATACACACATATACAAAATTAATCCCCACAACTCCTTCTTTATAAATATAAGTGGACCATTACATTACAGATCTAGGAGAGTCCGCAAGCTCTTTTAAAAAACATATTAGAGTGAGCCTCAATAACACCAAATTACAATCTAAAGGTGGGTAAAAAGCTTCGATCTTCAGTCTGGCAGCATCTTATCATATATCAGATCTCTCCCTCTCTTCCAACTCATTTCTTGTAGCCTTTTATAGATTTCCTTCCCTTATCCTACTCGCTTGATTTGGTCCACATTTTTCACTTTGACCCTATTCACTTGATCTAGTCTTCTTTGAAAAATTCTGGTGTTTTGGTCATTATCATCTTGATTCTTTCAAAATTAATAGACATGTCCTTATTTGGTAGCTTTACAAGTCCCAAGATAGCCACTCCTAACTTCTTTTTGTCACTTCCCTTTTCTGTTCTAGGCTTCTAGTTCGTTTGATCACTTAATTTCCTACTTCTATTGATCCTCTTCACAACCTTTTTCGCATCAATACTTAGTCAAAATTGACCAGAAAAACGAAGGCCCCAACAAGCCCCGACCATGGTTCATTGAATCACCCTCAAGTGAATCTTTTAGTTGTGCACTAGGCTCTGCTTGTGGTTTCTCTACCTCTATAGACACTTATTTTCCTATTATGTTGCTTCACCCTCATATATTTCATCGTAATAGACTACCAAGTGGTAATTAGTGCAATGATCGTATCAAAAAATTCAATGGTAGTCTCGACATTAGGGTGCTCAAGACAAGGTGCAAGGATTTTCAACCACTCAACATCAAGATCATAATTAATCTTCCTAAGCTACTTAAACTGAGACTTAGCTGGTGATCGAAGGTCTCACAATAGCGTCTTAGTTTTATGTGAGTCTTCTTCCAACTTATGAATTTTCTTCTCCAAGGCTTCAAAATGACTAAAAGGATTTTGTTGCTACTAGAGATTAGTAGTGGCGAGTGTTTGGTCAAACAATTGTTGAGTTTCCTTCCGCAATCGATACAAACTCTGATTCTTTTAAGCAAGTAGATTGACCCAATCCTGGACTTGACAAAAAAATTCCTATCAGTCATTAGTAACTTGTTGAAGGGTGTCCTAGAAAGAAGAGGCTTGACCAATCTCAAGAGAAATGTGGTTTTTACACTGGTCCATAAGATATGGGAGTTTTCGACGTAGCTCAACAACAATGCCACACAACTCTCGATTAGCAAGAACCAACTCCATACAAGAAGTTTCAATAAATTCACACTGTTCAACATGCTAACACATGGAAAAATCCTTTGGAGCATTAGGTGAAAATTCAGTAATGGTTAGCCGCATATTTTGAAATTTAGAACTGATGTCTGCAACTTTTTCCGCCAATTTCTCCTTTTCTCCTTACAACTAATCTCACACTGTAGTAACCACGATGAGTTTTCTCTTCTATTGTTCATAAGTAGAAATGAGTTCAGTATACTTTGATTCCACAAGGACCACATGGTATTCCAATTGAGTGGGAGAGGCTCTAATGAATTGAAACAGTTGAGATGACGACCATGCTTGTAGAGGTTGTCCATTAGCAATAGATTTTCTTGAGTGTCCCTGAGGCAAAGTTTTCGACTCTAGACTCTATTAATTTTCGAATTCATTGTGAACCATAGCAATGACATTTGTACATGAAAGGGGGACGATATCTTGTGATTGTTCAACCAAATACAAAACCTCTTGGTAGTGATTTGCATCTTGAGTGAACAAATAAACCTGAGCTACTAAAACTCATGCTAGGTTTTCGCTGTGATGCATACAAGTCTTTCATAGGCGGTCTGGAAACGACTTCTCTATTGACATCTTTCTTTGTTTGGGTTGTATCTTTGGGATTTGACTCAACTTCCATGTCGGCGACATCTCTAGTACTCGATCCCATGTTAATATGGTCAAATATGGTTGTAGAAGGGGAAGCAATGCAAGGTGAGGGATTATGGGAATGGATAGGAGATTGATGAATTGAGTGGACATGCTTCTCTTCAACGATGGTAGTAGGTTGAAATTTTTTTTTATGGTAATCATTAGAGAGATTGACAGTAGAATATCAACAACAAGTTTGGTAGGGTTAGGAGAAATGCGTGCAAGAATGACTTGCACAAGAGAAAAACCTTAAAGAGTAGAGGGTTCAACATTGATGATAGTAGGGGGTGCAATATAAATAGGAGAGTAGGAGACATCCTAACAAGTGGGATGGTTGGGGGTTTGAATTATGAAAAAATAAAAGGAATGGAATCAAGTATACCAATAGTAAAACTAATAAAACTTATTATAGAACCAACTTCCAAAATCATATGGCTTACGAAGGACATGCACTCCTTTAGCTTCTTCATCATAGGTTAAATTTTAAGTGTAGGATTGGTTGTGTGATTTTTGGAGGACAATGGAATACCAACAGTTGAATCGCAAGGTGGCATTGCAGCTAGAGAATAAATCTTCTCACCCTATTTTTTCATGCATTGAACTCCTAGCCAGGACATGACCTCATTATGGAAAGTGTTTTCAAAGATATAATAAGGCAATGACCACATCTTGACTGTATCTGGGTTGATATTTTTAGGGTGAATATAAGTATGGCCATGACTTATACCAAACCATATTTGAATTACATAGCTATCCAAAATTGACATGAGTACTCTGGGTATCAAAAAAGTGACACCAAGCATCTTAGTATGCCAATTTTCAAACGCTTGTTCATTAAAATATTTGTTATCAGAATAAACATGGGTTTTCCATGGAGCATAGACAAGAGAAAGGGATTCATCATCTATGACTTCAATTGGTTCTCTACCTTTGGGTGTGCACCATTTCATCATAGAAATTGCAATAGCTAGGTATCCATATCAAATACATCATCATAGGCTTCAAAGAGATCATTCAAAAGAAAATTGCACCAACTTAACGATTCGCCTCGATCACAAGCTTCGGCAACATAAATAACATATAGGGTACACTCCCCTTTGGTGTAATGCCGCATAATCTTCCGTGCAATGACATGGCATGTAAATTTGATCTGGACATTGTTGGTCATATCAATAACTGTGTCGCGACCTTCACATTGAGTGTCATATTTCCTATATGAATTATCATCAGCCTTCTTTTTTCCACATTTAGAGACACTCTGGAATGCAGAGGAAATGTATGGACCATATGACGACAACCCTATAAGCCTATAAATATCCTCAACATGAATGAGATATTATTTGTCAAGCCACAATGAATGACCATGAAATTTTCTAATGAAAAATTTGGTACAACACATTGCCTCTCCTATGGTGCCAAAGATAGGAAAATTTCGTAATTTCATCTAAGAAAATCATTGCAAAGGATGAAACTTATGTTTTAGCCGAGAATGGAACATGATCAGTCAAATCATTGTCAACTAAGGTGGAAAGCCATAGCTAAAAACCCCTTCTATATGTATATTTAATTAGTTAGAAAATATGAGAAGACTACAATTCTTTGCTCAAGCCTGAGTAACCTCTACACCATCTCTATCTGTCTCACAACTTCCTAATAAAGTCTTCGATGAATACAATATGATTTTCTCAACCTTGAGCTCAACCTGCACAAGTATTTTCTATCCTCTCCCTAACTAAATTCCTTTGGCCAATACTTTGACAAATTTTCAAGCCCCAAAGCTCCTATTTCCTTGCATTTTTCAATTAGGAATTAGGCTCTTATTTAATAGGAATTTTACTCCATTAGATTGCACATTTCCTTTGGTCTTTTCCTCTTACAATATGCACCATTTGTACAATTTAGATAATTATACAACTGATAGTAGACTGCCCTTTAAATCCAATCTCGAATGGGTTTTTCTCATATATGACATGCATGAGTTATTTATGAATGAATCTTCAGTTTACTGGTTGATCAATGCAGGAAGCACCACACTGCATTTCAGGAAGCATCACACTACACTTCAGGTAGCACCACATTGGACTTCAGGCAACACCACATTGCACTTCAGGGAACACCATACATGACTGGAAGGCAGCGCCACATTTCACTGAAAGAAGCACCACACTCGACTGTAGACATCACCACATTCGACTATAGGCCACACAAAAATACTAGACCTCACACTAGTTCCTCCATCAGTTGGAACTAGTTTAACTCACTTTAACTCAATCAAACTAAATTAATTAATTACAACTCAAAATAAACTCAACTGGGGCTCCTATAATGTAGGGGAAACTCCACATGACTCTAGTTAGACATTCAACTCGAATTAACTAAACCAACTAAGTCAAATTAACTAAGGTAACTCGTACAAGTTGTCTTGTGATGTGGGATTACAATTTTATTCTTAATTTAATTCAAGGACAAAATTAAATTAGGATTTTCTTATTTCATTTTTAATGCTCCCTCTCAACAAAAAAGGGATTATCTTCTACCTCAGTCCTTCCCTTATGAAACTCAAATTTGCATCTTGGCAATGCCTTTTTCAAAATATCTACATCTTGTTCCTCTGTAGGAATGTATTCCAACAACAATTCTCACTATTGTTGTTGGTACTGCAACATCCGCAATTGAGGAAAAAAATCACTCAATCAATTTGCAACTTTCTACTCATCAAACTTTGCTATTGTTGACTTTGATACTAAGCCTCTTGCTCTACTATTAACTCTGCTCTGCACTCCTCAGTATCTGATTGACATTAATCCTCCTGCTAATAAATAATGTGGGCGCCCATAGAAAGGTAATTATCCATGAGACAAAAAAACCTCAATGGACCCTACCCAAATTTCTACAACTCTTTGGCTTATTGCTTCACAAAGCCCCACCTCACATCAAGAGGTATGAATTCATGAAAAGCAAAATCCAATATACTCATACTGTTGTTGCTACTACTCTATTGTTGATTCAGCATTGTTGCTTCAACTACTGCAATAATGAGTCTGATCTCCCCATATCCATAAGTACTATCTTCCATAGGGTTTCTCCCTATGAAACTAGACTCCCTTTGAGTCTTGATCTCCCTGTGGGAAATATCTCTGCTCCTCATTCTACCAATGTCAATGATCACAGCTCCTTTTTGTGTCACTAAACATTGGGTCACTGGTTTTCCCACTAGTAGCCTTCTAGATCCGTTAGGGAGTCTACACATAGGGTTCTTTGGATCCACCTTGAACTAGAGCTCCATCAATCTACAATTCAAAATTCCTGATATAATGTAAATCCTGATCTGATAGTGATTCCTACTTCGATACCATGTAGAAATTTATACAAATCTTGCTCCGATACCATGTAGAAATTTATACAAATCTTGCTCAAACACCATGTAGAAATTTATACAAATCTAGCTCTGGTACCAGGTAGAAAATTCCTTGTATATTCAAACTACTCATTGTAATATGCTAAAACACTTGACTTGAATCTACTCTACTTATCAGAAGAAACAATAAATGATCGATTAAATCATGAATCGTACAAGAGAAAGAATTTAATCAACACGTTACACAATGATTTCCTGGGAAAATCCACAACTAAAAACCCTTGCTATCTATATATTGCATTAGTTAGAAAATATGAGAAGATTACAATGCTTTGTTCAAGCATGAGTAGCCTTTACACTATCTCTATCTGTCTCACTACTTCTTAGGCAAGTCTTGGAGGAATACAATATGCTCTGCTCCACCTTGAGATCAACTGCACAAGTATTTTCTATCCTCTGCCTGACTGACTACCTTTGGCCAATACTTAACCAAATTTCCGAACCTCCAAGCTTCTATTTCCTTGTGTTGTTCAATGAGGAATTATGCCCTTATTTAATGGGAATCTTCCTCCATTGGATTGTACAATTCGTTTAGGCTCTTCGTCTGACAGGATGCACCATCCGTACAATTCAGATAATTATACAATTGATAGTACACTTCCCTTGAATTCCAATCTTAACTGGGTCTTTCTCATATCTCACATGCATCAGTTATTTATGAGTGAATGTTCAATTTACTAGTTGATCAATGCATGCAACGCCACACTGTACTTTAGACAGCACCACATTGCATTTCAAGTAACACCACACTCGACTGCAGGAAGCGCCACACCGCACTTCAGACAACAACACACTGAACTTTAGGAAACACCACACTCGACTATAGACACCACCACAATCGACTGTAAGTAGCACCACACTACTGGACCTCCCACTAGTTCCTCCATCAGTTGGAACTAGTTTAACTGACTCTAACTCAGTTAAATTGAATTAATTAATTGCTATTGCAATGATTTCCAATTAATTAATCAATTAATTAATTAATATTGCAGCACTTCATAATTAGAAGCACCATGGTAATGGCATTTATGGTAGAGAGAGTTGTGATGAAATTAAGAGGATGCACTCCGCTATTAGACTTAGAGGTGGGTTGTAACAGTATATTGTTGAAAGGAGGAAGGGTAACAATCTAAAGTTCATGGTGTTTCTAAATTTTAAATATTGAAGAAGTATTGATTTAGAGTATTAATTTTAAATAAAACCAAATCATATTTAAAAATGAAGAAACTACTAGAATTGAAATAAGTATTTATTCAAAATATTTCATCTCGAATTGGAGTATTTATTCAAAATCCTTAATCTCGAATTGGTTTTGGAGATACTAAAAAATGTTATATCGGTAGACACTTCGGCCTAAATCTTGTCATAGTTATAACAATCTTCACATCAAATTTGGTATGCAGCCCAGAAGATAAAGCATCAAATTTGGCAGATAAGCATTATCTCGAGGCATCATATAAGGTTTCCTAGATGGCGATAAGTCCAAACGTAGATATGTTACCATGTGTTTATTTAATTCAATGTAAATATTTTCAATTTTGATGTGAGGGTGACACCATTTTTGAGTCACAAAATTTAAGTAATTTTCTATTAGAACTAAGGGTTGGTGCTTGCAAGAAAATTTATACATGTTCACAGATTGTTAAATATATATGTTTTAAAAAATAAGAATGCAAATGTGTTTTTTTGTTTGGTATGAATGTATTAACATTGGTATGGCTTGGGTATTTTTTCTCAATAACTTTTTACTAGTTTAGAGGTTGGGAGCTAATTATTGTGGTTGAGGCAAGACACAAAGGTTATGAGACAAGCGAATGTGAGGCCTAGAATAAATGGGATCAAAGCTTAGGGGTAAATAGGTTGAAGGAACCTAGGGGTAGGAATAGGGCCATAATGAAGAGGGGATAATGAAGGAATAAGGTCCTAGGGTAAAGGAGATAGTGAAGAAATAAGGCCTTAGGATAACGAAGGAATATGGCCCTAGGGAAGAGGGTTTAGGGGTAGCAGAACCCTTAAGTGCTCTTCATGATACTTTTCATTCTTGGAATACATAAGAATATCATCCAAAAATACTTGGACAAGGTGGTCCAGAAGCCTCTGGAACAAGCCATTCATGAGGCTCATGAACACATTCAATGCATTGGTCCAGCCAAACCTCAATACAACAAACTCATAATGCCTGAAGTGAGTTACAAAGGTGGTTTGTGGGATGTAACCTTCCTTAATCCTTAACTGGACATATCTAGTTATGAGATCTATTTTAAAGAAAACCGTTGCTCCTATCATTTGATCAAATAGATAATCTCTTCTAGGTATAGTATACATATTCTTTAATGTCGTAAATAATCCCAGTCTTAGTGTGGTGGCTTGATTCAATGTTGATATTACAACCTAGTGTAAAGGAAATGTGGTAAACATATTTCATATTCATTCTCAAACATAAATAAAATATCTCCCTATCCAAATGAAGTAATATAATTTTATAGCAACTTTGGAGAGATAAAATAATTAAATGTGCAAAAAAAAAATTAAATACCAACTTTTCAATAGTAGAGAGATGTATAATTTTTATATTTTTTTAAATATTTCATTAAGAAAATAAAATAAATGACTTGAATGTCCATATTAGCTAATTTTTTTCAATATCAATTTCTCTAGAAAACAGATATACATAAAGAATTAATTAGCATTATTATGGGGCCTAACTAATTTAATTATGCTCGGGGTGACATGCTAGGAAGATTGCTTGATCGAACACCTTAATGTAATAGCTTGCTAGAACTAGAATGAGAAGATCTATGGGATGGGATGCTGAGAAGTGATTTCCAGTGGTAGAGAGAATGGTGGGAGATTTACCTTTTCCCTTAATTAAAAATGACATTAATTAGTCATATAATTAAGGAAAAATAATTAATTGGAGGAAAAGGCCCAAAAGTGGTTGAAGTGAAATAAAATAAAATTTAAAAGTCAGTTAAGATAAAATCAATGGATGATCTTTTAGAATAATAAAATAAGGTGCTTCTAGAGGCTTGGGGATCTATCCACGAGATCTATAAAAGAGGAGGAGGAGATGATTTTGAGACATCTTGGATTTATGCACTATCTTTCTGGTGAGGCTTTGAGAACCCGGTTCTCTAGTAAAGCAGTAGCCCTAGGACAGCAATCCTAGGGTGATTTGTGAGAGTGAGCGAGTACCCATCTCTTCCCTTGGTGCATCCATTCAAGATTCACATGTTGCAGTTTATTGATTTTTAGTTTGTTTTTGAGGGAAATTACGATATTATTGTAGATCTACTTGGGGCCATCTTCTCAGCCATATTCCTGCTCGTGTACTATCTTATTTACATATTAATAAAATAAGGCTGAGATCTTTTGCATGTGTATATTGTCTATTATTCAATTGAAAATTCTATTTCCCTTTTTCCCATAAATTTTGTTGTTTAATTTGCGCAAATTGTTTATGGTGATGACGACTTAAATTTATGAAGCTATTTTATGCAAATTTTATATTTGGGTCATTACAAGTTAGGTACCAAAATTGTGAATGAAATCCTTTTGTTTATGCGACAAGGAATTTGTCTCAGCATAAGTATTTGACTTCTATGTTTAAAAAATATACATATTCAATCTTTCTAAATTTAAATTTGTGACATTTTATAAGAAAACACATACTCTTAATAATTAATTAATTTTCAAATAAATTACTGATTTTAATTATATCTAATATTATAAATATAAACATATAAATAAAAAAAATATAATTCTATAGAAAAAGATAAATAATATATATCAACTTTAACATATTCCAACTTAAACAATTTTCAAATAAATAACTAATTTTAATTATATTAATATTATAAATATAAACATATAAAGAAAAACAAATATAATCTTATATAAGAAGACAAATGACATATATCAACTTTAGCATTTCCGAACATAAACCAGGGCTGCAGGCAGCGGTAGCCCCTACCGGGCCTGACAACAATTAATAAAACAGGTCATAAGGAAAACACCAATAAGTTTTGTCTAACATCAATATATTTGATATTTTTACAATTAAGATATATATATATATATATATATAATTATGAAATATTGGGAGGGGATAAATGGAATGGAACCTAAAAGTATAATATTTAAAGATAGATATGGCAAAAGAAAATTTTCAAAATCAATTTGCTTAACCATGTTGAATATGTTTAATTTACTTCTAACTAATTTTGTAAATAGCTGCCATTTTTACTTTATTGAAACCAAAATTATAATTTTTAAAATTTTAATCAATTAACATAAAATGTTATTGTTCCAATGAAAATTCTCATGACTTCAAGTTTATGATTTTTTTTTAATTGAAAAATAAAATCCCTTCGAGAATGTCATTTATATATCAGATATCTGAAACATATTTCAATTTGAAACTTTTCTCCCAGTCATGTTAAGGATATGTCATAATCCCACACCATGTACAGATCGACAAGCTACTCACTCACTATGAAGAAAAATTGACAAAAACATGTTAATTCCAACTATTCTGAAATACAAACCTCATTGCCATTTATTTTGATATACAATATTAATCTGTTTTTCCACCTACACCAAAATTATACAATAATTCTCTCAAATTTAATTTCTAAACATACTAATACCAACAATGGCCGTTATGTAGCCCCTATGGGGTCTAAAAACAATTAATAAAAGAAATCAGAACCAAAACACCAAAAAACAAAAACATTTATCATCTGTCTTATTAGCTCATTTGTTTAGATAATGTGTCAAAACGGACGACTTGGCAGCCGGCTCTGTTGAAATATGAGTACATAAATGGAAAACATAACTCCTTAATATACAGATATATGCGGTACATGCTCGAGTTTCAAAAAATATCTTGCCTGTCTTAAGCCCGATAAGCATTCCAAAGCATTGAATCTGGTGTAACATGCTATCAAGCTAGACAAAACTATGCTAAAACTTGTCAATCCGTTGTGGTTTTTTTTTGCATATCAGGTGGATAGAGACATGAGAGTCTGCGAACCGTTGCTTCACTTAATGGAGGAGAGAAGCCATGGCAACACCATAATCACTGAAATCAGAACTCGCAACCCCTCCGACACGATATGTTTTCTAGACATGGTGCCATACCCACACACGTGCACAACCATAACACATTAGCCCATATTCTAACCACTCATCAAAAGTGGGATGAAATTGCCCTACAGATTTACCAAGGGCGCCTCGTAGCATTTGGTTGAGGGTAGTTGCTAGCCAAGTCGCAGACAATATGGCCATAAATCAAAACAAAGGTGCTGGGCCAGAGCCTCGTAAATATCTCGATCGCTCATGAAGAGGAAGAGGAACTCGTATCTGATATTTTGCGCTTATGTTTATACAACTGGATATAATGGAGATAGAATTGTTCACTTGTGTATAAAGGAGATGGAATTATTCACTTGTAGATAATATTGATGCCTGGCAAAAGAGAAAACTCGCATAGAAGAAGAGGAGAGAAGTTGGTTCTCAGTATTATTGAACATGGAATTCACTGGACTGCTAGAAAGGTCTATCACACGACTAACATATGATGATGTTGTTGTGGTTGATGTGGATAAAGAGGAAGATAGGGTTCCAGACTCGGTGGCAGATTTAGATCTTTGGGCAACTTGCAGTTGCCGTTGTCTTGGTTTTGTTTTGGATTTTCTATTTTGGAACCAGTACAGCACACTGGCCTCACCAACTTGTCAAAACTCTTACAACTGAGTTCTCATTCTTTTTATTTAATCTCCTGGAGGGTTTACGATGCCTGAATTGAATATGTTTTCCAAGATCTGAATCTGCTCCCATCTGCGCTTTGCTTTCGGTGGGATCTCTCCTCCAGCAAATAATCATGTGATGATACATGTCTTGCATGGAGGTTATAACGAAAATTAATACGAAGACTCTGACCGGATACATGTAGTAAAAGAGAACCCTAACCGCATATAATCGCAATTAGTACCAGCACTCTATGGTGATTTGCAGGCATTATGTCTTCAGTTGCACCCTTCAAAATTTTAAACCTCAGTAGCTATTATTAAAAAATAATGATTACTGAAACAATCTCTTTGGTATTGTTAAAATATTATGATTATTGAAACAATCGCTGCATTTATCATCTGAATACTGGTCAAATCACATTATATCTATGAGACTGTCTAAATATGAACGAGAAAAAGTACATATTATTTGTCCATGTAAAAATATGAATGTAACCACAGTATGTTTATGCATTTAACTGTGGAAGAAGGACATTATATTTATTTATGCAACTAAATTAGGTGCATCAAGACTCCTGCATATTTCGGCTGTAAAATATTCTCATTTTATTACTGTTGGTACCTCATAAGTTTTTGGTGCCTCATAAGCAACGGTTTGTTAAATGCGTCAAGTATAAGAAATCAACTCTCTCCTTGCACCCTGTTTCAATTAAATCATTTGGTCATTAATCGCTATGTTTCAATTAAATCATTTGGTTATTAATTTCTATAAAAGATTAAATCATTTGGTAATTAATTCCACTATAAAAGATGAATTCCAGTTTTCTTTTGACCGTTTAAGCTGTGTGACTAGCCATTCAGCTCTTGTGTTTTAGTTTTTCAGTTGACACTATGTGATAGAGATATTTACCTTCACTTGCAGCCTCATAGAGAGTATATGAATATTCGTCGACTGTTCCATAAAGATAGTCATAAATTGGCATGAAAACGTTGAATTTGCATAGTCATAAATTGGCATGAAAACGTTGAATTTGGTAAGCACTTGAGAATGATGAAGAGAATGAAACCTGCAAAAGCATTTTTCTGCTTAGAATCTAAAGGAAAAAAGGAAAATGAAGTGGTAGCTAATCTACGAAGAGAATGAAACCTGCAAAAATATTTTTCTTCTTAGAATCTAAAGGAAAAAAGGAAAATGAAGTGGTAGCTAATCAAACAGCTAGAGATAGAAGCAATATTGGTGAGAGCTAGAGATAGATGAGCCATGAAAAGATTGTTGCATACATGATATGTTTTACAAACGGATGCACCACAGCTGAACAAAGATCTCCCACACCTAAACAGAGCTTTTCTTCCCTCACCTTTGTAATTAAGCATAAAGCCCCTGATCAGAGATTTCTTCTTCCATCGCATTTGTAATTAAGCATAAAGCCCCTAATCAATGTCTGTGAAGGAAACAATCAGCTCTCCAAGCGAACGCCCATCGGCAAAGCTGATTAAAATTATGAGTATGAAGGGGCTCAGCGACATTTCTCACCAAGAAAGGTTGGTTGGCAAGTTTACAACAGTTGTAGTTGTTGCCGCTGGAGAAAAGCACTGTAGAAAAAAAAAATTGGTGGTAGTTGTTGCATGTGGAAATTTATTCATGAAGTGTAAATGTATTACCCATACCACAAACATTTAATGTGTTGGAGTAATGCTAACTTCAAACTAACATTACTTCAAATTTAGGTGAAATTGAATGAAATTGAAAACTTATATATTTAAGTTTTAATGGTTTATATATCAGTTTAGGTAAGATTGAAAACTTATAACTTATTAATGGTTTATATATCAATTTAGGTGAAATTGAAAACTTATATCTTAAGTTTGAATGATTTATATACGCTGGATGACAATAAAACCTCAATAATTAATTTGGTTAAAATTTCATTAAATTGATATTTTTTTTTTCAGTAAAAACTAATTCTATTAAGAGAACGTATGGTACAATGCGAGGTTACAAACAAGAGAAGCAAGAACAAAGGCAGCCGGAAAGGAATGGTTGTCCACCTCGGCTCCTAAGAGAGAAAGAGTAGAGAACAATGCTGAGCAAGAAGAAACAAGAGGAACAAAAGAGCAGGATTTGAACAGAGGATTCTACCCAACATGTGCAGAGTCCACTATTCTGCATTTTTTCCCTTTTTTTTTACCAACTTTGACCCACTCAGGAGGACTTTGCTGAGCTGGCATGATTTGCAAGCTGAGATGAGCCGACGGAGAGGTCTCCTTGTCTGAGTCCGAGGTGGAGGATTCATGGTTCCTTTTCTGAGAGGTTGGTATGACGGACGAAACCCCAGGACCTGCCAAGGACGGATCCGGTTCCGACGCAGCTGCCACACCTTCCTTATTCTCTTCCTCTTCATCGGAGCTGAAGTCAAAATCGTCCATGGGAGGAGGATCATGAGGCTTCAAGCTCTTGGGTTTCTGCTTAGTATTGGCTTTCTTCTTTTGGGTTGGCATCGTGGGACAAGAGCTCTGAAGGTGGCCTGTATGATGGTAGTTGCGGCAGCGAAAGGCTGTGTTCTCGTAATCCAAAGTTTGAGTCCAATGGAAATCTCCAATTTTGAGATTGATCTGGTCCGGGAGACCTTTGCTTATGTCTATTTCTGCACAGATCCTGGCAAAAGTGTATAAGCCCTTTTCCCCTCTAGAGACGTCTGTGTCTAAAAGGTGGCCTAGAGAGTTGCCAATCCCTTGGAATACTGCAAAGTGCCATAGATTCGCTGGGAGGTTTGGAAGTCTGACCCAGATGGGGAGTCTGATGATAACTGCTGTTGAGGGATCGAAATTTGGGAACCAAGGAGTGAGGAATAAACCAGTTGCACCCCAGAACGATGGGCCACCTGTTAAGGCTTTTTGATAGTCCTTATCGAAGGCAAACACTACGATGAAAAATCCCTTTGAGCATAGCAGAACCTTGCAGTTGTTGGTCCAGTTAGATTGGATCCATTGGTAGAGGTCTGCTATGCGTGGCCATAGCCCATTAAACCTGCAGATAATTCCATGTTCCGCAAAACGCTGGGTTTGCTCATCCAGCGATGGATGCTTTATTTCTATGGAGGGGGTTTCCTCCAGTTTATCCACTAGGAAAGGCTTGGGAGCTTGAGCAGGTGGATCTGTTCTCTTAGGCATTTTAGCATGGACAACGTCCTTGTAAGGAAACGCCTCAGCTGAGGATGACTGCCCTGCAGCACCCCCTCTTAGACGAAGGGTAAGAGCAATGGAGGTATTTCTCTTAATGCTGTAAAAAGACAGGGGGTAGAGATCCTCGAGTTGTTTACCTCCGTGGAGAAGTCGTTGTGCTGCAGAGGGAATCCCCAGCTTGATTTCCAGAGCCTGCTTGAGGTCTTGCACTTGATCCGACGCTCTCACCCATTGTAGCAGGGTTTTGCCAGATATAAGCTTGATCTGGATCTGAAATGAGGCAGAGAGACCAGAGTTCTGCTTGCCTTTGCAGATCTGAGACAACAGGCGGCTGGAGCTTTGAAAGGCCTTCTTTTCCTGGGTTTGCCGCAGGGGATAGAGAGGAGAGGAGGCGGGAATCCGAGGGATGCCGAATCTGATATTGCGTTCCACCCAAAAGAGCATCCAGACACAGTTCAGGGGGGATAAAGAAGAAGTAAATACAAGTAAGCAATCTTCCAGGGTAAAGAAATTATTTCCAAGTACCACCGCTTGGAGAAAAACGAATGCGTGTTCTGCAGGTTCGCTCTTGACCCATGCGCCTGCAATCCGATGGGGGTAGCTGTAGCCACATGCAGCGGCAGATGGCTGAGAGTCGGCAGCCACAAAGTCCAGAGCCGAATGGCACAGGGGGCGGGGAGCATTCGAATGAACCTTGAAGACAGCGACCCATGCGCCTGCAATCCGATGGGGGTAGCTGTAGCCACATGCAGCGGCAGATGGCTGAGAGTCGGCGGCCACAAAGTCCAGAGCCGAATGGCACAGGGGGCGGGGAGCATTCGAATGAACCTTGAAGACAGTTGCATTTGCGGAGAGGTCGTAGATCTGTGATTTTTTCCTGAAACACGCTACGCCATCTTCGATTGGGCCGAGCCGTGTCCGGACGGCGGCCAAAGGAGAGGAGGGGGCATCTGAACAGCTAGGGTTCATTATCGTTCCGCCGCAGAGCAATTTTTCTGAATCGTTAATCACATGATTTCATTAAATTGATATTATCAAACATAAGACTTTTAATTTAACTTTAAAACTTTAATTAAATTGTGATAAAATTTAATTAAAGAGTGATAAAGACTAAATTTTTTTTTGATCAAAGAATAGTTTTTGATCAAAGAATAGTTTAATTGTTGGTCAATGACCGATCGATTGCTATTGTGAGGACCTTGAGTTGGGATCGATTTCAGTTAGGCCACACGACAGGAGGAGTGCGGGTGAGCTGGGAGAAATGATGCAGCCATGTGGAGAAAATGCGAGGCCAAAATGAAAATGCGGCTAAGTGTTAAGGAGGCGGTTGGTTTTTAAGGTAAGGCGGTTCCGGGTAGGGACGCCCAACCAACAGGCCGACGTGTGAAACAATGGGCTGAACGGGAGGTCAGCTGGGTGAGCCGACGTGACATTCCATGGCAGCGAAAGTGTATAAGTATGGCATGGTGGAGAGTCATTCATTCATCACCAATGGAAAAATGAACAACATGTTCAAGCATCCAAGCGTGGAGCGAGGAGAAGCGCGAAGGTGTTCTGAAGCATAGGGTGAAGGTGCAGGTGGAAACAGGCCAGAGCACCCAAATTTGAATAGTGAAGTGTTGTGCAGAGGTGCAAGTTGAGGGCGCGGCTGAACAAGCCAAGGCGCAGGTCGAGCAGCACCTACGGGCGCACACAGAATGATGAGTTTTGCTGAATAGGGGTTCGATGAAATGGGAGTTCGGTCGAGCGGTGACACACAATGGAGACGAGACGAGCACGTGTGTGGGCACCGAGTGGAAGGAACGCTTGGTACGCAAACGATGAATGGTGTAACCAACGAGGGCGAGTTGGGTGTGCGAAGGCGTGCCAAAAAACGAGTCACGCGAGTGTGCTCAGCACGATGACACGATCGACTCGTGGGTGGTAAACACGTTTGAGGGCGAGTTGGTGAACGTGCCCCGGTAAACGAAGGGCGAATTAGTGAACGTGCCGGGTGAACAGTCAAGGGCGAGTTGGTGAACACGCCTAGGTAGAACGATTAGTTGGTGAAATGGTTGGGCGGTTGTGGTGGATGTGCCCGACACACTACGAGAAATCATGTGACGGGTGGAGGCATTGGCGAGCAGAGGAGCCATGCTCGAGGCGAACGAGCTGAATGACGGTTCAAGCGATTTTGCCCAGTGGTTGGGCAAGGCTGCATGATAGGTGCAGGAAGTGGATTTGCATAATTGTAAAGGTGAAACTTGGGGTTTCCCTTGGTTGTAAAATTATATGAAATTCTAAATATTGGCATTATTGATACGGGCAGATTCATAATTACATGGAGTTGCCCCTCTCATGATAATCCACTGTGCACTTGAATGGTAATAATGTTAATATGATTAATGGTATGATGAAAGTTTCTGTTGTGTTAATGAAAGATATACTTAGCTGTTGAAAAATAAACTAAGTATAGAAAGTAGGCATAATCCACGATTGTTAGTATTGTTAAAATGAAAAGGGTCGGTGGTGCCGCAATTCCTATAGTGCAGTTGGAAGAGTACCACCAGTGTAGGGGCATGACAGATGGTATCAGAGCACGGATTGAAGCACAAACTACACTTCGTGATAGGTGTATCAAAAGCTTGATTCAGGTGAACCAGGCTTACCGAAGGAAGCTGGCGCAAGGTGCACTAATGTGACTGTTTGTATCAAGGCTTTGAATTAAAGAAGTTAATCCCAATATACTTGTGAACGATGGTGATTCAGGTTTGTAGGTGATTTCAGTTGAAGTCTTATGGTTGAAAGCTGATGACTGTTGAAGTTGAAGCAGGTAACGAATACTTGATGAACAAGATGAGGATGGTCAAAGAGGCATTTCAATGGCTGAAAAGCATGGGTGATTTTTGGAAAGATGAAGCGTAGAAACGCTATGAACCTACAATTCAAGTGTATGAACCCTTGATGCAGATAGGGAGCAGCATAGTAGATTTGTTGGAAGACTTGGATAATCTTCACGTGGAAGCTGATGAGCTCAAGTAACTTGATGAGGAGATCCAGCAGAATGGTCTTAGTCTTCAAGAACTCCTGGATGAGAGAGTTTGACTAAGGGAGAAAAGTGCCATGGCAGAGATTGAATTCAAGCAGCTTGAGGATGCGTTGAAGAGGGACTTTCTTGATAGAAATGTCATTGTGATAGAGCAGGAGGAGCTCTATTACATTGACAAACTTGGGGACTACCAGAAAAACAATTAGACATATTTTCAGAGGCTTAGTTCAATATAGATAGAAGGAGTCAATGGACACTTGGTTGGTGCACTTGAGGAGAATGTGATGAAGGACGAGCCTGAAGGGAGTCAAGCCGAACCAAGATTGAGTTGCTTATAAGAGCCAAGAAAGGAGGTGAAGTACCTTAAGAAGGAAGTCAGATCAAAGCATAAGTTGATAGACTCTTCTGAGGTTGAATTTTTGGAAAATGTTGTTGATGTAAGGTGCAAGATCAAACCAAAGGAAGATGGTAATTCTTTGAAGTTGAGTTTTGTACAAGTAACCGTGTATGTCAAGAGATTTGCAGCTTTAGTGGATACAGGAGCTACTCATAGTTTCTTGAGTAGGAAGGCAACAAAGTCTTCTGGAAAGAAAGCTAAGATGAAAAGAGAATGGAGTGCTGTCAAAGAAGTCAACTCTACCATGAAAGTTGTTACTAGTATGATGGAGAACACTCAGGTGAGAGTGGGCTCGTGGTTTGGAAAGTTGGGCTTGAGGATCGTGGACTTGGATGATCATTCTATGGTGTTGGGTTAGGATTTTCTTAAGCTTGCACAAGCCATACCAATGGTGGTCTGGGACATTCTCATGATCATAATTGAAGGGAGAACCATGTTGGTTCCGATGAATAGAATGAGTTGTTTGGGGCATAGACCAATGATGGCTTCTGTGAATTTGTACCCCAAAGATCCAGATGTGAAGCATGAGGATGTGGAACAAAGAGGAATTTGGAGTATGACTCAAAAAACAAAGGAAGAGAAGTTAGTTGACTTCGTTGTGAGAGTGAAGAAGAAAGAAGGAAGTGGGAGATCAATCTCACGAATCCTGAAGCACATGGAAAGAGCATCTTCTACCAAAGATCTTCACAGTGGAGTTGCAGATGAAGGAAGTTTGAATACTTCTTCAGTGACAATGGTTGGGGAGGATTATCCAGGTAGATATCTGACTGGCATAGTGGAATTTTGCAGGTATGCCATGTGCATATATGGCTTTTAGTTGATGAAAGACAATCTTGGGAAGCTTGGGTGTACATGTAAAGAGGTTGAAGCTGTGCACAAATACTTGAGGAAACAACACCAATCTGATACATGGGTGGATGAGAGTCAAGGAGGGAACTTCTTGGCCCTCCTTTCTCAATAGACAACCTTGGAGATGGGTTGGTGCAGAGACCTTGTTTGGAAGGGGCTGCACCCCTTTGACAAGGGACCTTGGAGGAGGCTTCTTTATGATGATAGGCAGATGATGCAAAAATGAAAGTGACTACATGGCAGCGCATTGGCATTAGCATCATGGACAACATGTTGCAGATGGGATGGACATACCATGGACCTAAGCATGGCTTTGAGTAGATTCTTGATTGAGTTTGAGATTGTGACAGGATGCTGAAGAAACAACCGCTGGTGGCATGGAGAAGGTACATTCTCATGGGTTGAGCATTATGGTTGGATTAGCTACCCAATCAGTTCGATGACATGGGGGCATGCAGTGCACTAGGTTTGTGTCAGATAGATGTCTTGGTTTTGACTGAGATGTTGTGTTGGCTCGAGTATTATGCAGAGAAGTTCACATGATGGAACGACACATGATGGAGATTTTCGTATTATATATGTTGTAGGGATGTTTGTAGTATATAGACTGGTTGAAGTTATGGATCAAGAAGATGACTATTCATGAAGGACATACTAGTGGATTATGTGGCATTGGTATGGATATCTTGGTGACAGGTGGTCATTGGGGTGAAGAGGATTGTCGAGGACGGCAATAACTTCCGGTGGAGGAGGATGTGAGGACCTTGAGTTGCGATCAGTTTCGATTAGGCTGCATGACAAGAGGAGCATGGGCAAGCTGGGAGAAACTACGCAACAGTGTGGAGAAAATGTAAGGCCGAAATGAAAATGCGGCTAAGTGTTGATAAGGTGGTTGGTTTATAAGGTAAGGAAGTCCCAAGTGGGGGCGCCCAGCCAACTGGCTAACGTGCGAAGTGTAAAACAATGGGTTGAACGGGAGGTCGGCTACATGAGCCGACGTGAAATTCCATGGCAGCAAAAGTGTATAAGTATGGCATGGTGGAGATTCATTCATTCATCACCAATGGAACAATGAAAAACACGTTTAAGAATCCAAGTGTGGAGCGAGGAAGAAGTGTGAAGGTGTTCTGAAGCATAGGGTGAAGGTGCAGGCAGAAACACGATAAAGCACTCGAACCCGAACGATGAAGTGTTGTGCTGAGGTGCAAGTCGAGGGCACGGCTGAATGAGCCAAGGCGCAGGTCGGTCAGCAGAGGCTGGTGCACATAGAACGACGAGTTTTGCTGAATGGGAGTTCGGTGAAACGAGATTTTAGTCGAGTGTTCAATGATAGGCGGTGCGACGCATGGTGGAGACAAGACGAGCTCGTGTGCACACGCCTCGTGGAAGGAACGCTAGGTAGGCGAACGGTGAATGGTGTAACTGGTGAGGTCAAGTTGGGTGTGTAAAGGCATGCTAATGAACGAGTCATGCGGGCACACCCAGCATGATGACACGGTCAACTCGTGGATGGTAAGCACGGTTGAGGGTGAGTTGGTGAACGCACCTGGGCAAATGAAGGGTGAGTTGGGGAACACACCCAGGTGAACGGTTGAGGGCGAGTTGGTGAATGCGCCTCGATAGAACGGCGAGTTGGTGAAATGGTTGGGCGGTCACGATGGACACGCCCGACACAAAATGAGAAATCATGCGACGGGTGAAGGCGTTGGCAAACGGGGGAGTCGTGCATGAGGCAAACAAGCTGAATGACAATTCAGGTGACTTTTCCCAGTGGTTGGGCAAGGCTACATGACAGGTGCACGAAGTGAATTTGTATAAGTGTAAAGGTGAAACTTGGGGTTCCCCTTGGTTGTAAGCTTATATATAATTCTGAATATTGACATTATAGATACGGGCAGACTCATAATTATAGGGAGTTTCCCCTCCCATGATAATCCATTGTGCACTTGAATGGTAATGATGCTAATATGATTAATGGTATGATGAAATTTTTCATTGTGTTAATGAAATATATGCTTAGCTGCTGAAAAATAAACTAAGTATAGAAAGTAGGCATAGTCCACGATCATTAGTATTGTTAAAAAAAAAGGTCGATGGTGCCGCACCTCCTATAGTGCGGTTGGAAGAGTACTACCAGTATAAGGGCGTGACATCTATAATCTAAAGCAAGAGACTAATAATGCTTCCATGGTATTTATCCTTACGGAGTGATTATCCTCCCCTTTACATAGGTCCATGGTGGTTATCCTTACTCGAATGATTATCTTACTTGAAGGATTATATTTTTGTATTTTTCTTAACGCTGTTATATGATTTTGTGCTGTGTTACAAAGTTTCTAAAATGTATTTAGCTAATCCTAAAATATGGGTTACCTATTTGGTTCTCATTGTATTCTTTTTATAAATAGGTGATTCACTATAAAGATGTGAATGGTTGAGTTTTACTGTATTGTCTAACAAATGTTGTCCGGTATGAATGTCACTATTATACTCCGAAAAAGCTTCATGAAAATGTTTGATGTATTTTTAGTAAACCGATTATATGATTTAGTTGGGTGTTCTGAAGTTTGTAAAATGCATTTAGATAATCGTAAAGAAATATCTATCAATTTATTTGGTAGTTAGTGTACGCTTTTTTTTTTTTGGGTTAATTTGGTTCGATATAAAATGTGAACATCCAAATTCTAATGGAATACTTGAAATATTTTTATATAATTTGGAGGTTAGAAATACGTTATATTGGTAGGAAAGTGGGGATTTTGAATGGTATATGGAAAATTAATTTAGAAATAAAATAAAAAAACAAAATAAGAATAACAGTACACATTTTTGTTTTTATAAATAATTGTCATGTTAATAATTTTTTATTAATAATAAATAAAAGAACAATTTTTTTATAACCAATATTTATGATAATATTTTACTAGTAATCAAGTTGCTATTTACTTTTGTTGAATCTTTTAATTTCTTCTGTATGGTGTTTGCAAGTTTGTTGGATGAGAAATTAAGTAAATATTTTTTATTCTATAGGTTAGAAATTGCAATTTTATAAATGTTTAATATTATTTTAATTTTTTTTTAAATGATGTTGTATCTTAAGTAAATATTTTCTCATGTGATAGGCTAGAAATTGAAATTTTATGGTATGATTTGATATATTGAAATTTTAAAGTCAGAAATGTGTTTAAAAGTTTGTTTTAATAAAAACAAATGGTTCACTTTTTAATATTATTTAGAAAAAATATGTTTAATTGGTTTAACCCATATTTGTTGTATTTAAGGGTTTGTTTTAATGAAAATATTTTCATTTTTTTAATTTTATTTATAAATTTTATGACTAAGTTTGATACATGAAGCTTGTTTACCCAAAAATGAGTTTTTACTACATATTTTTTTTGGAAAAATAAAGTGTTTCTATAATTAGTATTAATAAACAGAATATGAAAAATAAAGTGTTGCTATAATTAGAATTAAAAAATTGTTTATTTTAGATGTGTTTTCTTTAATTCTTTTATTTATGTCTAAAATTGAAATGACTTCTTTTCACGAAGGTAAACATATATTATATTTTTATTTTTATTTGATTGAAATATGCAATTTCATTATAATTGATTTTTTCTTTTTTAGTTAAAATGTATGTATTATTATATTTGTTAGAGGTATAGTATTAATTATTGGATTTTTTTTAATTGAGTATTATTTTGTCTTTTATAAAAAAAATTGCATCTTTTTCATAATTTAACATTGTGGATTGAATTTTGTTATTTTTTATTATTATTATTTAAATTGGTCTAATTATCTCTACACGTGTTTATGATGCATTGGATTTTTCATTTGAACTTCTATTAGTTTGAGGTACCAAAAGAAATTGCAACTCATTCATGAGTTTTATCTTTTTAAATATTTTAATTTATTTATCTTAATCTTGATTGACTGACCTATTATTTTGTAATGATTACATGTGCACTTTATAGATAATTGCTCATTGTTATGTTCTAATGAGAATTATGTAACGATTGTAGGAGGAATTTTTTCTTAATATAATGCCATATGGCATAGTTATTATAATATAAATTTTCTAAAATAGAAATTATGCCATGTAAAATTTTGTGCAATAATTTCTAAGTTACAATAATCATGGTATGATTCTTAGAATTTGATATAGTTACAATTGGAATTATTATTTTTTATTAATTTAATGTTTTATATATATATAATTAAAAAAATAAATCAAATTAATAAATTAAAATCAAAACAAAATGAAAAAACCAAATTATTTACAAAATTATTTTTTCCCAAATTTTTACTTCTTAAAGAAGATATATTATCATGACCCAACATCTTTCATAAAAAAAAATTGTTTTCTATGAGCAAATATGATTCATTGGAATTTGAAAACCTTAAAAAAAGATAGTACTGTTCAAATTTAACTATTTATCCATCAAGTACTAACTACTATGTAATAATTATTTTTATTTTCAAATTATTGTAATAATAATTACAACTATTTACACAACACAATCCCATATTAAAATTACATCAATTTTTTATACAATAATTTTCAGATACCATTACAAATAATTAGTCCCTCAGTTTCCAGTTATCACGTCTCCGAAACCAAAGGAAGCGAACTGAACGTTCAGATTCCAGTTTCTCGAAATGATTGCAAATGCTGAATCACCAATTTGACGTCCTCTTAAGTATCCAGAATTTTGCGTCCCGAGAACCCTTGGAGATTGGTTGGATGATATGGAAGACACGTTGCATTCAAAAGGCACCCTATTTTATATTACTTTTGGACCCCGCCCTATTTTAATATTTTAAACTGCGAAAATCAAATAATTGCAGCGAGCTGTGCGGATCTAAAATTATTTAGTGTAAGATCTTATGAAATGAAACATTTTTTTGTTGTCAATTCTCCTTTTAAACGTATGTTTTTGGTCAATGCCATAAAGTTCCATTTTAACGTGGTGATATTTGACTCGTGATGGGAAATCATTTACCAAACTATGTGGAGATATGCTATTTAAAGTTATTTATAATTGATATGTAATTCTATTTTTTTGCTTAAGCTAGAGTCGTGCTTTCTATTTCATTAAAACAAGGATAATTTACAAAATTTATACTAAGCCACCAAAATGTGTGGTCTTAGGCTTGCTAGGAGCGTACTTGACAGAAACTAAGTCTCAAACCCCAAAAAAAAACACCCCAAACCAATTGAATACATACAAAAATAAACTCCGGGAATCACAGGTTCCAAGAACCCCCCCGCATAAAGCCCCGCCATCAAAAACCTAACCATGCCTCTAAATCTCTACCGTCCAATATACTTATGAAATCTGACATTTGAGATCCATTTCGCACCATGAAGAAACAAGATGGATAACCCCCGAACCCCACCAAACCACACGTTCAATCCCGATAGTTGATCGACCAAATCCCATTGGACAGCGGAGCTACAGATCGCATGGCCAAAGTGATCGATCTTTAGTGTGCAATGAGGGTGGTTTTCAGGCCTGACCCTCATCCATGTGTCAAGATATGAATGGAATTGCTGCCCAAAATTCAATACTACCTTCTGTATATAAGCGGTGCAATCACACCTAAACCACTTTGGAAACAGTTTTGACTCCCACTACTAAAAATTGTGAAATGGTGCCGCCACAACAGGTGTCGTCGTTTGTTACTTTCCACCTCCCTTCTGACCGAGATAACCTTGCGCCCGACTCCGGGGATATTTAGGGAAGAGATTCCCACAGTTGCTGAGGCCGACCCTGACCAGTCTTCCACCATAGGCTTGTCAGACCATGAAAGTGAATCTTTCCGAAATCTAATCATTGCAAATTAGCTTCCTAAGTTTTGTTCTTATACACTTCTTTGTCCTCTTCCTCCTGTTTATGGTAAAGTTCTTTTAGGTTGCTCGGCGCCATTGCAAGCCAATCCATCGAAATTTTGCTGTCCTTACAGATGACACCTTGGTTGGCAAGAATATCTGCCAACTTGTTAGCCTTTCAATGCACATGGATGAATCTAAGAGTGCGCAGTCCCTAAAGATGTCCCTGAATTTTTTGGAGAACCTGTAATAACCTCCAATGTTTTGTAACTTTCTCCGGCCCTGTTCCATGACTAATTCTCTCGGCCATGTTGATGACTAACTTTGAATCAACTTCCATTATTACATTTTGCAATTGTTCTGTTTCAGAAATTCTAAACCTTGTTCCAATGCCATTAATTCCGCCATGTTGTTGGTGGCTTTTCATAGGTGACCATAGAAGAGGGAGATGATGCTTCCGTTTTCATCCCTATGAACCCCTCCAAACCCTGCCATGCCTGGGTTGCCCTTTGAAGCCCTATCGATATTATACTTTAAAAAGCCTTCCAAGGGAGGATTCCTGAAATCTTTAACCGGTTCCCTCATGTTTATTTTCCTGTCTATACCTTGTGGAATAAGCCCCTGCATGCCTAATTCCCTGAGAATTGATAACTTTGCTTCTGAGGGAGGATTTTTGGGGAGATCCCTTACTGTAGTGCTGACTGTCTCCTTAAGTTGTTTTGCGATTTTCTCCAACAAGCGAAGAGAGGAATTCTTCTCTCCTTTGAAAATACTTATGTTTCTCTCTTTCCACACATTCCATATGATGAAACTTAGCAACAGAGCCTAGACAGAGTTAAGAGCTTCATAATCCGAAAAATTATTCCTCCAATTGTTCAGGGTTTTAGTGATGCTTCCTTTGTCTCTATCAGACAGTTTGAAGATGGTGGCAAAAAAATCCCATAACCTAGAGGTGAAATCGCAGCTATTGAGGAGATGTTTAATGGTCTACTCTTAGACTTCACAGAGCTGGAATTTGCAGGGTCCCAGCATAACTCTCTTCCTGATATTATCCCAGGTTAAGATTTTCCTATAGTGAACTAGCCACATAGAGAGTTTGATCTTCATCCAGCCCTTGTGCCTCCATAGCTTCTGCTAAGTCCTATCCGTAGCTTGGGATTCTAGCCCAAGGAGAATACATTTTGCTTCCTTAATGTTAAAGTTGCCCTCTTTGTTGATGCCCCATCTTAGTTGATCCTGCCCTTCAGTAACGAAAACCATCCTCTGATCCAACAACCCCTTAAGGGTCTATGCTCTACTGTTCAGGGTCTTGTTCTCTCTCCCATCTATTTTTTTCCATGTTCTCCATTTTTCTGTATTGTGAGAATGCTCCCAAAAGTCCTTTACTTTCACTAATCCTTGGTTATCTGTCTCCTGTTTGAGGCCCAAAAATTCCTCTCTCAAAAGAGTTGGTTCTTGTTACCATTTGTCCTACCATAATAGTGCCAGATCTCCATCTCTCATTTCCCAGAAACTGTTTTTTTGAACAACCTCTCTGTTCTCACAGGCCTTGTTCCATATGGGAGAGCCCTTTATGTTTCCAGACATTCTTATGATATCATGAGAAAGCCAAGCACTGGCATATTTTTCCTTCCAGATGTTTTCCCATTGAGCCTTAGGATCCTTGACCCACCTCCACCAAAGTTTGGCCCCTAGAACCTTACTTAGAATCTCTATATCAACCAATCCTTGGCCTCCTTGGTTCTTGGGTTTACAAATCTTTTCCCATTAGACTAAAGTCCATTTTTTCCTTGTTTCCTCTTTGCCCCAGAGAAAATCTCTTTGGATGTTTATAAATTGTTGTAATATTCCTTTTCGATATGGGAGAGCTGATTGACAGGTATAGCTTGGAGCGCTGCGTTTGTGAGAACCAGTCTACCAGCCATATTTAGAGACATGTTTTCCCATTTCCTGACCTTATCTTGCATATTAATAATTAACGGTTCCCATATGATTTTGAGCATAGGTTTAACCGTTAGAGGAACTCCCAAATACTCTGAGGGGAGAGAGTCTCTTTGAAATCCAAGGATTCCGGAGACATTTCTCTGGATGGCTATATGGGTATTAAAGAAAAATATTTTTGATTTGGAAAGATTAACTTCCATACCTGATGCCAAAGCAAATTCCTTCAAAATCTGTTTGTATGCTAGCGCTTCCTTGACCATCAGAATTCCCTGTAGCATAGTATCATCTACAAACTGTTGATGAGCCAGAACTTGGCCATTCTCCGAAAGTTGGAGTCCTTGAATTTTTATGGTTGCTCTAGCATGCTTAATGGACTGTCCTAGCCCTTCCATCATGAGGATGAAGAGAAAATGAGAGAGTGGATCTCCCTATCTGAGTCCTCTAGAAGGAAGAAAAATTTCAGAGGGAGAGCCATTAATTAAAATTAAAAAGTTGGAAGAAGTCACCAGGGCCATGACCCATCTGATCTAATTATGATCAAAAACCAAATGTTGTAAGCACTTTCTTGATATATTTCCAATTCACTTTATCATATGCTTTGGCTATGTCCAATTGCATGATCATACCCGATTTCCTTTCACTAGTTAATGAGTGGACCACCTCGTGAGCTTGTATGATGTTATCTAGAATTTGTCTGCCTTCCACATAACCTGATTGTTCCCCTGAAACTAGCAAAGGCAGCAAAGGTTTGAGTCTATTGGCCACAACCTTAGCAATTATCTTATAAACAATAAACCAATGGGTCTATACCTCTCTGGTGTTTGGGCATTATCCTACTTTGGAATTAGGGAGATAAAGGAGGTATTGAGAGCTTTAAAAATAGTTTTGTTCAGCCTGGAGTCTTCCACTACCCTTATAATATCATGTTTGACAATATTCCAACAAGCTTTGAAGAAATCTACATTGAAACCATTCGGACGTGGAGCCTTACCATTTTGCATTTCCTTGAGGACCTGACTGACGTCCTTTTCAGTTACAGGTATGTTGAGATTACAACTATCCTCTCTGGATACCAACTTGTGGATATGCTTAATGAGGTCCTTGATGAAAGGAACCCTGTCTAGAGTGTTTTCCTGAGAAATACCTTGGAAGTGCTTAAATAACACTTCTTCTATCTCCTCATGAGATTGATGTATCTACTCGACCGCATCCTTGATCGAAGACATCCTATTGTCAGTCCTATTTGCTATTGTGGATTTATGGAAAATTTTAGTATTTCGCTCTCCTTTTAGCCATTGAACTCTTGATTTTTTTTTCCAAAAAATTTCCTCTTGATTG
The DNA here is from genome assembly GCA_031772625.1 of Pinus tabuliformis. Taxonomy (NCBI): domain Eukaryota; kingdom Viridiplantae; phylum Streptophyta; class Pinopsida; order Pinales; family Pinaceae; genus Pinus; species Pinus tabuliformis. The sequence goes on along the minus strand of CM062812.1, from coordinate 500,400,057 downwards.
CACAGCTTTTCCCATTCTTGGTGATGTTTCTCTACTTGGTCATTTTTGTCCTTGTCAAAGCCTTCCTTGTTCAAAGCTTGGTTGAGCTCCATTGTTTTATTTTCCACAACTTTCTTTCCTACAAAAATATTACGAAATTCATTCTTGTTCTAGTCTTTAATCTTCAGCTTGATGTGCTTTAATCTTCTGTGAAGCAGGAACATTGTTGATGCTTGAGTTTGCAAATCCTCTTCCCACCATTCTTCAATGTTGCTGATGAATTCTGGGTGAAAAATCCACATATTTTCAAATCTAAAAGATCTATTTCTTTTTCCTTTTCCTTCTTCTCGTAATCTTCATTCATAGCTTGATCCTCTACTGATATTTCTTCATCCTCTTCTAGGACTTGGAACTGGTTCTGACTAGCCTTTTGTCCTTGAGCTTAGTGTTGCTTTGGCCCTTTTTTGCCGCTTTTCCCTTTATGAACTACTTTGTGAAAGCTATCTGTATCTTTCATTGTGTTTATTTTGGTTTTTTTCTCTACTTTACTGAGGGGCGGTCTCTTAGAAGGTTCCCATGTTCATGGCATCTGCGACATCTAAAGGGAATATGTTCGTAGTTGACTGTTTGCACCCATTCCTTATCAAAAACCTCCAAGATGACTTCATTTGGAAGAGCTCCAGATAGGTCCATCTCCACACAGATCCTAGCAAAAGAGGTGTATTTTCCCCTCCTTGTGGCTTCAGAGGCTTTGATAAATCGTCCTAATTTATTGCCTATGGCTACAAGGGATTCAATTTGCCAATAGTCAAGAGGTAGAGAATAGAGTCTTACCCAATCTGGAACTGAAGTAAAAGTTTCCCACTCTGAAACGAAGTTCATCATCCATGGTCGCATATAGAGCCCTGCTGCTACATAGAAGTAGGGCCCACCTTAAAACACTTTGTCTTTATCTTCAATGTTAGTGAACACCACAGTAAAGAATCCTTTGGACCCCAGATGTAGATCAATGCTACCTTTAGGTTTCCATTGGTATCTTATCCATGTTTGTAAAGCTTTTTCAGTGGGCCATAGCCCCATGAATTTGCATATGATTGCATAAGTTTGCATGTGATCTCTATGCTCCTGCAGCGTTGGATCATTTAAAACTACTCTAGGAGTAATTTCAGCTCTGGGTTTACACTCTCCCTTTTTGATTTTTGTCTTTTGTTTCCTGTATTTTGTCATTTTCTTCCTTGTCTTTTGTGCCATTCTTCTCCTTTGATTTGGTACTTTCTAATTCCTCCTCCCTGTTTTTTCTTCCTTCCTCCACATCACCTCTTCCTTTTTCCGAAGGCTTCTTACCCTTGTCGGCCACCGATTACTTGTAGGAAGGAGTGGAGCTCCCTCCTCTGCACCGATCCATGCCAAGAAACCTACTTTAGAAGACAGATACCCTAGTCGCCTTCGCTACCCGCCAGTTTCCCCCCTTCCGATATGTTATTCTAATTATGTAAGTATGCTATTTAATGTTATTCACAAAATCTAAATTAAATATAACATAAATTGTTTAAAGTTATTTATAATTTACTTATTATATTACAAAATTTCAATTAAATATAACATGACTTAGGAATATTGTGTTATAAACTGTTGATTATTTAATATATATTTGAGGGGGATTTTTTGAATTTTAGAATATAATTTTTGGTCATATTGTAAATTTATGTTATTGAAAATGTGTTTAAATATATAAATAGATTCAATCTCTTAAAAAATTTATGGGTATTAAGATTATGTAGATTTCACAACTTAAATTTGTAATTCCAATAATTTTTTTTAGGATTTTAAGTAAAATTTAACAAATTTTTGGATTTTAGAAAAAATCTAACAAATCCTTAACAAATTTCACTCAAATTTGACTAAAATATAATATAACTTAAAACTTAAACTATAATTATATATATATATATATATATATATATATATATATATATATATATATATATATATATATATATATTGAAATTTATACTTCTAACAAATTTTATATAATACTAGGGTAGTAATATAAATTAAAATACTTAATCTTGATTTTTGAGTTTTTTGGGTGATAATCACTTCAAAATTCATTTGTGGACTAACCAGTATGGTACATCATGGTACATCGTCACGAAAATCGGGTTAAATAGAGATATTGGATGAAGAGACAGATCATTCCAACAACTAAAATGTAAGGCTTACTTTTGACAAAATATAGATCCCAGAAGCCTAAATTCAAGCGTAGTTAATCTATTTTATACATCAAAACACTTAATTTATGGTACATTTCATTTTTGCTAAAATAAAATTTAAAAAATCGTAAAAACTAACTAAACTATAAATTTATTTTGAATTATTTATACATATGTTAATAATATATTTTATAAAATTGAAAAAATATAGATTTTATATAAAATTGTAAAAGAATTATTTTATTTTACATTTATCTAATCAATATTCAAAAATATTTCATCCTATAATTTTAAAAAATCCATCATTTGTAACTTTTATGTAATTCATTTCAGAAAGCAATAAACATGTATTATATATTTCATGATTAAATATTTTTTATCTTAATTTTTTAATATTTATAAAAATATTTTTTAAAATTTTAAAATTTAATAATTCTTTTTAAATTAAATTTTATATATATATATATATAATTCAAAAATCTATTATACATTTATTAAATTACAACGTTAAAGGTTTAATTTAACTAAATTTAAACTAAAAAATAGTACTACTACATAGTATTTGTTTTTTTTTATTAAAATTATAATTCATTTTATGTTTTCAATCATGTTATTGATATTTGTAATAAAATTTCAATCATAATATTGATATTTTTAAAATGGAATCAATTCAAATAATTAAAAATTAAGATATAGAAGTGATTAATTCAAAAACCATACTTAATTATAAAATAGTTTTTTACAATGCAATGTCTTAAAAATTAAGATATATAAGTGATTAATTGAAAAACCATATTTAAGTTAAAAAAAAAATTACAATGCAATTTCTTAAACATCTGCTAAATGTAGGTTTCCCCTAAATCTCTGTCAAGAAAATAATTATAGAAGACATTATTGGTAAAAGTAGAGAGTTAAAAATAAAAAAAAATGTTATAAATCTTATTATCTTACTTTACACACAATTGAATTTCAATTGATTCATATATTATACAAATTATTTGAAAATTGTAAAATCATATATTATAAAAATTATGTAAACATTACAGAATTATATAAATTTACATATTAAGATTTAAAATAACTGGTAACATTTTAGCAAGGAGTGTTATAATAGTGCACCCATTGAACTATTTTGGTAAGGATTGTCATAACATTGCACCTGTTTCATCAATCCATTCTTAAACTAATACCCAAAAAGATTTGAACTTGTGACCTTTGAAAAAAGAGTATCTAAACAATACACTTATTCACTATTAATTCAAAACCTTGAAAATTTTAGAAATTAAAAAAAAAAAAAATACACATGAATAACAAAACTATATTACTATTTAATATTATCACTCTAAATACAACTACACATTTAAACTACTAATACTTCCATAATTTAAAATAAAATTTTCATAAAAATTGAACTTACCCAATAATAAAACATCCACCATTTAATCAAACCCTTTAAATACTCACTATTACTTCCATAATTTAAAATAAAATTTTCATAAAAATTGAACTTACCCAATAATAAAACATCCACCATTTGATCAAACCCTTTAAATACTCACTATTAACCTATTTATTTATTAGCCTCAACTATACATGGTATTAAATTATGCAACTCTATTGAGAGATACTTAGCAGCATTTCTTAGGAAACCTATTTTAAAATCTTAAAAATTTGAATAAACTGAACGAAATAAGTTTATCTCCGCATATCCCTTGAATGCCAAACTTATATTGTTTCATAGATTTATAATGACGTAACTATAATGGTCAGATAACTTAAAATGTAATAAATAAATACTTCTTATAAGGGACAGAAAACTTAAAAATAATAAATTAATATTTAATAAAATGTTAAAGACATGGTTATTTCTTCTTTTATTATTATTAAGTAATATATTTTTTCATAAAAATTAAAAAATTGCTAACCAATGTTATATAGATGATATATTGGAAGCATATACTAATATAGATTTATCTTAATCACTTATTTAATTCGAATGAGCTTAGAGGGATCAAATTTATTCCACTGTAAACTTATTTCAGAGTGCAAAAAATAATATCTAATTTTTTATTATTTAAATTGCATTTTTGAATATTATAAAGATTAATAACATGTATATTGAATCATTTTATCAGTTAACATTAAACTTGTTTTTTTATTATTAATATATTTTTAATTATATATCAATATTTATTTATTATTATTATTCTTATTATTATTATTATTATTATTATTATTATTATTATTATCATTATTATTTATTTATTTTTTAATAAGGCTATTTCTATATTAATACAAAAATATAATACAGTGAGTCCATGACCTCGTGGAGCTATCCCAAAATTGCAGCATGATTACAAGCAAAGTGTTTCTGCGTGCCAAAATCTAGTAGAGTATTGCCATCCAGAACTGAGGAGACCCTGTTCCTGAGTAGAGCAAAAAGACGGAAAGCCCCATAGTCGTACTTGGAATTGAGAATTAAACAACCTGAGCTATACAACAACCAAAACTTGGAATTGGGAATTAAACCGGATCTATACGATAATCCAAACAATGACAACCCAGACAATAAGACTATAGTTGGTTGTTGTGACCAGCAACACGACAACCCATAGCTGAAAACAGAGATGACTATGACTGCGACCAAAATGGAATCTGAAGGTTGACAGAGTACCCTTTGCATATGAGAAACTAGCAGAATGAGCAAATGTGTATGAACCTTCTCAAGCTGATAGAAATCCAACAGAACCCAAAAAGAACCAACCTACTTAGGCATCTGGAGAGGGGTCAGGCGGCTCCTCGGTGATGCGGCATCCATATTTGTTCTCATCGTCGTCATTAGCGGAGCTCCCTAGATTCTCCATGCTCTGCGAAGCCTTGCCTTTACCAGAGCCTGAAGCTTTACTCGGTTCGGGGTTTGCGTGGCTGGGACCTGGAATGTTTGCCACTGTCCTGTCTGAAGTCGCCCTGAGGGGGCCAGCTCCATGACTCGAGTTGAGCTCGCTAAGCTCAATGATGACTGTGGCCATGAAGGTGGAAGAGTGTTGGCTATAGGGGAAACAAAGCCAAGCGGCATTGGCCATTGAGTGGAATGAACTTGGTACTGGTATCTGTAAACCTCTGCCCCTACCCCGTCCACTCCGAGTGGCAGGATATCTATCCGAGCACAGGTCCAGGCCAAAATTTGAAGAGTCTGTCATGGAGGAGGTGGCCTGGCACCTAGTTTTCCCGCGAGAGCTGCCTCTTCTACAGCTCATCCGCTTTCGCAATTTCGGCATGGCTAGAGGGGCGGGAAGAACCTGACTTCTTGGAGGATGAATGAAGCTGTGAAAGGAGAAAACTAACTTGGTTGCAAAGCTCAGGCCAGCACGCGGGTGGTGAGCGTGAGAGCAATGGGAACAAAGGATGGTTTGAAGGCAGATCTAGAAGCTCCTCCAACCATCCCAAACCTGGTTTGCTCTTGAGAGAGGACGAAGACAGGCCTCTACAATTGCAGTGGAGGAGGAGCCAAAGCGGAGAGGGTAAACACGATTATGGTAGGTCAGTAGCGCCATGATCAAGAAATTAGCCGGAGTAAATGGCTATCCTGGCGTCATTAAAGACGCATTAAGATAGAGCAGGTTAGAAGTGATGAACATAACCTCGAGAGGATAGGTGGATGTATATAGGATCCACGCGCCCATCCATACCAATGGCCACGGGCCTTTAGTGCCGTCAGACACCCAGATCCGGGATCGAGAGATCTTGTTGCACCAGAAGAGTGCAGTCTCTTTTGAGTTGTGGATCATTGGAGCAATTCAACAGACCAGAGAAGAGGGTAGCTGCTGATCGGCCCCTTGATTAACTAGTCTGTCTGCAACCTTGTTGGTTGTGCGCCTCATGTGCTTGAAGGAGATGATGCGAGGAGTTTTGAGCCACTCTTCAATTTTTTCCAGCCTACTGAGAAGCCTCCAACTCGGAGCTATCTTGGCAGCTGAGGATCCTGCTTGTATTCGGATGGCAGCTTCTATGAGAATTTGAGAATCCCCTTCAACCTCTAAGGGGAGCAAGTTCTCTGTTTCTGTTGTACATAACCCCTACCATAAACCTTTAATCTCAGCTGCGTTGTTGGTATCTCGACCCATTGAACCGTGATACACATGCATAACAAAACCCTCAGCATTCCTGATGATGCCCCTGTATCCAGCCGGTCCAGGATTACCCTTAGCCACTCTGTCGAAGTTCAACTTGTAGGGGTGGGTGATCAAAGGAGACCAAGAGTTTGCTGAATCAGAGTGGATAGAATTCTTAGCCTTGATAAGATCTATAGAGGTGAGATCTAAATTCCAGCTGGCAAGAAAGAGGCATTCCTGAGGGGAGACTGGCATGTCTGAGTCTTGCCATTGACTGAGAGCTAGAGTTTCTTGAATATTCTGCCTGAGAAGGAGCCAAAGGGTGTCCAGAGGTGAACTGTGATTTTTGAAGATCCTGTTGTTTCTTTCCTTCCAGATGATCCAATAAACGAAGCCCGGCAGGAGGTTCCAGAGAGCATTGAGAAAAGGACTTTGGAAAGGCTTCCGTGGCCAGGTTCTGATAGTGTTTACGATATCTCCCTCTCTTCTGCCTGTTCTTCCGTTGCACTGTGTTGTTCTCTCCCACATTTGAGCTGCTAGAGGGCAAGTATCCAAGAGATGATTAGTATCGTCTAGGTGATAATTACAGTTGGAGCATGTAGATGGCCCAATGAATCCTCGCTTTTGTAAGTTATCCCATGTGAGGATCCTTTTTTTACTAAGAAGCCAAAGGAATGTGGAGACCTTCGGCAATATTTTTGGTTGCCAGACTTGATCCCATAGTTGATCTTTATTTATCTGAATGGGGTGATGAAGGATTTGATAAGCTTCCTTGGTTGTGAACATACCCTTGGTGGTATAACCCCATCTCAAGCGGTGTTTTTGATCAGAGAGTTTGATTTTCCTGAGATGAGTTCTTGATCAATCTCACCATATGTTTCCTCCTGCCAATTGGCCTGCCAAGTGTTTGCCAGTTTCCATAGTTGAAAGCTTTGGGGAGATTGTTGCCGCCAGAATTGGTTAACATGGATTTGTTCATTCTGCTGCATGGTTGCTTGCCACTTGGGTTTGTTGAAGAGGGATGAAAGTTTGGGAAGTTGTTGCCAGGAATCGTCCCAAAATCTCGCAGTGGTGCCTGAATGAATTTCCCAGAAGATGTGTGCTTGAACGAAGGCGCTGTGTATTTTGGCAGCAATCCAGATTAGTGAGCCAGGAGTGGTTTGACTGCAACGAATTAACTCCTCTTTTGTTCTTCCTGGTGCATACTTGGCCTACCAGAGACTACCCCAGGGAGTGTGTGGTTTAGAGATCCAATTCCACCATATGTGTGCCCCCATGATGTTGTTGCTGTGTTGGGGATCCCTCAAACCCAGTCCCCCTGCTGATTTCGGAAGACATACTTCCGTCCATTTGACCAGAGCCCATTTTCTGTTGTGGCCTGTTGAGCCCCAAAGGAAATTTCTTTGCAGATTGCGAATATTCCTGAGAACCCATTTAGGGGCAGATAAAATTGAGAACAAGTACAGAGGCATGGCTTGGAGAACAGATTTGATGAGGATGATCCTACTGGCAATGTTCAGGGAGCGGAAAGTCCAGGAAGAGAGCTTGGTTTCTAATCTGTCAAGAAGGGCTCTCCAAGAGGCGTGTTTGATAGTAGAGTCAAATAGGAGAGCTCCCAAATATTTGGAGAGAAGCTTGGCTATAGAAAAGCCCAAAATTCTTGCTATGTTCCTCTACGTGAGAACGGGAGTATGGAACAAAAAGAGCTGAGATTTGGAGGCATTGAAGGTAGAGGCTTCTTGTACTGATGGGTAGCCAAAAAGCATATTATCGTCGACGAATTGTTGGTGAGTGATGGGAGACTGGCTATGCAGTGAAATTCCTTTAAGGAATGTGAAGAAGAAGCAGAATGAAGCCCTTCCGCCATGAGAACAAAAATGAAGGGGGAAAGGGGATCTCCTTGACGAATACCCTTGGAAGGTTGAAAAGGAGGGGAGGGGGAGCCATTGGGAAGAATGGAGAAGCAAGGGGAGGAAATGAGATTCATTATCCAATGAGTCCAGGTAGCATTGAAGCCGAATGCTATTCAGATGTGTTTGATATAGGTCCAGCTGAGTTTATCGAAAGCTTTGGAGAGATCTAGTTTGAGAATCATACTTCGTTTTTTCAATATCTTGAGTGAGTGGATCACTTCGCGGGAGAGAATGATGTCATCCATAATCTAGCACCCTTCTACATATCTTGTCTGCTCTAGGGAGATGAGAAGAGGGAGAAGAGGTTTGAGTCTGTTCGCCACTACTTTAGATATGAGCTTATAGATGACATTGCATAATGCAATTGGTCTATATTTGTCAGGAGTCTTGGATTCTTCCATTTTAGGAACGAGCGCTATGAAGGTCGTATTTAGGGAAGGAAGAACCCAATGCATTGACCTTGATTCATCCACTAGCTCCCATACCTCTGTTTTAATAAGCTCCCAGAAAGCATGAAAGAAGTTGGCAGTGAATCCGTGAGGTCCAGGTGCCTTACCATCCTTGAGTTGGGTCATAGCATCCTCCACTTCCTACAAAGAGATGGGTTGGAGTAGCCTATTGTTGTGATCCTCATTGATGATTTTAGGAATGTGTTGCACTATATTTTGTATGGCTTGAATTCTGCTACCCGGCGGTTCTTTGAGAGTGTTCTGAAAGTGTTCTTGGAATTCCTGTACTATGTCTTCATGTTTCTCCAGGCGCTCCCCTTGTTAATTGTTGATGAAAACGATATTATTGTGCATTCTCCTTTGAATGGTCAACCTGTGAAAGAATTTTGTATTTTTCTCCCCATCCTTAAGCCATCTAATCCTATATTTTTTACGCTAGAGAGTCTCTTCTTGTTGTCTGCGCGTTTCAATTTGATTTGAGAGGATCTGCTCCTGCAGTGCATATTCCTCCTTTCGGCCTTCTGATATGATGCACTGTTGCAGCGTGTCATTTGCTGCTCCAGTTGCTTCCTTTGATCAAATATGTTGCCAAACTGAGTGCGATTCCAGGTTTTTAGCACTTGCTTAAGGTGTTTGAGCTTTTGTTGGAATTAAAACATCTTGGCTCCTGCGCTGGGAGTGAAGGATTTTTAGGTAGCTACTACCACTTCTTTGAAGTTAGGATGGGAGAACCAGAAGGATTCAAAGTTGAATGGTCTATTGCTCTTTGAATCTGGGCACAACCACTGAAGCATTATAGACCAGTGATTTGAGCCTGCTTGAGGTAGAATAGAGGCATGGAAGTCTCAGCCCAGATGAATGGCATTATCCGATAGGAGGAAGCGGTCAAGTCAGGAGGCTATGTTCTGAGTTCCTCTTCGTTTTTTGGTCCAAGTAAACATACCATTTGAGTTCTGAAGATCCATGAGCTAATTCCTTGCTATAAAATCTTTTAAGCCAATGTTGTATGCCTCCAGTCTTGCTCGGCATCCTGATTTTTCCTCCAGCATCGTAATAATTTTGTAGTCCCCACCACTTATTCATAGAGGATGGCTTCTGCTAGAGCTAAGGGATGTGAGAGAGTTCAGTAAATCCAACTTTTTTTGAAGATCTTGAAAAAAATACACATTAGTGACGAGACCATGGATGTTGGTACCTATGAGATGGAAGGTAGATGAAATGAAGAAGTGAGAGGAATGGAAATATTGGAGGGAGAGGATTTGAGGGTTCCATAAGATCGATAGCCCTCCAGAAGCGCCTGAGGAATCCACAAAGATTGATCGACAACCTGTCCAAATTGTGTTTAGAATTTTCTCCAGTGCATTACTATTGCCTTTGGTTTCTTGTAGAAAGACTAGTGAGGGCCTTTCTTGCTGAATCATGTTTTTTAGCATTCTATGTTTTGCAGGATTGTTAAGCCCTCGCACATTCCATGAAATTAGCTTCATGAGGAACTATGGGGAAGAGCTTTGTAGAACTTGGTCACCTTGGGGAATTCTCCCGAATCCACCAACATTTCTCCAATAATGATAGTCCTTTGCAGATCCGTTTTGCGCCCTCGCTTTTTCATGTCTTTCAAAAAAAAAATTCCATCCCAGTGACCACCTTCTTGAATGCCAAGATATTTATTTTGCTGTACTTTGGTTAGAAATCCATCAAGTCTTTCGATCTCTTTTGGGGGCAATTTCACTGAAATCTTTTTGTAGACATGTGGCTTCCAGTTTGAGGAGGTCTAGATCTGTTAGTTCTTCATCTTCTGGTTCTTTGTCCATGAGTGATGGATTGTCTTGTTCCTCCTCATCTGACTTTTGATTGTTGTTGTTGGCTAGAGAAGCATCAACCTCCATGGCGGAGGATTGTATGACTGCTTCAGAGGCAAAATTTTTGTCCGAAGAGGTTGAAGCTGGAATGCGGGTATGAGCTGACTTGGAAGTCGAGGTTGAAGGATGAGGGGTAGGCACAGGGATGGAGGAAGAGGGATCCAAGGATGGGATGGGAGTATTATCCTCCGTGAAGGTGGGAGAAGACAAGATGCTGAAGCTATTCCAGATTTTTGGCTTCCTAGACACTTCTGGAGCTACTGGAGGTTTCTTGGTATGCTTTTTACGGCTAGGAACTCTCGTGAATCCTTCAGCGTATTTATTTGTCTCTGTTGCAGATGCTTTCGACTGAAGGTTCAGAGGGCAATCTCTGAAAATATGGCCATGCTCATTGCATCTTCTGCAATGAAAAGGAATGTGCTCATAGTCTATAGTTTGTACCCATTCATAATCGTCATGGAATAAACTTACCGAATTCGTGAGTTCTTTGGCCAGATGCATGTGTACGCAGATCCTGGCATATGAGGTATATCTACGGTATTTGGTTTCCTCGGCTACTTTGATGAAAGCTCCTAGGCTGTTGCCAATGTCCTTTAATGTCTCTTCGTTCCAATATTCCACTAGAAGAGAGTACAGGCATTTCTCCATACCGGAGCCCAGGAGAAATCCTCTTTGTCTGGGTCGAACCTTGCTTTCCATTCTCAGAGATATAGGCCTGCAGAGTTGAAGAAATACGGTCCTCCTTCGAATATGGGAGTTTTGTCTTCCAGGCAGGTGAATATAGCAATGAAAAAACCTTTGGGTCCTAGTTGTAGCGAGACATGACATTTAGGTTTCCATTTGGAGGCTATCCAGCCATGCAGGGCCTTTTCAGTCGGCCAGAACCCAAGGAACTTGCCTATGAGTGCATGATCACTCATGTATTGAATTTGGGTGTTGATTCGATCACTGGGTAGATCTATTTTGATTCTCTGTGCCGATTTAGGAATGCATGTTGCAGAGAATGCTTTTGGTCGTGACATCGAGTTGTTCTAGTCTGATTCTTTGTCCTTGGCTACCGTTTGACCTGCAACAACTTTTCCATTGTTGTTTTTATTAGGTTCTGAGTGAGGGCCATTAGATGGGTCGGGTCCTTGACCAGCTGGAGCGTCTGCATTTACTGACTTGTCAATAGAGGGATCTAATGCGAGGGGGGGGGGGCAGAGCCCACCCCTCCAGACGACATGACCATGGTGAGGAGATCAACAACGTCGAAGATCAGAGATGCCGAGAGCGCAAAGGGAAGGGGCGGCAGGATTTTTTTGAAACCCTAATAGGGGCAGCATCAATCACTGGTTCACTTTCCAACCTTAATGAAGCCAGCTTGATCTTAAAATAGGAAACTATTCATATATCAATATTAATTGTTATTAAAAAATTTTATTTTTAATGATATTGGATATTTTATTTTATATAATATTAAAATATTTTCTTAGGTTTAAAGGACAACTAATTAAATATGAATAACATGTTTTCCTTTTATTATAAGTGATATTGTTTTTTCTATTTAGAAAATACTTTATTTTTATTTAAAAAAAAATAACATACTTATACATCACTCTCTTACTAGGCTATAAAATTAACCTCTCATCTCAACTACATATGACATTGTCTGATTCATATTTATAAATTCTCATAAAATATATAAAAAAACTGCAATAAAACAATGGAATGAAATTCATCTATCATTTATTATTATTTTTTTCCCAATCATTTATCAATTTGGAAACAATTTTTTTTTGTTTCTAATCAGAACTATTGACCTGCCAAACTTGCGCTCTTCATAGTGATATTGCATATGACTACACGGATCGGTATGAGGGTACGTACATTAAAGAAACATTGGGACAAACTAAAGGAAACAAACCAAAGGAAATGCTTGATACAATACAAAGTGAGCTAGCAATGCGGTTGGAAAATGTATGTTTAATGTGAAATTATAGTTGGTGAGTGAAGATGAGGGCACATGAAGGATAAACATGAATACAAAATTATTAGGATTATAAGACATCGATATAAGGATGTTAGCGTTTGATATACCATGAGATCACAATGAGCAGGATCCATGCTGCGCTCAAGCTACAGTATAGGGCATGGACGTTTTCAAAATTCTGGGATTAAGATGTGAAAGGAAAAAGCATGAGAGATCAACCAGGTTCTAACATCAAAATATTTGCAATTTGGAATCTAAGAAAGATAAATCAAATTGATTTTTTATTTTTCTTTTTTGGAAAAAATGTTTATTTATTAAGGATAAATTAATATATGTGGAGTGTATCTTCATGTAATTTGCAAAAATGGGTTCAGTATGTCAAAATTGCTATATGACAAAAATATGAAACAATCATAATATCTATCTTCTCATACGGATAAAAAATCTCTAAAATTGTTCATTAAACATATATCTATCTTTTCCAAAAAAATTACAAAAAAAACTAAAAAAACAGATATATCTGTTGTTATGATTAAAATTGTCATTAAGGAGTCCCTTGTCCCATATAATGTTGTCCACAGTGAATCTGAATTTCATAATTCAATAGGGCTCTCTAATACTGTCCTTTGACAATTTGTTTGCCTCCCTGTTGGCTTCTCTATAAATATGAGTGATAGTGTATGTTGTGAGTAATCCAATGTGTTTAATCCTCCTTATCCAACCAATTCTCCTTTTCCTACACAGTGCATGTTGTGAGTAATCCAATGTGTTTAATCCTCCTTATCCAACCAATTTTCCTTTTCCTACACACCCGATAATGTGGGGCAATCAAAATCTAAGCGTCCCATGAGTCAATTCAGGAGAGATTTGGAATCAAGATCAATCTGATCTTAAGAAACGAATGCTGCAATTTGCAATCTGATACTTCATAGATTGAAGACTGCACTGATTTTTCAGCCTAAACAGTTGGTTCTCTCAATCTTGAAAAGCGCTCCATGAACCAAACAATCCAAGGAATCGATTTCGATTTAACGGACCTCTTTTCAATTCTACCCATTCCAATGCTGCTCACAAATATAAAACAACAAAGTACCTTCTCATAAGTTCCCCTGCTGGCTGAAATGACCACAAACACAAAATTTTGGCACATGTTGAGGGCGAAGCATGAACTGTTTAAAACAGTTTATCTGATGTCCGCAAATTATCGTTTCAGATATGAGATAGAAGACTACTTTGCAGATAGACAAACGAAAACTTGGAACACGTTTCTATATAAATGACTTGAGGCCTTTAGTTTTTCATGAAAATTGTATGGTCTCCGTCACATAACATGCGTGACTCAACCAAAACAAACTATTGCATGTGAAGCGTTTAGTGCAATACCTTTTTATGTGACTCCTCAACTATAACAACAGCAAGTCATGCTATTCATGTGGTAGCAAAAGAGAATTTCATGTGAAAATATTTAGATGGAATCTTTGATAAGTGAACAAATACAGAGGAAAACCTTTCCGGGTGGAAATTACATGGTGAAAATCAACCTTCATCTCTATACATATACTATCAATTGCCTACACCATAGATCCAACATGTATTTCTTGTAACAAGCTTTCTCCTATATAGTTTACGAAAGATTCTAATGTGACGTATTTAGTAACATAGTGTTTTAACTCATGATTTATCAAGAGCATAACAGAATCTAAAAAATAATATGTATTAATATTGCAACGCTCGACAATTATAAGCATCATGATAATGGGATTTATGGTACAGAGAGTCGTGATGAGATTGAGAGGAGGCACCCAGCTATTAGACTTAGAGGTGGGCTGTACCAGCATATTGTTGAAAGGAGGAAGGGTAACAGTCTAAAGTTCATGGTGTTTCTAAATTTTACATTGAAGTATTGAAGAAACATTGGTTTAGAGTATTAATTTTAAATAAAACTAAATCATATTTGAAAATTACGAAACTACTAGCATTAGAATATGTATTTACTCAAAATCTTTCATTTCGAATTGGTTTTGGAGATTTTAAAAAATGTTAGACACTTTGTCCTAAACCTTGTCAGAGTTGTAACAATCTGCACATCAAATTCGGTAAGTAGCTCAGAAGATAAAGCATCAAATTCGGTACGTAACCCAAAAGATAAAGCATTAACTCCAGGCATCGCATAATGTGTCCCAGCTGGTGATGAATCTAAACATAGAGATGTTACCATGTGCTTTAACTCGAAGCATCGCATAATGTGTCCCAGCTGGTGATGAATCTGAACATAGAGATGTTACCATGTGTTTGTTGAATTGAATGTAAATATTTTCTGTTTTGATGTGAAAGTGACACCATGTTTGAGTCATATTTTATAAGTGAGGTCCAATCAGAATTAAGGGTTAGACTTTGCAAGAAAATTTATACATATTGATGGATGGTTAAAGCGTTAAAAAAATAAGAATGTCGCTGTTAGTTATGAATGTATTAGCATTGGTATTTGATGGGTATTTTTTTCTCACTAATTGTTTTGGTTGATGCAAGAAACTAAGGTTATGGGACAAGCGAATGTTGTGGTTGATGCAAGAAACTAAGGTTATGGGACAAGCGAATGTTGTGGTTGATGCAAGAAACTAAGGTTATGGGACAAGCGAATGTGAGACCTAGAATAAAGGATCAACATCCAGGGGTAAATAGGTTGAAGGAGTTTAGGGTAGGAATTGGGCCCTAATGAAGAGGGGATAGTGAAGGAATAAGCTCTTAGGGTAGAGGAGATAGTGAAAAAATAAGGCCTCAGGATAATGAAGGAATATGGCCTTAGGGAAGAGGGTTTAGGGGTAGCACAACCCTTAAGTGCTCCTCATGCTACTTTTCATTCTTGGAATACATGAGAATATCATCCAAAAATACTTGGACAAAGTGGTCCATAAGCTTATGGAACAAGCCATATATGAGGTTTATAAGCATATTCGGTGCAATGATCAAACCAAACATCACTACAAAAAATTTATAATATGTGAAGTGAGTTATAAAGGTGGTTTTTGGGATGTCACCTTCCTTAATCCTTAAGTGATCATATCTAGTTACCAGATCTATTTTAAAGAAAATTGTTGCTCCTATCATTTGATCAAACAGATCATCTCTTCTAGGTATAGTATATAGTATACATATTTTTTTAAATCGTAAATAATCTAACTGTCACTGTGGTATCTTGGTTCAATGTTAATATTACAACCTAGTATAAAGGAAATGTGGTAAAAACATTTCAGATTCATTCTCAAATATAAATAAATATCTCTCTGTCCAAATGAAGTAATATAATTTTATAGCAACTTTGAAAAGATAAAATAATTAAATGTGCAAAAAAAATATTTATATACATACTTTTGAATTTTTTTTAAATATTTCATTAAGAAATTTAAATAAATGACTTGAATATCCACACTAACTAATTTCTTTCAATATCAATTTCTCTAGAAGTGTAAAGAACTAATTAACAATATTATGGGGTCTAATTTAATTAATTATGTTCCAAGAACATTATTTGATGCAATGTAAGAGTTGGTTGGAATCGGAATGAGAAGATCTACATGATGGTGGCATTGGAGGAAGATTATTTGATGGAATGTAACAGCTCGTTGGAAGAGGAATGAGAAGATCTACATCATTAGATGCCAGTTGCTGCGGAGAGTATGGTGGCTGATTTACCATTTTCCTTAATTAAAAATGACTTTGATTACTCCCATTTTCCTTAATTAAAAATTACTTTAATTAGTCATTTAATTAAGGAAGAATAATTAATTAGAGAAAAAGGCCCAAAAGTAATTGATGTGAAGTAAAATAAAATTAAAAAGTGAGTTAAGATAAATTCAGTGGAGGAGTTTGAAGTGAAATAAAATAAAATTAAAAAGTTAGTTAATATAAAGTCGATGGAATAGCTTCTAAATAATAAAAAATAAAAAATAAAAAGCTGTTTTTAGAGGATTGGAGATCTTACCATCAGATCTATAAAAGAGGAGGAGGAGTTCATTTTGACACATCTTGGATTTGTGCATTCTCTTTGTGGTGAGGTTTTGAGAACTAGGTTCTCTACTTCAGCAGTAGGCCTAGGACAAAAACCCTAGGATGATTCATTGAGAGTGAGTAGGCCTAGGACAAAAACCCTAGGATGATTCATTGAGAGTGAGCGAGCACCCATCTCTTCCCTTCGTGGATCCATTCAACATTCACAAGTTGTAATTTATGGATTTTAAGTTTGTTTTGGAGAGGATAATAAAATAAGGTTGAGATCTTCTACATGTTTATATTGCCTATAATTCAATTGCAAATTCTATTTCCCTTTTTGCCATAAATTTGGTGGTTTAATTTGCTCAAATTGTTTATGGTGTTGACAACTTAAATTTGGAAGCTATTTTTTGCAAATTTTATATTTGGGTTATTAAAAGTTAGGTACCAAAAATGTGAATGAGATCGTTTTGTTTATAGGACAAAAAAATATATTTCAACATAATTATCTAACTTCTAATATTTAAAAGAACATACATATTTTATCTCTCTATATTTAAATTTGTGAAATTTTATTTAAAGAACATATACACTTAATTATTAATTAATTTTCAAGTAAATAACTAATTTTAATTATACCTAATATTATAAATATAACCTATATTTATTTTAATTATATCCAACATTATAAATATAAGGTATAAAGAGAAACAAATATAAACCTATAGAAAAAGACTAATGATATATATCAGCTTTAACATGTCCCAACTTAAATAAGGTTTCCATGGTATTTATCCTTACTGCGTGATTATCCTCCTCTTTATATAGGTCTATGGTTGTTATGCTTACTTGAATGATCGGCTTACTTGAAGGATTGTATTTTTCTTAAAGACCTAATGATATATATATATGCTTTAACATATCCCAACTTAAATAAGACTTCCATGGTATTTATCCTTACTGCGTGATTATCCTCCTCTTTATATAGGTCTATGGTTGTTATGCCTACTTGAACGATCATCTTACTTGAAGGATTGTATTTTTCTTAAGGCGATTATATGATTTTTTGGTGCGTTATAAAGTTTCTAAAAATGTATTTTCTTAATCCTAAGAAATACAGGTTATTTATTTGGTTCTTATTGTATTTTTTTCTAATTAGGTTGATTCACTATAGAGATGTGAATGGTTGAAGTTTTTTAGTCCCTGCCATCTAGCATCCGGAAGGGACTATAGTAATCGTTATGACCCAACTTAGCATTAGTTCAGCGCTTTCCTTCTCTATTATACGGCGGTTAGAGCGGGGATATGCCTAAGTTTCATTCGCACCTTAGCTTGGCCATCTTATTTGGCCTCTTCCCGAGGCGGAAGAGGCTCGACCATAGCTTAAAAGCTATAAGCGCGGTGCATTTTCGCTAACCGTCACGAGTGTCTGGTTTTAATGTTAGCATTACTTCCACCCGGGTATGCGAAGGTTTAATAAAGCTCCATGTTCCCTGTTACAATGTCCTGCATTGGCAGCTGGTGCATGCCATGATGCACCATGGTTCAATAGCTGTGAGATGAAATCTGCATGAACTATATTGAAATTTTCTGTGATTATATCGTCATTGTTGTTCGGATCTGTGATGTAGGAGAGAATAAGCTTGATGCCTTTGGCGACCTGTTTAGCATTCGGGCACGCGGAGCGAAGGGGCGCAACGAGTTTAATTCCAGGCGTTAAATCGTTAATGTCATACCTTGGATTCTGCTCTCGCATGGCCTGGCAGGTCGTGAGGCCCTCAAATGTCTGGTTCGCGAAAACGTCGGTTGCAGGGCTTCGAACCTGCGACCTGTTGTATCGAATCCATGACAAACTGTAAGTTCTCAAATCCCCATTCCCTGCACAACAGAATTATCACATTGAATTTCAAATCCAAAAACCATAATCGAATCTTTACTACTAATTAATTGAAAATATAATGGGTCTTACCTGGAATAAGTACTGTTGGTCGAGCTGCTGTCCAGCTTATTCTGCAAGCAAAGCTTATTGGACATGGAATATTGCTCAATAGTGAACTGAGTATAACCAGAGAGCTCCTTCAAAACATATTTCAGTGTTTTCCTACAAGGAATATACAAATACTCATCTACATCGAAGAAGAAAGTCCAATTCGCCATGAATTTGTACCTGTGCAAACAATCGTTCACAATAAGGAACTGATTATGGTAATACCCATCATATTGTTCCTGCTCTGTTACATCCTGCAATGTCACTCGACCTGCCCTGATCCATGGCTCCAACACCTTTCTAACCTGGGGATGCACTCCACCTGCATCGTGAAAAACAAAATGCGACCTAGGCCCAAATAATTTGGCATGATAAGCCATCCACTCCCTCATTCTCTGAGCACTCAGGTCACCATACAGGGAGGAACCATAGTAGAGATAATCATAGGGAGGAGCCTGGCTATAAACAAAGCCATTGTAGCTACCTTTTTCTTCCTCGAGAGCAACGATCCTCTCTGGTTTTCCAAACTTGTCGCCATGGATTGCGTGAAGAATGAGCTCTCCACCATTGTCATCGGTGCCCACACTCTAGCATTTTGTAGGCCTTGCCCTTTATTAATCTTCCAGAAGACGAATTCTTGGGGATGCATTCACATTCAAATCGTGGCTTTCCATAAACATGGAGAGGCTTGGAAGCGAGCCCAACTACAGCAAACGTGGCTGGACCTCCTCTGTAAGCGCCCATTTGGATAAACAAGTATGCAGCGCTCCCATAAGGTCGAAATCAGAAAAACAGAGCTGAAGGATATGATCATGGCAAGTAAAATGCATAATACTGGTATTGTCATGAACAGCACCAGCAGAATCACTGAGTTAATTCATGTGAAAGAAGATCTGAACAAGAGGGTGTTTCGTCCTTATGGGAGCGTTGCATACTTGTTTATCCAAATGGGCGCTTACAGAGGAGGTCCAGCCACGTTTGTTGTAGTTGGGCTCGCTTCCAAGCCTCTCCATGTTTATGGAAAGCCACGATTTGAATGTGAATGCAGCTTGTCTATGAAGGGAAGCTGCGAGGCAGCGAGTCCCTGCATGAAGTTAACATTTAAGGTCACAGAGTAGTGATCTGTTATCCAGTGATCATAGAATACTTGATTCGACATTGATTTGCCCTACCCTTCTCAGAAGCAGCTTTAGGAGCTTGCCTTCGTCTTTGTGTGCCATTGCCATGTATAGCTTCGATCTCAGCACCTTTGTGTTCATTACAGAGGAAGGACATTTCCTTGAGATGTTGAAAAGCGCTTGTGATATAGTTTTTCAGCTCGGTATTAACCTTCTGCTCATCCCACATAAAACCTTGGATGTTCTGCAAGAAAAAGTGATAGAATTAGAAAGAGGAGCTAAAATTAAAAAACTCGCCCAAAATTCAACCACCTAACTCAGAGCATGACTATACCAACTTTTTACTGAAATGTAGCACTGAAAACCCATCACCACAATCCTTGTCACATAATAAAAGGCATAGATACAGGGGTATTAATGAACTCTGTAATTTTCAAGATCACTGATATAAATCCTTCACATTTATATGTGGTAGAATTGCAAGAATATAATGGTCAGTACTCAGCTCTACAATCTTTTAAATCGTCAATTTACCCAACCCAACATATATCACAGTTCAGGAAATGAAGAAATAAGTCAGGCAACAAAAACAGGTCTACTTCAATCTAGTAAAGCATCAACTCACCAAACTCAGTAATAGAATCATCAAATAATGGACAAATCAACACAACAAAAATGGCAAGAAGCATGTATTTCTGCTGGTCATTTTGGACACTCTGGGAAGCTTATTGTTAGACGGTAGGGCGACAGCTCTTCTAGCTGTTTCCTGTTCTATTTTATATATTTTGTTTTCTAAAGAATATAAAAGGAGATAGACAGTGCACAGCATTTCCAACTGATTGTCTAATTCACCTCGTCAGCTTCTAGATCTGTGGGATGATTGGCTGCCTCTATAATAAATTTGGCCTTTACTTCACTAGAATTCTCCCTGTGACCTGTACGCAGTAGCAATCAAATTACTAAATTAGCATCTCCAACTTTAGGAGCAATGTTTTGTCAATTGAATTAAAAAGTACTTTCAAATCCCTGTCAACTTCCAAATGCCAGATGGTCTTGTGAAACTTAAATTGGATGGATACTGACCTGTTCA
The DNA here is from genome assembly GCA_031772625.1 of Pinus tabuliformis. Lineage (NCBI taxonomy): Eukaryota > Viridiplantae > Streptophyta > Pinopsida > Pinales > Pinaceae > Pinus > Pinus tabuliformis. The sequence goes on along the minus strand of CM062812.1, from coordinate 500,379,375 downwards.
GAACACCACCTAAAGTAGCAGGGATGAGCACATCACAGTCTTCAAGCAAGAGAGTTTTGGGATCAATTGAATCTACTGCTTCAAATCCTTTAACAACACCATTAGTCTTTGTGTGCTTCATTAAAGGTGGAATGTCAAGGCTATTGTTGTTCTTTATAGCTCCTGAAATTTCACTAACTGCTACAATCTTTCCACCCTTTTCATGGATAAGTTCAGCTGCCCAGGAACCGACATTTCCAAAACCCTGAAAAGGTCAGAGAGGTTTTGGTTCAAGAATGTATTTCAGTCTGTAATGGTTCCAATCCCCTCGAATTGATGTTATTGCCATATTTATGCAACCAATTTCATTTCATTTAGTGTCCATAGATATCCTTTGAGTAAAGCAAAAGCATGCTAATGAGTTTCTTTGATGCAATTAGTGCAACTAGTAAATTCAAAGAAAGGCAAGCAAGATGGTGTTTTTTTTATGCGGCTAGACTTACATTCACAGTAAAGGCTGAAGAGAAAAACAATCTACCTGGATTACAAAACGTTGACCTGAGATGCTTTTACCATACTCAGCTAATAAAGCTTCTGTTGCAAACATAACACCTCTACCAGTTGCATCATCCCTGCCAAGGGATCCACCTAGACCCTATCCATCACAAAAGAATCTTTCTAACATCAAAAAGCTATGTAAATTTTACACTCAAGAGGTTGGTGAGGTCTTTTGAAATAAAGATTTATATACTTACAACAGGTTTTCCAGTAAGAATTGCAGGTGAGTATCCGTGGAATTTTGAATACTCGTCTAATATCCAGGCCATTGTCTGTTCACATCAACCATGTAAGCATAGTGGATATTGAAGAAATATGTATTAAATCTCGGAGCTAATAAATCTAAATCTTTGAATAGGAATCATGGAAAAGACCTGTGAATTAGTTCCCATGTCAGGTGCTGGAACATCTATGTGGACTCCAATCAAATCATGGATCTTCTGAGTAAAGACACGAGTAAGCCTTTCTAACTCACTGAAACTTAAACTCCGTGGGTTGCAACCAATACCACCCTTTGCTCCCCCATATGGTATGTTAGCTACAACAATCTTCCATGTCATTAGTTGTGCTAAGGCATTTACCTCATCTGGGTTAACCTGCATACCCCAGCGATAAATAGATTATTTATAGCATTCTCTGAAATGATTGTTGCAAACTGGATGAATTGCAAAAAGGGTTATGTTAATAGCTCAAAGTACTGCTAACTTAAAAAGGAAGTAAGATTCATAATTTTCCTTGTGCTTTATACTTGCCATATTGCTCGATATTAAACAAGAAGAAAGCCATATTAGGTTTCCATTATAGCAATTTCAGTGCACACACAACCATATATGTTTCCAAAACATCAAACTAGAGATAGATGTAACATCAAGTAACTCAACCATAGGGGTAGTTGCCTTAATAGGACATAAAAGATCTTGCATGCAGATATTGCCAATCGTTAGCAGTTACTACATATCAGCGATCATAAACTCACCTCTGGATGGTAGTGTATCCCTCCCTTCATGGGTCCCTGTGCATTGTCATGTTGCACCCTAAAGCCTACATATGAGGCTAAAGTTCCATCATATTTAGGAATGGTGCACTCAACCTGAGGTCCAGTTTACAAATGAGAAAATCAGTCAAAATAATCCCTTTAAAAACCCTCAAAATGCCAAAAGCAAGAAAATGAGCTAAGATGAAACAACAAAAAATTCCTTGATAGGAGATGTAGAGTCAAGAATTTCAAGCAATAAAAAACAGAGAGATGGAGAATGCAATTCACATAATACAAATCTCTTCAGTTAATGAAAGAAAGGACAGATTCTATGTGTTAACAAAAGAAGGGTGTAGCATCCTGGCAAGTATAGCTTATGATTGTACTTATCATACTGAGGGATCAGAAGTTCAATCGATGAGTTGCAACACTTACATGGACTACTGTATATGGACCTCAACCACAACAAATGTACCCACAATACAGAACTAAGATCTAAATTTCTATGGAAGCTCAGATCACAGTGGTTCCCTATTATGAGAAAGGAGAAGATAATTTGTTAAGACCACACACTAATAGATAACAAATTCAACTACAAAGTTGAAAAGTTCGTTCTGAAAGGGATATTTAGAGAAGATATGAACCAAAGGAAACACATTAAGCTTGAGCACCTCAGCAAAACCATTTCAACTATTGTTTATGCTATGTTGCATCTGCAACTGATACAGCAATCGGAGTCCTGTAACTACCAATTGGCAGTGGCACATATAGCCAAGAACTACCAGATCAAACCCACTCCTACAGAGCTAAAGAAGAAATATTTTATGCCCGATGAAGACCATGGATTTAGATGAATTTCAAATTCCCTTGATCTTATGAGAGACGAGTAAACCAAAGATATCAGACAGAGTCCAGGCCATAGAGTTAACCCGTGGTTTGAGGAGCATTCAAATTTCATGTATACCCTAAAATGCATCCATATTTCTTCACATGGTGGTTTTAAATACACTACATCTGAACAATGTTCTCAGCACTGTTAAAGGCTAGCAAACCCTCTTCCTGCTTTATGTTCACCCGAGAATTGGAAAATAACAGATCTCTATACCCCAATATTGTTGAACTACACAGAGCAATCCGTTTCCTCACCATTCATCGTACCACTACCCCAACATAAATTTGACTTGGGGTTTCCTTCATGACCTTTATGTTAAGCTAACCTAATTTAACTTGCATCAACGTTTAGGAAGGTTATATTAATCAAAATTGTGGACATCATCTTAGTATTGAAGATAGTGCCAATTTTTAGAATTGTTAGCACCTTACGTCAATCAATCGGACAAAATGAATCTACCTTGGAATTACAGTGACAAAAATTCACCTCAAAATGATCAATGGTTACCATGCTACTTTCTCAAAATACAAGCAATGGGGGATAATGACACCGTAAAGCATATGCTAGACCTAGAAAAAGACTCAACCCATGAGGACGGGCAAAGGCCACCACATGCGAATAGGGTTTTAGGAGGCAGCTTATCTCCCAAAAAACATGGTCGAACCATTGAGGGCACCGGTTGGGATTCCAGATTTTTTTCAAAAATTAAAATGCTGAACATACATAATCTAAATCATACTAATCTTAATAACTTTCAAGTGATCCTGATTGAGATTTAATCAGTTAGTTGTAGTTACATAAAGGGACAGATAGTTAATCCGCTTCGAAACGCAAAGACCCATTACTGAAAATTAGAGAATTAGGGACACCCACCAACCAGATTATAGATGAAAATTCCATATCTAAACAAAGACCCAGAACCAAAGTTTGGTGCCAATTACCTTGATCTCTCGAAAAGGAATGATAGTAGACAGATAGTTTTCATATTAACATAGATAATAACCACATGCCAAAGATGGCCCACAGAAGGGAACCATAAAAACTAAAGAGCATTCACTGCAAATATCCAAATCTATGCAAATTTCCTTCACTTCCCAAGTAAGGGCGAAGGAAGAGGGTCGTTAAGTCGTATCCGTTGACAGAGGCGAAGAGTGAATCAATGGGGCAGAACCCTGGTAAGCTCTCAACTGTACCAGCTCTCAACTAAGAAACGACAATGCAACATGAAATTTCAAATTTATAAAAAAATAAGAAAATCAATCGATGTCAATAAAAATAAAAATGAAAGTCGAAACTTTTATCCACCTTGTGGGCCCTACATGACGACCATGTGCCTAACACCTCTCTCCCTAGCATAGCACATGCAAGCTCTACAGCAGGCCACCTAAGGTCGCATCAGGTTAACAGATGTGATCAGGGAGATTGAAACCTGAAACCCAAGCAACCAGATTGAAACTAGTGTAACATCTGTAATCAGGCTAACATCTGTGATTAGGGATATTGAAACCTGAAACGCAGGTAGTTGTAAAAGCCCTCACAGGTTCGGGCCTCTGTAGCTGACGTGAGGCAGAACAGTGATGAAAAGGAAGGGAATTGTGGCTCCTATGTCAGCAGATCCTGAGCAAAGAAGGAGCTAAAGGATAGTTCCAGATCTGTAGTAATTTCTGTAGCAACTTTGTTTACAAACTTCTGGTTAGGGCTTCTGGATTGATTTCAGTTCTGTAGAATTCATTTTATGATTAAAATATGCCCTGAAGTTAACTCTGAACAAGCTTACACTCTTGAATTTTGGTTAATCTATACATACATTGTTCTGTCAAGCTCAGGTTTTGAAGATTGGATTGTATGAATTGCTGTATATTGAATTGGACTATTCATTCTGCTCACTACAGTGTTACAATTATTGACACAGTGTACCAGAAAATACATAGAGCAAAGGAACTACAACCCTGTTGCATTCTACAGTGTGTCTATATAAAAAGAGTAATTTGTTGACTCCATGAATTCTGCTATGCATACTCCATTTTGTTCTGTTATTGTTCCTATCCTGTTTCATTCTATTATTGTTCATATTTTGCTTTATTCTAATGATCAATCGTTTTCAGTTGTTTTCAGTTTTATGCACTACTATATTCTACCATTTGTTACCTTGATCAAAGCCTGTATGCTGAAGTGTGACTGGTACTCTGCAATGCTCATATTGCCATTTTCAACCTCAAACATGTCGGGATCTGATTCCAGGTTGGGGATCTGATTCCAGGTCGGGGATCTGATTCCAGCGATGACCAAAAAAAAAAACTTAAATTGGTAAGAGGTTGAAATTTATCATGAAATATAAGCAGAAAAAAAATTTGTTTGTAGTGATGGTCAAATGTTTCCCTGTCAACACGATTTATATAATATCAATAAAGTTGTAATTTACCATTCCATTTACCGACCTTCTGCTCATAGAACCGCCCATACCTGGGAATCGCGTTGGATATCGCTGCCTTTCAGTTTCATATAGCTTTCTGAGCACTGCCCATATCTGGGAATCGCGTTGGATAGATTTGCAGTTGCCTCTGCAAGTAAACCACTGCAGAAACCAAACGCTGCAGCAATTAAACCAGACACTGGAGCAATTTGAATTTTATTGCAGCGCTTTAAGCAAAATACCTGTTACATGCCCACAAAAAGCATAGATGTGGTGGCAGGCATACATGTAACGGTGGCGCATGAGCTTACAGGTGTACATGCTGTAGCAGGGATACATGTAACGGTGCTACATGAGGCAAGCATACACGCTGTAGCAGGGTACATATGCTATTGTATTATAGCAGTGGTATTAATCTCTAACATTAAATGCTAGAAAATTAATGCTAGTGAAAACATAGCATTACTTCATGCAGGAGTGAACTTGTTGTAATTAACTGTACTCCTCCGATCTTTTTCCTAACTTTTGAGCTGTATGCCTCGATTTGAGGCCAAATAAGATGGCGAAAGCATGAAATTTGGTTTATTAAAATAGTAAAATTATATGACCGTAAGAACTTTGGTTTAAAAGTGGCAGGGACTAAGAACAAACCGGTAAACTAATGCTAAGTCCACTACGAACGATTACTATAGTCCCTGCCAGATGCCAGACATACAAACATGTACTAGAACAAAACTGGCAAGAAGCATGTATTTCTGTTGGTCATTTTGGACACTGTGGGAAGCTTATTGTTAGACGATATGACGACAGTTCTTTTAGCTGTTTCCTGTTCTATTTTATATATTTTGTTTTCTAAAGAATATAAAAGGAGATAGACAGTGCACAGCATTTCCAAAGTGCAGTCATGAATTACTTTCTTTTGTATCATGCTATAAACACATGAGAAACTTGATCTTTTTCTTTTTGAATAAAAACTGTGATGTTTTTCTTGGGGAAAAAAATCAAACTGGCAAGTCTATCAATTCATATAAGACAGTATTGCATGAAATTTTATGGACCATCAGTATTCAATTCAGTATAACATCAATGTACCCAACTCAACCTACATCACTGTTAGAGATCTGAAAAATAATTCAGGCAGCAAATACAAGTCTATTCCTATCTTGTAAAGCATCAATTCACCAACCTCAACAGCAGAATCATCAAATAACAGACAAATAAATTATAAACACAAGCAAACTGGCAAGTCAACCATATGTAGATGAAAAAACATTGTGACTGAAGTTTGTATAATCAAGTCCAAAAAAAGAGTTTTCTCAAGGATACATACCTGAACCCACTCAAAATAGCTAACAGTCACACCACCAGAATTTGCATATATGTCCGGAAGTACTACAACACCCTTCTTGTATAGAATCTGAAATGCATGTCATGCATCCAATATTACATAATAGAGCTGAATTTTAAGAAGCCTGAGAGAAGTCAAATTACTCCAAAACCTCTACAACTTCAACTGATTGTCTAATTCACCTCGTCAGCTTCTGGATCTGTGGGATGATTGGCTACCTCTATAATAAATTTGGCCTTTACTTCACTAGCATTCTCCCTGTGACCAGTACGCAGTAGCAATCAAATTACTAAATTAGCATCTCCAACTTTAGGAGCAGTGTTTTGTCAATTGAATTAAAAAGTACTTTCAAATCCCTGTCAACTTCCAAATGCCAGATGGTCTTGTGAAACTTAAATTGGATGGATACTGACCTGTTGCCCGTCCTCATGGGTTGAGTCTTTTTCTGGGTCTAGCATATGCTCTGCGGTGTCATTATCCCCCATTGCTTGTATTTTCAGAAAGTAGCATGGTAACCATTGATCATTTTGAGGTGAATTTTTGTCACTGTAATTCCAAGGTAGATTCATTTTGTCCGATTGATTGACGTAAGGTGCTTCATCGGGCATAAAATATTTCTTCTTTAGCTCTGTAGGAGTGGGTTTGATCTGGTAGTTCATGGCTATATGTGCCACTGCCAATTGGTAGTTACAGGACTCCGATTGCTGTAATGGCTAGCTTCCCAACCAGAATCCTTGCACTGAAAATCCATCACCAAAATCCTTGTCACATAATAAAAGGCATAGATACAGGGGTATTAATGAACTCTGTAATTTTCAAGATCACTGATATAAATCCTTCACATTTATCTGTGGTAGAATTGCAAGAATATAATGGTCAGTACTCAGCTCTACAATCTTTTTCGGATCTTCTTTCACATGAATTAACTCAGTGATTCTGCTGGTGCTGTTCATGACAATACCAGTATTATGCATTTTACTTGCCATGATCATATCCTTCAGCTCTGTTTTTCTGATTTCGACCTTATGGGAGAGCTGCATACTTGTTTCTCCAAATGGGCGCTTACAGAGGAGGTCCAGCCACGTTTGCTGTAGTTGGGCTCGCCTCCAAGCCTCTCCATGTTTATGGAAAGCCACGATTTGAATGTGAATGCATCCCCAAGAATTCGTCTTCTGTAAGATTAATAAAGGGCAAGGCCTACAAAATGCTAGAGCGTGGGCACCGATGACAATGGTGGAGAGCTCATTCTTCACGCAATCCATGGCGACGAGTTTCGAAAACCAGAGAGGATCGTTGCTCTCGAGGAAGAAAAAGGTAGCTACAATGGCTCTGTTTATAGCCAGACTCCTCCCTATGATTATCTCTACTGTGGTTCCTCCTTGTATGGTGACTTGAGTGCTCAGAGAATGAGGGAGTGGATGGCTTATCATGCCAAAGTATTTGGGCCTAGGTCGCATTTTGTTTTTCACGATGCAGGTGGAGTGCATCCCCAGGTTAGAAAGGTGTTGGAGCCATGGATCAGGGCAGGTCGAGTGACATTGCAGGATGTAACAGAGCAGGAACAATATGATGGGTATTACCATAATCAGTTCCTTATTGTGAACGATTGTTTGCACAGGTACAAATTCATGGCGAATTGGACTTTCTTCTTCGATGTAGATGAGTATTTGTATATTCCTTGTAGGAAAACACTGAAATATGTTTTGAAGGAGCTCTCTGGTTATACTCAGTTCACTATTGAGCAATATTACATGTCCAATAAGCTTTGCTTGCAGAATAAACTGGACAGCAGCTCGGCCAACAGTACTTATTCCAGGTAAGACCCATTATATTTTCAATTAATTAGTAGTAAAGATTCGATTATGGTTTTTGGATTTGAAATTCAATGTGATAATTCTGTTGTGCAGGGAATGGGGATTTGAGAACTTACAGTTTGTCATGGATTCGATACAACAGGTCGCAGGTTCGAAGCCCCGCAACCGACGTTTTTGCGAACCAGACATTTGAGGGCCTCACGACCTGCCAGGCCATGCGAGAGCAGAATCCAAGGTACGGCATTAACGATTTAACGCCTGGAATTAAACTCGTTGCGCCCCTTCGCTCCGCATGCCCGACTGCTAAACAGGTCGCCAAAGGAATCAAGCTTATTCTCTCCTACATCGCAGATCCGGACGACAATGACGATATAATCACAGAAAAGTTCAATATAGTTCATGCAGATTTCATCTCACAGCTGTTGAACCATGGTGCATCATGGCATGCACCAGCTGCCAATGCAGGACATTGTAACAGGGAACATGGAGCTTTATTAAACCTTCGCATACTCGGGCGGAAGTAATGCTAAGATTAAAAACAGACACCCGTGACGGTTAGCGAAAATGCACCGCGCTTATAGCTTTTAAGCTATGGTCGAGCCTCTTATGCCTCAGGAAGAGGCCAAATAAGATGGCCAAGCTAAGGTGCGAATGAAACTTAGGCATATCCCCGCTCTAACCGCCGTATAACAGAGAAGGAAAGCGCTGAACTAATGCTAAGTCGGGTCATAACGATTACTATAGTCCCTGCCGGATGCCAGATGCAGGGTTTTGGAAATGTCGGTTCCTGGGCAGCTGAACTTATCCATGAAAAGGGTGGAAAGATTGTAGCAGTTAATGACATTTGAGGAGCTATAAAGAACAGTAATAGCCTTGACATTCCAGCTTTAATGAAGCACACAAAGACTAATGGTGTTGTTAAAGGATTTGAAGCAACAGATTCAATTGATCCCAAAACTCTCTTGCTTGAAGACTGTGACGTGCTCATCCCTGCTGCTTTAGGTGGTGTTCTGAACATGTCAGTATCCATCCAATTTAAGTTTCACAAGACCATCTGGCATTTGGAAGTTGACAGGGATTTGAAAGTACTTTTTAATTCAATTGACAAAACACTGCTCCTAAAGTTGGAGATGCTAATTTAGTAATTTGATTGCTACTGCGTACTAGCATCCCATAGATCCAGAAGCTGACGAGGTGGTTATTATAGTAACCACTGTGATCTGAGCTTCCATAGAAATTTAGATCTTAGTTATGTATTGTGGGTACATTTGTTGTGGTTGAGGTCCATATACAGTAGTCCATGTAAGTGTTGCAACTCATCGATTAAACTTCTGATCCCTCAGTGTGATAAGTACAATCATAAGCTATACTTGCCGGGATGCTACACCCTTGTTTTGTTAACACATAGAATCTGTCCTTTCTTTCATTAACTGAAGAGATTTGTATTATGTGAATTGCATTCTCCATCTCTCATGGGAACTAATTCACAGGTCTTTTCCATGATTCCTATTCAAAGAGTTAGATTTATTAGCTCCGAGATTTAATACATATTTCTTCAATATCCACTATGCTTACATGGTTGATGTGAACAGACAATGGCCTGGATATTAGACGAGTATTCAAAATTCCACGGATACTCACCTGCAATTGTTACTGGAAAACCTGTTGTAAGTATATAAATCTTTATTCCAAAAGACCTCACCAACCTCTTGAGTGTATAATTTACATAGCTTTTTGATGTTAGAAAGATTCTTTTGTGATGGATAGGGTCTAGGTGGATCCCTTGGCAGGGATGCTGCAACTGGTAGAGGTGTTATGTTTGCAACAGAAGCTTTATTAGCTGAGTATGGTAAAAGCATCTCAGGTCAACGTTTTGTAATCCAGGTAGATTGTTTTTCTCTTCAGCCTTTACTGTGAATGTAAGTCTAGCCGCATAAAAAAAACACCATCTTGCTTGCCTTTCTTTGAATTTACTAGTTGCACTAATTGCATCAAAGAAACTGATTACCATGCTTTTGCTTTACTCAAAGGATATCTATGGACACTAAATGAAATGAAATTGGCTGCATAAATATGGCAATAACATCAATTCGAGGGGATTGGAACCATTACAGACTGAAATACATTCTTGAACCAAAACCTCTCTGACCTTTTCAGGGTTTTGGAAATGTCGGTTCCTGGGCAGCTGAACTTATTCATGAAAAGGGTGGAAAGATTGTAGCAGTTAGTGACATTTCAGGAGCTATAAAGAACAGCAATAGCCTTGACATTCTAGCTTTAATGAAGCACACAAAGACTAATGGTGTTGTTAAAGGATTTGAAGCAGCAGATTCAATTGATCCCAAAACTCTCTTGCTTGAAGACTGTGACGTGCTCATCCCTGCTGCTTTAGGTGGTGTTTTGAACAGGTCAGTATCCATCCAATTTAAGTTTCACAAGACCATCTGGCATTTGGAAGTTGACAGGGATTTGAAAGTACTTTTTAATTCAATTGACAAAACACTGCTCCTAAAGTTGGAGATGCTAATTTAGTAATTTGATTGCTACTGCGTACTGGTCACAGGAAGAATGCTAGTGAAGTAAAGGCCAAATTTATTATAGAGGCAGCCAATCATCCCACAGATCCAGAAGCTGACGAGGTGAATTAGACAATTAGTTGGAAATGTTGTGCACTATCTATCTCCTATTATATTCTTTAGAAAACAAAATATATAAAATAGAACAGGAAACAGCTAAAAGAACTGTCGCCCTACCGTCTAACAATAAGCTTCCCACAGTGTCCAAAATGACCAGCAAAAATACATGCTTCTTGCCAGTTTTGTTGTGTTGATTTGTCCATTATTTGATGATTCTATTACTGAGTTTGGTGAGTTGATGCTTTACTAGATTGAAGTAGACCTGTTTTTGTTGCCTGACTTATTTCTTCATTTCCTGGACTGTGATATATGTTGGGTTGGGTAAATTGACGATTTAAAAGATTGTAGAGCTGAGTACTGACCATTATATTCTTGCAATTCTACCACATATAAATGTGAAGGATTTATATCAGTGATCTTGAAAATTACAGATTTCATTAATACCCCTGTATCTATGCCTTTTATTATGTGACAAGGATTTTGGTGATGGTTTTTCAGTGCTACCTTTCAGTAAAAAGTTGGTATAGTCATGCTCTGAGTTAGGTGGTTGAATTTTGGGCGATTTTTTTAATTTTAGTTCCTCTTTCTAATTCTATCGCTTTTTCTTGCAAAACATCCAAGGTTTTATGTGGGATGAGCAGAAGGTTAATACCGAGCTGAAAAACTATATCACAAGCGCTTTTCAACATCTCAAGGAAATGTCCTTACTCTGTAATGAACACACAGGTGCTGAGATCGAAGCTATACATGGCAATGGCACACAAAGACGAAGGCAAGCTCCTAAAGCTGCTTCTGAGAAGGGCAGGGCAAATCAATGTCAAATCAAGTATTCTATGATCACTGGATAACAGATCACTACTCTGTGACCTTAAATGTTAACTTCATGCAGGGACTCGCATCAGGGAGACTATAGTATGGCAAGGGTGTCTTTATGTGAGTCCCTGTATTAAGTCTCGGAGCTAATAAATCTAACTCTTTGAATAGGAATCATGGAAAAGACCTGTGAATTAGTTCCCATGTCAGGTGCTGGAACATCTATGTGGACTCCAATCAAATCATGGATCTTCTGAGTAAAGACACGAGTAAGCCTTTCTAACTCACTGAAACTTAAACTCCGTGGGTCGCAACCAATACCACCCTTTGCTCCCCCATATGGTATGTTAGCTACAACGGTCTTCCATGTCATTAGTTGTGCTAAGGCATTTACCTCATCTGGGTCAACCTGCATACCCCAACGATAAATAGATTATTTATAGCATTCTCTGAAATGATTGTTGCAAACTGGATGAATTGCAAAAAGGGTTATGTTAATAGCTCAAAGTACTGCTAACTTAAAAAGGAAGAAAGATTCATAATTTTCCTTGTGCTTTATACTTCCCATATTGCTCGATATTAAACAAGAAGAAAGCCATATTAGGTTTCCATTATAGCGATTTCAGTGCACACACAGCCATATATGTTTCCAAAACATCAAACTAGAGATAGATGTAACATCAAGTAACTCAACCATAGGTGTAGTTGCCTTAATAGGACATAAAAGATCTTGCATGCAGATATTGCCAATCGTTAGCAGTTACTACATATCAGCGATCATAAACTCACCTCTGGATGGTAGCGTATCCCTCCCTTCATGGGTCCCTGTGCATTGTCATGTTGCACCCTAAAGCCTACATATGAGGCTAAAGTTCCATCATCTTTAGGAATGGTGCACTCAACCTGAGGTCCAGTTTACAAATGAGAAAATCAGTCAAAATAATCCCTTTAAAAACCCTCAAAATGCCAAAAGAAAGAAAATGAGCTAAGATGAAACAAGAAAAAATTCCTTGATAGGAGATGTAGGTCCAAAATTTCAAGCAATAAAAAACAGAGAGATGGAGAATGCAATTCACATAATACAAATCTCTTCAGTTAATGAAAGAAAGGACAGATTCTATGTGTTAACAAAACAAGGGTGTAGCATCCTGGCAAGTATAGCTTATGATTGTACTTATCACATTGAGGGATCATAAGTTCAATCGATGAGTTGCAACACTTACATGGACTACTGTATATGGACCTCAACCACAACACATGTACCCACAATACAGAACTAAGATCTAAATTTCTATGGAAGCTCAGATCACAGTGGTTCCCTATTATGAGAAAGGAGAAGATAATTTGTTAAGACCACGCACTAATAGATAACAAATTCAACTACAAAGTTGAAAAGTTCGTTCTGAAAGGGATATTTAGAGAAGATATGAACCAAAGGAAACACATTAAGCTTGATCTCCTCAGCCAAACCATTTCAACTATTGTTTATGCTATGTTGCATCTGCAACTGATACATCAATCGGAGTCCTGTAACTACCAATTGGCAGTGGCACATATAGCCATGAACTACCAGATCAAACCCACTCCTACAGAGCTAAAGAAGAAATATTTTATGCCCGATGAAGACCATGGATTTAGATGAATTGCAAATTCCCTTGATCTTATGAGAGACGAGTAAACCAAAGATATCAGACAGAGTCCAAGCCATAGAGTTAACCCGTGGTTTAAGCAGCATTCAAATTTCATTTATACCCTAAAATGCATCCATATTTCTTCACATGGTGGTTTTAAATACACTACATCTGAACAATGTTCTCAGCACTGTTAAAGGCTAGCAAACCCTCTTCCTGCTTTATGTTCACCCCAGAATTGGAAAATAACAGATCTCTATACCCCAATACTGTTGAACTACACAGAGCAATTTGTTTCCTCACCATTCATCGTACCACTACCCCAACATAAATTTGACTTGGGGTTTCTTTCATGACCTTTATGTTAAGCTAACATAATTTAACTTGCATCAACGTTCAGGAAGGTTATATTAATCAAAATTGTGGACATCATCTTAGTATTGAAGATAGTGGCAATTTTTAGAATTGTTAGCACCTTACGTCAATCAATCGGACAAAATGAATCTATCTTGGAATTACAGTGACAAAAATTCACCTCAAAATGATCAATGGTTACCATGCTACTTTCTGAAAATACAAGCAATGGGGGATAATGACACCGCAGAGCATATGCTAGACCCAGAAAAAGACTCAACCCATGAGGACGGGCAAAGGCCACCACATGCGAATACGTTTTTAGGAGGCAGCTTATCTCCCAAAAAACATGGTCGAACCATTGAGGGCACCGGTTGGGATTCCAGATTTTTTTCAAAAATTAAAATGCTGAACATACATAATCTAAATCATACTAATCTTAATAACTTGCAAGTGATCCTGATTGAGATTTAATGCGTTAGTTGCAGTTACATAAAGGGACAGATAGTTAATCCGCTTCGAAACACAAAGACCCATTACTGAAAATTAGAGAATTAGGGACACCCACCAACCAGATTATAGATGAAAATGCCATATCTAAACAAAGACCCAGAACCAAAGTTTGGTGCCAATTACCTTGATCTCTCGAAAAGGAATGAGAGTAGACAGATAGTTTTCATATTAACATAGATAATAACCACATGCCAAAGATGGCCCAGAGAAGGGAACCGTAAAAACTAAAGAGCATTCACTGCAAATATCCAAATCTATGCAAATTTCCTTCACTTCCCAAGTAAGGGCGACGGAAGAGGGTCGTTAAGTCGTATCCGTTGACAGAGGCGAAGAGTGAATCAATGGGGCAGAACCCTGGTAAGCTCTCAACTGTACCAGCTCTCAACTAAGAAACGACAATGCAACATGAAATTTCAAATTTAAATAAAAATAAGAAAATCAATCGATGTCAATAAAAATAAAAATGAAAGTCGAAACTTTTATCCACCTTGTGGGCCCTACATGACGGCCATGTGCCTAACACCTCTCTCCCTAGCATAACACATGCAAGCTCTACAACAGGCCACCTAAGGTCGCATCAGGTTAACAGTTGTGATCAGGGAGATTGAAACCTAAAACCCGAGCAACAAGATTGAAACTAGTGTAACATCTATAATCAGGCTAACATCTGTGATCAGGGATATTGAAACCTGAAACGGGAGCAGTTGTAAAAGCCCTCACAGGATCGGGCCTCTGTAGCTGACGTGAGGCAGAACAGTGATGAAAAGGAAGGGAATTGTGGCTCCTATGTCAGCAGATCCTGAGCAAAGAAGGAGCTAAAGGATAGTTCCAGATCTGTAGTAATTTCTATAGCAACTTTGGTTACAAACTTCTGGTTAGGGCTTCTGGATTGATTTCAGTTCTGTAGAATTCATTTTATGATTAAAATCTGCCCTGAAGTTAACTCTGAACAAGCTTACACTCTTGAATTTTGGTTAATCTATACATATATTGTTCTGTCAAGCTCAGGTTTTGAAGATTGGATTGTATGAATTGCTGTATATTGAATTGGACTATTCATTCTGCTCACTACAGTGTTACAATTATTGACAGAGTGTACCAGAAAATACATAGAGTAAAGGAACTACAACCCTGTTGCATTCTACAGTGTGTCTATATAAAAAGAGTAATTTGTTGACTCCATGAATTCTGCTATGCATACTCCGTTTTGTTCTGTTATTGTTCCTATCCTATTTCATTCTATTATTGTTCATATTTTGTTTTGTTCTAATGATCAATTGTTTTCAGTTTTATGCACTACTATTTTCTACCATTTGTTACCTTGATCAAAGCCCGTATGCTGAAGTGTGACTGGTACTATGCAATGCTCATATTGCCATTTTCAACCTGATTCCAGGTCGGGGATCTGATTCCAGCAATGACCAAAAACAAAACTTAAATTGGTAAGAGGTTGAAATTTATCATGAAATATAAGCAGAAAAAAAATTTGTTTGTAGTGATGGTCAAATGTTTCCCTGTCAACACGATTTATATAATATCAATAAAGTTGTAATTTACCATTCCATCTACCGACCTTCTGCTCATAGAACCGCCCATACCTGGGAATCGCGTTGGATATCGCCGCCTTTCAGTTTCATATAGCTTTCTGAGCACTACCCATATCTGGGAATCGCGTTGGATAGATTTGCAGTTGCCTCTGCAAGTAAACTACTGCAGAAACCAAACGCTGCAGCAATTAAACCAGACACCGGAGCAATTTGAATTTTATTGCAGCGCTTTAAGCAAAATACCTGTTACATGCCCACAAAAAGCATAGATGTGGTGGCAGGCGTACATGTAACGGTGGCGCATGAGCTTGCAGGTGTACATGATGTAGCAGGGATACATGTAACGGTGCTACATGAGGCAAGCATACACGCTATAGCAGGGTACATATGCTATTGTATTATAGCAGTGGTATTAATCTCTAACATTAAACGCTAGAAAATTAATGCTAGTGCAAACATAGCATTACTTCATGCAGGAGTGAACTTGTTGTAATTACCTGTACTCCTCCGATCTTTTTCCTAACTTTTGAGCTGTATGCCTCGATTTGAGGCCCAATAAGGAGTAAAATTATATGACCGTAAGAACTTTGGTTTAAAAGTGGCAGGGACTAAGAACAAACCGGTAAACTAATGCTAAGTCCGCTACGAACGATTACTATAGTCCCTGCCAGATGCCAGATACTTCAGGGCAGATTTTAATCATAAAATGAATTCTACATAACTGAAATCAATCCAGAAGCCCTAACCAGAAGTTTGTAACCAAAGTTGCTAGAGAAATTACTACAGATCTGGAACTATCCTTTAGCTCCTTCTTTGCTCAGGATCTGCTGACATAGGAGCCACAATTCCCTTCCTTTTCATCACTGTTCTGCCTCACGTCAGCTACAGAGGCCCGAACCTGTGAGGGCTTTTACAACTGCTCGCGTTTCAGGTTTCAATATCCCTGATCACAGATGTTAGCTTGATTACAGATGTTACACTAGTTTCAATCTTGTTGCTCAGGTTTCAGGTTTCAATCTCGCTGATCACAACTGTTAACCTGATGCGACCTTAGGTGGCCTGTTGTAGAGCTTGCATGTGTTATGCTAGGGAGAGAGGTGTTAGGCACATGGTCGTCATGTAGGACCCACAAGGTGGATAAAAGTTTCGACTTTCATTTTTATTTTTATTGACATCGATTGATTTTCTTATTTTTATTTAAATTTGAAATTTCATGTTGCACTGCCGTTTCTTAGTTGAGAGCTGGTACAATTGAGAGCTTACCAGGGTTCTGCCCCATTGATTCACTCTTTGCCTCTGTCAACGGATACGACTTAACGACCCTCTTCCGTCGCCCTTACTTGGGAAGTGAAGGAAATTTGCATAGATTTGGATATTTGCAGTGAATGCTCTTTAGTTTTTACGGTTCCCTTCTGTGGGCCATCTTTGGCATGTGGTTATTATCTATGTTAATATGAAAACTATCTGTCTACTCTCATTCCTTTTCGAGAGATCAAGGTAATTGGCACCAAACTTTGGTTCTGGGTCTTTGTTTAGATATGGCATTTTCATCTATAATCTGGTTGGTGGGTGTCCCTAATTCTCTAATTTTCAGTAATGGGTCTTTGTGTTTCGAAGCGGATTAAATATCTGTCCCTTTATGTAACTGCAACTAACTGATTAAATCTCAATCAGGATCACTTGCAAGTTATTAAGATTAGTATGATTTAGATTATGTATGTTCAGCATTTTAATTTTTGAAAAAAATCTGGAATCCCAACAGGTGCCCTCAATGGTTCGACCATGTTTTTTGGGAGATAAGCTGCCTCCTAAAACCGTATTCGCATGTGGTGGCCTTTGCCCGTCCTCATGGGTTGAGTCTTTTTCTGGGTCTAGCATATGCTCTGCGGTGTCATATGTTTTCAGTTGTTTTCAGTTTTATGCACTACTATATTCTACCATTTGTTACCTTGATCAAAGCCCGTATGCTGAAGTGTGACTGGTACTCTGCAATGCTCAAATTGCCATTTTCAACCTCAAACATGTCGGGATCTGATTCCAGGTTGGGGATCTGATTCCAGCAATGACCAAAAACAAAACTTAAATTGGTAAGAGGTTGAAATTTATCATGAAATATAAGAAGAAAAAATTTTTGTTTGTAGTGATGGTCAAATGTTTCCCTGTCAACACGATTTATATAATATCAATAAAGTTGTAATTTACCATTCCATCTACCGACCTTCTACTCATAGAACCGTCCATACCTGGGAATCACGTTGGATATCGTTGCCTTTCAGTTTCATATAGCTTTCTGAGCACTGCCCATATCTGGGAATCGCGTTCGATAGATTTGCAGTTGCCTCTGCAAGTAAACCACTGCAGAAACCAAACGCTGCAGCAATTAAACCAGACACCGGAGCAATTTGAATTTTATTGCAGCGCTTTAAGCAAAATACCTGTTACATGCCCACAAAAAGCATAGATGTGGTGGTAGGCGTACATGTAACGGTGGCGCATGAGCTTGCAGGTGTACATGCTGTAGCAGGGATACATGTAACGAGGCTACATGAGGCAAGCATACACGCTGTAGCAGGGTACATATGCTATTGTATTATAGCAGTGGTATTAATCTCTAACATTAAACGCTAGAAAATTAATGCTAGTGCAAACATAGCATTACTTCATGCAGGAGTGAACTTTTTGTAATTACCTGTACTCCTCCCATCTTTTTCCTAACTTTTGAGCTGTATGCCTCGATTTGAGGCCAAATAAGATGGCGAAAGCATGAACTTTGGTTTATTAAAATAGTAAAATTATATGACCATAAGAACTTTGGTTTAAAAGTGGCAGGGACTAAGAACAAACCGGTAAACTAATGCTAAGTCCGCTACGAACGATTACTATAGTCCCTTCCTACTCGGGTTTTATAGGATGGGGATGAGTGTCCCTTTGCTAGAGATGTGAATGGTTGAAGTTTTATTGTATTATCTAACCTGCCTTGCCCGGTATGAATGTCATTATTATATTTCAAAAATGTTTCATGTATTTTTGGTAAACTGCTTATATGATTTAGTTGAGTGTTGTAAACTTTGTAAATTGCATTTAGATAATAGTAAATAAATATCAATTTATTTGGTGTTTAGTGTATGCTTTTTTTTGGGGGTTAATTTGGTTTTGTTATAAAAATGTGAACATCCAAATTCTAATACATTTTTTTATTGGATATGTGATTATTCAAATTCTAATACATCACTTAAAATATTTTTACATAATTTTGATATTAGAGATATGTTATATTAGTAAAAAAGTGGGGATTTTAAATTTTGAATGGTTTATGGAAAAAACAATTCAGAAACAAAATAGAATACAAAATAATAATAACATTGTATAAGTATGTTTTTTTTTTTTTAAATAATTGAAATATAATAAATTTTTATTAATATTAGGTAAAAGAATAAAAATTTTATAGCGAGTACTTATGATAATATTTACCAACCAGTAATCAAGATGCTATTTATTTTGTTAAATTTTTTAATTTCTTAACCTATGGTGTTTGCAAATTTTTTGAATGAGTAAATATATTTTTTTAACAAAGTGTTACTTATTAAGATCCTCATATGTTAATAAAAAAAAAGATGATACTGTATGTTAAGTAAATATTTTTTTGAAATTGCAATTTTATGCATGTCTAATATTACTTAGCAAATTTATGTTATGGCATGATTTGATATATTGGTTTAACACATAATTGTTGTATTTAAGAGTGTGTTTTAATGAAAACCTTTTTATGTTTTTAATATTATTTAGAAAATTCATATTTAACTAGTTTGACAAATGATCCTTGTTTATCTAAACAAGAGCTTTTATTACATATTTATTTTTTTTGAAAAATGAAGTGTTGCAAATTTATATTTATTTATTATTAGTATTAAAAAATTGTTTATTTTAGGTGTTTTTTTAAATTATTTGATTTAAATCTAAAATTGAAATGAGTTATTCAATAAAGTAAACATATATTATATTTTTATTTTTATTTTATTGAAATATGCAATTTCATTATAATTGATTTTTTCTTTTTTAATTAAAATGTATGTATTATTATACTTTTTATAAGTATTGTATTAAGCATTGAATTTTTTCTTTAATTGTGTATTACTTTTCTTTTGAGAAAAAAAATTACATCTTCTCCATAGTTTAACATTGTGGATTGAATTTTGTTATTTTTTATCATTATTTAAATTGTTCTAATTATTGTTGTTGGAGGCACTTATGATGCATTGGATTTTTCATTTGACCTTCTATTGGTTTGAGGTACAAACAAAAATTGTAACTCATCCATAAATTAACATTACAAATTGAATTTTATTATTTTTTTAATATTTTAATCTATTTATCTTAATCTTGATTGGTTGATCTCTTATTGTGTAATGATTACATGTGCACACAAGTAGTTTTATTTATATATAATTAATAGTATTTTTATTTATATATAATTACTAATTTTTAGTTTCTTATGAGAATGATGTAATGATGACAAGAGCAATTTTTTCATAATATAATGCAATGTGACATAGTTACTTGTAACGTACCCCCCCGGTAACCTCACATGTAAAAGCACGGAGTTAGAAATTTTTTTTACACAAATTACCCACAAGTAATTATCCAAATCAAAACTCCACATTCCTCTTTAACCTTTAGATATATTGTTAATTAGTACATAAAGTAAATTTCAATAGAGGATAGTAAGCTACATAACCATTGTCAACCACTGTTGTAGTACAATGACATAAATTGTCTGATGAATCTTACATCCATTTCATGATTTCCTTAACCATATTAATTAATCACATACTTGATATTAAGATTATCACATTAAATAAGGAATCAACATCATGAAGGATTCAACATCATCAACAGGCACAACAAGCAATCACATCATTGAACACCAATATACCCTGGAAACCCCGTAGGGTGAAAACCAACAAATGTTTAATCTTATTATTAATTGCTCGTGGGGGTTTTCACCCCTCACTCAATGGCTTATAAGGGATTCTATCCCTTATCATTGTTATAAAATATTACAATAAAATATCATTAAATGTCACATAACTAGCTAAAAGTTATTACATTTTCCATGAAACACTTTACCTACATATCACCACTTGCTACATCCTTGCAGCATGATTGTTCTATCAATGTATGATCCCACAACTCGTACTCATCTGCATGGACCATTAATTCTTTACCTACCACAATGTTAAATATAATCTATACTTTGTGTAAGTAATAAACCTTTTCCAACTTTTCCTGCCAATGTAGTCATTAACAACATTGATATTATGATTACATTTATAAATAATCATATTAACTAATATTTCCCTTTTCATAAGCACATATTCATAGAGGACAAAACACTAAGGCATTCGTTTGAAGGGACTAACTAAAACATCAATTATAATCTTCTTACATGAAAATTTACATCAACTTTATCAAAAGAACTAGTCCTTTAGCTATTACTTTTGATGCATGCAAATATGTAAAGCAATCTAACACAACTTGTTGTCTATTCCCACATGTGAATGTATATCCTTTCTAATGAAAGCTAACACAAATCTCATGTGCATACACATCTCATTCAATAAGAAACTAAGAAAATAGTTATGTTAGCATAAAAGTAATCACATATCATTTTCCTAAGGAAATATGGCTCAATAGTTCTTTTATCCATAAAAAGGACATATCTCGATAACACAATGACTATTCTTTGTGCATCCAATAGCTTATCATAATAGCCATTCTTTAATGTATGCAACACATATTCCCTTCTCTAGAATTCTATCGTCATTTCATGTAAACATTTACATACTTACTACTTAAAAGGAAGTCATTATAACCTCATTTCTCTATCTCCCTATATGTAGGTTTCTCATGCTTCTCTTTAAAGAAATTATTATAGATACCCATCTTTATGCATAAAAATCAATAAACAATAACAAGGTTAATTTAACCTTTTATGCACCAAAATCAAGAAATCAACACAACTGATCTAGCAAGACAATCTTTTCAAGAGAATATTATTTTCAAGAAAGTTAACATTATCACTTTCTCTACGTACACACAAAATCATATTTCCAATGTCACAATGGCTACCCTTTTGTGCATGCAAAATGTTTTTTTCCTAACACAATTGCTTTTACATCAATGCACATAATATTTTCATGAAACGAGTATGGATTCTGGTTCTTGTATGAACACTATTCATATGTGTTTTTTAAGAAAATAATCTCTATTTTTGTTTCAAGAGATCTCTCATAAAAGCCATTATTTTTCATACATCAAGTATGGACACTTTTTCTAAAAAGAAACTATCTTAATGACTATTATTTATGTGTATATAAAACATATGTTTTATTCAAGAAAGTTAGTAATGATTATCTATGTGTCTAGAAGCACACACTCCCTTCAAGAAACTAAAATGAAGTGAATCTAGCTCATTAGCTATTTCTATCATGCATGTGATGCGTAATTATTTCACAAAAAACTTCGAAATTAGCTAGTATCACAAAGAATTTAAGAATATATCCCTTTTCAAGAAACATTTATTAAAAAAAAATACACATTTTATTCAAAGAAAACTTGGCCACTTTTCATAATATGTCTTCAAGAAGTTTACATGTCTCACCATCTTTTCTCAAGAAGATATTTTGGCTACTTAGAAATAATTTCATTAATTTATTCCAAGAAAATGACAAAGTGACTCAGCATTTAACACACAAGATTCACATGTAATCTTTCTAAGAGAGACTACATATTTACTTTATAATAAAAATACATATTTACTTAGCTTTTATGTCCACGAATTTTTTCCACATTCTTCATTTCATACTATTATGTATATCTTATCTATATTTGGTAAGAAATATTTCAAAAATATACCCAAATAAACATACATATATTTTTCCTTCAAGAAAGTGAGCAAGTTACTTATCCTTTCCATGGCAGCCTCCTTGCCTCCATCACCTTCAGCACGGAGAAATAACTTTCCTTCAATAATAATGTGTGAAAAGTTTGATCCTTGCACTACAAACACTTTCGTGCATTCACCACACCTGTCATAACTATGTCTTGAAAAGCCTTTGAATATCATATGCATGCTTTGTTCCGTAACACTAGCCACAAACCTGTACACATAAACAAGTACCCATATAAACCAGATCCCACGACACAAACCACTACCCTCCAACGAATAAGTAGAGAGCACAAGAACATATAAATCTCATTCCAACTCCTCCTCATTGAGTTTTTATGAATATCAAGAATTAGTTTTTAAAACTAATTCGTAACTTTTTAAAAATTACTATTTCATAAATGATTTTATCTTGAGATTTTTTAGGGATGTTACATACTCCCCCCTTAATAAGAACACCGTCCTCGGTGTTCATCTTTCATTGGAACTTTAGATTCTTCTCATGATATAACCATCTAAATCGCACAAAAAATGATCCTTCCTCTTTAAAATCAAAGATTTCATTCCAAGAAATGACAATAAAGAAAAATTGTAATGTTATAACATAAGAAAAAATCAATACTCATAAGCATTTATAACTGGAAAATTATGCATGTTCTAATTTTCATCACTGGGCCCTTATTCAAATTCATAATATAATACAAAAAAAACAAATTTCTATATCAACTTGCCATTACTTACCAATTACTCTTGAAAATTATGAGCACTTTCATGTAAGCATTTTAATAGTGTTTGGACAACCCATCAACACTCCATGTTAAGTAACCTGTAATGTATGACTAACAAATTCAATCACATTAGTCACAATATTTTGATTCAAATGAAATACTTTTAACTATCAACCAATTGTGCAATGTTAGATGATTTTTAAGTCACAGTACTTTTACAAGTACTTAAAGAGCACTAACACTAATCATCAACATGATAAATCATTGCACCACATGCACACGATATTAGCTCTCAGTAAAGACATCCTCACAGTACTTCTAAAAGTATTCAGAGAGCACCTAACTCTCTAATCATCAAAACAGTGAATAACTACACCGAGTAAAAATTGTCTTAGCCCCTACTAAGACGTTCACAAGATTAGTAATACAATAAAGGAATTAAAATTTCCAATAACTCCTTATTGAACACTAAGATTATTTCATGTTGAATGTGCATAAAATATTTTACACAATTATATGTAAAATTCATTGTTAACACAACATATAATATTTAAAATATATTCTCCCATGGAAACCATAATGGAAAAAAAATTCTCTTCCCAACCCATGGAAATTAGTTTCCACAACCAGGTGGAGTCATTTTCACATCCAGATAGTTTCTTTGATAGAGACCTTACCAGGTCTAACATGGAATTCCACTGGCCAACCAGTGCAAGAATTCCAATGACCACACAGGGTCCAATATAGGATTCCTCTTAGCAGCGTCCTGCCTATTCCTCTGAGAGTGTCCCATCTATGAGGAATTTTAGGCCTCCTCCAACAGGCTCCAAATCAATAAAGTTGCCTCAGGATTTTTACCCTCTTCACCATCTTGGCAAACTCTTTTCCCTTACTGAGATCATCTATCTCTAAGGAGAGGAAATCTGAGTAGGCAAGTACCATCAACCCCTCCGAGCAGGTAACTGCCATCAACCCAAGGCATTCTAGCCTGTCACAACTATCTGCAACTGTCTGGCATGTTAAATTTCTCTTTTATCACTCTTCCCCAAAGTAATTTACATAATGAACCATATGGACATTATCATTAACAAAATAAACATGCATTTACACTTAACCATCAACATGGGTCCACAACATCTAGATTGATAGGAAACACAACTGGCGTACATGTTATGTATGCATTCTAATTTTCCAAATAAGACAATCATGCATATCATATAACATTATAATTTCTCATTTATGATTGCAATTCACATTGCAATAATTTATGTGACAAGTTTTCTTGTTGCCATTAAGCTATCCCTACTTAATCCCATCAGCAACGTTAGTTATAAATATGAATCATTTAACAAGTATTAAATTTCCAAATCATTTTAGTTTGAGGCACAATACTATCATGCATAAAAGTATATGCAAATATTCATTAATGCGTAAATGCCAATGATAGTTGAGTTAATAATCTAAACATTTCCAATTTCCCACAATGTATTGCCATCAACAAACAGATACACGAAGTAACTACCATAATCACTTGTTTGAAAATTGTAACAAGCTTAAATCAAATTCAATTCACGCATATAAGTGCTATTAGTTAGTCATACACCACTGACCAATCAAAACTACCAATAATCTTAATGAAACCATGGCAAAAAATAATCAAAAATTAGTTATTACAGTCAAGTCTCATTACTCGGCTCATTGTTTATTTTCAGTATCTAAAGGGGTTCTTACAATGTCTTTTTAAAACACTATATCATCATATTCAAGGACATTCCCTGTATTTTTCATTCATGCATTGACTCATTAAAATTAGTTCATTGTAACTTCAATCATGTTCATTAAATGTATCATTATTATTGCCATATTTGCAAAGCAAAAGTTGGTAGTTGATTGTCATTTTACTTAATGAGTGCTCAATATTGTTCATAAGTGTAATGAGTGTTCAATATTGTTCATAATTGTGACAAGAGTTTTATTGTCTTTTATCCTCATTAAGAATCCAATGTCATGAACATAGTTATGCAACAAACTTTTTTACTTACTACGCAAAGCAGTTATAACATGAATCACACATATCATGTCAAAAGTAGTGTACTACGTAAATCAATATGTAGATTGTTAAACTCAAACTTGAGTTGATGCACATTGGTGGCATACCTCAATTTTTTTTTCCGCTTACCAATTCCCAAAGGTGCCAGTGCTACAACCTTTAACTCGTATACCACTTGTAACATACCCCGGTAACCTCACATGTAAAAGTAGGGTGTTAGAATTTCTTTCTACACAATCTAACCACAATTAATTTTCCAAATCACAAATCCACATTCCTCTTTAGCCTTTAGATATATTGCTCATTAGTACATAAAGTAAATTTCAATAGAGGATAGTAAGTTGCATAACCATTGTCAACCACTATTGTAGTACAATGACATAAATTGTCTGATGAACCTTACATCCATTTCATGATTTCCTTAACCATATTAATTAATCACATACTTGATATTAAGATTATCACATTAAATAAGGAATCAACATCATCAAGGATTCAACATCATAAACTAACACAATAAGCAATCACATCATTGAACCCCAATATACCCTGGAAACCCCGTAGGGTGAAAACTAACAAATGTTTAATCTTATTATTTGACACTCTTGAGGGTTTTCACCCTTCACTTAATGGCTTATAATGGATTCCATCCCTTATCCATTGTTATAAAATATTACAATGAAATATCATTAAATGTCACATTACTAGCTAAAGGCTATTACATTTTCCGTGAAACCCTTTACCTACATATCGCCACTTGCTACATCCTTGTAGCATGATTGTTCTATCAATGTACGATCCCACAACTCGTACTCATCTGCATGGACCATTAATTCTTTACCTGTGATAATGTTAAATATAATCTATACTTTGCATAAGTAATCCAATTTTTCCAACTTTTCCTGCTAATGTAGTCATTAACAACATGGATATCATGATTACATTTATAAATAATCATATTAACTAATATTTCCCAAATTTATAAAAATTTATTTTTCCCAAATTTTCACTTCTTAAAAAATATATCTTCTCATAACCAACATCGGTCATAAATAAATTTGTTTTTTATAAATAAATATAATTCATTGGAATTTGAAAATTTTATAAAAATAATATTACTATTCCAATCTAACTATCTATCAATCAAATACTACTAACTACTATATAGCTAATATGTAACCATTGTTTTTATTCTGTAATCATGATCACCCTAATTACAACCTTTACGCAACACAACGCCATTAATAAATACATCTTTTTGGTACAATAAATTTTACATACATTTGCAAATCATTAGACCCTCACTTTCCAGTTCTCACGTCAACGAACCCAAAAGAAGCGAACTGAACGTTCAGACTCCAGTTTCGCGAAATGATTGCAAATGCCGAATCCCAATTTGACGTCCAATTAACTATTCAGAATTTTGCGTCCCAGAAACCCTCGAGATTGGTTGGATGATATGAAAGACAAGTTGCATTCAAAACCCACCCTATTTTATATTTTAATCTGCGAAAATCAAAATAATTGCAGCGAGCTTTGCCGATCTAAAATTTAGTTTTAGATCTTGTGAAATGAAACATGTTTTTGTTGTCAAATCTCTTTTCAAATATATGTTTTTGGTCAATGCAATAAAGTTCCATTTTAACGTGGAGATATTTGACTCGTGATGTGAAATAATTCAACAAAGTAATTGGAGACACGTTATTTAAAGTTATTTATAATTGATATGTAATTCTAATTATACAAGTATTATATTACAAAATGTCAATTAAATAAAATATAAATTATCTAAAGTTATTTATAATTTATACGTAATTTTAATTATATAAGTATTATATTACAAAATGTCAATTAAATATAACATAAATTATGAATATTATGGTATAAAATGTTCATTATTTAATATAAATTTGAGAAGGATTTTTTGAATTTTACAATACTAGTTTTAGTTGGTTATATGGGAAATGTTTGTTTTTTTTTCCGAAGGTGGCAAAACCTATCAAACTCAGGTGTCAAACAACAGTGAGGACAGCCATCTCTGGCTGCTATCCGCGAATGTCGGTTTGACTCATACTGTTATCAAGGAAAACCACGCCACCTGTAATAACCCGCTGGTGGTCCGTAAGGGAGCAGGCTTTCACTCCTGCCAGATGCCTCTGGGTTAACCTGTTTCCTTACGTCCGAGGAAGACGAGCTCTTAGCCAAGCAGAAGCAGTTTTACGGTCCAGGCCGTTATGGGAAATGTTTGTTATTAAAAATATGTGTTGAATATATAAATAGATTTAATTTTTAAAAAAATTGTTATATGGGAAATGTTTGTTATTAAAAATATGTGTTGAATATATAAATAGATTTAATTTTTTGAAAAATTTATGGGTGATTAAGATTATGTAGATTTCATAACTTAAATTTGTAATTTCAATCATTATTTTTTAGGACATTAATTAAAATTTAACAAATTTTTGGATTTTAGAAGAAATCTAACCAATTTCAGGTAAATTTGACCAAAATAGAACTATAACTTAAACTACAATTAAATATTAAAAAAGTAAAATATTTAAATTTATACTTCGAACAAACTTTACCAAATTTTACATAATACTAGGGCAGTAACATAGCTTAAAATACTTATTTAATCTTGATTTTTGAGTATTTTGAGTGATAATCACATTGAAATTCATTTGTGGACCAACTAGTCTGGTTCATCATCAGCAAATTCAGGTTAAATAGAGAAATTGGATGAAGAGAGAGACCATTCCGACAACTGGAATGTAACTTTAGAAAATATATGTCTTTTAAAAAATAAGAATGAAAATGTGTTTTTTTTTACGTATGAATGTATTAACATTGGGATGTCTTGAGTATTTTTTTTGTCAATAACTTTTTACCAGTTTAGAGGTTGGGAGCTAATTGTTGTGGTTGAGGCAACAAACTATGGTTATGAGGCAAGTGAATGTGAGACCTAGAATAAAGTGGATCAAAACCTAGGAGTAAATAGGTTGAAGGAGCGTAGGGGTGGGAATAGGGCCCTAATGAAGAGGGGATAATGAAGGAATAAGGCCCTAGGGTAGAGGAGACGGTGAAGAAATAAGGCCTTAGGATAAGGCATGAATATGGCCCTAGGGAAGAGGGTTTAGGGTAGCACAACCCTTATGTGCTCTTCATGCTACTTTCATTCTTGGAATACATAAGAATATCATCCAAAATTACTTGGACAAAGTGGTCCAGAAGCTTTTGGAACAAGCGATTCATGAGGCTCGTGAACATATTCAGTGCATTGCGCAAACCAAACCTCACTACAACAAACTCGTAATGCTTAAAGTGAGTTACAAAGGTGGTTTGTGGGATGTCACCTTCCTTAATCCTTAACAGGTCATATCTACTTACGAGATCTATTTTAAAGGAAACCACTGCTCCTATCATTTGATCAAATAGATCATCTCTTCTAGGTATAGTAATCATATTCTTTAATGTGGTAAATAATCCCACTCTCAGTGCGGTAGCTCGATTCAATGTTGATATTACAACCTAGTATAAAGGAATTGTGGTAAAATTATTTTAGATTCATTCTCAACCATAAATAAAATTTCTCCCTATCCAAACGAAGTAATATATTTTTATAGCAACTTTGGAGAGATAAAATAATTAAATGTGCAAAAAAAAAAATTATGTACCGACTTTGAATAGTAGAGAGATGTATAATTTTTATATTTTTTTTAATATTTCATTAAGAAAATAAAATGAATGACTTGAATATCCATATTAACTAATTCGTTTGAATATTAATTTATCTAGAAAGCATATATACATAAAGAACTAATTGGCATTATTATGGGGCCTAACTTATTTAATTATGCTCGAGGTGACATTCCAGGAAGATTACTTGATGGAACACCTTAATGTAATAGCTAGTTAGAAACAGAATGAGAATATCTATCTGATGGGATGCTGAGAAGTGACTTCCAGTGGCTGGAGAGAGAATGGTTGGACGTTTACCATTTTTCTTCATTAAAAATGACTTTAATTAGTCGTTTAATTAAGGAAAAATAATTATTTGAAGGAAAAGGCACAAAAGTGGGTGAAGTGAAATAAAATAAAATTAAAAAGTCAGTTAAGATAAAGTCAATGGAGGAGCTTTGAGAATAATAAAATAAGGTGCTTTTAGAGGCTTGGCGATCTATCCACCAGATCTATAAAAGAGGAGCCTAAGGTGATGATTTTGAGACATCTTGGATTTATGCACTATATTTGTGGTTAGGTTTTGAGAACCCAGAAACCCTAGGGTGATTCAGTGAGAGTGAGCGAGTACCCATCAATTCCCTTGGTGGATCCATTCAGGATTCAGAGGTTGCAATTTATTGCTTTTTAGTTTGTTTTCGATTGTAATCTACTCGGGGTCATCATCTTAGTGATATTCCTTCTCGTGTACAATATTATTTACATATTAATAAAATAAGGCTAAGATCTTTTGCATGTTAATATTTTCTATTATTCAATTGAAAATTCTATTTCCCTTTTTGCTGTAACTTTTGTGGTTTAATTTGTGAAAATTGTTTATGGTGTTGACAACTTAAATTTATGAAGCTATTTTATGCAAATTTTATATTTGGGTCATTACAAATTAGGTATCAAAATTGGGAATGAGATCCTTTTGTTTATGGGATAAGAAATTTGTCTCAACATAACTATTTGACTTTTATGTTTAAAAAAATATATGTATTCGATCTCTCTAGATTTTTATTTGTGACATTTTATAAGGAAACACATACTCTTTTTTCGCTGAAGAAAGAGTCGATCCTTCTATTTCATTAAATCAAAATTAAAATTACAGCATGTACAAAACCTGACGTCCTCATGGACTCAGGAAAACCAAGGGCTATCTTTCTCAGGAATGACCCTACCCTTTACACCTTACAAAACTATTGTCTCTTAAAATTTCTTAGGTTGAACAATATGATTCAAAAACCTAAATGGAAACTTCGTTGAATCCCCAAGTCTTTGTCACGTCAAGCCTTGCAAAACAACACGTTCAACACTAACCGTCGATTTCTAATGCTAAATCGAACGGCGCAGAGAAGTATTACATAGCTGAACTGTCTGAACTTTAATGCCCGACGGAGGGTGGTTTTTATAACCCCTCTCGTGCCATGTGTCGGGAAATTAGTGGGATCGCTCCCAAAATCCCAAAACCATTTACGATTAGGGAACCGAGTGATCACCCGCAAACCTCTTAGCGTTTGGTTTTCCAAACCATGAGAGGAAAACAGGGGAAAAGCCTCCGCCGGATAATTCCAACTATCCTTCCCACACCAGCACATCTTGGAACTAGCAACATAGACTGCCGCCAACTGAGAAAGGAATCTTATCGTGAAAAATGAAAGAGAAGGGGGAATGATCCGTTTACACCAGGGTGTAGAATGATTGCTCAGAGATTGCCCTTGATTAAGGTACCAACCACAGTATTGAGATCGAACTAGCTTAGAATTCATCATTCTGTTCCTTTCACTCTGGCCCAATATTTAAAAATTTCTCTGTCCTATGCCGCTTGTTCCTCACAGAGTGCTTTCAATCCATCCTGAGGCATCTCCCGCCATTTCATTTCAATTCTTCATTTTGTGTTAAATACTCCTTGGTTGGCTAGTTTATTGGCTTCTTGTCGAACATGATTGAATCTAACGGTTCAGATACTCAAAATATGATTTTGAATTCTTTGGTACACTTGAATTAGTCTCGAGTGTTTTGAAACCTTCTCCGGCGCTGCTCTGAAGCTGATTCTCTTAACTGCATTTATGGAGATCTCTGAGTCTGCTTCTATAATGACATTGGAGTTATGATTTGAATCAACAACTCAAGACAATGTTCCAAAGCCATTAATTTGACCATATTGTTGGTAGCTTTACCTAAATGGCAGTGAAAAATAAAGATTATGTTTCTTTCTTCATCTCTTAACACCGCTCCATAACCAGCTATTCCAGGATTGAATTTAGATGCCCCATCAATATTTCATTTCAGATAACCCTTCGGTGGAGGATGCCAAAACTTCTTTTCCATTTCCAAATGTTTTCCTTTTCTGCTTAGTTCATTGGGAATGATCTCTTGCATTCTCAGTTGCCTGAGTATTCTAGTTTCCTTATCTGTGGGAGGGTTCTTGGGATAATTGTGAATAGTGGTACTAATTGTCTCCTTAATCTGCTTCAAGATCAGATTGAACAGGTGAAAAGGAATAGTTTTTTCATCCTTGAAAATTCTTTTATTCCTTTCTTTCCAAACATTCCAGATAATGAAGTTTGGTGTAAAGGCCCAGCCTAGATTAAGGAGATCATTCTCCGAAAATTTTCTTCTCCACTTGTTCAGGGTGTTAATGATACCTGTTTTATCTCTGTCTGACAGCTCAAAACTGATTGCAAAAGAATCCCACAACTAGGTTGTGTAGGTGCAGTTGTTGAGGATATGCTCCATAGTCTCCTCTTGGTCTTCACATAGCTTACGTCTAGAGGGCCCTAAAACCCCTCTTTTCCTTATATTGTCTCAAGTTAAAATTTTCTTGTGGTGAACTAACCACATGAAAAGCTTGATTTTTATCCACCCTTGGCAGCTCCAAAGTTGTTGCCAGGATTTCTCCGAAACATCGGAATCAAGTTTCAAGATAATTCTTTTTGCTTCCTTAAGATTAAAGGTTCCTTATTTGTTGAGGCCCCATATTAACTGATCCTTCCCCTCTGTTACCAAGATTCTCCTTTGTTTTAACCTGCTCATAATTGCTTCTACTTTTATTTTTATGGCACCATCATCTTTGCACTCTATGCTTTTCCAGTTTCTCCACTTTTTAGAGTTATTAGGAAGATTCCATAAATCTTTGACTTTGATGAATCCTTGGGAGTCTGTTTCCTACTTGAGGCTCATAAAGTTTTCTTCTAATAGTGTTGGTTCTTGCTGCCATTTGTCTTCCCCGAAGAGAGCTAGATCTCCTGCTCTGATTTAGCAGAAACTGTTGTTTTAAACTAGGCTTCTATTTTCCCAGGCTTTGTTCCAGACATAAGAGCCCTTTATGTTTCTGGACATTCTTATGAGATCATTAGTTTGCCACAAGCTTGCATACTTATCTTTCCAGATCTTATCCCATTGAGCTTCTGGTTCTTTAACCCATCTCCACAAAGTTTGGCTCCTAAAACTTTACTCAAAGTTTCTTGATCATCTAAGCCCAAAGCCCCGTACCTCTTAGGTTTACAGATTTTCTCCTAGGACACAAGGGCCCATTTCCTGTTTCCTCTTTGCCCCGAAGGAAGTCTCTCTAGATGTTCCTAAACTGCTATAGGACACCTTTGGGAGCAGGGAGGGCTGATAAAAAGAAAATAGGGATATATTGAAGAATGGCCTTTGTCAGAATCAACCTACCAGCAAGGTTCAGAGATCTGATAGTCCATTTTTTGACTTTATCTTGCATCTTGTTGAGCACCGGTTCCCATATAATTTTGTGCAAAGGCTTGTCTGTGAGGGGAATCCCCAAATATTTTGAGGCGAGGGAATCCCTTTGAAAGCCCAGAATCTTGGAGATGTTCCTCTAAATTGCAATATTAGTATTTAAGGAAAAAAAAAATTGATTTGGAGAGATTAAATTCCATACCTGTGGCCAAGGCAAAATCATTCAAGATTTGTTTATATGCTAAGGCTTCTTTGATAGTGGGAATGCCTTGCAGCATCGTGTCGTCCACAAATTGTTGGTGAGTCATTTTCTGACCATTCTCCATTAATTGAAGTCCTTTAATCTTTCCCAAGGCTTTGGCCTGATTAATGGACCTGCCCAGTCCTTCCATCATGATGATAAATAGAAATGGAGAGAAGGAGTGAAGATCTCAGAGGGAGAGCCATTTACCAAAATGGAAAAGCTGGACGAAGTTACGAGAGCCATAATCCATCTGACCCAGTTGTGGTTGAACCCAAAAGTAATAAGGACCTTCTTCATATAGATCTAATTCACCTTGTCATACACCTTGGTAATATCTAATTGAATGATCATACCCGCCTACTTCTTGCTGGTTAGTGAGTGAACTACCTCGTGGGCTTGAATAATATTATTTAAGATTTGTCTGCCTTCCACATAACCAGATTGTTCCCCTGAAATCAGAGAAGGAAGCAGAGGTTTGAGTCTGCTAGCCAAGACCTTGGATATGATATTGTAGACCACATTACATAAAGCAATGGGTACGAACTTGTTGGCAGTTAGGGTTGAATCTTGTTTGGGGATCAGGGAGATGAAGGAGGTGTTGAGGGCTTTCAGAATTGTTCTGTTTCTTCTAGAGTCCTCCACAACGTTCAGAATGTCTTGTTTGACAATGTTCTAGCAATCCTTTAAAATGTCTGCATTTAAACCATCAGGTCCTGGAGCTTTGCCATTCTGCATGTCTTTAATAACCTCACTGACTTCCTCTTTGGTGACAGGTTTATTCAGGTTAAAATTGTCCTCTCTTGAAACCAGCTTAGGGATATTTTTTGTAATTTCTTTGATACATTGCTCTCTATCAGGATTGTTTTCCTTTGTGATGCTTTTGAAATGTTGTATCAACACAGCTTCGATATTCTTATGAGAGGTCTGAAGCACCCCATTCTCATTTAATATCGAAGAGATTCTATTGTGAGCTCTATTGGCCATGGTGGATCTGTGGAAAAATTTTGTATTACGTTCACCTTCTTTGAGCAATTGAATTCTAGATTATTGTCTCCAAAATGCTTCTTCTTGTTTACATAGGTTCTCCCATTCTTGATGGTGTTTATCAACTTGCTCATTTTTGACTTTATCAAAACCATCAGAGATTAGTGCTTGATTAAGTTCCTGTAGTTTGGATTCCACTAATTTTTTGTCCACAAAAATGTTGCCAAAATCCTTATTGTTCCATTTTTATGTGCTGAAGTCTTTTATGGAGGAGGGACATTTTAGTGCCTTGGATCTGCAAATCTTTAGCCCACCCTTTTTCAATGTTGCTGATGAAATTTGGATGGGAGAGGCAGATATTTTCAAACTTGAATGGTCTATTTCTGGGATAATCAATCCCCTTGATTTCTAATTGAATCGGCCAGTGATCAGAGCCTCCAAAGGGGAGAACTCTAGATTTTATTTCATTACTTGCGAGCATAAGCTCCTCTGAGATCAAAAATCTGTCTAACTTGGAGGCGACCTGAGCCTCACCTCCGCTTTTATTATTCCATGTAAAAAGGCCATTGTGCGTTTTTTAGTCTACCAGTTTCAGATCTTCTGAGAAGGAGTGAAATGTTTCTGAGTCTTTACTTAGCAATCCATTACCTCCTTTTTTTCTAAAAGAGATTTAATCATGTTAAAATCTCCTCCTATGACCCAAGGTATTTCTTCATGTCTGCTTCTAAGATCTACAAGGGAGTTTAGGAATCTGAGTTTCTCATCTATTCTTTGAGGACCATAAACATTTGTGACCATAAATTATACTCAACCCCTACGGGTTGAATAATTACTGATAAATAATTTCTTGAGGCCTCCACATCTAATATGTTGACTTTTTGGGGATTCTAGAGAGTGAGAATGCCTCTCATTGTCTTCTCTACTTTAACTTCAAGAAACTCAAATCTATTTAGCTATTTGCTATGGATTTGTTTTAATTTCTGAATGGAGCATTTTGTTTCCTGAATGAAGATTATATCTGGTGTTTCTATTTTCATTTTATTACTTAACATTCTTTGTTTTCTTTTACTACCTAGACCTCTGATATTCCAAGATATGAACTTCATAATTAAAGATTTGTAAAGGAGTAACTGGTTAGATCTTTCATCTTACCCGAATCTATCATTAGCTTTCCACACTCCATTAAGAGCTCATTTTTCTTTTTCCTGCCCCTCTTCTTTCCTGGATTTCTGGTCGCTAATCCTGGAGTTGATTTCATAGTTTTCACACCTCTGTGCTCCTGCTTGTGAATATTTTTACCTTTCTCCAACTCTTTTTCCTACGTTTTCCATAAAAACAACTGTTGTATTATGTTACATTCTTCTTGGGGTAGTGAATCTATTCCTCCTTTGGTTCCCTGCCTTAAGAATCCTTCCAAATCCAGGTTTTCCTTGTCAAGAATTTCCTGAAGTTCATGATCTTCCAGATCTATTTCACTATGGGTCATTTCCTAGTCCGTTTCCATTTCTGTTTCACTCATTGACCTTTCTTTTTGATAGCCCATATCTTGAGTTTGTGTGTTATTTTCTTCTCGCTCTTTTTCATTGGGACCTACTTCCTGAGATTGATTTTCCTTTGCATTTTCTTCATTCTCTTCCAGCACTTGGAACTTGTTCTGATTGACCTTCTACGCCTTGTTATGTTGTTGCTTTAGTCCCTTTTTTCCTTCTTTTCCTCTACTAGTCACCCTCTGAAAACTTTATGAGTCCTTCCTTGTATTGAGTTTCCCTTTGTTATCTTCTTTGCTGAGGGGACAGTCTCTGAACAAATGACCATGCTCATGGCATTTGCGGCATCTGAATGGGATATGCTCATAGTCCATTGTCTGCACCCACTCCTCATCGAAGACTTCCAAAATGACTTAATCCGGAAGAGCTCCTGATAGATCCATTTCCACACATATCCTTGCAAAGGAGGTGTATTTCCCTCTTCTTGTAGCTTCAGAAACTTTGACAAAATGCCCTAGTTTATTGCCAATGGCCACTAGTGATTTCGTTTACCAATAATCCGGAGGTAGAGAATAGAGCCTTACCCAAACTGGAACAGAAGTGAAAGTCTCCCACTGTGGGATGAATTTCATCCTCCAAGGCCTCATATAGAGACCGACTGCTACATAAAAGTATGGTCCTCCTTCGAATATTCTGTCTTTATCTTCGATGTTTGAGAACACCACTGTAAAGAATCCCTTTGACCCAAGATGCAGGTCAATGCTTCCTTTGGGTTTCTAGTGATACTTGATCCACATCTGTAAAGCTTTTTTAGTGGGCCATAGTCTCATGAATTTACAGATAATGGCATAGGTCCCCATGAGGAAACGCATACTCTTAATCATTAATTAATTTTCAAATAAATAACTAATTTTAATTATATATAATATTATAAATATAAACATATAAAGAAAAATAAATATAATCTTATAGAAAAAACAAATGATATATATCAACTTTAACATATCCCAATTTAAACAATTTTCAAATAAATAACTAATATTATAAATATAAACATATAAAGAAAAACAAATAGTATCCTATAGAAAAAGACAAATGATATATATCAACTTTAGCATATCCCAACTTAAACAAAGGCTGCAGGCAGTGTAGCCCCTGCTGAGTCAGACAACAATTAATAAAACAGGTCATAACCAAAACACTAATAAGTTTTTTCTAACATCAATATATTTTATCCTTTTACATTTAATCTATCTATATATGAAATTAATTTTGGGAGGAGATAAATGGAATGAAATATCAAAATATAATATTTGAAGATAGATATAGGAAAAGAAAATTTTCAAAATCGATTTTAAGAGCACCATGTTGAATACGTTTAATTTACTTCTAACTAATTTTATAAATAATTGTGATTTTTACTTTATTGAAACAAAATTATAATTTTCTAAATTTTAATCAATTAAAATAAAATATTATTGTTGCAGTGAAAATTCTCATGACTTCAAGTTTATGATTGCTTTTTATTGAAAATTAAAAATCCCTTCGAGAATATCATTTATATATCAGATATCAGAAACATATTTAAATTTGAAATTTACATATCAGATATCGGAAGCATATTTAAATTTGAAACTTTTCTCCCATCCATGTTAATGATATGTCACAGTCGCACACCGTGTACAGATCGATAATCTACTCACTCACTATGAAGAAAATTTGACAAAAACATCCTATTTCCAACTATTCTGAAATACAAACCTCATTGCCAATTATTTTGAAATATAATATTCATCTGTTTTTTCACCTGCACCAAAGTTATACAATAACTCTCTCAAATTTAATTACTAAACATATTAATACCAACCAGGGCTGTTGTGTAGCCCCTATGGGGTCTGAAAACAATTATAAAACAAATCAGAACCAAAATACCAATAAATTTTTATCATCTGTCTTATTAGCTCAGTGGTTTAGATAACGTGTCAAAACGGACAACTGGGCAGCCTTCTCTGTTGAAGTATGAGTACATATATGGAAAACATAACTCCTTGATATACAGATATATGTTTACATAATTTGGATATTAGAAATATGTTATATGGGTATGAAAGTGGGGATTTTGAATTGTATATGGAAAAAATAATTTAGAAATGAAATAAAAAAGAGAATAATAATAGCAGTACACATTTTTTTTAAATAAGTGTGATGTTAATAAATTTTTATTAATAATGAGTAAAAGAATAAAAATTTTATAACTAGTAATTGTGATACTATTTTAGTAACGAATAATCAAGATGCTATTTACTTTTGTTGAATCTTTTAATTTCTTAGTGTATGTTGTTTGCAAGTTTGTCCTAGTGTATGTGGTTTGCAAGTTTGTTGGATGAGTAGTTAAGTAAATATTTTTTTAAGTGATATGTTAGAAATTGCAATTTTATACATGTTTAATATTATTTTAATTTTTAAAAGATGATGTTGTATGTGAAGTAAATATTTTTTTATGTGATAGGTTAGAAATTGCAATTTTATAGATGTCTAATATTATTTAACAAATTTATTTTATGGTATGATTTGATATATTGAGATTGTAAAGTCACAAATGTGTTTAAAAGTTTGTTTTAATAAAAACAAATGGTTTATTTTTCAATATTATTTAGAAAAATTATGTTTAATTGATTCAACGTATAATTGTTGTATTTAAGAGTTTGTTTTATGAAAACAATTTTTTTTTGTTTTTAATATTATTTAGAAAATTTATGTCTAACTAGTTTGATACATGATCCTTGTTTATTAAAAAAAGAGTTTTTACAATATTTTTTTTTTGAAAAATAAATTGTTGCTATAATTAGAATTAATTTTTTTTTGATGTTAGTTATAAAGGTGATTTTTGGGATGTCACCTTCTTTAATCCTTAACTGATCATATCTAGTTACGATATCTATTTTAAAGAAAATTGTTGCTCGTATCATTTTATCAAATAGATCGTCTCTTCTAGGTATAGTATACATATTCTTTAATGTAGTAAATAATTAGTCTGGGTGTGGTAGCTTGGATCAATTTTGATATTACAATATAGTATAAAGAAAATGTGATAAAGATATTTTAGATTCATTCTCAGATATAAATAAAGTATCTCTCTGTCCAATTGAAGTAATATAATTTTACAGCAACTTTGGAGGGGCAAAATAATTAAATGTGCATACTTTTGAATAGTAGAGAGATGTATAATTTTTATTTTTATATTTCATTAAAAAATTTAAATAAATGACTTGAATATCCATATTAACTAATTTGTTTCAATATCAATTTCTCTAAAGACGATTTTACGTAAAGAACTAATTAGCATTATTATGGGGTCTAATTTAAATAATTATGCTCGATGTGGCATTCCAAAAAAGATTATTTGATGGAATGTAATGGCTCGTTGGAATCGGAATGAGAAGATTTACAGGATGCTGGGATTCAAGGAAGATTATTTGGTGGAATGTAACAACTCGTTGGACCTAGAATGAGAAGATCTACATGATGGATGGGATGCTCAGAAGTGAGAGTATGGTGGGCAATTTACCATTTTCCTTAATTAAAAATGACTTTAATTCGTCATTTAATTAAGGAAAAATAATTCTTTGGATAAAAATGGCCAAAAGTGACTGAAGTAAAAAAAAATTAAAAAGTCAGTTAAGATAAATTCAATTGATGAGCTTGAAGTGGAATAAAACAAAATTAAAAAGTTAGTTAACATAAATTCAATGGAGGAGCTTCTAGAATAATAAAACAATAAAAAAATGTTGTTTTTAGAGGCTTAAAGATCTATCCATCATATCTATAAAAGAGGAGGAGGAGTTCATTTTGAGACATATTGGATTTGTGCATTCTTTCTGTGGTGAAGTTTTTAGAACCCAGTTCTCTACTTCAGCACTAGCGCTAGGACAAAAACCCTAAGGTAATTCAGTGAGAGTGACCCAGCACCCATCTGGTGCTCTCTTCCCTTGGTCGATCCATTCAGGATTCACAAGTTGTAATTTATTGATTTTAAGTTTGTTTTGGAGGTGACATTATTGTAGATCTACTTGGGGTCATTTTCCTGCTCTTGTACTAGCTTATTTACATATTAATAAAATAAGGTTGAGATCTTTGCATATTTATTTTGCTTATTATTCAATTGCAAATTCCATTTTCCTTTTTGCCATAAATTTTTTAGTTTAATTTGTGCAAATTGTTTATTGTATTGATGACTTAAATTTGGAACCTATTTTCTGCAAATTTTATATTTGGGTCATTACAAGTTAGTACCAAAATTGTGAATAAGATTTTTTTGTTTATAAGACAAAGAATTTGTCTCAACATAATTATTTAATTTCTAATATTTAAAAAACGTACATATTTTATCTCTTTAAATTTGACTTTGTGACATTTTATAAAAAAAAAACACAAATACTTAATTATTAAATTTTCAAATAAATAACTAATTTTAATTATATATAATATTATATATATATAAATATAAAGAGAAACAAATATACACCTATAAGAAAAGACTATTCATATATATCAGCTTTAATATATCCCAACTTAAATAAGGCTTCCATGGTATTTATCCTTACTGCGTGATTATCGTCCTCTTTAAATAGGTCTATGGTTGTTATCCTGGAATGGTCATCTTAATTGAAGGATTGTATTTTTTCTTAAAGTGATTATATGATTTTGTGGTGTGTTATAAAGTTTCTAAAAATGTATTTAGGTAATCCTAAGAAATATAGGTTACGTATTTGCTTTTTATTGTATTCTTTTTCTAATTAGGTTGATTCACTATAGAGATTTGAATAGTTGAAGTTTACTGTATTATCTAAACTATTCTGCCCGGTATGAATGTCATTATGATACTCCGAAAAAGTTTCATGTATTTTTGGTAAACCGATTATATGATTTAGTTGAGTGTTGTAAAGTTCCAAATTCTAATTCATTATTTAAATTATTTTTCATAATTTGGATATTAGAAGCATGATATATAGGCATGAAAATGGGGATTTTGAATTTTGAATGGTATATGGAAAAAACAAATTAGCAATAAAATAGAAAACAAAATAATAACAATATTGTATAAATTGGTTTTTTTTTTAAATAATTACAATATTAATAAATTTTTATTAGTATTAAGTGAAAAATAATTTTTTTAGTTAATACTGAATGTTTACTAAATAATTGCAATATTAATAAATTTTTATTAATATTAAGTAAAAGAATAAAATTTTTATGATCAATACTTATGATAATATTTACTCACAAATAAGATGCTATTTATTTTTTTTAAATCTTTTAATTTCTTAGTGTATGGTGGTTACAAATTTGTAGATATATATATATATATATATATATAACAAAGCGTTACTTATAAACATCCTTATATTTTAATTTTTTGAAAGATGATGTTATAGGTTAAGTAAATGTTTTTTTAAGTGATATGTTAGATATTGTAATTTTATGCATCTTTTATATTATTTAGCAAATTTATGTTAGTGTATGATTTGATATATTGGGATTATAAAGTTACAAGTGTGTTTAAAATATTGTTTTAATAAAAAGAAATAGTTTATTTTTTAATATTATTTAGAAAAATTATATTTAATTGGTTTAACTCATAATTGTTGTCTTTAAGAGTGTGTTTTAATGAAAACATTTTTTTTTTCTAATATTATTTAGAAAATTTATATTTAACTAGTTTGACACATATCCTTGTTTATCTCAACAAGAATTTTTACTACATTTTTTTTTGAAAAATGAAGTATTGCAAATTTATATTTATTTATGATGAGTATTAAAAAATTGTTTAGTTTATATGTTTTTTTTAAGTTCCTTTATTAACATCTAAAATTGAAATGAGTTATTCAATAAAGTAAACATATATTTTATTTTTATTTTTATTTTATTGAAATATGCAATTTCATTATAATTGATTTTTTCTTTTTTAATTAAAATGTATGTATTATTAAACTTGTTATAAGTATGGTTTTAAGCATTGATTTTTTTTAATGGGCTATTATTTTGCTTTTGACCAAAAAAATTGCATCTTCTCCATAATTTAACATTCTAGATTGAATTTTGTTAATTTTTTTATTATTATTTAAATTGGGCTGATTATCCTTGTTGGAGGCACTTATGATGCATTGGGTTTTCGTTTGACCTTCTATTAGTTTGAGGTAAAAAAAATTGCAACTCATCTATAATTTAACATTATAAATTGATTTTTTTTAATATTTTA
The DNA here is from genome assembly GCA_031772625.1 of Pinus tabuliformis. NCBI lineage: Eukaryota > Viridiplantae > Streptophyta > Pinopsida > Pinales > Pinaceae > Pinus > Pinus tabuliformis. The sequence continues at coordinate 500,337,781 of CM062812.1, read as the reverse complement.
ATTTATTTATCTTAATCTTGATTGGCTGACCTTTTATTTTGTAATGATTACATGTGCGCACTAGTAGTTTTATTTACATATAATTACTAATTTTTAGCTTCCTATGAAAATGATGTAATGATGACAGAACAAATTTTTCATAATATAATGCAATGTGGCATAGTTATTACAACAGAAATTTTCTGCAATAGAAATTTTGCTTTTGCTATGTGAGATAATAGAAATTTTGTGCAATAACTTCTTAGTTACAATAATCATGGCATGATTCTTAGAATTTGATATAATTGTAATTATTATTTTTTATTAATTTATTTATATATGTGAGAAAAAATAAAAAATAAAATAAAATTAATAAATTAAAATCAAAACAAAATTAAAAAACCATATCATCCATAAAATTATTTTTCCCAAATTTTCAATTTTTAGAAAAGATATCTTCTCCTAACGAACATCATTCATAAATAAATTTATTTTTTATGAGCGAATATGATTCATTGGAATTTGAAAATTTTACCATGTATGCAGCAATTATTTTTATTCTATATCATTATAACCATAATTACAACCTTTACAGAACGCAAAGCCATATTAATAACTAAATCAGATTTTTGTACAATAAATTTAGCTTACATTTGCAAATCATTAGAGGCTCACTTTCCAGTTCTCACGTCAACGAACCCAAAAAAGAAGCGAACTGAACCTTCAGACTCCAGTTTCGCGAAATGATTGCAAATGCTGAATCCGCAATTGTACGTCCAATTAAGTATTTAGAATTTTGCTTTCGAGAAACCCTGGAGATTGGTTGGATCATATGAAAGACACGTTGCATTCAAAACCCTCCCTATTTTATATTTCAAACTGCGAAAGTCAAATAATTGCAGCGAGCTGTGCGGATCTAAACTTATTTAGTTTAAGATCTTGTGAATTGAAACAAATTTTTTGGTGTCAATTCTTTTTTTAAATATATGTTTTTGTCAATGCAATAAAGTTCCATTTTAACGTGGAGATATTTGACTCGTGATGGGAAATAATTCACCAAAGTAATTGGAGATACGTTATTTAAAGTTATTTATAATTGATATGTAATTCTAGTTATATAAGTATTATGTTACGAAATGTCAATTAAATATAACATAAACTATTTAAAGTTATTTATACTTTATACGTAATTCTAACAAAAAAATAACTTTATACGTAATTCTAACACATCTTTAACAAATTTGTAAATTTGACCAAAATATAATCCCCTATTAAAGATTAAAAATATTAGTAAAATATTGAAATTTATACTTCCAACTTATCAAATTTTACATAATATTAGGGCAGTAATATAAATTAAAATACTTACTTAATCTTGATTTTTGAGTATTTTGAGTGATAATCACATCAAAATTTATTTGTCTACCAACTAGTCTGGTTCATCATCAGGAAAATCCAGTTAAATAGAGAAATTGGATGAAGAGACAGATCATTCCGACAACTAGAATGTAAAGGTTACTTTTGACAAGATATAGATCACAAAAGCCAAATTCAAACTTACTTAATCTATATTATGCATCAAAACACTTGCTTTAAGGTACATCTCATTTTTGTTAAAATAAAAAAAATCATAAAAATTAACTAGATTATAAATTTATTTTGAATTTTATATATATGTTAAACATATAATATATTTTATAAAATTGAAAAAAATTATATTACTTGATCAAAAATATTTCATCCTATCATTTTAAAAAATTTATCATTTCTAACTTTTATGTAATTCATTGGAAAAAAAAATAACCATGTATTATATATTTCATGATTAAATATTTTTTATCTTAATTTTTTAATATTTATAAAATATTTTTTCAAATTTAAATTATTATTTTTAAATTTAATAACCAATTCAAATTAAATTGAAATTTAAAATAACTATAATCTCTCTCTAATGATTATGGTGGTGGTGGTGGTTAACGTCCATTGAGACCAAACTTTGTTTATCGAAACGAATTATTTACTTTGATTTAAGATTTAATTCCTATGCTCGAAAAACTTGGAGAGAATTATTTAGTTTGATTTGAGATGTTATTCCTATGCTCAAAAAGTTTGGAGAGAAACCCCTGAGCTCACTATAATTTTGACATCATAAAAGGCTAGGAAGGTTAGTGTTGTAACATAGATTATGAAATTGAGATCTAATGTGGTTGTACGTGGGGCATTCTACGAAGAAGTGATTTTCATCCTCGTTGTTCATATTCTCACAGAGATGGCAGATCCTTTCCATATATTACATTAAAAAATCTATCATCCATTTATCAAATTATAACGTTAAATGTTTAATTTAACTATATTTAAACTAAAAAATGAATACTAATTACTACATAGTATTTGTTTCTTTATTAAAATTATAATTTATTTTATGATTTCAATCATGATATTGATATTTTTAAAATGGAATCAATTCAAATAATTAAGAATTAAGATATAGGAGTGATTAATTCGAAAACCATATTTAAGTAAAAAATAGTTTTTTACTATGCAATGTCTTACACATTTGCTAAATGTAGATTTACCCCTAAATCTCTATCAAAGAAATAATTATGGAAGACATGAGTGATAAAATTAGAAAGCTAAAAATAAAAAGTATTATAAATCTTATTATCTTACTTTACACAAAATTGAGCTTCATTTGATTCCGATATTATAAAAATTATTTGAAAATTGTAAAATCATATAAAATTATATATTAAAAAAATTATGTGAACATTACAAAAATTATATAAATTTACATATTAAGATTTAAATTAACGGTGTCATTTTAGCAAGGAATGTTATACAATGCACCTATTGAACTATTTTAGTAAGGATTGCCATGACAGTGCACCTGTTTTATCAATCTATTTTTAGCCTAATACCCAAGAAGATTTGAACTTGTGACCTTTGTAGAAGGCTTATCTTAAAAATACACATATTCACTATCAATTCAAAGCCTTGAAGACCATGAAGTAGAATTTGATCACCTTATACATGAATCACTTATATTTAATATAGTCTCCTTAAATACAACTACAAATTTAAACTACTAATACTTCTATAATTTAAAATTAAATCCTTATAAACGTTGAACTTTTCCAATAATAAAACATCCACGATTTAATCAAACCCCTTAAATGCTTACTATTAACCTATTTATATATTAACCTATTTATACTTTCTCAACTATACGCGGTATTAAATTATGCAACTACTTAGATGCATTTCTTAAAAAACATATTTTAAAATTTTAAAAATTTGAATAAACTGAACGAAATAAGTTTATCTCCGCATATCCCTCGAATGTCAAGCTTTAATTTGTTTCGAATATTTATAATGACGTGATTATAATGGCTAGATAACTTAAGATGTAATAAATAAATCCCTGGAATGAAATGTAATAAATAAATACTTTTTATAATGGACAGAAAACTAAAAACGTAATAAATAAATACTTAATAAAATGGCAGAGACATGGTTATTCCTTAAAAAAATAAAAAAATAGGTTAGGTATTATTATTATTACTAAGTATATTTTTGATATAAAAATTAAAAAATTGTAACGTTTATAAAGTCAATGTGATAAAAGTGATATAATGGGAGAATGCACCAGCATAGATTTATTTTAATCATTAATTTAATATGAGTGAGTGTAGAAGGATTAAAACTGTGTAAATTTTTACTAATTAAAATTGTATTTTTGAATATTATAAAAATTAATAATATGTATTGTTAGTCATTTTATCAGCTAATATTAAACTGGTTTTTTTATTAATATATTTTTAATTATAAATTAATATTAATTGATATTAAAATATTTTATTCTTAATCATATTGGATATTTTATTCTATACAATATTGAAATATCTTTTTAGATCATATGGACAAATAATTCAATATGAATAACATATTTTCTTTTCATTATAACGGACATTACTTTTTTTATTTAAAAAATATTTTATAACATATATTTTATTATTATAGCTCACATTGCTTTTTCTACTTAGAAAATATTTTATTTTTTTATTAAAAAAAAAAAAAACATATTTTCACATAACCTTTATACTAACTTGTAAAATTAGCCTATCATCTCAACCACACATAACATTTTCTAACTCATGTTTTTAAATTCTCATTAAATATATAAAAACCTGCAACAAAAACAAGTAAATGCAGTTCAACTAAAACGATGACTGACATTTTTTCATGATTTTTCAATTTGGAAAACAATTTTTTTTGTTTTTTTTCTCATCTATCAATTTGGAAGTGAGAATTATTGACCCTGCCAAATTTGCTCTCTTCATAGTGCTATTGCATATGACTACATGGATCGGTATGATGGTATGTGGGTTACAGAAACATTGGGACAGACAAAAGGAAATGCTTGATATAATACAAATAGCTGGCAATGCAATTGGAAAATGTGTGTTTAATGTGAAATTAGAGTGGGTGAGTGAACATGAGGGTACATAAGGATAAACATGATTACAAAATTATTAGGATTATAAGACATCGATATAAGGATGTTAGCGTTTGATATACCATGAGATCACAATGAGTTTTAGGAGGATCCATGCTGTTTTCAAGCTACAGTATTAGGGCATGGACATTTTTATCTTTGGTAAATTCTGGGATTAATCTGTGAAAGTAAAATGTATGAGAGATAACTCAGATTCTAACATCAAAATATTTGCAATTTGTTATCTAAGAAAGAGAGGTAAGAAAGAGAGATCAATCTGATCTCTTTTTTAAAGGAAAAACGTAAAACGTTATATGTGCATTGCATCTTCATGCAATTTGCAAAAAATGGTTTAGTAGTTAAAGATCGTCATATATATCAAAATTATGAAACATCAATTCTCTTCAAAATCAGTCATTCATGATATGTCTTTCTAATATAGATAAAAAGTCTCCAATTCATATACTTTGATTAAAAGTATATTTATGCTGTCTCGAAAATACGGAAAATATCAAAAAAACAGACAACGGTATGTTGTTGTGATCAAAAGTGTCACTGAAGGCTGAGCGGTGCCTTGTCCATGTATTGTTGTCCATTGTGAATCTGAATTTTACGATTCTTTAGGGTTGTTTAATGTCGTTCGTTAACAATTCGTCTACTTCCTGTTAGCTTTTCCATAAATAAATGTGAGTGATAATGTATGCTGTCAGTGATCAAATGTATTCTTGATCTTCTTTATCCAACCAATAGTACTAAATGTTCTATAATTCCATCTATGAGAGATTTGGAATCAAGATTATATTAATCAATATTTGCAATCTGAATGCTACAATTCGCAGTCTGATCCTTCATAGATTCAGGACTGCACTGATTTTCTGGCCTAAACAGCTGGCTCTATGTATCTTGATAAGTGCTCCATAAACCAAACACTCGAAGGAATCGATTTAACTGAGCTCTTTTCAATTCTACCCATTCCTATCCTTCTCACAAATATAAAACAACAAAGTACCTTTTCATAAGTTCCCCTGCTAGCTGAAATGATCACAAACACAAAATTCTGGGACATGTTGAGCGCGAAGCATGAACTGTTTAAAACAGTTTATTCGTTGTCCGCAAAATAATCATTTCAGATATGAGATAGAAGCCTATTTGCATAGACAAATGAAAACTTTGGCACACGTTTCTAAATAAATGACTGTGAGGCCTTTAGTTTATCATGAAAATGGTATGCTCTGCCTCACATAACATCCATGACTTAACCAAAACAAACGATTCCATGTGACGCGTTTAGTACAATACCTTTTCATGTACCTCCTCAAGTATAACAACAGCAAGTCATGCTATTCATGTGGTAGCAAAACAGAATTTCATGTGAAAATAATTAGATCTAATCTTTGATCAGCGAAAAAATGCAGTGGAACGCCTTTCCGGATGGAGATTACATGGTGAAAATCTAAATTCATCGCTATAAATAAACTATCAGTTGCCTATACCATAGATCCAAGATGTATTTATTGTAATAAGCTTTCTCCTATATAGTTTGCGAAAGATTCTAACTGACATATTTAGTAACATAGTGTTTTAACTCATGATTTATCAAGAGCATAAGGGAATCTAAAAAAAAATATGTATTAATATTGCAACGCTTGACAATTAGAAGCATCATGATAATGGGATTTATGCTACAGAGTGTTGTGATGAGATTGAGAGGATGCACCCAGCTATTAGACTTAGGGTGGGCTGTACCATCATTTTGTTGAAAGGAGGAAGGGTAACGTCTAAAGTTAAGTGTTTTTAAATTTTACATTAAAGTATCGAAGAAGCATTGATTTAGAGTATTAAGTTTAAATAAAACTGAATTATAAATTTTACATTAAAGTAGTATTTACTTAAAATATTTAATCTCGAATTGGTTTCGAAGATTCTAAAAAATGTAAGACACTTTGGCCTAGACTTGGTCAGAGATGTAAAAATCTGCGCATCAAATTCGGTAAGTAGCTCAGAAGATAAAACATCAAATTCGGTACATAACCCAAAAGATAAAGCATTATCTCGAGGCATCGCATAATGTGTCCCTGTTGGTGATGAGTCCAAACATAGATATGTTACCATGTGTTAGTGTAAATAATTTTCAATTTTGATGTGAAAGTGACACCATGTTTGAGTCATATTTTATAAGTGATGTCCAATCAGAATTAACGGCGGGTGCTTGGAAGAAAATTTATACATGTTCATGCATTGTTAAATATATGCGTTCTAAAAAGTAAGAATGTCGTTGTTACGTAGGAATGTATTAGCATTGGGTATTTTTTCTAAGTAACTTATTATTGGTCTTGGTATATTATTGGTCTTGGTATCTAATTGTTATGGTCGATGCAAGAAACTAAGGTTATGGGACAAGTGAATATGAGATTTAGAATAAAGGGATCAAAACTTAGGGGTAAATAGGTGGAAGGAACGTAGGGTAGGAATAGGGTCTTAATGAAGAGATAATAGTGAAGGAATAAGGCCTTAGGGTAGAGGAGATAGTAAAGAAATAAGGTCCTAGGATAATGAAGGAATATGGCTCTAGGGAAGAGGGTCTACGAGTATCATAACTATTAAGTGCTCTTCATGCTATTTTTCATTCTTGGAATACATGAGAGTATTATCCAAAAATAATTGGACAAAGTTGTCAAGAAGCTTCTGGAACAGGCCATTCATGAGGCTCATGAACATATTTGGTGCATTGGTCAAACCAAACCACACTACACCAAACTCATAGTGCCTGAATTGAATTATAAAGGTGGTTTTTGGGATGTCACATTCCTTAATCCTTAAGTGGTCATATCTAGTTACCAAATATATATTAAAGTAAACCCTTGCTCCTATCATTTGATCAAATAGATCACTCTTCCAGTAAAATATACATATTCTTTAATGTCGTAATAAAATAATTAAATGTGCCAAAAAAATTATACAAAGACTTTTAAATACTAAAGAGATGTATACATTTTATATATTTTTAAATATTTCATTAAAAAATTTATATAAATGATTTGAATATCCATATTAACTAATTTGTTTCAATATCAATTTCTCAGACAAATATACATAAAGAGAAAAATAGAATCCATAAATAAAATATTTACACATCCATTTTAAATAAAATATTTTAATGTGTTTAAAATATTTTAATTGATTAAAAATTTCTAAGGCAATATTTTGATAAAATCTGGCAAAGCTTTTTGTAAATCCAGTTAATATTTTCGTAGATCTAGATTAAGATTTTTGTAAATCCAGGTTATAGTTGTCAAAATTCAAGATTTGTGGTTCAAGATTTGTGGTGCCCCATAGGTTTTTGATGGTGTTGAATTTATTTCCACCATCCAAAACATGATTCAAACACTGCGACTGCAAAATTTCTTCAAAATTTCTTCAAACTTTCTTGCCCGGATTCTACCACTTTTGGCCATCCAAACAATTTCTCGGCTAGATAGACTGCTTCTTTATGATGATCTACAAATAAAAAACATACGTATTTGTCAGCAAAGTAAAGGGGCTAACTTTGTAAGATTTTTGAAATTTTATTTATAAAGTATAATGACACATTTATGAATTTCAATTTATGATTTGTTTTCATGAATGACACATTTCAAAAAAGTAGAGCGGCTAACTTTGTCGGCATTTTGAATTTTTATTTATAGAGTATAATAACACATTTATGAATTTTAATTTATGTTTTATTTTCACGAATGACACATTTCAATGAAGTGTGTATTTAATATCAAAAACAAGAAGTTGAAGTTTGACCTACATGAACTTCTGTAGAGATAAGTTTATTTGGATTAATCAGTTTTGTAATTAGTTGTATTTAGCCTAGTTTAAATAGTCTACAAATTATTTTGGAAAATTATGGAAATTTTGGCAAGATTATGTTAAAATACGGCGTAAATTTTTTCAAATTTGACTTGTAGCTATCAAATTTAAGGATTTTGGGTGCCCTAGATTTCTTTGATGGTGCTGAACAAGTGTTTGATGATTCAAAGGTTTTTTTTATTAAAATAAGAAAAAGTACAATCAAAATCCCAACCCATTCATAGACTACTACAATGTAAAACTATCATATACAATAATTCGAGCAAGAAACAAGAATGGCAGGCAAATGAAATCCTTGATGCAAGTAAGATGTTGGCACCTTTCTTTATGCAAATAAATAGATGTTAGAACTCGCAATAAATTAGCCCAACCTTTAAACAATACTAAAAATAATAAAAAAGACACAAGATACCTAAAATAATTTTAGTAATTTCAAAGGAGTTTAGTTTGTTGCCCCTCAGTGATATAAAGTTGTTGTCACCATCCCCTTAGTGATATAAAGTTGTTGTCACCATCAGGATTAGCTTCAAACTTTGTAGGAAACTTGAAAAAAATTAGTGGAATGATAATACCAAAAAAGTTATAGCATAACACTTCCTCAACAATTCTCTCCTTTTTCCCTTAATAGATTTCTCCTCTTTTTAAGAAGGCTCCAAGCGGTTTTGGTAGTTTTTCTTTAAGTTTAAGGATTAAATTAATTAAATTTCTAATCAAGGATGATTAGATAACAAGAGGAGAAACTTATAAAGGTTGTTCAAAAGTTTTATTTAAATCTAGACCCTAATAGGTGGGATCCACTCTAATCCATTAACTGAGGTTTCCTTTTTCCTTTTAATGTATATTAATAGCCATTATCTATCATTTTATTTGTTGAATTTCTAAACTTTAAAATAGATTACTGATCACAACATGTATCATAATAAGGATTAACCATGATAGTTAATAAAAAACCACCACATATAACTTATCATCATAGTTATTATCACATACACCCCCCAAAAACAAATGTGCCTCCCATGCTCCTTCTCACTCCATATTCATATTCAAGTGGTACCACAAATATAGAGCATGATATGCACATAATTATAGCCATCCTCTTCAAAATACTAAGTTGCTAAAAAATGATAAATGTAGTATCCTGAAATCATTCTAAAGAAGTAACTTCACCTAATAAACATATGAACAAAACTAAAAGAAAACAAGATTGTACTAAAGTTTAAATGATGTGAAACCTAAAAGAACTTTGATTATTTCTTCTTCCCATGAGAAGGAGTTGATTCTTCTTGTTTCTCCTCTTGCTATGGATGTGAGGTGACTGAGTGAGGTGATGCATGAGAGGAACTAGAGGCAGACACTTGTGCATATTTATTTTGTTCATTGGTAGCAAGAAAAGAGATGACTTGGTATTCTGATGGTTGGCCAACAAAACCAACCACTATTATAAGGTTCTTAGAGTTTTGGTGTGAATGAGTGTGACAAGTAGTAGGGGTGGATGATTTGGGTGTTGCAGGAAGTATATGACTTATACGTGAGACAACATATCATAAATATGATACATGAGGGTAGTGAGGAGGGTTAGGTGGTGAGATAGCATGCAAACCATATATAGAATGCACAAATTGTGCAAAAATCATTGGTCCCCAAACATCATTGTTTGGGTGAACAAGAGGAGCAAAAACATGTGGTGGAACAAGGGTTCCCACAAAAGGTTTTTGGACCAAAGGAAATATGTTGATGTTATTATTAGGTTAACACATATTAATAAATCAACTCCTCGAATCTCATTATCGCAACGAGATAATGAGACATTCTAGCTCAGATGTGAAAGAGTATTGGGTTATTTTATGTGTTTTATGTTTTTTTTGAATTTTCTATAAGTATGAAAAAAAGAACAACAATTTAAATGATAAGAAAAATGGTTATATATACATTAAGTATAGAAATGATGACAAAAATAAATAAATCCGCAACAACTAAACAAAAAATTTAAAATGGAAAATTAAATAAAGGCAGTGGGTTAATGAGGAATAAGGAAGGTGACTTGTATCTTGTAGAGCATAATTTGCTAAAAAAAAATTGCTGAAAAATATAATACAAGTCAAATGTAGAGATATATATGAACAAGTTTTTGATGAATCAAAGCTTAATTCTTATTAAAATAAGGCAAAGTACGACGAAAATCATGAAAGGCAAGCCTTTGTGAAGATTCTCTACCAACCCAATCACAAACTACTGCAATGTAAAACTATCATATATAATAATATGAACAAGGAACAAGAATGGAAACAAAATGAAATCCTTCATGTGATTAAGATGTTGACAACTTTCTTTCCAAAAATATATAGTTATTAGAATTGGAAATAAGTTAGTTTGACCTTCAAAAAATAATAAAAATAATCAGAAAGACATAAGATTCCTGAATGAATTTCAATCATTTCAATGGAGTCACCTAGTTTGTTACCCCTTAGTGAAATAAAGTTGTTGTCACCATCAAGGTTAGCCTCAAACTTTGTAAGTAACTTGAAAACAAATTAGTGAAATTATAAAAACCAAAAATTTATAACATAACTCTCCCTCAATAGTTCTATCCTTTTCCTTCATAGATTTCTCCTCTTCTTAAGAAGGTTCTAAGTAGTTTTGGTAGTTTTTCTTTAGGTTTAAATATTGAATTAATTGGATTTCTAGTCAAGGATGATTAGATAACAAGAGAAAAAACTTGAAAAGTTTGTTCAAAATCTTTATTTAAAGCTAGACCCTAGTAGGTGGAACCCTCTCTAATCCATTCGATTAGGTTTCCTTTTCCTTTTAATGTGAATAAATAGACATTATGTATCATTTATATGTTGACTTTCTAAACTTTGAATTAAACTGCTAATCAAAATAGGTATCATAATAAGGATTAACCATGACAATTAATAAAAAACCACCACATATAACTTCTTATCATAATAATTATAACTTACACCACCAAAAAACCTTGTACCTCCCATGCTCCTTCTCACTCCATGTAATATTCATGTTCAAGTGGTACCACAAATATAGAGCATGATATGCACATATTTATAACCATCCTCTTCAAACTTCTACATTTCTAAAAAAAGATAAATGTAGCAACCAATAATCACTCTAAAGAAGTAACTTTGCCTCATAAACATATGAACAATACCAAAATAAAACAAACTTGTACTGATGTATAAATGATATGCAACCCAAAATAGCCCTCATTATTTCTTCTTGCCATGAGAAGGAGTTGATTATTCTTGTTTCTCCCCTTTTTGTGGATGTGATTTGACTTTGTGAGATGATGCATGGGAGGAACTAGAGGCAAAAGCTTGTGCATCCCATTTCTATTCACTGGCAGTAGGCAACATGATGACTAGGTATTTTGACGATTGGCCAACATGACCAACCAATATTACATGTTTCTTAGAGTTTCGGTGTGCATAAGGAGTATGACAAGTAGCATGGGGTAGATGGTTGGGGTGTTGGATGAAGTGTATGAGATATACGTGAGGCCGTAGATCGAAAATGTGATACATGAGGCTGGAAAGGATGGTTATGTGGCGAGATAACATGCCAACCAAGTCTAGAATGCACAAGTTGTGCAGAAATCATTGGTCCCCAACCATCATTATTTGGGTTAACAAGAAGGGAAGAAACATGTGGGGGAACAAGGGTGGCCACAAAATTTTGTTATACCAAAGGCAGTTGTTATGATTGGGACTGTATCATGGACTGAGGATTTATCTAGCCCAACAAATTAATCACACCATTGTTAAGCAACTTCCTTAGTTCCTAGGGAGTTGCATCAAAATAGATGGAGATTCTTGGTCTCATATCCCTTCTTATACCAAATTAATTATCTTTATTCCTAGTTCCTCTACCTTTTGATCTTTCTGTAGAAATTGAATGACTAATTACACACAAGTGATTAATGATTCAATTCCATTTGTTATTTCATGAATGAAACACTAAGTTTCATGAAGAAAGAGGGAAAAATAATTAAAATAGGGACATGGAAAACATTTGTATGCAAAAAATAAACGTGGAAACATAAATATTTTAAATAATGTTTGTCGTCAATTCAAAATAGAGGTCTATTTTTTTTAAAGAAAACTAATTTTTGACAAATGTATAAAGTCCTTATAATATAAATAGCAGTAAGAAGCACAATGCAAAGCCCTTAGCCTTCATATCATATAGTCATGGAAAACAATCGTAGTAAGAGGAAAAGAAACCCTTGTGACACATCAAAGTTTGAAGACCCAAATAATCATATTATAAAATTCCCAATACAAGACCAAAGTAAAGACCCCAATACAAGACCAAAGTAAAGACCCCAACATAAAAACTCATTGTTTTGATATTTATACACTCACAAGTTGCCTCACAGGAAATCGAAATTCAACAATACGAGAGAGAGTAAAATGAGTGAAAATACTACTTAATGCATCAAACAATGGTTGCGTTACAAATGCATAAACCCTTGGAATGATGGGTGTTTGTCCAAAATTTCACTATACACACAAACATTTCAATGATTGGCTAGAAAAAAAGTTTGAGGAATTCCATAGGCATGGCCCTTGCATGGGTTTTCTTCTCAAAACACTTTGGCTTCAGAGGTCCCGCATGTGTTTTATTAAATGAAACAATGACTCTTGAATTCGATTAGGAGAAATAACACTAAACCAATTTTAAAAATAAACAAAAGACATAACCAAATAGATTGGTAATTCGAAAAGGGGAAACCATGACATTGTTAGACATAAGTTGTTTTATTCAGGTTGATACATCATAGGTAGGGGCTAATCCCTACTGCTTAACCAATGAATATATTCATTAAATATCCAAGGCCATTATGGCTAATACTAAGTTTAGGCCAAACAAATTAGCCCAAGGCTCTAAGGCCTCGAGGGCTTCAAGTCTATAATGCACATAGAAGATTTGAGGAAACCATGTTCAAATTGTTGACATAACCCTAAGAAACATACAATATAGAAAAAGAATTTCACAACCAACTAAGAAAGACCAGAGCACATACATATGTTTGCAAATAGTCAAGGGGAACTAGGTGAAAGAGGAGGAGAAAAAAAATTGTGTGTTCCATAAAAAGAACAGTGGCATTGTGTTAATGTATACCTAGTGCAATATGTAAAAAGAAATTGATATTATACAAAAAATTCCATGTTGATCTATCTAGCGCTTAAAATGGTAAACCATATGCCAATGGCTCAGAGAATTAAATTTGCAGCGTAACAAGGCTTGTAGCAGAGTGAAAAATAAATAGAGGGTTTTTGAAATGCTAAGAATCGAAGAAAAAAATATATCTGAAAGGTGGTAAATTAAATGCAAGAGAGGAGTCAAGTAAGTATTGAGTTTCCCAATTCAATCACCCTACGTGCTAGAAGAGTTGAATCAGGTGTGTGGTATGCCACAGATGAACCACAAACCAATGGATTAACGAGTCAATCCAATAAAGAGGAGCCACATCACTTGCCCTTTCACTATGTTAATGTAATTTTAAATGTTGTATTCATGCATGGTGACATTGGAGTTGTATTGAAATTTGTGAATGTTCAATCAAATTTAAGTTCTACTTCCACAAAATTAAATCACTACAACACTAATCTATGAAGATATGAAGTTCTAATGATGAAAAATCACATATACCATATTGTTGAAATGCATACTAATCGAAGAATTGGAACCTTGTTGATTAAAAAATAAAGCTTCACCTTGACAAGTCCACAAATTAAATGTATAAGCAAATGTGATTTTCAATGTCAATTGTTGGACATGCATAAAATCTCCATATAATCCTCATATATTCAGAATCCAGAATCCATGTTTTCCCAATCACCATAATATCTAAGATGCCAAAGTTTATAATGACATACATATTATATATAACACCAAACCCCATGATTAATGTCAAATGATAATCATAATGTTCATATACCCAAGCATGTAATGGTGAATAACAAGTGCATGTCATAAAAAAAATAAAAATTTAACCATAATACATAACCCTTGTGACACATAATTCATGATAATCATCATGTGGTTGCTAACAATTATACTTCTAAACTTGTCACCTTGAGGGATGTATTCTTAAGAGGGGTCCCACCTATTATCAGGTTCTTAGTATTTAGATCAAAAATAAAAGTTCTCAGATTCGCTCGAAATCTATGTGATTATGTCCGTCTTGTCAAGACGATCGTAACACAAATTGTTTCACCGAAAACTGAGTCCGGATGAGGGAGAAAAGGCCTATTGTTCGCTTTCCTAAACAACTAAAAAAAATTGCAGAACAGGCGGAATGATGACATGGCAGTATAGTCGCCATGATATAAATCTTCTTCAGTTTTTTCCCAATGAGGCTATGACAAGTGTCATTGTACATGTTTGTGGTTTACTATTTGTTTCTGAAGCTATTTTTGTCATGAATGTCTTCTAAAACTTAAGGAAATTTATCTGATTGTATACATAAATAGCTAATGAAACCTCAGCACAAGAAGCAATGAGCATGCACATATTTATAAATCTGTAATTGTTATTAGAAAATAAAAGCTAATCCTACAAAAACATATCATGTTTGTATCAGAGAAAAGGTTGAATTTCTTGATTGCTTGAGTTTGTGCATTTATGGTTTTAATGGTTGCAAAATTGTGATGCTTACGAGGTTAAAGTTATAGAAAGGAGAAGGGAAGATATTGGTTGCAACTCCTGAGGTGATTTCGAGAAGAAGGAAAGCCACAAGGACATAATCTCCACCACCCAAAGTTCCAATTCCATTCCATTTGAAACTCCTCAAGTTTTGTCTTCAACTGAGATTGAAGAGGTACAAGAAGTACCAATTTCTAAGCCTAAATCCATAGCCATTATGTCTAGAGAAAGAGAGCCTGAAGGTCCCTCTTCAGAAGATGAAAAATTCAAGAAATCTTTCTATCTTTGACTGAGATGGTTAAAGTCATTTATGAAGAGAGGAACACTAGAATGGTTAGAGAGAGTTCTAAACCTCCACATGGAGAAGGAAGCTTAGAGGAAAAAAAGGATGAGAAGAAGGATTCCAAAGGGAATGGTGGAAAGCCACCTCAATCTCTACCATCCTCATCATCTTCCTCATCATCTCCATTATTTCATACAACATCATCTTCCACTACCACCACTGAAACTGCCCATACTCATTCCAAAACCCCAAAAGGAAAAACTCCATTACTGAAATTGGACATAAAATTTGAACTTCCCATGTAAAATGGAGAGGTGAATGCAAGATAGTTGGACAATTGCATTCGACAGTTGGAGGTATACTGCAGAATTCAGAACCTTCAAGAAGACAACATAAAGATCTACTTGGATTCATTCATGCTAGGAGTTGCACTAGTTTGGTGGGAAGCAAAGACTCAAGAGGAAATGAGAATCCATGGTAAGATATCCATCACTTGGGTTGAATTTTTTTATGCAATTCAAAGACAATTTTATCCTTTAGCCTATATGAAAAGAGACATTATGAGTTGGCATAATTTTAGGCAGCTTGAAGGCCAAACAGTCCAATATTATATAGAGGAGTTTAAGAAAAGGGCTTTGTTATTGGGAGTAAATTTGAATTCGCAAGATACAATACTGAAATATATACTGAAATATATTAGGGGTTTACATTCCTATCATAAACACATTATTCTTATGTTCAATCCAACAAATTTGGAAGAAGTATGTGTGCAAGCCATGCATCTTGAATCTAGAGGAAAGAACACTTATGAAGAGAGTAGTAATAAAAAAACCACCTAACGGTAAGAAGAAAGGGAAAGGAGGAAAATGGAAAGGGAGGAAAAATGCAAGTGTGAAGAAAGAAGTGGAGAAAGTTACCTGAAAACAATGTTCAAAAGAGGGACATAATGAGGATGATTGTTGGAAACTCCATCCAAAAATGAGACCAAATAAGTTCAACAATAAAGGGAAACAAAAAACCATTGCTATCACTCAGGAAGATTTATGTTTAGAATCAGGTGATGAAAACAAAATCATTCTCATGGGAATCAAAGGAAAACAAGATATTGCAAGCACTAGTTCACAAAATTGTAACACTACTACTACTCCATATGAAAAGAGACGAATTGAGTTATTTCATGTTAGGGTCATATCTAAACACATCAAGATCGACACACTATTCTATAGTGGGTCACAAGCTAATATAATATATGAAGACTTAGTCAACAGATTGAGTCTTGAAAAAGTACCTCACCATAAACCATACCCTTTGGGATGGCTAACAAGAAACATTAGTTTACAAGTTACAAGAAAATGTTTGTTTAAGTTTTCAATCGCTGCAAATTTTGCTGATGAATTAGAGTTAGATGTGGTACTTCTTGATATTTTAGGTGTGGTGTTGGGTCGTCCATATTTGTATGACCAGAAAGCAGTATTTTACTGCCACGAAAACAAGTATCACTTGTTCAAGGATGGTGTGGAGTATATAGTGGAAGCCCATTGCAAAAAGTTAAGTATATCAGTTGTTAATGCAGGGCAGGCAAAAAGACTAGTGAATTCAGGTAAAAGTTTAGTACTTCTCATGTTCAAGCCAAATGATGATATTGTTTATGAAAATGTTGTTTCATGTAATGCAAGTTTCAATTCTGATTTGTTTGGTTTATTTCATCACAGTGATGAAGTATTTTAGGTTTTCAGAGAATCGTTCTTCAAGAAGATAAAAACTTCACATGAAATATCTTTGTAGAAAGGGGTTTCTCATTCTGATGTTAGCATGCAAGGGTTGACAAAATTGAAAAGTATAGAGACACCAATGCAATGCAAAAGTTTGTTGAAGAATGGGATCATTCAATCATCCCTTATGCCATGTTGTGCACCGATGATTATGGTTCCAAAGAGGAATGGTAAACATTTCAAGAAAGAGGCCAAAAGGAGTAGTTTTCGCCAACGCAAAGTTGTAAAAAGAGCTCAGAGCAAGAATATACATAACACCAAACAAGAATGGTTTGTATGGATTTTAATGTTTTATGTTCTTTGTAGCACTTCTATTACATACATGTATTTGAACTATGGAAAAAAAGGGTCATTTCTTGAAGAAATTATCCACTTGGGTGACATAAACATGTTTACAAAGTTTTCTTATGCACATGCAATCTATGAAGGAAAATTGTTTGATGTTTTTAAGATATCAAATTCCAAGTTGGGTTTCACTTCTTTGATGCATTTGGGCCATAATATTGTAGGATGTAAGTTGAATGCAAGTCTCTCCAAGTTGGATGCCATTGTTGATTGGTCAATGCCCAAGATTGTCATTTTGATAAGAGGTTTGTTGGGAGAAAACCAATGTTGGAGAGTTTTTGTTGACATTTCTTCTTTCAAAGCACCTTGGCATGCATTTTCATGTGTGTGCAAATTCTTCCAGTGGGGAGGCAAAGAACAAGAGGCATGTGTTGCTTCAAACCAAAATATCATTTCAATTCTTTTTTATGCTCTTTAAAAATTGAAATGTTCATTTCAGTTTCAGGTTTATGCAAGCAACATCAACATCTTATTTCATTCATAAGATTTCCATGGTGTAAAGATTAAGTTCCAGTGATCCATGCACTTTCATTGGATGGATACTTATCAAATTTTTCACTTGGTTCGAAGGTACAAAAGTGATATAAGTAGCAAGTTCATTGTTATGTGTTTTAGGTCTATTGTCTATGTAACTATTTTATTCAGGTGTCATTATGTCTTACATGAAAGTTATGTCCAGAAAATTTCATACTTTCTAGATGTACAATCAGGCTTAAGTCATGTAAACCAGGTAGTGAAATTTATCATCCATTTGCATTATATTTTGTTATGTCGTCTTGGCAAGAAGGATGTTTATTTTGACGGAAACATGGAAAAAACCATGAGTTTCTATGAACGACTGAAAATGGTGCAACAAACAG
This sequence comes from Pinus tabuliformis, assembly GCA_031772625.1. Lineage (NCBI taxonomy): Eukaryota > Viridiplantae > Streptophyta > Pinopsida > Pinales > Pinaceae > Pinus > Pinus tabuliformis. The sequence continues at coordinate 500,319,523 of CM062812.1, read as the reverse complement.
TGCAAAAATAGCTTGGAAAGGGCAAAGACAAGTACATGTATTATGCCAATCACAGGTTTCAATTCGACAATGCAAGTTGGTGTCAGTTTTGCAAAAAGAGGCTTCAAGTTGTTGAACAAGGAGAGAATGTTTAGATTTCACATTCTGAATTTATTCCTGTAGAATTTCTGAATCAGTTTCAACAATACGCCATCCGTGACAGAAGAACGGGGTCCTCAAGGAAATTGAATGTTGATATCCTTATAGAGGTGCTCAAGGAAACAAATTTGTCAAAATCCAATTGGATCGAGCTTGGAAAGGTGAGGGAGTTGTACCCTCATATGCTTGTTATATAATAGTGATATTTTGGGGTCCAAAAGGCGTCTAGTGGGGAGGAATGATCAAGTGCTCAGTATTTAGCTCAAAAATCAAAGTTATCATATTGGCTTGAAACATGTACAACTACTTTCATCTCATCAAGACAATCACAACGCAAATTTTTTCACTAAAAACCAAGTCTGAATGACTGACAAAAGGCTTGTTGTTCGTTTTCCTAAACAACTAAAATAATTACAGAACAAGATATAATGATGACATGGCTGATACAGTCAACATGATGAGAATCTTATTTAGTTTTTTCCCAATGAGGCTATGACATGTTTCACTTCAGGATTGACCAGTTTTGTTGTGTAAGTTGAAATTGCCCAATGTTCTCCAAGGTTGAGTTATGGGTTCACGGTGAATATTATGTGGAAATTATTATTTTTTAGAAATATATATATATATATATATATATATATATATATATATTATTTTATATTATTTAATATCATATATTATATTATAATTATTATATATAGTTGTATATTATATACAAATATCACATAATTCCGAATTATACCAAAGGTATCAAAATATTGAAATGCCACAAAGTTTTATTTCATGGGAAAAATATATGAAGGGACAGGCAGAGGGCCAGTCAAACCCATGACCTCCCCTCCCAACTCTGTTGTATTACTATTGAACCAAGCATCGGATATGTAAATGGTGCCCCCAAATACTACAATTAAGCCTACAACGATGTTAACAACGGAGTAGAGGGAGTGAGCGTTGTGGGCTAGCCCCCTCACCATACAACCAAACAATGTAACCCATGACTAGTGCTAAAGGATAAGTGCGCTTAAAGTGCTGCTAATCTATGTTTAACTTAATTAATTCGTTTTTATGTTGGCGGTAGTTTTCGAGGCGTGCCAATTTCGACAGAATTGCCAATTTTGGTGGTGATAACTAGAGTCTTCTCCAGTTTTAGCGGGTTTCTTTGAGAAACATTGAATGAAATATATCTTGAGCAATTTTGGACCAAATTGAGCTCAGAAAGAGGTGTCCTTGGCTAATTTGGACATTATGAACATATAGGTGCCTGTATTAGGATCCATAGAACTTTGTAACCAAAAATTTTTCCACATTAAGATAATATAGAGGCCCAAGCCATGGAAGCTAGACCAATGAGATGTAACCTAGGAGGGGTGAACTAATTCATCAAAACGTTGTGTTAATGTGTCTCTTTGATGGTTTTCTGCACTGTACATGTTTGTTGTTCAGTATTTTCTTTTGAAACCATTTTTCTCATGAATGTCTTTTAAAACTTAAGGAAATTTACCTGATTGTATGCATAAACAGCTAATGAAACCTTAGCACAAGAAGCAATAAGCATGGACATATTTATAAATCTGTAATTGTTATTAGCACAACAAAACTAATCATACAAAAATAGATCAACTTATCAGGTCTTTTAATAAGTCATATTAATTAAGGGGAGGGTTGTTTTAGGAATCATAATGGATTGCAATTTTTTTTATTGTTGAACATTGTCAACATTGGTGACTCCACAAGGAGGATTTCTTTGTAAGCAAGTTAGAACTTAGGAATTTGGTTGGTATTGACACAACTTTACTACTAGAGGGTAGGTTGCGGGTTGTTGTGGGGGGAAGGAAGAAAGTGTCATAAGAGAATGGGATGTAGAGACATCAATTTTAGTGAGTTGTGCAACAAATAGTTAAGGTTGAAACATGACTAAAATGACCGAATTGAAAAGAAAAAGGAGGCTTCTTACTTCATGTAAATAATTGTTGGAGAAGAGTAGATATATCAACTAACAATTAACAAAAAATATTGTTATACAATAGTATACTTGTCGAATGATTTTTTGTTTCCCATAGGGCCTCAAAGGATATATGAGAGTCAATGTTCAGTAGAAATAAAACTTAACAATATCAATGCAATCATAACTTTAAAAAGCAACTAAGAAAATAGAAAATAAAACAAAGAAGTCCAACCATGTCTAGAATGTACAGGTTGTGCACAAATCACTGGTCCCCAACCATTATTGTTTGGGTTAATAAGAGCAGTATGAACACGTGGGGGAAAAAGGGTGCCCACGAAATATTGTTGGACCAAAGGAGGTTGGTGTGATTAGGACTGTATCATGGACTAAGGTTTTATTTGGCCCAACAAATTAATCACACCATTATTAAGCAATTGTTTTAGCTCCTGGGGATATGCATCAAAATGGATGGAGATTCTTGGTCTCCTTTCCCTTCTTATACCAAATTACTAATCACTATTCCCAGTTCCTCTACCTCTTCCTATGTTACTATTAAAAAATATCATTATGTAGAAACTAAATGACTCATTGAAAACATGTGATTAATGATTCAATGCGATTTATTTCATGAATGAAACACAAAGTTTCAAGAAAAAATAAAGGAAAAATAATTGAAACAGGGACAGGGAAAAACATTTGTATGCAAAGAATCAATTAAGGTGGTAGCATAAGTTAATTGAACAATTTTGGTAATCTTATTTGGAACAAAGGTCTTATATTTTCTTAAATAAAACTAAAGGTCAATAAATGTATACAGTTCTTATAATATAAAATAACAGTAAGACGAACGGAGCGAAGGCCTGAGTCTTTATATCATATAGTCATAGAAAATACTCGTAGTAAGAGGAGAAGAGATCCTCGTGACACATAATATTCCAGAGGCCTAAACCATTTTTTTATAAATTTTCCAACACAAGGCCAAAATAAAGAGAGAAACATAAAAATGCAATGTTTTGAGAGTTAAACACTCATGGATTACCTCACGCGCAATTGAAATTCAACAACATGAGAGAGTAAATTAAGTGCAAATACTACTTAATGCACCAAACAATGGCTAGCCCAAGGGTTAAGCTCAGTTGGTAAAAATCAATGCCTCGCCATCGGGAGGTCACAGGGCCCATTCTTCCCGAAGCCCCTGGGGTCAAGTTTTGCAGTAGGTCGAGGGATGTCAACCCATATTTTTCTGTGGACGTAGTGCCACCCATTGACTAGGGTGTCCGTGAACCACTAAAAAAAAAATGCACCAAACAATGGTTGCTTAATGAACATATAAACCCTTGTGATGGAAAATATTTGTTCAAAATTTCACTATACATACAGATATTTCAATGGTTGTTTGAAAACAAAAGTTTGAGCAATTCCCTATGCATGACCCTCCCATTGGTTTTCTGCTCAAAACCCTCAGGCTCTAGAGCTCCCGCATGCAGTTTATTAAAGGAAACAAAATGTGTTGATAATTCTTAGAGGGGGACACAATGACCTTATAATACATAATCTTTTTATTCAAGTCGATACATCGTAAGTAGGGGTTAATATTTACTTGTTAACCAAAAAATATATTCATGAAATTTCCACGGTCATTATGGATAAACCTAAGGCAATGCCAGACAAATTATCCCAAGGCTCGAAGGCCTCGAGAGCTTCAAGTCTCTAATACATGGAGAAGAGCTCAAGAAACCATGAAAAAACTTGCTAACTGTATCCTAAGAAACATACAATCTAGAAAATAAATTTCTCAACCAACCAAGAAATACCAAAGCACATATGTTTGTTTGAAAATAGTTAAGGGGAGATGGTGAAAGAGGAGGAGAGAAAACAAAGGGTGTTCCATAAAGAAAACAATGGCATTTTGTTAATACATACCTGGTGTAGCATGTAAAAAAGAGATTGAGATTATACAACCAATTCCATGTCAAGCTATCGAGCCCTTGAAAATAGTAAAACTTCTACCAACGTCTTACATAATGAACGTTGTAGTGTACCTCGGTTTATAGCAGCGTAAAAAAATTTCATATGGTTTTCGAAATGCAAGAAATCGAAAAAAAAACTAAAAGGTGTTGGAGTAAATGCAGAAGAGGAGTGAGGAAAGTATTGAGTTTCCCAATTGAATCATCCTATGTTTTGGAGGAGATGACTCAAGCATGTCATATGCCATGGATGAGCCACAAACCAATGAATTAACCATTCAAGACAATAAGGAGGAGCCACATCACTTTCCTCATCACTCTATCAATGTAATTTGAAATGTTTTATTAATGCATGACGAGATGGGAATTGTATTGAAATGTGTGAATGTTCAATCAAATTTAAGGTTTTTTGCTAGAAAATTGAATTACTACAATATATCTAGAGGTGTAAAGTTATGATGCCAGGAAACATTATATACTATATCGCTGAAATGCATACTAATCTAAGATTTGGAACCTTGTTGATTGAACCAAAAAGATTCACCTTGACAAGTCCACAAATTAAATGTATAACCAAATATCATTTTGGATGCCAAATGTCTAATGGGCATAAAATATACATATATAATCCTCATATATTCCCAAGCTAGAATCCACATTTTTCTAGTCATCATAATATATAAGATGCCAAATTTTACAACAACATACACATAATATATAACACCACATCCCATGATCAAGGTAAAATGATCATCATAACTTTTATATGACCAAGCATGGGATGATATACAACAAGTGTTCGCCACTAAAAATACAACTTAACGATAATATTTAATCACCCTTCAAGTCGGTAATAAAAAATACGGTTATGCACATTTTCAAAAGCATAATATATAGCCTTTGTGCCATACAATTTATAAGAATCAATATGTGGTTATTGTCAATTATGTCTTTAAACTTGCTATCTTGAGAGGTATATTCTTATGAGAGGTCCCACCTATTGGGTCTTTTAAGAAGTCATATTAGTTGGGGGGGGGGGGGGTTGTTTTAGGCATCACAATGGTTTGCAAATTTGTTAGTGTTGACCATCGTCAACACAAACTAGCAAAACTATTATATCTTTAATTTTTCTTACCCATTAGGATCTTGGCAATAAGGGTTTTCATATACCAATAAAGGGTCAAGGCACCATAGTATTACTTCCTTCTTTCTCGGGTGTGGCCAAGTCAAGAATTCAAGGACCTATATCTTCCATAATTTTTAAATCTGAAAAGACTTATCTATCATGAACTGCACAAGACTCTAGATTTTGAATCTTATTCCAAGTTTCAAGAGGGATGATTATATGAAAATTATTAGTGACCTCTTGGGCCTACTGTTAGGCATGCTTATGGCCCTAGGGGCCACAACCACCTCCAACGCCTATTGTGCATGTGTTGACATTGCATGGAAGACAAAAAAGTGTGAACCCTAAGGTATGAATACAACTCACACAGATTCAATCCAAGGATTTCCAACTGGCCAATATAAGAACTCCATAGAGCATAAGTTGAGTGTTAGTTATAACAAAGAAACCTTCAGAGAGGGAGAGAATAATACAGAACCTATGCCAATTATCTCCCACTAGAAAAATACCAAGACAAAAACTTGACAGTAATGCTTAGCCCATGGGGGGAAATAAGATAATTCAATGACAGAAACAAAAACCCCACTATTTTCAAGCCTGGTGGAAAAGGCGGGAAAAAATATCTAGACGCCCAAACCAAAATTTAATGCCCTAGGACACAAATACCATGAATGGTGTGATCTACACATATTAGCCCTAGACAATGACAAACTCTGTGAGCTAGAGATGCATTCAAGCCTAAACAAATAAATATAAGATCTCGTGGATCAATTGAGTCACTTTTCTAGTAAACCCATAAGAATCAGAAGAGAATCATGTGAAATATGCAAATCACGTTAATCAAAAGGGGGAAACTATTTCATGCATTCTAGGAAGGGTGATAGACCTAGAGATGGAAATGATGTGAAAATGCTTTTAGGACTAGACACATTAAGATGCCCCATGCTAATAATTACAACTACACCACTAATCTTCCCTTGGAACCACTTTAACAAGTTACTCAAACATTCAAAACTCAGAGCCGTAATTTGAAAACTTCTTTTAGGAATTACACACTGAGTGTTCCATACAATATTCTACTAAGGAATTTTTAACCAACCTCATTAACAAATCCTTTCCTTTTATTTCTACTATAGTAGGTCAAAATAATATCCCTCTAATGTAAAAATACCACACAACTTCCTCTCCCAAGTCAGCTTCATTTATACATACATCAATTTAATCAAGGATTAATCTACATGCTTAATGCATGCGGGGTGCATCCATACCACCCACTTCATTTACTACATTCTCTAGTTCAGGCTGGTGGGCAGTGTAGAAATATGGTGCAGAATTTAATTTGCTCAAGAAATTTTAATCTAAATCAAGAGACACAATTCTACTCTACTTCTCTACGAAAATTGATTCACAATTTAAAACAAAAATATCAGACATACAATAAGAAATAACAAACATACACAATATTTGTCTAGGGTAGAGAAACTACTAAAAACCCCTTAAGCCTTCTTGCATTAATGAGATGAATAAAGAATGTATTACAATTATTAGCTCGCTCTGAGCTTAACCTGCAAGTGAATAACTTATCTCTTTGCTCAATGAGAAGCTATGACCCAAACTTAGTTAAATTCTACCTCAGCTTGAGCCCATATTTCCTTGCAAAAATATTGAGGAATTAGGCCCCATTATTTACGAATTTTCCTCCAATTGATTGCACAATTCCCAAGGTTTATCATCTGACTCCATGCAACACTTCTACACTCAAGACTAGTCTAAAACTAATGTTACACTGCCTTGGAATCTCCACCACAACTGGGGAACTTGAATTCTCTACATGCACTAGCTAGCTGCGATTGATTGATCAGTTAATTGGATGATCACTGAGTTAGATTGTTGTCCCACTACACAACTGACCTTCCACTAGTTCTGTCAATAATTGGAACTAGTTTAACTGAAAACAACTTGAAACAACTGACCTTGATTGCTACAAATTAGTAATCACACATGCTTAATTGAAATCCAAGCTCTGTAACACAAATTTACTAAGTTACATGAGTGAAAAAATCCATGTCACCTCAGTTAACTTCCTCCACGTTGTCTGCTGATGTGGAGATTCGAATTCTCTCAATTTGACAAAGGTAAAGTCAAATTGACACTTTCTTGTGGTATTTTTCAACACTCCCTCTCAGTGAGAAAGGGATTATTAAACACCCCTATCTTCCACCTGTGTAATTTAAACTTCCATCTTGAAAAAGCCTTTGTCAAGATGTCACCATATTGTTCCTCTGTCAAAATGTATTGTAGCAACATTATCTACCTCTGCACATAGTCCCGAAAATGGTGATAGTGTGGTGATATCAGATATCTATATGCTTGGCTCGATGGTGAAATATTGAATTCTAAGAGAGATTAATGTAACTTTGATTATCACAATAGATCACATTTGGATCGATCATCTGACTAAGTAGTCCCACAAGTATCTTTATCATCCAGATTGCCTCACATGCTACTTGACTTGTAGTCATGTATTCTGCTTCTACCGAACTTAACACCGCAAATATTTTCTTCATACTATATCAGGAAATGGCTACAGACCAAACACTCAAAATTTCACCTGATGTACTCTTTCATTCAGATGGACTCCCTACCCAATTTGTGTCTATGAAGCCACACAAATCCACTCCCTATGTCCATATGTACCATAATCCATACTAACTAGTGCCTCTGAGTTACTGTGAAACATGCTTCATCTCTTTCCAATACAATTTGGTTGACCTAACCATAGATTGGCTCAACTAGTTGATTGCATAGCACATATATCGTCATGTGTTCACAAGATACATTAGTGAATCCACTAGCTACGTATAAATGGTAGCATCCACTTCTTCGCCTGAAGTGGCATCCTACTTCCCCGAGTTGGTCACTAGAGGTGTCTTCAGGGGTTTACAAATCTCCCTAAGAAGGGAAAGCAAGACATGCAGGCACTGAGTAGCCCAAGTGTCCACTTGTGTTACTCCAATTTTCTCCTTGTAGCCATGGAGGGTGATGAGTTCCAGTATTGCAGCAAGGATGCTACAACTCTTGGGCTAGTAGCTTTACGTATTAACCTAGGGTTCGTGAAAACTTGGAGGTGACAGTGTTGTATGCACAAGTAAAAGTGATGGTTTTTCCTATTGTAATTGTTTAGCTATTGAGAGACCACTGGGGTTCCAAACTAGAATTCTATGGATTCAGAAGAAGCTTAATTCTTTGATGGAAGAAAGGTAAATCTACTCTAAGAGAGTTACTCTACCGCAATAATGGAGAAGGCCAACATGTAATGCTAAACCACACCATACCCTAATTAACCATTTAAGAATCTATGCTAAGCAGAAATTTTAAATCAAAATAAAACAAATGCTACTATCTAAGTTGCAGAAGTAAGAAGAATCAAACAATACTAATGTGCAAGTAAAGAAACTAAACTAAATCTGTTTTCACTTTTTTGGTCATCTTATCCAAAATCAAAGATGAAAACTAATTGTTCTCGTGGATGTGATAGTTGGATTAAGGGTGTTTGTAGATGGCTAGAAGGTTGATGAAGTGGTTGGATGGTGTGGAGGGTCCCCAGGAGGATTTTTGTGACTTCCTAGAGGTTTTCCATCAATTTGGCCTCAAAACAGGCCGTTTCAGGAAAATCTATAGGATGTACTACAAACATACATGATACAGTCAGGAGCTAAATGTGAGGTATTGGAGGTGATGGGAGGCTTAGGAAAGGTTTGTGATGGGTGGAATGGAGTGTTAGAAAGTCTAGGATAATTCAGGGGTCAATATCCAAGATGATAGATGGCTAGATTCACTCAATGTGTTTGGGATAATTTCAATGAAAAATGATGAAAAACTAGTGAGGGTGATGGTGAAAGCAAGGGATGGATAAGGTGGATGAAGTGGAAAGTGGCTGCTAGCTATGAAGTCTTAGACTCCTCCTGAAGCACTTGCTCTACATAAAACATATGTGTCTTCCAAAAAGCTATGCAACAAGATACATTTTCATAAACTAGAAAACCAGAATTAATGAGTTAACTGCCTCTACTATGCATGAAGAAAATTGCTGAAATGAATGTAGCATGAGTGAGATCTACTGCATAAATGGAGATGAAAAATATGACAATGAAATCTACCTTGCAACGTTAACCAAATACTAAATTAAAGACAACAAACTCCAAAGCTCATAAAAGAACAAGAAATCTGTGTTTTTGGGGCTGCTTAAGGGCCCCTTCCTCAAGTCATGGTTTCAGAGTGATGAAGTGAGGTCGAGACACCTGCTAAAAACTTGTGGTGACCCTTTTTCTCCTTTCTAACCTGCTACTTGAAATAAGGCACAAATAGAAGAAAACTATCACACAACCAATCTAATCTACACTACTTGTGATGGAAATGCATCTAATAAGAAAACTAACAATTAAGCTATGAATATACACTAAACATACATGTACAATCAAGACGAGCCTTGGATGCTAAGGTTGGGACCTAACCCAAGAGCTTCATCCCTCTAAGTTAACTCAGTGGTGGCTCAAAACAAAACTCATCCTTATTACCAAAACAACAAATTACATCAAAAGAACTATCACAAGTTTTGTAGCTCGAAAATAGAGTAGAGTTTTAAAATAAAAAATCTGAATCCTACAGAGGTCCTAGGCCTCTCTACTTATAAATTTGAATTCCCCAATGAATTCCTTAAATTTAGGGAGGCTCGGCTCCCAAACTCAAGATAAACTAGTGCTTTGTCTCTCACTTGCTCGATTGCCTTCTAGTCCTCATGATTTGGTTGTTTGCACTCCAAGCCGATGTGATAAATGGATGAATATTTGAATGGAGGAGTAGTAAATGAGGAGGATTAACCTCCTATAATCCCTCTCCCCCTCCTATAATCCCTCTCCCTTGTCCCATTAAATTTTTGACCTTGGTCTTTGCCAAAATTTCTTGATTTTCTCCTTTAATCTTGTATTCAATGAATATTAGACCACAAAGCATAATATCAAACTATAACTCACCTCCTAAACAAAATATAATAAAAAACATGTAATAAGTTATGAGAAAAGTTTGTTTGACTAAGCTAGGTGGTGAATTAAGGCCCATATAATTACATAATAATGAGGCTCATCATCACCCCCTACTGAAAGTTTTGCTCATCCTCTTTGCAACTTAATCAATATCCATATCCTTCATGGCTCTAGTAGCCTCTCTAACATCCCATGCCTCTATTGTGGTCTCCTCTTCTTGTTCATATAAGTTTTCTTTCTTTTCTACCTATTCCGACTGCCTCTTTTCTTCTTCTTCTTTTCTCCCTATCCAATTGACCTTCAACCTCTGCATAGATTGCTTATAGATATGTGTCCTATTGAGTGCCTCTCTCAACCTTTGAGGAGAGTGATATTCTCTTAGCTTTAAGCTCTATGGCGGGGTGTTCCATCTCCTCAGGCAAGCATGTATACTATCATCTCCTAGCAACTTCAACATGTCCTCAAAATGTGAAATTGCTTGCTCTTTGGAAGAAATATATCTAGGTGCCAGCTGAGGATCATTTGCAATCAAATTATGCGTACTAATGAGGGCCATTGTATTTGATTGTTCAGCTCTGATTAGAAGAGGTTTAGTTTTCTCTCTTACCAATATCCTTTTCATATCTGCAGCTCTTGAGTCATCATGGTTCATCCACGATGACAAAGCCATTAATTCTAGATCACCTAGCTTGGCATTAGGGTCCTAGACATTCATGTTTGTGAGGGCTATGTTGTGAAAATAAAATTCAGCCATTTTGGCCCTATCCTCTAGTGTACTTTGATCAGAAATATCAATAAACTTCTTGTAGTCTTGAAATGGCATGGTTTGTCTCTATGCTAGGGTCTTAATCTAAAAATGCAACCATTTTTCTTTGAGGTAGAGAGCATAGGATTTAGCTGGAATCCTACACTAGATTGCTTCCAAAGAGATACTCGATATACATGCCAATTGATTCTCTCTTTCCTACAGTTATCCCCTCAACCATGCATTTTTTGTCTATATTTGATTTCTCATTATAGCTTCTGTGTCCCTCAAGCCACTTAGCTCTCTGTCCATATCCTTAAGTTTCTCTTCCATGTTCCCAATGTCTTCCACCCCCTTTGATTTGGTGATCTACATCCATTAGTGAGTTTTGGCCCTCTCCTTCTCAAGCTCGAAGAACAGTGGGATGGCAAACTTTTGAGGTATGACCCTGCCTCCTTCAATAAACTGGTAATAGAAGTCCAGGTTAGGTTGGGGGCTAGCTTCTTTTGTCTCTGGGTCCTCTCCCTTAGTTTCTTGCTGCTCCCCTACCTTTCTTTCCAATTTTCGTGCGTCCTGTAGATTCAGTAGAGTATCTTGTAGGACTATTTTTTCTTCCTGTAGATTTTGTTGTGTACCCTGTAGGATTTCCTTTCCCTTAGATGAAGTGGATCTAGTAGTAGGCCTCCTCACATAGGTGATAGGGGACTTAGGGGAAGGCATTTTGTCTTTTTGTGTAGGGGAGTCTTCAATCACAATAGGAATTTTGGTTGATGTTTGGGGATTCCCCTGTCTTATCCTTGTGCTCTTTCTTGTCCTAAAATATAATGGGATCTGCCTCTAAATTTTTTCTTTTTTCTTGATTGGGGTGCTAAGAGTGTTAGCATTATGACACAGATTTGGCGCTATGTCACAAGTGTTGTCCTTGATGGCAACTCACTCAGATGACAGATCACAGTTCAGGCTCTCAAAATGAAGTAAAAGAGGTATACACAGGTTCCCCATTGATCAAGCCATGTATACATGTGGATTCACAGACCAAAAAGTGCGTATGCGTATACATGCACTTTCACGCAAGCAAAGGCACTTACATGTTGGAAAACTTGGTTTGATCCATGGTATTTGGTCAATGGTATTTTGATCCATGGTATTGGTCCAAGGTATTCTGTCTGAAGTGTTGACCCCAGGTATTTGGTCCAAGGTATTGACTCTAAGTGGTTTTGGACCATGGTATTGAGTAAGGCCTAAGACTATAAAAGGAGGAGAATATCATTAGGAAAATGCACTCAAGTATTGAATATCTAATGAAGAATAAGTTCTCGAATATAGGTCTTTGGGTTATGGTGCATAGCTAGATCTAAATCAACGGTGAACCTGAGCACTTGATGAAGGATAAGTTCTATTGATGGGTCAAGATTTTAAGGCTTGAAGAGAAGTATATTTATGTGGTTTTGATATTTTATAAATGGCACATGTCATAATCTATAAATCTGATGTTCTTGGTAAAACTGATGTCTGAATAGTTGTAAAGGTTAAATCATCTTTTACAAAATTGTACACAGGTTCATTATAGCAAAGGCGCGTATACACGCCAGTTCAACATTTCAAAAGTGCATATACATAGGGTTTCCTTGATACAAGTGTGTATGCATGCAGGTTCATCACATTGAAGTAGCGTACAACTCATAAAATATGTTTTAGCTACTTCTGGTTGCTGTTGCAGAGTTCTAGGTTCTGGCTTGGGTTCTAGTTACTGTTATTGTATTCTGGTCACAACATTCAAAGGAGTGATTGTTAGATTCAGTTTTGGTTGGTGAAAAGAATATTGGTTGATGTAGATTTTTGATTGATGTTATTGATGGTTCCAGTCTAAAACTTTATGAAATGTGGTCCCTGGAAGAAAGAGAGAATGTAGTAGCCTTCTGTAGGTCTACACCTACGTACTAGTAAACACATCAGTTATTACAAGAGCTAAGGGGGTTGAAGCTCCCTTTCAGGAGAAGATGGAGAACGAGAGAAGGCTGTAGCCTTTTGTAGGTAGAAGCCTGTGTATTGGTATAAGACTGCACCAGTATAGAAATATTGTAAAAATAACATTCTTATTAAAAGAAGATAGAGACAAATTGCAGCAGGTAGTTTTCACCCACATTGGGTTTCCACCATATATCTTGTGTTTTTGTGTGTGATTTTCTACTCTATTTTTACTGTACCTGGTTACTGTTTATATAGTTCTGATTCACAGGTTAAACGATCAACATCTAATGAATTAACTAAATTATAAGTTTGCAGGGTATACGCTTGTTTCCTTAACTAAAATTGTGTATATACACAAGTTTCATTGATTGTGTTAGCCTCCTGCTGCAGTAGGTTAATCATCTTTCATGATCGACATTTTTACATGCCAAATATGTCGTACTATGCATGCTGCAATGCTCCATATTTGCTACAGATTGCCAAAGAAGTGTCCATGAGAGTGTGCTAGTCTCACTGCCACTGCTGTGTTCCAATTTTGATAAGCAATCCATTTTTTGGTTTGAGGTAGTTTTTCAGTTGGAGGACTTTAAGCAAGGCATGTCTAACTCCTCCCTTCTTCCTTTTTCCCCAAGTCACTCACTAACTTCCCCTAAAGAGGTCAAGATCTTCTTGATACCTCTTAGTTTCATCATTCTTCATATCATTTGCCTTGGTGAAGATCTGCTTCACTCAAGGAATGTACACACTTCTTCTATCAATCATTTTCCTCCATTAATAGCCTAAGTCATCATTCTTAGCGCTTTTTCTCATCAAATTCATATTAACCCCTAATTTCACTATTTAGCTCCCCAATTTTCCCCTTTTCCCTATTATTATACCATTTTTGTGCAAAAATCCCATAAAATATATACCCCCCCAGGCAATATAGCCTTAATACTCTAAAAGGTGAAGGCGTGATAAAGTCGGGCGCTAATGCAAATGTGCATGCATAGGTTATTTTGGGGGATTAAATGAACATCTGGTTGATCTAATAGCACTAGCGCACCTTTCAAACATGTACATAGTTTACCCACTTATCTCTAAAACCTCATAAAACCCATGAATTCGGTTTATCCAAAGTTATCCCAACGCCATTTTCCACAAATAATCATTGTTTATTAAACAGGCCCCGCCGTATCGCTTTGCCATGTCCGTGTCCCGTCATCCGTCGGATCTAGGCCCTCCCATCCGACGGTCATCGGCGATTTCAGACCGCCCCCGATCTCCGTCCTTTAGTGCCCGAAAAGTGTCAGAGGATGATGTAGGGCCTGAGGTGTGTGTCAATTTCTTGTTGGATCGGGCGGCTTCCGACACAATCCGGGCCCGTACCAAAAGCGGTCCGATAATACCGCTTACCGCCCCCCGGTTCGCCCCGACGCCGATATTGTGATGAGATCTGGGCCGTTGGATCGGCCCGCGCCGAATCCAACGACCAGGACTTAAAGTTGTCCGTAGTGCCCGCCAAAGCCAATTTTTCATTAAATTTCATGTTTTTGACATATTTTCTGTGCTATTTGGAAATGGGCCATTTTCAAAGGTTTTTTTATGCGGTGACTGCGCCCGCCCAGCAAAGAAGAAACAATGGTTTTTGCAGCAATTTTGTAAGTCGCTCTAGCCCAAAAAACACTTCTAAAGGCATGATTCCTCCTCATATGCCTCCAGAGCGCTGCTCCTCCATCAATTATGGAATTTTATCAGTTTAAAGGCATCATTTTTGATCGACCAAGTGCCGATAGCATCCCAAAGGCCACGGAAGCATTTTCAGCGGTTATTCTTGCATTAAATTGGCAAATAAAGGGGTGATTAGATAGTTAAAGAGTATCAGAGAGAGAAAGTGGCCTGATTCAGTGTTAAAGTGTATCAGAGGAAGCGACAAACAGTATTAGATCAAAATATCAGCAGCCTGAAGCAGCAGAAAATTAAAGAGGCCCCCATCAAAGTCAATAAAGCATCTCAGAGCCATCAAAGCCCACCAGATCACAGTTATCAGCATTAAAGCCACTTGGTAGCAGCAGAACACCTAGAGGGGCAATTCAAGTGTTTAAAGCCTAGATTTTGCAGAGACAGTGTACAAAGACGCATATGAGCAGCAGAGCAAGTCCCAAGGCACAGTTATTGCAGAAGTGCCAGCGCATTTCTCAAAAGACCAATAATTTATTTATTCTTATGGCTGCAGTCCCTGCGCGGTTGGTAGATAGGCGTTCTTTCATTTATTTGCAATGAATGTTAGGTTAGAAGCATTCATTTCTCCAGATCTGCTATCATATCTGCTGTTGTAGATATTTCCTCTATTTATACCACCCTCTGGATAGTGTAAAGGGTTGGTTGGTTGTATTTCTCATTACAGACTTGCGCTATAAGCTTAAGAACTTTTGTAATCAAAGATTGCTGGAATATTTGCATCTGAACTGGCTAGTTGTGCTTTCAATGGCTGAAGAGCTTTGATGTCGAATTCATGTGCTTTCTCATGGTTCAATAAGTCTTTCCTCCCTCTGTTTATCAGTTTATGTGTATCTGTATCATCTGTATATCATAATCTAAGTTGCAGGAAGAAGGAATAGTTCAGAGCTGTCTTTCATGCCCTCTGTGCTCAATTATTGTAATTTTTCTATGTTTTCCTCTGAATTAGTGATAAATATGCATACTTAATTGATCATGTTTAAGCTATTTCTCATTTCTGAATGTTGTTTAGGAATCCTTCATTGCTCCTATATAGTCATCATCCACTTTCCCTCTTTGGCTGGATGAGAGATCCTTAATTGCCTCTCATCCCCTAACCTCAATTTCATCCTTGTTCCAACATTTAATCATTGTGCCATGCGTAGCTATCCTGCTCCATATTCCCCTCTTCTGCCAAGGAAAATGCACCCTTCAGTTCACATTCATTGACTCCATGCCCAATGGTTTGAACTTCTTACACTTTGTATGCCAACTCTGCTTGAATAGATCAACCATCCCACCAAACTCAAACAAAACCCATGTGCATCATATCTAGCCTAAAATCATCCCTTAAACAAAGCTAAATCCTAAAGAGAGAGCCCTCTCTGATTGCAGGTAGGCTAGGACCTGCAGTCCAAAGATTGGTTTGTGGTTACCTCGGTCGTATCCCTTTGGGAGTCAAAAGGGACAACCTGAGTGAAAACAGATTGAAGTAGTGTATACAAATCTAATTTTGAAATGAAATGTTATTGACTTGCTAATACTAATTCTCCCCCCTTCTCAGCATTATTTCCAACAATTTGAATCAGAGCAAGTCCTTCAGAAGAAGCTTGATTGCTTGAAGGAAGATCTATCATCATGTGTAACTACGAAACAGAGGCATCCATTAGCCCACCAATATTTGATGGGAGCAACTTCATCTATTGGAAGGTAAGAACCACAACCTATCTTCAATCTCTTGGAACAGATGTTTGGGAAATCGTGGAAGGAGGATACACATTTCCATCAGTAATTCCTATAGATACGGCAGGTAAAAAGCAGTATGAAACAAATGCCAAGGCTGTCAATACTTTATTGGGGAGTCTGTCACAATCAGAATTTGTCAAGGTTATGCAGCTAAAAACTGCCAAAGAATTATAGGACAAGATCATTCTAAGCTATGAAGGAGACCATTAGGTAAAACGTGCAAAACTACAATCTCTCATAGTTCAATATGAAACTCTCAGAATGCACAATGATGAAAGTATAGCTAATTATTTCTTACATATAGATGAGATTGTTAATCACATGAAAAACTTGGGTGAAGAAATAAAAGAAGTTGCTTTAGTTGAAAAGGTTTTAAGATCCTTGTCTTCTAAGTTTGAATCAAAAGTTTCTACCATAGAAGAAAAGTAGGATCTTCAGAGTATTACTGTGTCACAGTTGCACAGGATCCTAACTGCTTTCGAAATGAGAAAAGGGGGTCCATCAGATATGAGAGAGGCTGCATTCAAAGCTTCAGGAAGAGGAGAACTCAATGAATCAGGACATACGTCAGAAGGAGAGGAAGAAGCAAACTTTGTCAAGAACCTTCAACGGGGTTCTAGAAGATTCAGAGGTAAACTACCTTTCAAATGTTTTACCTGTGGAAGAGTCAGTTATTATTCTACGAAATGTCCTCACAAAGATAAGCTTGATAAATGTAAGGAATCAGCAAAATGGAATAGAAAACAAAATGTAAGTAAGAAGAGCTACGATACGGATGAAGATAGCGATGGTTTATCAAATAGTGATGAAGCTGAAAATAGTAATGATTATAGACTTCTGATGGCTTTTGAAGATGATGACTTCTTGGATGCTTTATATGAAGATGGTATTTATGAAGAAATTTCTAAACTTAAAATTTGCTTAGAAGAAAAGAATATTATTATAGATACTTTGACATTCCAACTTGCTGAAAGGGAAAAACACAATGAAAAATTAGAATGTGAAATTGTGGGTCTCAGAAAAGATATTGAGAAAACAAATGCTCTCAATCTCAGATTTGCTAAATGATCATAAACTTTAGATGAAATTATCAAAGTGCAACGTTCTCCTCTGATAAAGACAGGTCTTGGATATACTGAAGAAGCATCTCAAACACATAAGTCTTCAACCTCCAAAAGTGATCTTGATGCAGCAAGGAGAAGTGAACAGTTTGACAATCGTCAGGAAAAGCATAAAGCAGATCACTAGGTAAATCAGGTTCAATCTACTTCAAGGATGAACAGAAGCTACAACCAACCTCAGGTAAATCATACTCAATCTATTTCAAGAGTGAATCACCAGGACAATAGATTCGATAATCGCAGGAAATACTTTAATGGCCAATGTTTTTCATGTCATAACTTTGGACACAAATTTGCTCAATGTGTTGCTTACAAGACCATCATGAATAGAGAAGCACAAAATCAAAGCAATGTGACTGGGATCATGAAAAGGACCTACAAGAACTTTTCTCCTCTTGAAAATGAAATAGAATGCTCTATCTATAACAACTTTGGACGTGAATATTCTAAATGCAGGAGCAAGTTTCGGAAAACATCTCAGAAGGAGCAAACTTCATTGGGTCCCAAAACATGGAGAAAGAAAGAACCACAAATAGAAAGATGTGGTATAACCTTGTATGCAGGAGGATAAGAAAATTAGCGGTATATTGACAATGGATGCTCGAAACACATCACAGGTGATAAAGAAAAACTTCAATCATATAGTGCCTTAGAGAAGGAAAAGAAGGTCTCATTTGGAAATGACACTCTTGCTGTCATAAAAGGTAAAGGTTCTATTCCCTTAAAAGAAAAGGTTAAAGCTGGAAATGTTATGTATGTTGATGGTCTTAAGCATAACCTATTGAGTGTCAATCAAATGTGTGATCAAGGAAATGAAGTAGTATTTCAATCAAATGGATGTATTGTTCGTGAGCTTGATACAGGAGAAACAGTGATCAAAGGCATAAGAACTCCAAAAAATTTATACATACTCAAGGGAGGACAACAATAGTGCTATCTACGCAAAAATGATGAACACTGGCTATGGCACAGAAGACTGGGGCATCTAAGCTTCCCTCAAATAAGGAAAGCATGCAAATTCCAGGCTGTTTGTGATCTTCCTGACATCAGAATTTTAGAAAATGCAATATGCAAATCATTTCAGTTTGGTAAGCAAACCAGAGCACATTTATGTTGAGCTATGGAAAAGGTATGAATTTGCCATTTATTTCCTTATCTTTTCCTTTTATCATAACTCCTTTTATTGCTAAGATGATAATATTTCAAAGAATTATAGCAGAAGCTAGGGAGTTATTGATTATTGTGAATTAGTTAATTATTGTCTTTTTCCATGCAGAAAAATAGAAGAAATGGAAAATTACCATTTTGAAGGAAAAGACAAAACAGAGTAACTGTTGTTCCTTCACAAGGAAGCCGTAACCAGACAAGCGATTGGGATCAGAGCGCATAGTTAAGGATAAGGATGGAAAATCACAGCATCAACACAAGAAGACAAAGGGATCAACTAGAGTTAGAGGATGGAATGTGTCCCTCAGGATCTCTCGATCCTTAGGGATCGTTGTTTTACAGTCTATCCGTTATTCCTTGTTTTTTCTGCCTGTCCAGTATAAAAGGGATAGCGCTTGTAAAGATTAAAGGGGGATCACTTATCATTATTCAGAATTCACTATTGTATTTCTCTGATCATCAAATCTTGTTGATTAAAATAGAGTACGATTACCTGTAACATTTTCACATGATTAATACATAAGTTGGTTGCTATTCCTTTTGTTTATACTGAAGTAGTCCCGCACTACTTCACTAGTGGCTAAGGGCCCGGCCCTGGTGTATCCACTTTCTATCTGTACCATTACTTTACAATCGCATTTGTGTGATGGTTTGGTTTGGTTTTCATTCATTTAAATAGCATTACTTTACTATTGTTTGTTTCTAGAGTTTATGAATTGTTGAAAATGTAACTCAATTGCGTTGTCGTTCCTTTTCATCATAATAAGATTATTACTTTCTGCAAACTATATGTTTATGCTGTTCATTTCAATTATAAAGCTCCATTGTTCATTCCAGTAAACTGACTTTGCTGTTCATTACAGATTGTTGTTCATTTCTACTAAATAGCATTGTTGTTCATTTCCTTTCTACAAGTATTCGGTTTTGCCTTTTAGTATTATTACAATCAGCATGTTTATTCCATTTCTATTGGTAGCATTGTTGATTTAATTTCTTGCTATTTCCAATTAGTTGTTTTAGTATGGAGTGTAAGATCAACAACTGTAAAAAACATTGGCTATCACTGTCAGATTTCTCAAATTGAGGATCTTGTTTATGTTTTATTTCATTTACATCAGTTGACAATGGAAAGAGTTATTGCTACTGCATCCTTGATTAATAATTGCTGTTAATTTCTTAAGTGAATGATTTAGCTTCAGAGCATTGAGTTTCCTTTAAATTGCAAGTAGGTTTTATTTCAAGCATCCATTTACTCTTGTATTTGAAGCACTATACTGCAGATTGGAAAGCATTACTCTTGGATTGAATTGACCGACTCAAACTGAGTACACTCTTGAGATATAAAATCGCACCTAGATTGATAATTAATGTAGGATAAATAGGAGTTAAAAAGACACTTTTTATACCTCAACATTTTTGCACCATTGCCAGGGAGAGTGTAGCCATTTCTTTTTTTCAGAGAGTAGTGTGCATCTGGTGAGTTCTTGCTAGGATAGAATTGGGTATTAAAAACGGAAGGTAAGAACCTGCGTATGGAGCATGTAAAAACCCTGCTCCCCCGCCGTCTTTCCAGCAGATTTGTTAACATTTTTTGGGTAGAAATAAACATTTGAGTTGTGTGTACGACTAAGAATAAAAAACATGAAAATACTCCTAAACCGCTACCCAAGCCTGATAAAGCTAAGGGACCAGTGACCCTTGGTCGATCAACCTTCATAGACGAAATCATTAAGTAAGCCGAATCTCAGCCATCAGTGGGACCTAGAAAAGTTGCTTCTAGACAACCTACTGTTCCCTTCAGGCCACAGTTTCATCATCTATAGCCTTTGCTATGGTGCACAGCCAAACAGAAGAGATTGAGCAAGATTTTCAAGAAATTGAGAATTATCGCCCAATTTCTTTTCATGAAGGGAACTCTAGAAATATCCACGAAGGAGGAGGAGAAATAGGGGGGATAGAAGAGCCAAAATCCCCTCTCGAAATAGTTTTAACACCTAACAGCCCAGATAAGGGAAGTGTTGTTAAGGTAATCCAAAACAAAACAGAAGAACCTGGAAAGTCAAAATCCCTGCAGATAATAGTTCAACAAGCACCACCCATTATCCCAGACCAAGGAAATGCTATCAAGGCCATTCCTACTCCTTATAGTCAGCCTAGGAATAATTCCCTAGAAATCCCAGAAGGATATTGGCACATATTTGATCAAATGGCCCAAAACCAGCAACCGCCTCAAACCTCCACACTGCAATATCCCATTGTGGACACTATAGTTAATGCACCTATGAAGGCTATTCCTCTCCAACATATTTCTAAATTCTATGGCCTAACATCAAAAGATCCAAATGCATTTCTATTTGAATTCGATGCACAGGGGTATAACTACACCAAAAATACCAAAAACTAAAACTATTTCCCTTCACATTAGAAGGAGCAGCTTTACGATGGTTTATGGGGTTAGGTGGAGGTGTTATAAATGACTGGGATTAGATGAAAAGTGCTTTTCTAAAGAAATATCAGGATTACTGTAGGTCCATAGAATTAAAGGATGAAATATTTCAAATGACAGTGAGACCTAGTGAAACACTGGAAGAATATGTAGAACACTTTCAATACAATCTCCAGAGATCTTCTTATGCATCTTTACCCTTGCCTAGAAATGTGTTAAAAACTACATTAATTAAAGGGATGAAAGAACAATGGGTTGAAAAATTAAACATTATGGGCAAAGGTGACATATATCAAGAAAAATTTTCTAACATCATTACTTTGTGTATCAGGAGTTCAAGAGGTGACACAAGGCTAAAGCCAACAGAACGTGACAAGATCACAAGGGATAGTAAGGTCCCCAGTGGAGGTATAACCCGCATAGAAATCATCAATCTACTAGAATATTTCAAAACTGATATTCTAGGGACTCTATCAACGCAGTTTGACATTATGAAACCTAAACAAAAGCAAGTAGAAGCAGAGAAAAATTTGGCAATATTTTGCCCCAGATGTAGAAAGAAACATAGCCACAAAGAGTGCTCGCTAGATAAAATCCAAGTCTACACCATATGCACGAAAGATCACTCCACAAAAAGCTACCCCTCACTCCCGGGATTGAAAGCAGTTTACAAGGAAGCAGAAGAAGAGACAGAACCGGTTTACCTACTCAATCAACGCCCCCAGTGGCAGCCATGACAAACAGGTATGCCCATTGATCCATCCTCTTATTTTCATCCTCCTCAATATAATGCTCAGCAATATAATGGAATGTAGCAGAATCAGCGACCTTTCCCTAGCTAGTCACAATAGCCATTTCCCTTATCATCATGGCCAAATCAAACAAATCAAACCAATTGGCCAAAATTTCTTTACTGTCCACCATTTTGGAAAAAAAATGCATATCCAACACAATGGTCACCCTCCACCTCGCAGAGTCAAACCTAGCAGTCGAACTGGCAAAGACTGATAAATCAGCCAGTTGGAATGATTCCTCTCCCTCAACCTACACTGCCACCACCTTATACATTACAACAAAATCCCCAGACCAACATAAGACTGCAACTCCCAGCCCAACCTAACCCGAACCCCAATAATAGACTGGTTCAATCTGTTCAAATAATTGAAGGACTAGAACTAGAAACCGAGTTAAGGGAGTGCAACGACATTCAATTAAGATCTCGGCTCATTATGGAAACATAGGGAGACAGAAATGATCAAGTTGAAAACTCGTTACCTTTAGAACAAACACTACTAGAAGAGAATGTGGTTAGACAACAAACTCATGAACAAACAACCACCTCTTGTCCTCCATTCCCAGAACGATTAATCATACTGTGCCCAATAGAACATCCTGATTTTGATCTTCTGGGAGAACTAAGAAATTTGTGTATGAAAATTCCACTCCACCAAGATATCCAAGATATCCCAATTTACACAAAAACCATTAAACAATTATGTATAAAAAATCCCAAGAGGAGAATAACAATTGACCCAATTGTCCAAGTAGTCAGCAACCTATTTGACTTACTATCAGGAAGAGAAGCACCTGTAAAATATGAGGACCCAGGGAATCCTATAGTGAGAGTGCAAATCAATGGATGCTCCTTCCCAAATGCCTTGGTTGATTTAGGAGTTGAAATCAACATTTTAACAACCACCACTTGTCAAAAGCTTGGAATTACATCATTAGACCCAACCACAACCTTATTAGAGTTGGCTGACCAATTGGTTGTCAGACTAGGAGGTACACTACATCATGTAATGGTATCTATAGATTCCTGGGAATACCCTGCAGACTTTCTGATTATTAATCCCAAAAACCGACTAGATGGACATCCTTTAATTTTAGGTAGGCCCTGGCTGGCAACCACTGAAGGTTACATTGGCTTTTGATAACGCAGCATGACTGTAGCAAGAGGGAGTAATGTCAAGAATTTAGCCTTATACCCTCCAACCCAGCCAAGCCTCACAATAATTAAAAAAAAGAAACAACCTGTATCATACCTGATAGAAAATATTATATCACCATTAACCATTGAATATGCCCTCGAAGTTAAAGACCAAATAGAGGACG
Source organism: Pinus tabuliformis (assembly GCA_031772625.1). NCBI lineage: Eukaryota > Viridiplantae > Streptophyta > Pinopsida > Pinales > Pinaceae > Pinus > Pinus tabuliformis. The sequence continues at coordinate 500,296,296 of CM062812.1, read as the reverse complement.
ACATTATTAACAACTTCATTAACCAACCAGAAACAAGATCCTATTTACAATGTCACATGATTGAGGCGGAATTCGATAATAATGTAGAAGACGATCCCCTGAAAGACACTCATGATCAATCAATGCCCACCACCTCTGTTTACAATAGCAAAACTATAGAAATTGAACGAGGAAAAACTTTGAACATTAGCAAAAATCTGACTGCTGAACAAGAAGAAAAGTTGGTCCAACTACTAAGAAAATATGAGGAAGCTTTTGCATGGGATTACCCAGACATGAAAGGAATTGATCCCCAGTTGTGTACGCAGCACATTTATACAGAATAGGATGCTAGAACCGTTCGCCAACCCCAACAAAGATTAAACCCTCATCTTAAGGATATTGTGAAAGCTGAATTACAGAAAATTTTAGATGTAAGCTTTATTTACCCAATATCTGACAACAAGTGGGTCTCTCCACTACTTGTGGTGCCAAAGAAGAATGGAAAGTGGCGGATATGTGTAGACTACAGAGAATTGAACAAAGCAACCAAGAAAGACCACTTTTCCCTTCCATTCATTGGTCAGGTATTAGACACATTAGCAGGAAAGAAATTCTTTTCTTTCCTAGAAGGCTTCAGTGGATACAATCAGATTCAGATTTCCCCTGAAGATCAGGGTAAAACCACTTTTACCTGCCCTTCGGGAACATTTTCTTATAGAGTCTTACCCTTTGGGTTATGCAATGCTCCTGCCACATTTCAAAGGGCCATCCTTAGCATTTTTTTAGATATAATAAACGAAGGTCTTGAAGTAGATATGGATGATTTCACACCTTATGGGGATGATTTTGAGCTAGCATTACAAACACTAGAAAAATTGCTACAAAGATGCATTGCCACCAGGCTCTACCTGAGCCATGAAAAGTGTCATACGATGATGATCAAAGGATTAATCTTAGGTCATTATATCTCAACAACTGGAATACAAGTAGGTCTAGCAAAAATTCAGATAATTTTCTTAATACCAACTCCTAACACACAAACAAAGGTACACAATTTTCTGGGACTTTCTGGTTATTATAGAAGATTTAGAGAACATTTTTCTCAAATTGCTGCACCTTTATATGCACTAACAGGGAATGTTGATTTCATTTGGATAGACAAGTGTGACCGTGCTTTTGAGGATCTGAAAAATCTCGTATCGACAGCCCCAGTGCTTAGGGGCCCCAATTGGGATTTGCCATTCCAAATTTTATCTGATGCTTCAGAAACAACAATTGGAGTAGTCCTTGGGCAAGAAGAAGATAAAAAGCCATATGAAATTTATTATATTGGCAAGAATCTATCTCCTGTTGAATTAAACTATACTATGACTGAAAAAGAATTTTTAGCTGTAATACATGTTGTAAATAAGTTTAGACATTTTATAACTAGGTATCCTATAGTTTTATATACATATCACACTGCCATAAAATATTTAGCAAATAAACCAGTTACAAATGGTAGAGTAACAAGATGGTTGATTCTCTTGCAGGAATTTGACATCACAATTAAGGACCGAAGCCATAGAGGATTCTGTATCTCGAGTGCCCATCGCTCAATATGCTCAATTACTAATTGTGGGTTCAGAGGCATTTCATCAGATCATACAGAATCCTCTATGGAGGATTCTGTATTATACATTTTCTTTTTCAATTATTCATCTGATATGGCCTCCCGAGGGAGATAATTACAGATGGAGGACCACAATTTTTAGGTAATAAAATCACTGCAACATTAAAAAATTACGACATTTTGCACAAAATTACAACCCCATACCACCCACAGGCGAATGTCCAAGTAGAAATCACTAATAAGGTAATTGAGGCAATATTGATAAAAACAGTTGCATCACATAGACGCGACTAGGATTCAAGATTGCCGGAAGCCTTGTGGGCATACCGAACAACGTGGAGAAACACCATCGAATATTCACCATATCAATTAGTATTTGGGAAAGAACCCATCTTTCCAATCGAATTTGAAATTCAAACATTAACAATAGCGCAGGAGGTGGGTTTGAATTTAAATGAGGCCCAAACTAATAGATTACAACAAATAAATGAGTTAGATGAAATCAGGTACTCAGCTCTTCAACTCACTGCATTAATTCAACAATAAAGAGCAAAGTGGCATGATGCCCTGATTAAAATGAAAATCTTCCATGAAGGAGATTGGGCACTCCTATACGATTCCAGGTTTTAGGATTTTCCCAGAAAACTTCAGACACGATGGCTTGGACCTTATGAGGTACAGAAAGTGCATGACAATGGCACCATTACATTGACTACCATTGATGGATCTAGACATTCTTTCAAAGTAAACAGTCATCGAGTGTGACTGAATCACAAACCGCTTACTCGGTAATCCTTTTACCAGCAATTATGAGAAGATTCAATTATGCGTATTGTTGTTGAGGAAGATAACTCCTCCTCAGCAGCAATTCACTGAACAATTCCATTGATTCTAAATTTTTTATATAAACTTTTCTTTTTTCAAATTTTGCTTGTATAAATTGTCTATTTTGCACAGATTTTTATTGTTGTTCCATTTAGGGAACATCAGATGATTTCTTTATTTTATTTTCGAGTTGTTCCTATTAAGGAATAGCTACTGTTCCTCCAAAGGAACAACAGCCATTGCAAAGGAACAACAGCTATTCCTCTTAAGGAAGAACACTTCGATGTGGTTTTATTTTCGTGTTGTTCCTCTTAAGGAACAACTACTATTCCTCCAAAGGAACAGAAGTTGTTCGTCTTAAGGAACAACATTTCCATGTGGTTTTATTTTCATGCTATCCCTCTTAAGAAAAAGCTGTTGTTCCTCCTAAGGAACAATAGTCGTTCCTCTTAAGGAACAACACTTCTGTGTTTTTAAATTTTTGTTGTTCCATTTAAAAGGAATAGTTGTTGTTCCTCCTAAGGAACAATAGCCATTCCTCTTAAGGAACAGCACTTCCGCGTGTTTATTTTTTGTTTTTCCTTTTAAAGGAACAACTACTATTCCTCCTAAGGAACAACAACCATTCCTCTTAAGGAGCAACACTTCTGTGTTTTTGCATTTCTGTTGTTCCTTTTAAAAGGAAGAACTTTTGTTCCTCCTAAAGAACAGTAGCCGTTCATCTTAAGGAACAACACTTCCATGTTTTCGCATTTTTGTTGTTCCTTTTAAAAGAAACAGTTTTTATTCCTCCTAAGGAACAACAGTAGTTCTTGTAAGGAACAAAACTTCCGCATCTTTATTTTTTGTTGTTCCTTTTAAAGGAACAGTTGTTGTTCCTCCTAAGGAACAACAACCATTCTTCTTAAAGGAACAACACTTCCGCATGTTTTCTTTTACTATTCCTTTTAAAGGAACAACTGTTGTTCCTCTTAAGGAACAACATTCTCGCATGATTGTATTTTTTCTGTCCCATTTAAGGAACAACTATTGTTCCTCTTAAAGAACAGCAGCCGTTCCTCTTAAGGAACAACAAACCACGTGTATTTTTTTATCCATTCCATTTAAAAGAACAACAAGATTACCTACTTACATTTACATTGTTCCTTCTAAGGAACAACAGTTTCGATTTAGAGTTTTTTTTGGCTATTCCGCTGGAGGATCAACACTTTATTTTGTGCTTGTTTTGCTTGTTGTTCCGCTTAAGGAATAACAGTTTCGCGTGTGATTTGTTTTTTTTTTTTTTCCATTCCTCTTAAAGGAACCATAGTTTTTGGTGAGGATGTTCTTTTTGTTGTTCCTCTTAAGGAACAGCAGTTGTTCCATCTGAGGAACAAAACTTTCTGATTGCATTTTTCGTTGTTTCTCTTAAAAAAACAACAAATTTTATTGAGAGTTTTTGTGAATAATGTTTCACTCTTCATGATCCTTTCAAGGCAAAGATACAAATACATGCAAGAACACAAAAATTAGCAGTTACTGAAATAAACAAATCAAAGAAAAAATTTCATCTCTCAAGAGATTGCTTTGTATTGATAGAAAAAGGAAAGGACACAACTATCTATATCACTTTGCTATCTTTATCTTCACTAAAACTTAAATTGATTGATTATATTTATCATGTTGTTTCTTCCCTAACTCTAATATTTCTCTTTGATTATTATTTAATAAGAATAAGGGCATATTTTCCCTATTGAGATGTTTAGACTCCTCCACCATCCCTACTCTTAAGGAGTGTTGAGCCATCCTCTATGTATAAATAGGAAGCACTAGATAAAAGAAAAGAAAAATAAAAAATAATATCTATATGATTTCTAACAATTCTATGATTCATGAGATGGAGGATAGGGGGTCTCATCAGAGCCAACCTACCATGATCATAAGAAAGCAGTGAAGTGGCATTCACACTATGGCCACCACACCAGGGATATGATCCAATGGGCACAGCAGAAAAAATAAAAGTCCTTGGAACAAGAGGTGTCATCACGAGCCGGCCTAACCACCTTTCACTTCCTCATGGTGAATGGCATTGTGATCCAACTGGTTACCAAGCTAGCACAATGACCTCCATTCTAACATCACAAAGCACTTTCTTAGGCATATATAAAGGATTATCGTTCCAAGGGTGAAAAAGAAACTTTGTTAAGGTTATACACACCTGTGGGCAACAGAGCTCTGTTGATGGTATTGAAGTCATATTTTTCAACACCAATAGTAATTATAGACCCTCTTCTTATTTCATTATATTTATTTCAAAAGAGGTTATGTTCCCAAATTCCTTTTTTGAACCTTTTATGTATGAATACCATTTAAAATCAATCACAAACAGTTTAAGTGGGATGGGGATCGCATAAGCATCTTACCTACGTCAACTGTCCTTTTCCCTTTTTCACATCACTCCATAGCACCTCCATATCTATTCATGATTTTCATCATAAGCCTCGATTTCAGTAACTCGATACTTTTTGTGATTTGGTCATGGCTATGTACACCTTTCCTTTCTTATCATGTACAACTGTCGTCCAGTACGCTGCTCCTCCATTTAAATTGGTCGAGGATGACCTATCACATTTGAAGGAGTCAAGGGTGACTTCCAAAATACTCATGCATACATGTCAGTTTCCTATTTGGAGGTACTAGACTGCATTAGATCCCTTAATAGCAAAGTTTTAACGGTATTGGGATATTATCTGATATGCATAGTTTGTTGTTCCATTGTTATCTCTGTGTATTGCTGTGTGAAATTAACAGTGTACTGAACTTAGATGAAATGGGAGGTCGATCAGTACGCAGTGAGCCACAATTACTAATAATTTTTGATGCTGCATGAGAAATTTTGGTAAGAGCAATATGGATCGCCTACTTTACATGACTACAACAGCCCCATGAAGCCGTGGCTATCGAATTTTTGCAGAATGTGCTGGACGATCATTCCATAGTAAGAGGAAGGCGAATAACAGTGAAATATATAGTGATTGTGGAGGTATTTGGACTACCAACAGTGGGACCCATATGGACACATAAGAAATTGAGACTTTAAGACACCATGGCCACCCTTCAGGACGAGGGACAAAACCTGATTGTTAAAGGAAAAGGAGTCCAACCTTCATCTCTGGGGGAACCATGGATGAAACTAGCTAAAATAATGCAGAGCTACATTACATGCGACGGGAGAAAGGATGTGGTAAGACCATGCCACGTAAAATTATTATCAGTATTAAAACAGAAATGTGTTGTAAATCTGCCTACATACCTAAATTTTTTGCTGCATGATGCTGCTAAGAGTATAAAAAGATCTTGTCATATAGATACTATAGTGAGCCACCATTGTTTAATTCAATTAATAGTAAGTTACAGCCTTGATCAACAATAGACCTGTTGGGAAGAATTGGTGTTCTCCATAGACGGGAGACTAGCCTTATCAGCCCCAAAAAGAAAGAGAGTTGCCAATACAACAAGAAAGCCTCTGAAACATAGACACTCCTCCAGATTAAGAATAGGCAGGGGAATGTTTGAGAGCCTCCAAGGTAACAACAACCAACCCTTAGAATTACTTATTTCTGAAAACAAGAAACCTTCATAAACTAAAGGGAGAGGTAACCAAAAGTTGGAATTAGAAGGAGAAACTGAACACTCTAGTGAAGAAGAGAGGGAATGAACTGAACTACATTTAAACCCTAGCGTAAATCCACTGCCAAACCCATTGCAGGAGGATGAATTGGCCCAAATTTTGGCCAGTATGAGTGAGTATATCCAACCCCAAAGTCCTCTCAACCTCAATATTGACACAAAGCAATCATAGGAACACTCTACCCACACCAAGAATTCATCAGAAGAAATAAATAATGAGGAAGAAGTAGGAGCAGAAGCCACTCAGGAAGTGGCACACCAAACTAGGGATATTCCTCCAGAGGAACCTAGTCCGGAGCATGTAAACACTAAAGAGACGCTCCAAACAGAGGATATGGAAACCAGCTAGGGCAAAGGCACAGCCCTTGAAGAGAAAAATCCAACGGAACAGCCGAGCCTACAAAGAATAGAGACAGTTAGGGAGATAGTTGTTCCTCCTGAGAAGAAGAAGAAAAGTGAAATTAAGAAGCTGCGAAAGGAACAAAAAAACTTGAAAAATATAGTAAAACAACTCAGACGGAATATAAAGGCACTAAAAAAGGGGAAGATTACAAGAAGAACCCTGAAAATAGTGGATGCAACCATACAAACTAAACCTCATGATACAAAGGCCGCGGAGACTCAAACCGAGCCCATACGTGTTTAGGATGGTAAGGAACAACATCGAACTGTTATATACGCAGCTGCCCAAACAAAAAATGTATATGTCTGCAATGAAGATGCTCAAATAGAGACACTATCCTCTAGCAATATGGCCACCCCGACATTCCGTGATAAAGAGACACAGAATATGGGCACTCGGAATTATGATAAGAGCACCCAAATAAATCTTCAACCGAAAGATGTTTTGATAAAAAACCACCCTGGTATAATAAAACTCCAAGAGGATCTGGCAAAATCTCGGCAGACTATAGAGAAGTTTGAGGAAGAGACTGTCCCTTAGAAGAAATATCAAGAATTGCAACATCAATTAAAGAGCATCAATGCATCAGAGAACGAAGCCTTCGATAAATATCGAGGGGCAGAAGAAAAATTAGAACTAAAAACTATTGATGATTTTATAAATTGTTGTAAACACCATGGTTATGACTTTATAATTTTCCATTTATTTCCTTATCTTTTCCTTTTATCATAACTCCTTTTATTGCTAAGATGATAATATATCAAAAAATTATAGTAGAAACTAGGGAGTTATTGTTTATTGTGAATTAGTTAATTATTGTCTTTTTCCATGCAGAAAATAGAATAAATGCAAAACTACCATTTTGAAGGAAAAGACAAAACAGAGTAACTGTTGTTCCTTCACCAGGAAGCCATATCCAGACAAGCAGATCGGGATCAAAGTGCATATTTAAGGATAAGGATGGAAAATCGCAGCGTTAGCACAAGAAGACAAAGGGATCAACTGGAGTTAGAGGATGGAGTGTATCCCTCAGGATCTCTTGATCCCGAGGGATTGATGTTTTACATTCTATCTGTTATTCCTTGTTTTATCTGCCTATCCAGTATAAAAGGGACAGTGCTTGTAAAGATTAAAGGGGGATCACTTATCATTATTCAGAATTTGCTATTGTATTTCTCTGATCATCGACTCTCATTGATTAAAACAGAGTACGATTACCTGTAACATTTTCACATGATTAATACATAAGTTAGTTGTTGTTCCGTTCATTTATACTGAAGTAGTCCAGCAGTGCTTCACTAGCGGCTACGGGCCCAGCCCTAGTGGACCCACTTGCTATCTGTACCATTACTTTACAATCGCTGTCGTGTGATGGTTTGGTTTGGTTTTCATTCATTTAAGTCGCATTACTTTACTGTTGTTTGTTTCCAGAGTTTATGAATTGCTGCAACTGTAACTGAATTGCGTTGTCATTCCTTTTCATCATAATAAGATTATTACTCTTTGCAAAATATATTGTTATGTTGTTCATTTCAGTTACAAAGCTTCCTTCTTCATTCCAGTAAATTGAATTTGCTATTCATTACGGATTGTTGTTCATTTCTACTAAATAGCATTGCTGTTCATTTCCTTTCTACAAGTATTTGGTTTTGCCTTTTAACATTATCACAATCAGCATATTCATTCCATTTCTATTTGCAGCATTGTTGATTTAATTTATTGCTATTTCCAATTAGTTGTTTTTGTGGAGCGTAAGATCAACAACTGTAAAGAACATTGGCTATCACTATCAGAGTTGTCATATTGAGGATCTTGTTTATGTTTGATTTCATTTACATAAGGTGACAAAGGAAAGAGTTATTGCTACTACATCCTTGACTGATAATTGCTGTTAATTTCTTAAGTGAATGATTTAGTTTCAGAGCATTAAGTTTCTTTTAAATTGCAAGTAGGTTTTATTTCAAGCATTCATTTACTCTTGTATTTGAAGCACTGTACTGAAAATTGGAAAGCATTACTCTTGGATTCAATTGACCGCCTCAGACTGAGTACACTCTTGAAATAGAAAATCACACATGGATTGATAATTAATGTAGATAAATAGGAGTTAAAAAGACACTTTTTATACCTCAACAATTTCCCAGAAAAGGAAGGATCGGCTAGCAAGCCTCTTGAACTTTTTCATATTGATTTTTGTGGTCCTTAAAGGAAAATGTCACCTTGTTGAGAAGAATACTTTATATTGTTCATTGACGATTTTTCCAGAATGTGTTGGATAGGACTTCTAAAGCACAAAGATGAAGCATTTGAAAAGTTCAAAGCCTTCAAATATTTGGTTGAAAATGAATCAGATCGTAAAATAAAATGCCTCAGATCTGATCGAGGAGGGGAATTTATCTCAGACAAATTCTTCAACTTTTGTGAAGAACATGGGATAAGAAGAGAATTTTCCACCGTGAGGACTCCTTAGCAAAATGGACTGGTAGAAAGGATGAACAGAACTATTCAACAAATGGCTTGTGCCATGCTAGATGAGTCTGGAACTCCTGCAACCTTCTGGGGTGACGCTACATTTGCTACCGTCACTATTCTCAACAAAACAAACGTTTGGGTAAACAACACTCAAACTCCACATGAACTTTGGTATGGTAAGACTCCTACTGTAAATACTTCAAAGTTTGTGGAAGAAAATGTTACATCAAAAGGACTGATGAAAAATTGGCAAGTTTTAACCTAGAGCAGATGAAGGCATTCTCCTTGGTTACTCTTCTCGAAGTAAAGGATACAAGAGTTATAACAAAAGACTAGGGAAAATTGTTGAAAGTATTGATGTTGTGGTTGATGAAGCAGGCCAAAATCCAAAGCAGGTAAAAACTGAAGAGTATGAAGAATATGAGGATTATCCTTCCACATCAAACCAGAGTAATTCTAAAGAAGAAACCAATGAAGCACCAGAAGAACAAATAACAGTAGAATAAAAGACTCCATCCAAGTATTTTTAGAAAAATCATCCAGAGACTCAAATTTTGGGGAAGAAAGAGGCAGGTGTGCAGACAAGAAGAACTATTACAGAAGCTTCAAGCTATCTAGCATTTCTTTCCTCCATCGAACCGCAAAATGTACATGAAGCATGCAAAGATGAATACTGGGTCAAGGCCATGAATGAAGAGCTTGAGCAAATTGAAGAGAATAATACTTGGGAATTAGTTCCTAGACCTCATGATAAGAATATCATTGGAAACAAATGGATATTAAAAATCAAGCTGAATGAAAATGGGAAATTATTAGAAACAAGGCTAGACTTTTTTGTAAAGGATATGCTCAACAAGAAGGTATAGATTTTGACGAAACTTTTGCACCTGTTGCTAGACTTGAAGTCGTAAGAATGTTCCTTGCTCTTTCTAGCTTTCAAAACTACAAAGTATACCAAATGGATGTAAAATACGCCTTTATTAATGGAGACTTAGAAGAAGAAGTATATGTTGAGCAACCAGATGGATTCATCCTTGGAAATGATCCAAAATTTGTATGCAGACTCAGAAAGGCTGTTTATGGTCTAAAACAAGCTCCAAGGGCCTGGTATTACTGTATTGACAAATACCTCCATCAACAAGCTTTCACAAAAGGATCAGCTGATAACAATATATATACAAAGATTGACAATGATAAATTGTTAATACTTGTTGTGTATGTTGATGATATCATTTTTTGTAGCAATGAAGAAGCCATGGGTCAAAACTTTTGTTTGGTAATGAAGAAAGAATTTGAAATGTCCCTGCTTGGTGAACTCACATATTTTCTTGGTTTACAAGTCTAACAACATAAATATGGTATTTTTCTATCAAAAACCAAGTATCTCAAGCACATCTTGAAAGATTATGGCATGGAAGATTCGAAACCAGTATGCACACCTATGATAACATGATACAGTCTCAGTTCAAATGATGAATTAGCAGCAGTACATCAACCAACCTATAGATCCATGATTGGTAGTTTGCTTTATCTAACAGGTACCTAACCAGAAATCATGCATGTTGTGGGAATAGTTGGAAGATTCCAAGAAAATCCAAAGGAATCACACATTCAAGCAGTCAAAAGGATTTTCAAATATCTTCAAGGGACATATAACTTTGGTTTATGGTATCCTAGGGATATAGATCTTACACTTCATGCATATATAGATGCAGATTGGGAAGGAAGTGTGGATGATAGGAAAAGCACTAGTGGTGGTGCATTTTATATGGTTTCTAGATTAGTATCTTGCTTCAGCAAGAAACAAAGTTCAATTGCATTATCTACAGCTGAAGCAGAATATGTGACTACTGCATCTTGTTGCACACAACTTGTTTGGATGATGAAAACATTGCAAGACATTCAGATCACATGTACTCCACCCATCTCCATTCTGTATGATAATACAAGTGCAATCAGTATTTAAAAGAATCCAGTCTTGCACTCCAAGACCAAGCACATACCTATCAAATATCATTTTCTCCATGAACAAGTGCTTGAACAAAAGTTCAAATTGGAGTATGTTCCCTCCAAAGAATGGGTTGCTGACGTATTCACCAAAATGCTACCAAAGAGACATTTGAATATCTCAGACAAAAGTTGGGAGTAGTTGATGTATCATCTTGCTGTTGAAACCCATTTGGTTTAGAGAAAAGTGGGTGTACACAAGTTTCATGAAGCGTATCCGCATACATACACTAGTTGTTGTGGATACAGTCGCATATATGTTGGTTTGAAGAAAAATAGTGGGCCAGACTCAGGATGAAAAGGGTCTGATATGAGTCTGACAGTGACCATCTGGCATAGGTTCAGGGGGAGCATATACTTCTAGTAATGCATTGTTGGCATTATCTTAGAAGATCTTGGTACAATTTCACAGTTGTATTTTATTCAGGTGGAACAGGTGCAGAGGGAGATCATGGCTGAGGGTCTGGATGGTGATTGACAAATGTTGCTGATGATAGTTGTTCATAACTATCTTGTTCTAGATACTTTGTCTCTCTTTTATTATCAAGGTCATGTAACAACCTATTTTGTTTCCCCACTATGCATGGGATGGATCATGTAATGTATAAACTCTTGGTATATCCCACTTGGTTGGAAGATGGATGTATGTATGAGTCTTTGGTGATAGGAAGGTCATTTATGATGTATAGAGTCATTTTCTTCTTGTAGAACATATTTTTATAGACCTTGCTTACAGTTAGGGGGAGCATGGATAGCACACTTCAACATATCAGAGAATTCAGATGTACTCAGGGGGATCATAACCCTTTGCCCTTGATGACAAAGGGGGAGAGTGACTTGGTGTTTCCATCAAGTGCAAAGAAGATTCATTAAGCAAAGGCACTCAAGTATTGAATATCTAATGAAGAATAAGATCTAGAATACAGGTCTTTGGGTTATGGTGCATATCTAGATCTGAATCAAGCATGAACCTGAGCGCTTGATGAAGGATAAGTTCTATTGATGGGTCAAGATCTTAAGGATTGAAGAGAAGTATCCTTTTTTGGTTTTTATCTTTTATAAATGGCGCATTTCGTAATCTGTAAATTTGATGATCTAGGTATAACTGATGTCTGAATAGTTGTAAAGGTTAAATCATCTTTTACAGATCTGTACACAAGTTCATTATAGTAAAGGCGCGTATACATGCCGGTTCAATATTTAGAAAGTGCGTATATGTAGGTTTGCCTTGATACAGGTGCGTATGCGTGTAGGTTCATCACATTGAAGTATCGTACACCTCATAAAATATGTTTTACCTACTTCTGATTATTGTTGCAGTCTTATGGGTTCTGGCTTGGGTTCTGGTTACTGTCACTATATTGTAGTTACAACATTTAGAGAAGTGATTGTTAGATTTAGTTTTGGTTGGTGCAAAGAAGATTGGTTGATGTAGATGTTTGATTGATGTTATTGATGGATCCAGTATGAAAATTTGTGAAATGTGGTCCCTGGAAGAAAGAGAGAAGGTTGTAGCCTTCTATAGGTCTGCACCTACATACTAGTAAACATATCAGCTAGTACAAGAGCTAAGGTGGTTGAAGCTCCCTTCCAGGAGAATCTAGAGAACGAGAGAAGGTTGTAGCCTTCTGCAGGTAGAAGCCTTCGTACTGGTATAAGACTGCACCAGTACAGAAATATTGTAAAAATAAGTTTCTTATTAAAAGAAGATAGAGACAAATTGTAGCAGGTTGTTTCACTGACATTGGTTTCCACCTTATATCTTGTGTTCTTGTGTGTGATTGTCTGCTTTGTTTTTACTATACCTGGTTACTATTTATATGGTTCTGATGCATTGTTAATATATTCTGACACATAGGAAATAGTTAAGTATAACTTGGTCTAGTATAGAGTTAGGTAAAGTGTGTTTCTTTACTATGTACATTTTTTAACTTACAATCCGATGGTCATGATATGTAGTGATTCGATGGTTCACTCTCTCCTCAGTATTATCGACACTTGATCCATGGCTTAACACCCGATTGGTCCATGATCTCTATTTAAAGAGCATCGAGGGTCATTTGTAGGTTAACTGTTCATGAGAGAAGCTTATGTAAATTTTCATTCTTTTATTAATAAATTGCCTGAAGTGGCCGCGTTGGCTCAAGTCGTGGACTATTTCCCTCTTTGAGGGTTTTAACCACGTTAAAAGTACTGGCGTATTGATTTTTGATCTGTTTGTGAGTGGTGTCCTTTGGTGTTTTGTCTAAGGAAATTACCCTGTAAATTCCTACATGGTATCAGAGCTATTTGAGGGCAGCATCCGTTGGTGATCCAAATCTGAAGCCGGTAGAATTGCATCCAACTACCGTTTCCTAGATCTACTATTTATTACTGATTTCGGTCCGAGAGGACTACTTTTTTGTGTTGGGACCATCTGTTCCAGTGAGGAACCCCTTCCGTTTCACGCGAAAAGGTTTCCGGTAGCCCTAACTGCGTCATTTTTAAGATCTGGAGGTATACAGTGTTTATTTGCAGTTATTTTCTCTCTGTTTATTTCGGTTTCGGTTTATTTAGCATTTTTTATTACCGGATTTATACCTTTCATTTCTGTGTATGCTCTTTTCCCCGCGACTCTGTGTGATCTGGGCAAATCAGAAACAGAAAGGAAGGATTTTTCTCATGCGTATGCTCTTTTCCGCTGCACCTTAGTTTGATCTCGGAAAATCAGAAACATTGAGGAAAATATTTAGTTTCCGGCTAAAGCTAACTTCGAGCCGCAAGGTTCATTTTTGAAAATATTTAGTTTCTGGCTAAATCTAACTTCGAACCACAAGGTTCGGTTTTTTTGTATGTCCATGTTGGTGTAGGAATTTACAGGGTAAGTTCCTCAGAAAGAACACCAAAAGGACACCGCTCACAACCAGATCTCAAATCAATACACCAGTATTTTTGACGTGGTTAAAACCCTCAAAGTGCAAGGAGGGAAACAGTCCACGGCCTGTCCCAACGTGGGTACTACAGGCAATTTATTAATCAAAGAATGAAAATTTACATAAGCTTCTCTCATGCACGGATTACCCGAACAATGACCCTCCATGCGCTTTAAATAGAACTCATGGACCAATCGGGTGTCAAGCCACGGATCAAGTGTCGGTAATACCGAGGTGAGAGTGAACCGTCGGATCACTACATATCGTGACCGTCGGATTGTAAGTTACAAAATGTACAACGGTAAAGAAACACACTTTACCTAACTCTAACCTAACTCTATACTAGACCAAGTTGAACTTAACTATATCCTATGTGTCGGAATATCCTAACATCCCCCCTTAAGAACAACTTGGGATAGGATTGAAGGATTTACAAATATGACACAATAGGAGAAGGAAGGAGGCACTAGAGCCTATCCCCCCTTAGTGACAACTTCCTGAACTCCAAGCATATATCGAAGTTTAGTGAACTTCGCCTCTGTGAGAGCCTTTGTGAAGATGTCTGCAACCTGATCATCTGTTGGACAATATTGCACTTCAAGAACATGGTCATGAATGAGCTTTCTGATGAAGTGCATGTGTAGTTCAATGTGTTTGCTGCGCTGATGCTGGACTAGATCTTTGCATAGCTGAATGGCACTTTGATTATCACACCAAAGTGTGGTTGGATGCTGCTGCTCAAAGCCAAACTCTGATAGGATCTGACGAAGCCACAAGGCTTCCTTACTAGCTTCCACGACACCACGATACTCTGCTTCTGCTGACGAAAGAGAAATGGCAGCCTGTTTCTTAAAAGCCCATGTAATAGGTCCTGAACCAAGAGTGAAGACATAACCGGCAGTAGACTTCCGATCATCATGGTCACCAGCCCAATCAGAATCAGTGAAACCAACTAACAGAGGAGCTGCTTTGGCACTATAATGAATCCCAAACTGTACTGTACCTCGAACATAACGAAGTATTCTTTTAGCTGCTTTCCAATGACTTTCACGGGGGTTTTGCATAAAACGAGCAACAAGGCCAACAACAAAGGAAAGATCAGGACGAGTATGGGTTAAATACAAGAGTTTTCCGACAAGTTGACGGTATAAGGTAGCATCAACTTCAGGAGAGGTACAAGAGACTGAAAGTTTGACTCCAGACTGAAAGGGAGAAGGGGCTGGCTTACAGTCTTCCATGTGAAAATGACGAAGAATATCACAAGCATACTTGGACTGGGAAAGGAAAATACCCTCCTGGGTTTGCAAGACTTGAAGACCGAGAAAATAGTGTAAGTGTCCTAAGTCTGTCATTTCAAATTTCTTTTTAAGGCTGGACTTCACATGGTTTATAAGGTTGGGATCACTACCAGTAAGAATAAGATCATCAACATAAAGAACAAGGATGATAAGAGAGTTTCCCACTTTCTTGGTGTAGACAGTATTGTCAGAATGACACCTAGAAAAGCCAGATTCTAAAAGAAAGCTATCCATTTTGGCATACCAAGCCCGAGGAGCTTGCTTGAGGCCATAAAGGGATTTCTTAAGTCGACAAACAAGGCTGGAGTCGGTTTGTATGAAGCCAATGGGTTGTTCCATATAGATTTCTTCCTGCAAGTCCCCATGCAAGAAGGCAGATTTAACATCCATCTGATGGACTTCCCATTTTAAAGAGGCAGCAAGGGAAAGAACAAGGCGGATAGAGTTCATTTTGGCAACAGGGGAGAAGGTTTCAGTGTAGTCAATGCCTTCAACCTGTGAAAAGCCCTTAGCAACGAGACGAGCTTTATGTTTATCAACTTTCCCATCTGGTCCATACTTGGTTCTGTAAACCCATTTACATCTAACAAGTTTGCGTCCCTTTGGTAGAGGAACAAGATCCCATGTATCATTTGTCATCAATGAATGATATTCTTCATTCATAGCTGCTTCCCAATGTGGATGGCCTGAAGCTTCTGCAAAAGTGTCAGGATCATGATTTACTGGAGCTTGAGCCAGTAAAGAAGAGGCTCTTTCAAACTGAGAACGTGTACGTCGCTGATCTGTAGGATCACCGGCAAGATCACCTGCTGCATCCCGAGTAGTACGGACCCATCGTGGAAGTTGAGGATCCTGAGAAGGTGGGGGAGGATTATCATCCTCGCTTTCATCATCTGAAGAAGAAATGTTTTCAAAAGTAGAAGAGATAGGAAGAGGTGGCACATCCGCCGGACTAGGCTCGCAGGCCGATTTATTTTCATCAAACTTTACATCTCTTCTAATGATAACATTTTTGGACTTAAATGGAATAAGTCTATAACCTTTTACATCTTCAGAATATCCAACAAAAGTACATTTCTCACTCTTAGGTTCTAAAGCTTTATGCTTTTCATCTGGAATATGGGCCCATGCTTCACTTCCAAACACACGAAAGTGACTTACATCTGGTTTAATGGAACTCCAAGCTTCTTCTGGAGTGATATTCTCTAGAACCTTAGTAGGAGTGCGATTGATTATATAATTTGCACAATTAATTGCTTCGGCCCAAAAACTAAGACTGAGTCCTTTAGATTGCAGCATACAATTAGCCATTTCCTTTAAGGTGCGATTTTTCCTTTCAGCTACACCATTTTGTTGTGGAGTGTATGGAACAGTATGTTGCATTTGAATTCCATTTTCGGTGCAAAAGTTGATGAATGTGTTTTTAACATATTCTCCACCATTATCAGTTCTTAGCTTAAGAATTTGATGTCCAGATTGTTTTTCAACAAAGGCTTTGAAGGCCAAAAAGGTCTTAAATACTTCGCTCTTGAGTTTTAAGAAGTATACCCAAGTGCGTTTGGAGAAATCATCAATGAAAGTTAAGAAGTACTTGCAGCCAGAGAATGAAGCAACAGGAAGAGGACCACATAAATCACTGTGCACAAGCTGTAAAGGGGCTGAGGCGTGCCAAGAGGCACGTTTGTCAAAACTGTCCCGATGATGTTTTCCGAGTACACATCCGGAACAAACACCATCTCTGCAAGATACCATAGGAAGACCTGTCACCATATTTTATTTACATAGATGCTGAAGGGAGCGATAGTTTAAGTGACCAAATCGCTCATGCCAAAGTTTGCTCACTTCATCATTATGAGCAATAAATACTGAGGGAAGATTTGATGACCCAAAGTTGTGAAACTTATACAACCTTTTGGAATCATCAGCAAGACCAGTAGCTAGAATCTGTTTAGGATCTTTTAGATCCTTGATTACAACATCATGAGGTGAAAATTCAACAATTTTACCTTCACCTGAATGAGTTATCTGATAGACAGATAGAAGGTTGCAGGATAAGGTTGGAACACATAATACATCATTAAACTGACCATTGTCTAGATGAACAGTTCCAGTCCCTACAACATTAAGAGATCTATGATCACCAACATATATATTTTTGGTGTTACAATCATTTAAAGAAGAAAACATGGCTTGGTTTTTGGCCATGTGACAAGAGGCTCCAAAATCAATGAGCCACTCATGAGAATGAGAAGAAGAAGAAGATACATTTAATGCATAACCAGACTGAGATGATTGACAATGACATGCAGAAAGTGCCATTCCGGAAGTTGAAGTTGAAGTAGGCTCCACATGGATGTTATGTTTCTTCATTGCGGCTTCCAAGGCTTCCATCTTCTTAAAGCATTTAGATTCTAAGTGGCCATCTCGATTACAAAAGTTACAATGTCTATCAGTCTTCTTCCATTTGTTTTTATTGGTCTTATCATTTTGCTGAAATGATCTTTCATTTTGAGGCTGAGATGGTTTAGGACCATTCTTTTGAGGATATGACTTCTTAGGATTCTTTGAATTTGGTTGCTGCTGGGCGGCTAACGCTTTCGTGGAAGAGTTTCCAAGATTAAGAAGACCAAGGTGTAAGAGTTTTTCTTGTTCTCTTATTAAGGAATCACAAAAGGAGTCAAAGGAAGGGGCCTTGTATTCTTGTCCTTGACAAATGAAAGCTTCCCTTGTAGAATGGAAAGTGGAAACAAATACAGAGTAGGCTGGTCCCAACTTAGTAAGGATGGAATAAATAAGGTTACCATCTTCTTCTTAACTTTAACACCTTCCAAGAGATATCTAAGGGTCTTGAATTTGGACAAGAAATCTTCAATGCAAGAAAAAATGTTAGGATCCAAAGTAAGCAGCTCATTTTCAAGTTGATGGGCTCTAATTTCATTTTTAATCCCAAAAACTTTAGCGAGTTTTTCTAATGCTTCATGAGGAGTCTCAAGTTCTGCAATGTGGAATCTAAGATCAGGAGAAATAGACATCCCTATCAAACCACGTGCTTGATCTTGTCTATTTTCCCATTTTGCAGCCTTGTCTTCATCTTTTGGTTTCTTCTCTTGGTCTGTGGCTATTCTGTAGAGACCTTTACTTCTAAGTAAATCTTCCATGTAGGCTACCCATTGGAAGTAGTTAGTGCTGTCAAGAATGACTTGGCATGAACTTTCCATTTTTTAAAAAAACTGAAGCTGAAGATGCTGAAAGTAAGTGTTCCAATGGATAGATCTCGAAAAAATAGGCGGTTTAAAAAAAAACGGCTCTGAAAAAGGCTTCCGGATGAAGAAGTTATGGCTTTTTGAAAAAAATTGTTGACGTTGCCGGCAAAGTGCGCGAATGTGCGGGAATGAAAAAATCCGCCCCCACAAAATGGAGACTTGAACCCAAGACCTCTACTCTCTTAAAATAGCTTTGAACCAATTGATCTATACAAAAAATTTGAGAGAGAGAGAGAGAGAGAGAGAGGGGGGGGGGGCCTTGGTTTGCGTGCTTGCCTTGAGAAAGCTCTTTTTCCCTACAAAACACAAAACACAAAACCCAACACGAATATGCAAAGAAAAACGAACCTTGCGGCTCGAAGTTAGCTTTAGCCAAAAAACTAGAAATTTAAAAAAAAAAACCTCAAAGTTAGCTTTTAGCCGAAAAACTATATATTTTTCTCAATGTTTCTGATTTTCCGAGATCACACTAAGGTGCAGGGAAAAGAGCATACGCATGAGAAAAATCCTTCATTTCTGTTTCTGATTTGCCCAGATCGCACAGAGTCGCAGGGCAAAGAGCATACGCAGAAATGAAAGGTATAGATCCGGTTAAAAAAAAGGCTAAATAAACTGAGACCGAAATAAGCAGAGAGAAAATAACAGTAAACTGCAAAAAAAACACTGTATACCTCCCGATCTGAAAAATGACGCAGCTAGGGCTACCGGAAACCTTTTCGCGTGAAACAAAAGGGGTTCCTCACTAGAGCAGATGCTCCGAACGCAACAGAGCAGTCCTCTCGGCCCGAAAGCAGTCAGAAACAGCAGATCTAGGAAACGACAGCCGCATGCAGTTCTACCGGCTTCAGATTTGGATCACCAACGGACGCGGCCCTCAAATAGCTCTGATACCATGTAGGAATTTACAGGGTAAGTTCCTCAGAAAGAACACCAAAAGGACACCGCTCACAACCAGATCTCAAATCAATACACCAGTATTTTTGACGTGGTTAAAACCCTCAAAGTGCAAGGAGGGAAACAGTCCACGGCCTGTCCCAACGTGGGTACTACAGGCAATTTATTAATCAAAGAATGAAAATTTACATAAGCTTCTCTCATGCACGGATTACCCGAACAATGACCCTCCATGCGCTTTAAATAGAACTCATGGACCAATCGGGTGTCAAGCCACGGATCAAGTGTCGGTAATACCGAGGTGAGAGTGAACCGTCGGATCACTACATATCGTGACCGTCGGATTGTAAGTTACAAAATGTACAACGGTAAAGAAACACACTTTACCTAACTCTACCTAACTCTATACTAGACCAAGTTGAACTTAACTATATCCTATGTGTCGGAATATCCTAACAGTTGGTTTTGTGTTTTTTGTTTTGTAGGGAAAACGAGCTTTCTCAAAGCAAGCACGCAACCCAAAGCTTCAACACCCCCCCTCTCTATCTCTCTCTCTCTCTCTCTCTCTCTCTCCTTTTTGTGGGGGCAGATTTTTCATTTCCGCACATTCCTGCACTTCGTCGGCATCTTCATCAAATTTTCTTCAAAAAGCCATAACTTCTTCATTCGGAAGCCGTTTTCAGAACCGTTTTTTTGAAACAGCCTAATTTTTCGAGATCTTTCCATTGGAACACTTAGTTTTAGCATCTATAGCTTCAGTTTCTGTTAAAATGGAAAGTCCATGCAAAGTTACTCTTGATAGCACCAACTACTTTCAGTGGTCGTCCTACATTGTGGATTTACTTAGAAGTAAAGGTCTCTACAGAATAGCCACAGGCCAAGAAACCAAACCGAAAGATGAAGATAAGGTAGCTAAATGGGAAAATAGGCAAGATCAAGCACATGGGTTGATAGGGATGTCTATTTCTCTAGATCTTAGATTCCATATTACAGAACTTGATGCTCCTGATGAATCATTGAAACAGATTACTAAAGTTTTTGGAATAAAAAATGAACTTAGAGCCCATCAACTTGAAAATGAGTTGCTTACATTGGACCCCAATAATTTTTCTTGCATTGAAGATTTTTGTCCAAGTTCAAGACCCTTAGACTTCTCTTGGAAGGTGTTAAGGTTAAGAAAAAAGATAGTAACCTTATCTATTCCATTCTTACTAAGTTGGGACCAGCCTACTCTGTGTTTGTTTCCATCTTCCATTATACAAGAGAAGCCTTCATTTGTCAAGGACAAGACTACAAGTCCCCTTCCTTTGATTCTTTTTGTGATTCTTTAATAAGAGAACAAGAAAAACTCTTACACCTTGGTCTTCTTAATCTTGGAAACTCTTCTAAGAAAGCGTTAGCCACCCAGCAACAACCAAATCCAAAGAATCCTAAGAAGTTGTATCCTAAAACGAATGGTCCTAAACCAAACAAGGGTCCTAAGCAATTTCAGCCTCAAAATGAAAAATCATTTCAACAAAATGATAAGACAAATAAAAACAAAGGGAAGAAGACTGATAGACATTGCAAATTTTGTAATCAAGATGGCCACTTAGAATCCAAATGCTTTAAGAAGATGGAAGCCTTGGAAGCAGTAATGAAGAAGCATAACATCCATTTGGAGCACTCTTCAACTTCAACTTCATCTTCAGGAATGGCACTTTTTGCATGTGGTTGTCAAGCATCTCGGTCCGGCTATGCACTAAATGTATCTTCTTCTTCTCATTCTCATGAGTGGCTCATTGATTCTGGATCTTCTTATCACATGGCCAAAAACAAATCCATGTTTTATTCTTTAAATGATTGTAACACCAAAAATATATATGTTGGTGATGATAGATCTCTTAGTGTTGTAGGGACTGGAACTGTTCATCTAGACAATGGTCAGTTTAATGATGTATTATGTGTTCCAACCTTATCTTGTAACCTTCTATCTGTATATCAGATAACTCATTTAGGTGAAGGTAAAATAGTTGAATTTTGACCTCACGATGTTGTAATTAAGGACCTAAGAGATCCTAGACAGATTTTAGCTACTGGCATTGCTGATGATTTTACAAGGTTGTATAAGTTTCAAAACTTTGGGTCATCAAATCTTCCCTCGGTATTGGTTGCTCATAATGATGAAGTGAGCAAACTTTGGCATGAGTGATTTGGTCACTTAAACTATCCCTCTCTTCAGAATCTATGTAAAGAAAATATGGTGACAGGTCTTCCAATGGTATCTTGCAGAGATGGTGTTTGTTCCGGATGTGTACTCGAAAAACATCATCGGGACAGTTTTGAAAAACGTGCCTCTTGGCACACCTTAGCCCCTTTACAGCTCGTGCATAGTTATTTATGTGGTCCACTTCCAGTTGTTTCATTCTCTGGCTGCAAGTATTTCTTAACTTTCATTGATGATTTCTACAGACGCACTTGGGTATACTTCTTAAAACTCAAGAGTGAAGTATTTAACATGTTCTTGGCCTTTAAGGCCTTTGTTGAAAAACAATCTGGACATGAAATTCTTAAGCTAAGATCTGATAATGGCGGATCATATGTTAACAACAAATTCATCAACTTTTGCACTGAGAATGGAATTCAAATGCAACATACTGTTCCATATACTCCACAACAAAATGGTGTAGCTGAAAGGAAGAATCGTACCTTAAAGGAAATGGCTAATTGTATGCTTCAATCTAAAGGACTTAGTCTTAATTATTGGGCAGAAGCAATTAACTCCTCAAATTACATAATAAATCGCACTCCTACTAAGGTATTAAAGAATATCACTCCAGGAGAAGCATGGAGCTCAATTAAACTAGATGTAAGTCACTTTCGTGTTTTTGGAAGTGAAGCATGGGCCCATATTCTAGATGAGAAACATAAAGCTTTAGAATGTAAGAGTGAAAAATGTATTTTTGTTGGATATTCTGAATATGTCAAAGGATATAGACTTATTCTGCTTAAGTCCAAAAACGTTATCATTAGAAGAGATGTAAAGTTTGCTGAAAATATATCGGCCTACGAGCCTAGTTCAGCGGATGTGCCACCTCTTCCTATCTCTTATACTTTTGAAAATATTTCTTCTTCAGATGATGAAAGTGAGGATGAAAATCATCCCCACCTTCTCAAGATCCCCCTTCAGCTCCTCAGCTTCCAAAATGGGTCCGTGCTACTCGGGATGCAGCAGGTGATCTTGCCGATGATCCTACAGATCAGCGACGTACATGTTCTCAGTTTGAGAGAGCCTCTTCTTTACTGGCTCAAGCTTCAGTGGATTATGATCCTGACACCTTTGCAGAAGCTTCAGGAAATCGAGATTGGGAAGCAGCTATGAATGAAGAATATCTTTCATTATTGGCAAATGATACATGGGATCTTGTTCCTCTACCAAAGGGATGAAAACCTGTCAGATGCAAATGTGTTTATAGAACCAAGTATGGACCAGATGGGAAAGTTGATAAACATAAAGCTCGTCTTGTTGCTAAGGGTTTTTCACAAGTTGAAGGCATTGACTATGCTGAAACCTTCTCCCCTATTTCCAAAATGAACTCTATCTGCCTTGTTCTTTCCCTTGTTGCCTCTTTCGAATGGGAAGTCCATCAGATGAATGTTAAATCCGCCTTCTTGCATGGGACTTGCATGAAGAAATCTATATGGAACAACCTATTGGCTTTATACAAACAGACTCCAGTCTTGTATGTCGGCTTAAGAAATCCCTTTATGGTCTTAAGCAAGCTCCTCGGGCTTGGTATGCCAAAATGGATAGATTTCTTTTAGAATCTGGCTTTTCTAGGTGTCATTCTGACAATACTGTCTACACCAAGAAAGTGGGCAAGTCTCTTATCATTCTTGTTCTTTATGTTGATGATCTTATCCTCACTGGTAGTGATCCCAACCTTATCAACCATGTGAAGTCCATCCTTAAAAAGAAGTTTGAAATGACAGACTTAGGACACTTACATTAAAGGTAAAGTGTGTTTCTTTACTATGTACATTTTGTAACTTACAATCCAATGGTCACGATATGTAGTGATCTGACGGTTCATTCTCTCCTCGATATTATTGACACTTGATCTGTGGCTTAACACCTGATTGGTCCATGATCTATATTTAAAGAGCATGGAAGGTCATTTGTAGGTTAACCGTTCATGAGAGAAGCTTATGTAAATTTTCATTCTTTTATTAATAAATTGCCTGAAGTGGCCGCGTTGGCTCAGGCCGTGGACTGTTTCCCTCTTTGAGGGTTTTAACCACGTCAAAAGTACTGGTGTATTAATCTGTGATCTGTTTGTGAGCGGTGTCTGTTGTTGGGAAAAGTATCTATTCAGAACGCCGCTATCCCACTCTAAGGTGTGATAGTGCCTTAGCAACAAACAAGGAAAACTACTTGAGTATTCTTCTTTATGAAATGCAAATGAAGAGGAAGGATGTAACTAACCTGTGTCTTTCGCTAGTTTGTTGATCCAATCGCTCCTCTCTTCAATAGCTCCCAGCTCCCTGCTCCTTTACCGGCCCAGCTTCACCGAATTCCTGCAAGATCAGAAGAGAGAGAAACTACACGAAGATATAGATATACATTCATAAAAAGCTCAGGATCAGATTAAGCTAAACATGCAAATATAACAAAACATCATTGATACACAGCATGTAGGAGAAACTCAAATAATTTTATTGATATGATAAGAAAGTCCAAGAGGAGATACAACCAAGTGAGTCTCGATCCAGCATCTACCTCCCAGCAAAGGAATCCCTTCCTCTCCTCCAACAAAGCATAAATCACCCAATGTACTAATCTCAATCTCAAACCAACAACAATTCTCTGCAAAGTACAAAATTCCAGCCTCTGGATCTCTGGGATGAGGGATCCATATATAGATGTAAGCAGAGAGGATGAGTCAGCTTATGTTTTGACTTGTGGCTTCTCTCTGTCAGTTCTTGCTTCCACTTGGAGACTGAGAGCCTCTTACTCATCACTTGGTCGAATTCAGTGAGGCAAGTGTCATTGGAGAAGATTCTGGAAGCTTCCATGGTCTTTCCACCTCGTTGAATGACTCTGCAACTTGTCATTTCCCGCTCAACGCACCTGGGTAGTGCATTCAAGTGCATTGCAACGCACCTAGCCAGTGTACTTGGGTGCTTTGCAACGCAGGCAACTAGTGGAGCTTCTGAATTGATCCTGATTTGACAAGTTCTGAGTGGTTTTTGGTGGAGAACTTCTGGGAGAAGCTGTCATTGGTTGACCTTGTTCCTTTAGGAGCTGTAACAACATCTTTAGGGACTTTGGATCCCTTGGATTATGGAAATTTCATGCTTATAGCTGTAAGGCACAAAAATGTCTATAACAGTTTCCCCCTAACGTATGAGGCCGTTTATCGGGTGAAATGCTTTATTAGGAGGATCCGAAGTTCATTCAATGCTGGGAGGAGACCTGTAATAATATACAATACAATACATTATTTTTCATACTATTTTCATGATCTAGCTGAGGCGGGCATTCCAATGCTCATCTTCATAAATTCATTTTATGTACATAGGACAGACAATCGTCTGATGGTAGACTGATGATTCTGATGAAATCATCATCCTTTTGGTAGGATGATTATCTGTTCTGCAGTGTTGTACATGTCAATGTCTTTATTTTTCCTGAATATATATCGCAGCCCGGATGAATGAAACTAGATCCGGGGTCTTCAATCTCGTCCGATCTTCACTCTAAGTACAAGTCGATCCATGTGAGAAATGTTTTTAAGTCGAACATGGAAAGACATCGCTTGATTACCAGTCAATGATGTAAACTGTTAACAAGCGCGAGAGGGATCACCGATAATGCTAATGCCCCTCAAGGTACTGCAGTACAATTCACGTGGTGTGAATAAAGGACTTGGCGTTGAACACCACTCAAAATCTTTCGGTCGAAGGTCATTGATGTATACCTGTCGCCGGAAGTGAGAAACTTGCCATTGAGGCATGCAAGCTTCAAAGTACTGAAGGGGGTGTTCCTAGATCAACTTCTTGGATAATGAGCTGATGTCGACAAGAAGCGATCCGTCAAAGGAGGGCCTTAATGAATCCCACATCAATGACACGGAACGGAGCAAATGATTTTGATGGAGGTGAAAACGATCTGATGATATATGGTTCAGGGTGGCAGTCATGAAATAATGAAGTATAATGTATGGTAGTGGATGGGACACGGTTGACTTCTCTGGATGACTTCTCTTGAGCATATCAGTGACACTTGTGTGATGGATTGGTAGCATTTACCCCAAAAGTGGATGGTATGGCGAGACCATGGTGATGTGACCGGTGAATGAAACAACCCAACCCGACTCAGGCACGGAGTGGAAGTGTCATGTTCAAGAGCGACTTGCTACCAATAAAGGTTCTTTGAGTTTCTTCCCAATTTTTCCCCAGTCATTGCTGACCAGTAACTCTTTATTTTTGTCAAGCTTGAGGAGGATAACATATGCTTGTTCTATAATTTGCCCTTCGGGCAAACCCATCGCTATGTTTTAACGAGCCTAGCGATAGTGAAACTCGTTCTCGTCTAAAGACAAGTTTGTCGCTATTAATGTTTTTAACGAGTCTAACGACAAAGATAACTCGGTCCTTTTCATTTTTAGAGAGTCTGAAAAGGTACGTAAAGTTAACTACAGAGTTCCTTTTTCGTCATCTAATCCCTTAAGTCCAAAAAAGTATAAAACAATACAGAAGGGATGAATTTTCGATAGTTTTAACGAGCCGAACAAAACAAGCGCTCGATCTTTTTGTGCAATAATCCCTCAGGTCCAAAAAGATTAAAATCTAGAGGAGGGATAGCTCTTCCGGTCGCTTTAACGAGTTGGAAGGCCAAAACTCGGCAATCTTTTCATATTTTACGAGTCAGATGAAAAGAGCTTAAAGAAGACTCGTCTTTTGAGGAACGAGTGATAAAATGGGTAGCAGCTGACTCCAGGTAAGGGTTAGAATTTTCCAAGCACGACAGTGTCACGAGGATGGCTAGTGAAATCACTCTTCGCAGCTGTTCCTCAAAATGGGTAAACAATCATATGGAGGTGAATGATCGGCCAATGGAAAAGTGGAGGTGACGGTGCAAACACGACGAAGGTTTTAATGGCTGATAATGTTACATTCACGGTGGTTATTTACTGGAGGATAGTTCATTTTTTAACGAGCTTAAACGCGGGTCGAAACACTTGCTCGATCTTATGTTTATTTTTTAATGAGCATGAACTATGTGCTAAAACTGCTCGATTAATCCAGTCATATGATAAGAATGTCTCATGTAAGATGCCATTTTTTATGGAGCTTGCGCCTTACAAAGCTATGCCCCGCATCCTTTCGTTATGCAAGTTCGGGAACGACTAATCCTACGAGTTTAAAGGGTTAGACCTACGGGTTTAAAGGGAGGACCTAAAAATTTTAAAAATAAATAGCCGCCCCTTGCTTGCACTCCAAAAGGTTTGCATGCCCCCAGGTATAAAATAGAGTTTCAAGGTTACCTCTACTTCACTTCCACCAAAACAATTGTTTTACCGAGAGAGGCCTACCTCTTTCAGGTCACCCAAAGATTGTTCTATTAATCTTTCAAACAAAACACTTCTTCGGCGATGTCTACCGAGATAAACAAAGGTGAGCGATGATGCCCGCCAACTCACATGACTTTGACAAAAGAATCTTATTCTAGAACAACCCCTCTTCCAATCACGGACGGGGTACGGACTAGTCATATTCTCCCACGGAAACCTACCCTATACCCAAAGTTTTCCTGCCGAAGCAGACCAAGACGCATGCTCCCTGGGTTCCAGTCATATCCTTCTGAATCACTCGCGCTCATCGGGAGGACGGACCGTGGGTTGAGACATTTCTTGCGTGAAGAGACCATTTAGGGATGGTATATGACTATTTGCGATGCGTGGTCTGGGAAATGAAAGCTGGTCTACGAGCTTGACCACTCTTCCTTCGTGTGGAAAACACATTACTCTAAAGAGTGAGGAGACGATGGCTCCCATGCAATATATATAGTCTTGTCCAAGGAGTAGTTTATAATCCAAGGGTCCTTGAACGACAATCACGTTCATTTGAACGGTCTTCCCTTTCAATGTTATGGGCACATTGGGGAGGATCCCTAAAGGTCGACTGGTTCCTTTATCAAAGCCTGCCAGATTTCTCATTTCAGGCAAAAGCGATGGCGAACCAAGCGCTTTCCAAGCAATAGAGGAAAGGATACTCACAGATGCCCCCTCATCAATGATGGTGCCAGCCATGACCATTCTGTATATTTGGATGATAATTCTGAATGGTATGCTTGCTGGCAAACGGGGTCTGCCTAGTTGGTTCCAGTCGAAGGAGACAACTAGGTTGCTTGGTGGTGGGACCGAGTAGACGGCTGGGTATCGCTCTGACGAACTTCCTTCCTGCGATAAAGGAATGGGTGGATTGCCCTCGTGCTCGTCGGAGTCTATGTTGATGAAGAGAATTTGGATGGTGTCATCTTTATCCTCTTCAGTGATTGTATCATTCGAAGATAAAACCTCTGAAGGCAAGACCGGGTCAACTGCCGCCTCGACCTTTTGAATTTCGTCGGGTATGGATTCAGTTGGTTCATCTTCAATGACCGGCGCTTCAGCTGACCACTTGAGCGGGCCAGCTGGATTCTCAACTAACGAAGGACTTGGCAAGATTTTCTTATATCCAGGAGGGAGTCGTAACGGTGAAACCAGACGATCATCCAAAACTCTTTTAGCTTCGTATAAGAAGGGACAACGGTGGATGGCATGATTGCCTTCGCATAGTTTACAGGGAGATCTAGCTCTCCCTTTTTGTCCTGGGACTTCACTTTCGCTAGTTGAAGGTGTGCTTTCAACATGGCTATCAGAGGTTGACGCCACCAGATTGTGCAAATGGGGAGACCAGTCCCTTAGTATCCGAGGGATGCAGGGACAATCTCTGTGAAAGTGGTCTCCCTTGAAAATGACACATGGCGATTTAGGCCTGGTCAGTGCAGTGTGTGGATTTTCATTAGACAACACTCGTTTGCCCCCAGTCGCTTTTGGCTCCTTCTTCTTCTTCTCTTTCTTCTTATTTTCCTTCTTCTCCTTAGGAACTTGGTTTTTAGCTTTACCAGTCCCGTCAAGCAAAGAGGAAGGAGGAGAGGAAGAATTATAGGAAGTAGAAGGCTGGTGGGTAACTCTGGACTGGTCTAACTGCTGATTCGACTGTTCAGGAATAGTGGTGTTCTGAACAACATTGGTTGAGAAGAGCCAGACCGGCAAGACAATTGTCAGTCTTGGAAGCGACAATGTGGCCATATGGGGCACACCAACATCTCCCCAAGAGGAGAAGGGACTAGGATTTCCACCAAGAAGAATTCCTTGGTTGGTAGGCTCCATTTTCTCAACCTAAAGATCAACGCAGGAAAAAGGGTATGAATATTCCGTTTAAAATAAATTTTAACAACGCTTGGACACAACTTGCTTTTTCAATTTTAAAGAGTCGAGAAAAAGCAAAAGATGACTCTAGTCTCCTTCGATTTTTAATGAGCCTGAAGTGACAAGTGCTCAGATGGACCTTTTCCGTTAAGGAGTCTGAAAAGGAATGAAAGGGACTGCTCTGGAGTTCTAGGTAGAGGGTGTGCCAAACCAATCTCAAAACCGCAGAATACTTTTTAAGGTACGGGCGGTCAATCTTCCCGAATGCTGTGTTCAGTGCATTGCGATCAGTAGGGCGGCTGACACGGCTTCCTATGGATAAAGGTTTTATGCCTATAGGGGTCTCCCAATATATACTCGACGGTACGTGGGAGCACAATCCGTACTGGCACTTATCGTCTCTCAGGAGGAATCACCCAACCATCAGTGAGGCCGACAGTCACCAGGTTTTACGACGCCGGAACACATCTCTAGCGTAGACCTCTATGTTTTGCGTTAAGTTACAAAGCGTTGTTAAGTTCATTCAATTTATTTTAAGTTGATCTTTTTTAGAAGTTTGCCTTTTTGGATCACCACGAGATGTAGATACAATTCCTAAATGCAGTCTAAAGATGATAAGCAAGCATTTATCTCTTTTCAACAATGAAAATGTTATGCTCTTAACCTGCAAAACAATACCCAAGCGAAGAAAAGATACCGAGAACACAGAATATGCGAAGAAAATATACCCAGAACAAAGAATAGCAATGATTTTATTATTCAGAGAGAAATGTTCACAGGCCTCTTCGAGGGGGCAACCTCCAATAGAGCAGAGCTCGATTACAAAACAAGACACGATGCTCCTCGCAGGGAGTCTCTATCCTTTATATATGACTCATACATGCAATACCACGAGCCAATATCGTGGGTTTTATTAATACCATCTATCTAATACTACCGCCCATTTACCATCTATCTAATACTACCGCCCATTTGCAACTAACTGTGGTCCCGTCATTAATTGCAGGTTAACCACTTACAAATATTAATATGGGATTTATTGACTCTTGACTATGACGTGATCCCATGACATAAATAAGGGGGTTAGGGTGGGAGCCTAACATGCCCTCCCCCTTAAGACTAGCCTTGTCCTCAAGGCTGAAGCTGCAGAAACTGCTGAAGAATAGTGGCTAGTTCCCAAGTTGCATCTTCCAGAGAGGTGTCTTTCCATTTGACGAGGACCTCCTTAAGCATGCGGCTACGCAGGTGCTTCTCTCGTGTGTCTAGAACCTGTTCAGGTTGAAGCCAGATTGACCCTTCTTCCTCCAATTCAGGTAGACTGGTTTGAACTCGGCAATTGTTCCCAATCACTTTCTTGAGGCACGATACATGGAAAACTGGGTGGATTTTTGCTGTAGGTGGCAAAGCCAACTTGTAAGCCACTTCTCCAATGCGCTGAAGTACTTGGTATGGTCCGTAGACTTTTGGAGAGAGCTTTTGACAACCCTTGTCTTTGAGTGATGTTTGCTTATATGGTTGCAGCCTCAAAAAGACCTGATCCCCTTCTTGAAATTGGCACTCTGAGCGATGTTGGTCAGCCTATTGCTTCATACGGTTCTGAGCTTGATGAAGATTCTCGCGCAGATGGGCAAGCATGGTTGCGCGGTGTTGTAGGAGTTGATCCACGGCTTGTACTTTGGAGCACCCCGTGAGATAAGAAGTAGGGGAAGGCAGAAGTTGTCCATAGACTGCTTCATAGGGATTCATTTTGGTAGTGGCATGATAGTTGGTGTTATACCACCATTCCGCTAGAGGTAACCACTGTACCCAAAGGTGTTGTTTTTCTGAAGTGAAACACCTAAGGTAGGTTTCTATACATTTGTTGACTGCTTCGGTTTGACCATCTGTTTGCAGATGATATGAAGTACTGAGTTTGAGTTGAGTGCCTTGTATTCTGAAGAGCTCCTGCCAAAAATTACTGGTGAAGATTGGGTCGCGGTCGGACACAATAGAAGTGGGCATGCCATGCAATTTGAAGATATGATCCATGAAAGTTTGAGCAACCAAAGTGGGTGTGAATGGTTGGGGTAGGGCGCAGAAATGAGCATACTTCGACAGTCGGTCCACAACCACCATGATGACTGACTTGTTCCTAGACTTTGGAAGACCTGTAATGAAATCCATGGAGACCTCCGTCCAAATTGACGCTGGAATGGGCAATGGTTGTAATGTGCCTGGTGTGTGGACGGTTTCCCCTTTGTGGCGTTGACAGACGTCACATTCTGCTAAGAAAGTAAGGATGTCCTGTTTCATGCCGGCCCAAAAAAATGATCTTCTGGTGCGAGCATATGTCTTCTGAAAGCCCGAATGTCCTGCAATGGGAGATGAGTGCAATTCTGCTAAAATGCGACTTTTGAGGGTGGATGTTGGTGATATTACGACTCTATCCTTGTAGCGAAGAATATCATTCTGCCACGAATAGCCCTTGCTGGAATTATGATCTACCTACAATTGAGAAATGAGTTTAGAGAGCTCGGGATGTGAAAACCATTACCCGCGAGCCTCTTCAATCCAGTCTGGAATGGGGAGTGAAATTGCGAGCAGAGTACTTTCCTCCTCAAATTGGCGCGACAATGCATCTGCTACCCTGTTGTCTTTCCCTTTCTTGTAAATGATCTCATAATCATATCCCAGCATTTTGGCTAACCATTTATTTTGTTGTGGGGAAGATAGGCATTGCTCCAAAAAATATTTAAGACTGTGATGATCTGTGCGGATTTGGAAACGTCGCCCCAACAAGTAAGGTCACCAGGTTTCGACTGCATGTAAGATGGCCATCATTTCCTTCTCGTAGGTAGATTGGCCCAGATTCCTCCCACTTAGTTGTTGGCTGGTGAAGGCCAATGGTCGCCCTTCCTGCATTAAGACTGCTCCAATACCTATTCCCGAAGCATCAGATTCAATGACAAATGATTTGGTGAAGTCCGGTAGTGCTAAGACAGGAGTGGAACACATGGCGGTTTTGAGAGCGGTAAATGCTTGTTGTGCTTCTTCGTTCCAGAAGAAGGAATTTTTCTTTAGGAGTTGCGTTAGGGGCTTCGCTATGTGGCCATAGTTGCGGACAAATTTACGATAATAGCCTGTGAGACCCAAAAATCCTCTCAAGCTTTTCAAGGTCTTAGGTTGAGGCCATTCTTGCATTACCTAGATCTTTTTTGGGTCCACCTTGACACCTTCACGCCCTACAATGTGGCCCAAATACTCAACTTCTTCCATGCCAAACGAACACTTAGACATCTTGACAAATAATTTATGCGTGCAGAGCAGTTGCAAGAGTAGATCTACATGCTGAAGATGTGCCGCCCAAGTGCCACTATAGATGAGGATGTCATCGAAGAAGACAAGGACAAATTTTCTGAGATATGGTTTGAGGAGGTGATTCATAAGGCTCTGAAAAGTAGAGGGGGCATTACAGAGACCAAATGGCATGACCAGGAACTCATAATGGCCTTCATGAGTTCTGAAAGCTATCTTGGGAATGTCGACTTCCTTCATGCGAATTTGGTGGTAGCCTGAGTGAAGATCCAACTTAGTGAAGAATTGAGCCCCATTGAGTTCGTCCAGCAAATCGTCAACCACTGGGATGGGAAATTTATCTTTGACGGTTAACTTATTGAGGGCCCTGAAGTCTGGACACATCCGCCACTCCCCATCTCTCTTGAGGACCATGACCACTGGAGATGAATAAGGACTAATGTTGGGACGAATGGCACCTGCTTCCAACAATTCCTTGATGATTTTTTCTATTTCATTCTTTTGGGTGAACGGATATCTGTATGGCCTCACATTTGGGGGTTGGGCCCCTGGAACCAATGTGATGCTATGATCATGTTCCCCTCACGAGGGTGGAAGCTCATGAGGCTTGTTAAAGACAGTCCGATGTTTATTTAAAATTTGTTGCATCTCAGGATGAATTGGCGGGGGCATGGTGTTGACTACCTGGATGGCATTAAATTGAGCTACCACTCCATGATGGCCCTTTTTTAGCAATATTTCCATCCTATGCGAGCTGATGATAGAGGGGCCTCCCGCCTGTAGTCCACGGAGGGTATGTGTGGAGTTGTTCTTCTTAAAACTCATATATAACTCCTGGAAATCCATTGTGATTGGCCCAAGAGTGCGGAGCCATTCCGCGCCGAGGACAATGTCGCAACCCCCCATGTGTATTGCAAACATGTGGGTTTTCAATTGATAATCCCCCATTTGAATTTTGACATTTTCACAGCGACCTTCACATTTCATTGTGCCCCCATCTGCAATCTGGACTTGGAAGTTAGAAACTGCCCGGACGAAACAATGTGCTGCTTCAGCGATCTTTTGGTGGATGAAATTATGGGTACTTCCACTATCAATCAAGACTACTACTGGGCGATGTTTAAGAAAACCCCTGATTTTGAGAGTTTGAGGGGAAGAAATTCCTGCCAATGCATTCAGCGAAATAATTGGTTCATCAGATACAATCTCCTGTTGGTTATCTTCTTCGATCGCCTCTGGTTCCTCAAGTGGTGGATCTTCCTCTGTGGAGCTGTAGTCAGTGGCGTCTATTTGAAAAAACTTGTGCTCTTTGCATTTATGACCCGGGGAATATTTTTCATCACAGTAGTAACATAGTCCTTGCTTCCTTCTTTCGACCATTTCCGCAGGTGACACCTTTTGAATCTTAAGTGTCTGAGTCATATTGGGAGCCTGTGAGGGATGACCTTTAGCGGGGAAGTTGGGGCGGCTGGATTGGGTTGTTAATGCACGTTCCACCTTACGGGCTACCTGGCAAGCCTCTGTCCATGTGGGAGGGTGGTGGAGTAGAACCTGAGCTTTGATGGCTTCTTTAAGACCGCTGATAAAGCATTCCATGTAGAACTCATCTGTGAGACCCTTAGTGCGGAAGGCTAAGGCTTCAAAAGCAGTAATATATTCGTCCACTGTACCCATCTGTCGGAGCTTAGTGAGACGCCCCAAAAAAGAGTCTTCCTGTTCAAAGCGACTGCGAAGAATTTTGGCAAATTGGGCCCAATTCTGAAAATTTCCATTGCAATGCTGATGCCATTCCTTCCATTGCCATCGTTCATTGTCCAAGTACATGGTGCCAACCATAAGCTTAGTCCCCTCATCTGTGATATGATTCAATTGGAAATACTGCTCCATTTGTGCTAGCCATGCGGACGTGTGAGAACCGTCAAATTTCTGCATATCCAACTTGGGAGGTCGCTGACTGGGTGGTGGATGGGAGTGCCAAACGTGAGGAGAGTGGCTAGACTCACCCTCATGGTATTCATGGCCATTATACGCCTCCTCGTGGGCTGGCTTCTTGCCCTTTGAGAATGCCTCCTATAACTGGTTACTCATTCCTTTAAGCTCAAGTTCTATGTGGTTACTCATTCCTTGAAGGTCAAGTTCGATCTTGTTCACCGCAGTTTGGAGGGAGTTGACATAGTTTTCAATTTTGTCGATCCTTTCATTGGCCATCGCTTGAGCGCAAGTTTCTACCATACACCAACCTGATGAAAAATTGGGACCGCCTAAAAATTTTTACTAAGAAATTGAATGGTACCACCTTGCTCAGCTCGTCGTCCTGATACTGATGGGCTAGGTCACCAATAAGTGCCCCGGAAGATCTGGTGGATCTGAGAGATCTGAATGGTGGAACAACTGCTGCTGCTGATCTGGAATATCCAATTTGGTGGATCTAAGAGATCTGAATGGTGGAACAATTGTTGCTGCTGATCTGGAATAGATGATGTGTGATCCCCCGATAGAAAGGGAACTATGGTCTTGGGGAATGTCAGGTGCTACAGATCGCAATATACATAAGGGTCTGACAGTAGTACTCGGCCCAATGTTTCAGGGCTCTAACTAAGGAGGATCGACCGTACCCTTAGCCGTACAACCCGACTACCCTATCGTACGGGCGAGTAATTTCTCCGAGTGCTGTTCTTGATGTACTGTAGCCACAAGACGGCCGAAGGTTTATCTATGGCGAGGTTTCAAGGGAGCTAGGGGGCTTCCTATATACCCAGAGGGTACGTGGAAGACAGTCCGTGCGCGGTTCGGTCTAATGCGCTACTACTCGAAGGGGTACCCACAGGGGTTACAAGGGAGTCCAACAGACGTGACCACCTCTTGTATTTCCTACGTGCATGCCTCCCCAAATCCACAGATTTATGCGCTTAACGACAGATCCCGTGGTTTAAAGACGCCAGAACACGTCTCTAGCCAAAAAAATTTTGCTAAAATTTTGAGATCCCACCGAGCCCTGGAAAGTGCTCTGATACCACTTGTTATGCTCTTAACCTGCAAAACAATACCCAAGCGAAGAAAAGATACCGAGAACACAGAATATGCGAAGAAAATATACCCAGAACACAGAATAGCAATGATTTTATTATTCAGAGAGAAATGTTCACAGGCCTCTTCGAGGGGGCAACCTCCAATAGAGCAGAGCTCGATTACAAAACAAGACACGATGCTCCTCGCAGGGAGTCTCTATCCTTTATATATGACTCATACATGCAATACAACGAGCCAATATCGTGGGTTTTATTAATACCATCTATCTAATACTACCGCCCATTTACCATCTATCTAATACTACTGCCCATTTGCAACTAACTGTGGTCCCGTCATTAATTGCGGGTTAACCACTTACAAATATTAATATGGGCTTTATTGACTCTTGACTATGACGTGATCCCATGACATAAATAAGGGGGTTAGGGTGGGACCCTAACATGTCCTCAAGGCTGAAGCTGCGGAAATTTCTGAAGAATAGTGGTTGGTTCCCAAGTTGCATCTTCCGAAGAGGTGTCTTTCCATTTGACAAGGACCTCCTTAAGCATGCGGCCGCGCAGGTGCTTCTCTTGTGTGTCTAGAACCTGTTCAGGTTGAAGCCAGATTGACCCTTCTTCCTCCAATTCAGGTAGACTGGTTTGAACTCGGCAATTGTTCCCAATCACTTTCTTGAGGCACGATACATGGAAAACTTGGTGGATTTTTGTTGTAGGTGGCAAAGCCAACTTGTAAGCCACTTCTCCAATGCGCTGAAGTACTTGGTATGGTCTTTAGAATTTTGGAGAGAGATTTTGACAACCCTTGTCTTTGAGTGATGTTTGCTTATATGGTTGCAGCCTCAAAAATACCTGATCCCCTTCTTGAAATTGGCGCTCTGAGCGATGTTGGTCAGCCTGTTGCTTCATACGGTTCTGAGCTTGATGAAGATTCTCGTGCAGATGGGCAAGCATGGTTGCGCGGTGTTGTAGGAGTTGATCCACGGCTTGTACTTTGGAGCACCCCGTGAGATAAGAAGTAGGCGAAGGCGGAATTTGTCCCTAGACTGCTTCATAGGGAGTCATTTTGGTAGTGGCATGATAGTTGGTGTTATACCACCATTCCGCCAGAGGTAACCACTGTACCCAAAGGTGTTGTTTTTCTGAATTGAAACACCTAACGTAGGTTTCTAGACATTTGTTGACTACTTCGGTTTGACCATCTGTTTGCGGATGATATGAAGTACTGAGTTTGAGTTGAGTGCCTTGTATTCTGAAGAGCTCCTGCCAAAAATTACTGGTGAAGATTGGGTCGCGGTCGGACACAATAGAAGTGGGCATGCCATGCAATTTGAAGATATGATCCATGAAAGTTTGAGCAACCAAAGTGGGTGTGAATGGTTGGGGTAGGGAGCAGAAATGAGCATACTTCGACAGTTGGTCCACAACCACCATGATGACTGACTTGTTCCCAGACTTTGGAAGACCTGTAATGAAATCCATGGAGACCTCCGTCCAAATTGACGCCGGAATGGGCAATGGTTGTAATGTGCCTGGTGTGTGGACGGTTTCCCCTTTGTGGAGTTGACAGACGTCACATTCTGCTACGAAAGTAAGGATGTCCTATTTCATTCCGGCCCAAAAAAATGATCTTCTGGTGCGAGCATATGTCTTCTGAAAGCTCGAATGTCCTGCAATGGGAGATGAGTGCAATTCTGCTAAAATGCGACTTTTGAGGGTGGATGTTGGTGATATTACGACTCTGTCCTTGTAGAGAAGAATATCATTCTGCCACGAATAGCCCTTGCTAGAATTATGATCTACCTGCAATTGAGAAATGAGTTGAGAGAGCCCGGGATGTGAAAACCATTCCCTACGAGCCTCTTCAATCTAGTCTGGAATGGGGAGTGAAATTGCGAGCAGAGTACTTTCCTCCTCAAATTGGCGCGACAATGCATCTGCTACCCTGTTGTCTTTCCCTTTCTTGTAAATGATCTCATAATCATATCCCAGCATTTTGGCTAACCATTTATTTTGTTGTGGGGAAGATAGGTGTTGCTCCAAAAAATATTTAAGACTGTGATGATCTGTGCGGATTTGGAAACGTCGCCCCAACAAGTAAGGTCGCCAGGTTTCGACTGCATGTAAGATGGCCATCATTTCCTTCTCGTAGGTAGATTGGCCCAGATTCCTCCCACTTAGTTGTTGGCTGGTGAAGGCCAATGGTCGCCCTTCCTGCATTAAGACTGCTCCAATACCTGTTCCCGAAGCATCAGATTCAATGAAAAATGATTTGGTGAAGTCCGGTAGTGCTAAGACAGGAGTGGAACACATGGCGGTTTTGAGAGCGGTAAATGCTTGTTGTGCTTCTTCGTTCCAGAAGAAGGAATTTTTCTTTAGGAGTTGCGTTAGGGGCTTCGCTATGTGGCCATAGTTGTGGACAAATTTACGATAATAGCCTGTGAGACCCAAAAATCCTCTCAAGCTTTTCAAGGTCTTAGGTTGAGGCCATTCTTGCATTGCCTAGATCTTTTTTGGGTCCACCTTCACGCCCCACAATGTGGCCCAAATACTCAACTTCGTCCATGCCAAACGAACACTTAGACATATTGACAAATAATTTATGCGTGCGGAGCAGTTGCAAGAGTAGATCTACATGCTGAAGATGTGCCGCCTAAGTGCCACTATAGATGAGGATGTCATCGAAGAAGACAAGGACAAATTTTCTGAGATATGGTTTGAGGAGGTGATTCATAAGGCTCTGAAAAGTAGAGGGGGAATTACAGAGACCAAATGGCATGACCAGGAACTCATAATGGCCTTCATGAGTTCTGAAAGCTGTCTTGGGAATGTCGACTTCCTTCATGCGAATTTGGTGGTAGCCTGAGCGAAGATCCAACTTAGTGAAGAATTGAGCCCCATTGAGTTCGTCCAGCAAATCGTCAACCACTGGGATGGGAAATTTATCTTTGACGGTTAACTTATTGAGGGCCCTGAAGTCTGGACACATCCGCCACTCCCCATCTTTCTTGAGGACCATGACCACTGGATATGAATAAGGACTAATGTTGGGACGAATGACACCTGCTTCCAACAATTCCTTGATGATTTTTTCTATTTCATTCTTTTGGGTGAACGGATATTTGTATGGCCTCACATTTGGGGGTTGGGCCCCTGGAACCTGCAAAACAATACCCAAGCGAAGAAAAGATACCAAGAACACAGAATATGCGAAGAAAATATACCCAGAACACAGAATAGCAATGATTTTATTATTCAGAGAGAAATGTTCACAGGCCTCTTCGAGGGGGCAACCTCCAATAGAGCAGAGCTCGATTACAAAACAAGACACGATGCTCCTCGCAAGGAGTCTCTATCCTTTATATATGACTCATACATGCAATACCACGAGCCAATATCGTGGGTTTTATTAATACCATCTATCTAATACTACCGCCCATTTACCATATATCTAATACTACCGCCCATTTGGAACTAACTATGGTCCCGTCATTAATTGCGGGTTAACCACTTACAAATATTAATATGGGCTTTATTGACTCTTGACTATGACGTGATCCCATGAACAGGTCTCTAGCCTAGACCTCTATGTTTTGCTTGACTTCACCCTGCTATGATGCCTGTTGTGGTGTCTTCTTTGTCAATATGACTTCAACCACTGAGCCCTCCTCTGATGTATCATCACCTGTAACCTTTTTTTCTGCAGCCTCTGTTTGTGTTTGATTGTTGATCATCAAAGGCTCATCATCTGATATGTCAGTCCCTTGAACATCTTTTGCTTTAGCCTCCATGTGCTCTACCTGTTTATGGATGGAAATATCCTGTAATGTAATTTTTGTCTTTTTATACCATAGCTTTAGGAATTTCTTCTGCACATTAATATTGATAGTAGCCACGGATTCCATCCAAGGGTATCCCAAAACAACATCCATGTTATCCATATCTGAAGCATGAAAATCACCATGAACCACATATTTATCCATAGAAAGTTTCAAATCCTTATAGATTTGAACATCCTTATCATCAACCTGTGTATGTTCAATTTGTTTTGCTGGGACTTGCAATTTTTTTGCCAAATTAACACTGATAACATTATGTTTACAACTAGGATTGATAGAAACAATGATCTTCTCTTTCTGAATCAATCCATGAATCTGCAATAAGGGTATACCCGTAGGAAGTAACCCTTTAGGTTCCCTAGTTTCATTCTTTTCTGTAAAAATGAAATCTTTGCTAGGCAATGTGACCTGACGAGCTAACTGGCAAGCCTCCTTCCACGTGGAAGGGTGGTGACGTAGAACTTGAGCTTTGATGACTTCTTTAAGACCGTTGATAAAACATTGCTTGAAGAATGCATCTGTGAGACCCTTAGTGCGGAAGGCTCAGGCTTCAAAAGCAGTAATATATTCCTCCACTGTACCAGTCTGTTGGAGCCAAACGAGATGATGCAAAAAAGATTCTTCTTGTTCAAAGCGATCTAGGCCCGCCATCACAAAAATATTGGCGAAAAATTGAAATTGTCACAGTTTCGTCAATATTGCTCAGAATCCTTATTATGACCTGTTTTTAGAAATGGAACCCTCATTCTGCATCTTCCCATGTGATAGAATTTTTGATCCAGGTACTAGAATTCCATATCTGCGCTGCAACTTTCCCGCCGTCACCCAAAATTGCTGAAAAAAGAGCTGATTTTAAATCAGCGATATCTTCCTCATCCGGACTCCGATTCGCCTATTTTTTTTTTTGAAATTAGGTGTTTTGTCACAAGGATTCCAGATCTATAATTAGATATTACAGATCTGGAACCGGGACGTCAAGATCTGCGCCGCAAGTTTGCTGGCCCTAAAAATTCTCTGCAACCCCACTGATTTTTAGATCAGCGATATCTCCTTCATCCGGACTCCGATTCAACCGATTTTTTTTTTGAAATTGGCTATTTTTTCACAAGGAATACAGATCTGGAAATATCTTGTAATGTAATTTTCGTCTTTTTATACCATAGCTTTAGGAATTTCTTCTGCACATTAATATTGATAGTACCCACAGATTCCATCCAAGGGTATCCCAAAACAACATCCATGTTATTCCTATCTGAAGCATGAAAATCACCATGAACCACATATTTATCCATAGAAAGTTTCAAATCCTTATAGATTTGAACATCCTTATCATCAACCTGTGTATGTTCAATTTGTTTTGCTGGGACTTGCAATTTTTTTGCCAAATTAACACTGATAACATTATATTTACAACTAGGATTGATAGAAACAATGATCTTCTCTTTCTGAATCAATCCATGAATCTGCAATAAGGGTATACCCGTAGGAAGTAACCCTTTAGGTTCCTTAGTTTCCTTCTTTTCTGTAAAAATGAAATCTTTGCTAGGCAATGTGACCTGACGAGCTAACTGGCAAGCCTCCTTCCATGTGGAAGGGTGGTGACGTAGAGCTTGAGCTTTGATGGCTTCTTTAAGACCGTTGATAAAACATTCCTTGAAGAATGCATCTGTGAGACCCTTAATGCGGAAGGCTAAAGCTTCAAAAGCGGTAATATATTCCTCCACTGTACCAGTCTGTTGGAGCCAAACGAGATGATGCAAAAAAGATTCTTCCTGTTCAAAGCGATCAGATCTATAGTATTTCGGGTTTAGATCTACGACAAGTGGTATCAGAGCTACAACAATTCTTATCAGAGCACTTTCTTGGGCAAACCGTGGAGAATTTTTTTTTTTCATTTTTGCAAGGTTTCTCGGGTGGCGAATTTGCAGATCAGATCTGTACGTTTTGGTGCAATATCTGCAGAATCTAATTGCAGATCTATATTCCTTGTGAAGAAATAGCCGATTTCAAAAAAGAAATCGGTTGAATCAGAGTCCGGATGAAGGAGATATCGCTGATCCAAAAATCAGTGGGGTTGGAGAGGATTTTTAGGGCCAGCGAACTTGCGGCGCAGATCTGGACGTCTTGGTGCCAGATCTGTAATATCTAATTATAGATCTGGAATCCTTGTGACAAAACACCTGATTTCAAAAAAAAATCAGGCGAATCGGAGTCCGGATGAGGAAGATATCGCTGATTTAAAATCAGCTCTTTTTTCAGCAATTTTGGGTGACGGCGGGAAAGTTGCAGCGCAGATCTGGAATTCTAGTACCCGGTTCAAAATTTCTATCACATGGGCAGATGCAGAATGAGGGTTCCATTTCTAAAAACAGGTCATAATAAGGATTCTGAGCAATATTGACGAAACTGTGACAATTTCAATTTTTCGCCAATATTTTTGTGATGGCGGGCCTAGATCGCTTTGAACAGGAAGAATCTTTTTTGCATCGTCTCGTTTGGCTCCGACAGACTGGTACAGTGGAGGAATATATTACCGCTTTTGAAGCCTTAGCCTTCCGCACTAAGGGTCTCACAGATGCATTCTTCAAGGAATGTTTTATCAACGGTCTTAAAGAAGCCATCAAAGCTCAAGTTCTACGTCACCACCCTTCCACGTGGAAGGAGGCTTGCCAGTTAGCTCGTCAGGTCACATTTCCTAGCAAAGATTTCATTTTTACAGAAAAGAAGGAAACTAGGGAACCTAAAGGGTTACTTCCTACGGGTATACCCTTATTGCAGATTCATGGATTGATTCAGAAAGAGAAGATCATTGTTTCTATCAATCCTAGTTGTAAACATAATGTTATCAGTGTTAATTTGGCAAAAAAATTGCAAGTCCCAGCAAAACAAATTGAACATACACAGGTTGATGATAAGGATGTTCAAATCTATAAGGATTTGAAACTTTCTATGGATAAGTATGTGGTTCATGGTGATTTTCATGCTTCAGATATGGATAACATGGATGTTGTTTTGGGATACCCTTGGATGGAATCCGTGGGTACTATCAATATTAATGTGCAGAAGAAATTCCTAAAGCTATGGTATAAAAAGAAGAAAATTACATTACAGGATATTTCCATCCATAAACAGGTAGAGCACATGGAGGCTGAAGCAGAAGATGTTCAAGGGACTGACATATCAGATGATGAGCCTTTGATGATCGACAATCAAACACAAACAGAGGCTGCAGAAGAAAAGGTTACAGGTGATGATACATCAGAGGAGGGCTCAGTGGTTGAAGTCATATTGACAAAGAAGACACCACAACAGGCACCACAGCAGGGTGAAGTCAAGCAAAAGCCATCGTGGGTTAAAACTTCAACATATCATCACCCACATCACCCAGCGAGACAACCATCAAGATGGAAACCAAGTCATCACATGATGGATCACGAGGAGAGAAGATCCACCCACCGCACATCAACACAGAAGAGCTGCCACGGTCAACTTCCATCTCAAGCGAGCGAGGCACCAGCGAGATCGAGGGTTCACCTTTCTCTTGGATGGCTAGATGCACGTGCACGGTATCAGTGGACTACTCTTTTGAGTAGATCTTATTATTTGTGTTCTTCCCATGTTTTGGGGACGAAACATGCTTAGGGGGGTGGAATGTTATATACCTAGGGGGGATAATATGGGGTACCAAGGGAGGTACCCAAGGTAATAATGTAATAATGGGATGGGCCATAGTAATAAATAAGGTGGTTAACCCATGTCATGTAAGGGACCACAAGTAGTTAATAATAATGTAATGGGCC
The DNA here is from genome assembly GCA_031772625.1 of Pinus tabuliformis. Classification (NCBI taxonomy): domain Eukaryota; kingdom Viridiplantae; phylum Streptophyta; class Pinopsida; order Pinales; family Pinaceae; genus Pinus; species Pinus tabuliformis. The sequence goes on along the minus strand of CM062812.1, from coordinate 500,253,542 downwards.
CATGGTATTAGTTGATGGTATTAAGAAACCATGGTAATGATGCATGGTATTGTATGTATGAGGCCTATATAGAGGCTAGAGACTCCACATAGAGAGATATGAAGATGAAGAGAAGTATTCTTGTATGAACAGGCATATGGCTTGTGGAGTGTTCTCCTTCCTTAAGGAGTGAATGTATGGTGTTGCCCTACCATAAGGGTTTTGATCAATAAAGAATCATTTCATCTACTCAAAAGAGTAGTCCACTGATACTAATGGCTGGAACACGTCTCTAGCCTAGACCTCTATGTTGTGCGTTAAGTTACAAAGCGTTGTTAAGTTCATTCAATTTATTTTAAGTTGATATTTTTTAGAAGTTTGCCTTTTTGGATCACCACGAGATGTAGATACAATTCCTAAATGCAGTCTAAAGATGATAAGCAAGCTTTTATCTCTTTTCAACAATGAAAATCTTAGCTACAAGGGGAAAAGAAAGACACAAACTTTTCTCAAAGAGCATAGAGCACACTGTAAATGCATTTTTCCTAAATCAAAGCATGCAAACTGTCAAAATGCAAATGCACAAATGCATGTATTTGTTTTCACTTTCTTAATATTGATGCCTAAAAAGAAAGTTGTTGTACAAATTTGAATTCGATTTCAAGTGAAAAAACAAACAAGTTTCTTTTTGAAATCAAAAAGACGATTACGACACTTTATGATTTTGAAGTAAACACTCGTTTCGACACTAGAAATTCACAAATTCAAACCAAAAGACAAAAGTAAAAGAACAATCAACCGTCAACAGCAAACAAATTTACCCCTAAGATAAAAACAACACTTACGACAGGTCTAGATCTAAGGGCGACAGTATGACTAGTTTACTTTTGTAATGGGAAACTGCAAATGATGTAACAAATACACAAAAGCAAATACAGTTTCTTTTATACAACTAAGGCGAAATTAAGGCAGAGAAAAGGAGTTTTCAGATAGGTACACACACTGATAACAGGCTGCAAAAACAGAGATAAAATTGAACACAAGGATGCAAAGAACCACATCTGCACAGGGCAAAGGTTGATCAGCGCACCTGTTGCACAGAGAAACTGAATTGCAGCGCAGGTAGCCCTCTCGGGACTTGTGTTGAAATGCAGAGTCTCTTCACAGAGCCTGCGCTGAAGCAGAAACGAGAATTGTCTCTGGGTTCTGGGTCACGGTTTGCAGTTTGATCTGAGGTTTTTGGCCGGACAAAAGCTATCAATAAGGTACAATTAGAAGGATGATTTAAAGGAGGACTAAGAACTATCACAAAGGGCAGTTAGAGAATTTGTGGATCAGCTTGTTCAGATCATAAACAGGCCCAGTGAGTGGACTAGAGTGGCAGATCTCTACTTTGCATTTGTAAATGGCAAATGCAGTTCGATTCGCCACTCCTAAGTTTATGAGAAGAACAACAATAGAAACACAAATAAACTAACTAGATACGATCCCCAGCAGAGTCGCCAATTTGTTGTTGGGAAAAGTATCTATTCAGAACGCCCCTATCCCACTCTAAGGTGTGATAGTGCCTTAGCAACAAACAAGGAAAACTACTTGAGTATTCTTCTTTATGAAATGCAAATGAAGAGGAAGGATGTAACTAACCTGTGTCTTTCGCTAGTTTGTTGATCCAATCGCTCCTCTCTTCAATAGCTCCCAGCTCCCTGCTCCCTTACCGGCCCAGCTTCACCGAATTCCTGCAAGATCACAAGAGAGAGAAACTACACGAAGATATAGATATACATTCATAAAAAGCTCAGGATCAGATTAAGCTAAACATGCAAATATAACAAAACATCATTGGTACACAGCATGTAGGAGAAACTCAAATAATTTTATTGATATGATAAGAAATTCCAAGAGGAGATACAACCAAGTGAGTCCCGATCCAGCATCTACCTCCCAGCAAAGGAATCCCTTCCTCTCCTCCAACAAAGCGTAAATCACCCAATGTACTAATCTCAATCTCAAACCAACAACAATTCTCTGCAAAGTACAAAATTCCAGCCTCTGGATCTCTGGGATGAGGGATCCATATATAGATGTAAGCAGAGAGGATGAGTCAGCTTATGTTTTGACTTGTGGCTTCTCTCTGTCAGTTCTTGCTTCCACTTGGAGACTGAGAGCCTCTTACTCATCACTTGGTCGAATTTAGTGAGGCAAGTGTCATTGGAGAAGATTTTGGAAGCTTCCATGGTCTTTCCACCTCGTTGAGTGACTCTGCCACTTGTCATTTCCCGCTCAACGCACCTGGGTAGTGAATTCAAGTGCGTTGCAACGCACCTAGCCAGTGTACTTGGGTGCTTTACAACGCATGCAGCTAGTGGAGCTTCTGAATTGATCCTGATTTGACTAGTTCTGATTGGTTTTTGGTGGAGAACTTCTGGGAGAAGCTGTCACTGGTTGACCTTGTTCCTTTAGGAGCTGTAACAACATCTTTAGGGACTTTGGATCCCTTGGATTATGGAAATTTCATGCTTATAGCTGTAAGGCACAAAAATGTCTATAACAGTGTCCTTTGGTGTTCTGTCTGAGGAACTTACCCTGTAAATTCCTACATGCATAGATTAAAAGATCAAAATCGGATGAATTAACTAAATTATAAGTCTGAAGGGTATACGCTTGTTTCATTAACTACAGTTGCGTATGTACGCAAGTTTCATTAACTGAAGTAGTGTATACAAATCTAATTGTGAAATGAAATATTATTGACTTGCTAATACTGATTCACCCCTCTCTTAGTATTATTTCCAACAAAGAGCAGTGAGGGAAGCTACTGCCTCTCTCTCAGTGGCTTCTGGGGACACCCTAGGTGACTCCTTTTTTCTATCCCCTCTTTTCCATTACCTTCTTCCTCTATGTCCTTCCTGAGTTCTTTTTCTTGTAGATCTTCATCAACTCTACCAGCTTCTTCCTTAATTTCCTCCTTTGTTTCTTCATCATCCCCCTTCTCTTCTCCCTCTTCTTCTTCTTCTTCATCATGTTCCTCCGTGTTAACTCCTTCTTCATCCATCTCATCCTTTTCTTCTTTTGTATCTTCCTCTTCTTATTTTACTTCCTCTTCATTGACAGTAGGACTAACATCATAAGTGAGAGCTTTAATGTCATCCTCTGCTGGCATGTCTCTAAAAACTGACCATGTTAGAGGAGTTCTGAGGTTTTGGAGGGCATATTCTATGAGCATCGTAATCAACCCATGGTGAGATAACTGTTGGGAATTTCCCTCCTTCACATTAATGCCTGAGTCTATGAGTGATTGAAGTAGGAAGTATGTTATGTTGAGCCTTTGGTGAGGGGGTGTTTTTACTCCAAATCTTAATTCTTCAAGGATCCTGAAATGGTAGCCATAGACCACACTATACCTACCCTCACATGAGATGTATTTGATTAGTTTTTAGCCTACCTCATTCCACAGATATGGCATACTTTACCTATTTACTCCATTTTTGTCCTCATTGGGTTCCTCACCTTCTAAAAAGAATTTTCTTTTGGCAACTTGGCTATTTCCTTTGTCTTCTTTTATCCATGGTATTCCTAGGGAGAGTATGGTGACTCTGCTGATGAGCTTAGGGTTGAGATCTATAGTGAGGCCCCTTATTACAATAGTGGCATGGATTCTGGTGAGTGGAGTGAGGGAGAGAGAAAATTCTTGAGCCACCTCATCATCATACCCTCTGAATTTTCAAGAAACCCCATCCAATTATGTCTTGTAAAGATTTCAAGCACTTGGGGGTGTTGTTGGATTCTCACAGTTTTGGTGGGCTGTCTCATATTAAACCCTACTATCATTTTGCTGGTGAAATTTGAGGAGAAAATGAGAGGGTTGAAACAATTTTTCAATTGCAGAACCAAAACAGAGATTATTGTGTATGTAATTCCCTTTACACAGTTGATAAATTCACTCAAATTTATAGGATTCTTGGTTCATTTATTTGGAAATAAGGATTTAATTATATAGCCTACCTCTTTATATTGTTTGTAGTGGCCAACTCCTGTGATATCCCTTCTTAACTCTTCTCTGCCAGTCCTGTAGATAGTCTCTGTGTATCCTGTAGGAATTCCTGTGAATGCTCCTGTAGGAATTCCTGTGCAGTGAAACGATGGAGTTTTTCTTGCGATGGGTTGCCTGGGTATGAGAGTGACTTGAGTGAGGGAGTTTCATGGAAGTGAAATGCATGAATGCATGGGAACAGTGTTTTATTTCCTCTTTTGGTGATTTGGGGTGAGGTGGTGTGCTGGCAGCAAAGGTACGTTTCCATTTTTGGACCATTGGTCCCCACTACCACCTCATCATTTGTCACTCCTTGTAATCAGCTCCCACCTTATGGATTCGTAGTTTTTACCACTTTTTGTCCTACTCCTTATCTGTATTTGAGTTGACTGCACCCACGTACGAGAGGACACCCGGTTCTGCATGTGTTGACAGAACGAAGGTGGCCAAGTTAACTGGCCACCTTTTCACTTATAAACCAACTATCTTGTATCCCTTACATTTTTGGATTACATGATGCATATGAGAGAGTGATTGGGATACTAACTTTTGGTTCCAATGCTATGCTGTAGTTGTCGCAGACCAGAGGTGTTGCTATGTGTATTTGTTGCATGCTATTCTTCTTCTTCCTCTTGCTGTCTACTAATGGCTTCTTTGTTTTTGCAGGTAATTGTGGTCGAAGATATGATGTTGCTGCTTTGGATCTCCTGGATCATCATGCTGAAGACTTGTTGCTGGTGTGATTGGTATTCTGTGGGATAGGCTGCTACAGGATTTCCTACAAGATGTCTTGTAGTTGCTTCTCCCTCAGAATTCTTTAATCATTTTTCTTGCTGGGGCTGTGAGGATGGTGACATGGATGGAAAGAAGGAGTGGGAGTGTGGAGAGCAAGGAATATTTAGGTGATGCTCTTTACTCCTCTCCATTTCCCTTTTTTCGAAGATTGAAAAAAAAACTATTGAAACTTATTTTTTTTTATGGTGAGTGCAGGGATGATGATAGCGGCCAAGGTGTGGTGATAGATGACGAAGAGGATGAATTTAGGGGCCTAGAAAGTCCATCATTTTCCTTCAGACTGCTTCCTATAGGGTTTCTAGTTCACTATAATTCCTACATGATCATCTTATAGGGTTTTAGGGTATCCTGTAGAAAACATAGTCTTTTTATAAACTAAAGGAATGCAGTGGAAAAATGATAGAAATGATGGAGGGATGCATGGTAATGAGTAAAAAAATAAATATGTGAGTGGTAGGGGTCTCCTTGGGATCCTTTTTTGCTCCTTGACCATCCTTCTTGCCCACCTGAAAATGGAAATTACATGATATATATATATATATATATATATATATATATATATATATATATATATATATATATATATATTGAAAAACAACTAGGTTTCCTCTAAGAGATTTTCACCCTAGTTGTTTGCCCTCGGCGCCTCAAGAAACGTTTTCACCGAGGGATCATTCTTATGCTCTTTTTCTTTTTTTTTTTTTTTTTTTTTTGACACCACTAAGCTGCCTCAAGAGGTTTTCAACACAATGATGGGACTTAGGTGCCTCATGGAGGTTTTTACCTGAGTCCTTATTCTTTTTTTCCTTTTTTCTCAGTGATTTGATGAGGGAGGAGCTAGAACTTGCTCCATTATCATCACTATTTTATTGATATCATCAATCAACTCTTGTTTTGATAAAGGTATCTTGTAAATTTTCATTTGGTGTCCATTAATAAGAAAAGGAATAGCTTCATCTATGGTTCTGATTTTCACTGAACCATTAACATGGCATATTTACAAAACATAAGGTCCGAGCCATATTGTCCTTAACTTGCCCTTGAAGTATTTATACCTAGAATCATATAATAATGCCCAATAACCTTCCTGAAATTGCCTCTACTTGATATTTTTATCATGCTAGATCTTCCTCTGAAGTTGGACTACATCTGTATGTAGGAGGGCTTGCATTTCGAATTCATCCAAACCATTCAACTGGAACAATCTCTCTTTCAGTGCACTACTGAGATGCATATCTAGTTGGGTTTCCATCCTTAATGTGTTATATTCAAATTCAATGGAAAACAAGGCCTTTTCCCCATAGACCAGCTCATAGGGTGTGAATCTAGTGGTGGTCTTCCATGTGGTATTATAGGCCCAGGTGGCCTCAACTAGTCTTTCTGCCCAATCCTTCTTGTTGCTGGTCACCACTTTGGTCAAGATGCCCTCCAGTGCTCTCTTGGTCACCTCCAATTACCCATTAGCTTGTGGATGATAAGGAGTGGAGGTCCTATGCTTGATCTTGTGATGGTTGAGCAATTCTTCGATCATGTTGGAGGTAAATTGATTGCTTTGGTCTATGACCAGCTCTCTAGGGTACCTACATTTGTAGAATAAATTCTCCCTTAGAAACTCAGCCAAATTCTCTTATGTTGCTACCTTAATTGCCTTTTTTTCATCCCACTTAGTCAAATAATCAGTGCACATAATAATGGATTGTTTTTGCTTTGAAGGATGGTTAATAGCTCCAATGAAGTCCTTCCCCACTAGTCAAATGTCTTGAAAGTCACTTGAGGCTGCAGAAGAATTTCATCTCTTGGATTAGGCCTTCCCATCCTCTGGCACTAATCACATTGGCTAGTGTATCTTTTCACATCCTGATGAAGAGTGGGCCAATAATAGCTTGCTTGTAACACTTTGAATGCTATCCTCTTTGCTGCAAAGTGACCTCCATAAGGCCCATCATGACAGGTCATAAGGATGTCAAAGACTTCCTCCTCCCTCACACACCTTCTCAAGGTTTCATCTAGGTCAAGTTTGAAAAGATTGCCCCCAATCCAAGTGAAGGGGGTACTTTTCTTGACTATCCTGCTATTTTCTTTGGAGGACAACTTTGGTGGGAACTGTGCTGATACCAAATAGTTTGCTATATCACCAAACCACAAAGAGAGAACTGAAATACCAAATAAGTTCACATCTAGTAACTGGTCATCCACCATTCCTTCTTCACCTATAGGCAATTTACATTAGACAAAAAGTCTGCAACAACATTTTCCTCACCAGTCTTATCAACAACGGTTAGATAAAATTGTTTTAATTAAAGTAACCATCTTATAATTTAATCATTCACATCTAGTTTGTTCATTAAATTCTTGATTGTAGCATGGTTAGTATGCACACATGTTTGATATCCTGTAATATAATGCTCGAATTTGTTTAATGAATGCACAATAGCCAGAAGTTCCTTTTCGGTCACTGTATAATTTAGTTTAGACTTTGATAAATTCTTATTGATAAAATAGATAGCATAAGGCAGTTTTTCATCTATCTGACCTAGGGCTACTCCTATGGCTTTATGTAAGGCATCATCATGAATATGAAAGGAGAGGGCCCAATTTGGGCCTCGGAGAATCAGTGCAGTGGTTAACTTATCCTTTAAGATGTCTAAGCCCTCTTGACAGCTTTCTAAGCATATAAACTCATAGTCTTTGGCCAACAAACCAAATAAAGGAGAGGCCAACTTGCTGAAGTCCTTTATGAACCTTTAGTAGTACCCATCTAACCCTAGGAAACTTCTGACATCTCTTTGTTTTTGAGGAGGTGGGACCCTTTGGATGAGAGCTATTTTGTTTGGGTCCACCTACAGTCCTTGCTGAGATATTGAATTACCTAGCACAGTCCCTACAGTCATTAAGAATTCACATTTTTCAGGACTAAGAGATATGTTCATTTCAATGCATTTGTGTAGTACTTTTCCTATGTTAGACATGGATCATTAAAAATCATCTCCATAAGGTGTAAAATCATCCATATAAATATCCAGCACATCATGGACTAATTCGGCAAAAATACTCAAGACTACTCTCTGGAAAGTGGCAGGAGCATTGCATAGGTCAAAAGGAAGGACCCTATAGGCAAAAGTACCCCAAGGACAAGTGAATGTGGTCTTATCCTTCTCTTCTGGGTAGATCTGGATTCGGTTGTACCCACTGAATCCATCTAGGAAAGAGAAAACCCTTTTCCCTGCCAGGTCATCTAGCGCTTGGTCAATGAAGGGTAGAGGAAAATGATCCTTCTTTGTGGCTTTGTTAAACACCCTGTAATCGACACAAATTCTCCACTTAAAATTTTTCTTGGGAACTAACACCAAAGGAGAGACCCACTCACTGTCGGAGATAGGGTAAATGAATCCTGCATCTAGCAGTTTTTGCAACTATTCTTTGACTATATCTTTAAGTGTTGGATTCATCCTCCTTTGTGGTTGTCAGACCGACTACAACCTTCTTTGATGTATATGTGTTGAGTACACATTGAGGGGTGTACTCCCTTCATTTCACTGTAAATCCAAGTGAAGGCTTCTAGATTTTTCTTCAACATGTTGCATAGCCTCTCTTCTTCAAGAGTAGAAAGAGATGGATTGATTTTCAAGGTTCTCTCTGGGCCAAAATCTATGGTTTTGACACGGAGTGGGTTGGAATTGGCCAAGAATAAGTCGATTGGATGATTCTTCTAGGTTTCCTTTACTGCTTCTTCTAAGTGTAATGAACCGGTAGTTGGACTTTGGAGTAAGTGTTCAATCAAGTCATCCTCATCCTGCTACCTCCTCCCATGGTTGCTTCTAAAGCATAAAGTTGGGTGGAATAAACTACATCTTCTTCCTCCTCCCCTGACCATAAAGGTAAGTCATGCTCTAGAGAAGGTTGAGAAGGAGGCTATAGGACTAACTGCTTGGACATATGCCCATTATTGATGGTCATATTCCTAGCTCTACAATTAATGTAAGCATCAACAGTGGCCAACCATGGCCTCCGAAGGATGAGAGGGAACCAGTAAGCTTAGCCTTAGGCTAGAGAACTATGAAATCTGCAGCTTACTCCCAAGAGTTAATGGAGACCATCACATCCTCCATAATTCCCTCAGGGGTTACTCTGGAATGGTCTTCAAGTCTCAGAACTATTGTGGTCTTCCTCAATGAACCTTGGAGGTTGAGCTTGAGCATGGTGTCCTTGGTCATAACAATAATGGCAGCCCAAAGATCGATAAGAGTGTGTGAGACAATGGTGCCATTGATGTGCACATCTACTACAGGACTTCTAGGTTCCAAATATTTTGGACAAATTACCAGCCCCAACATTAAGTCGGATAGCTGCCCAATGACATTAATGGTAGGGGCATCCATTTTTAGCCTCCTTCGATGCCTGAAGAACTTCTCCTTAATCAACTTATTGTAAATGGGAACATCTTTTATTGCCTGGAGAAATGGGATCTTTACACATAGATTTTTCAATTCTCCAAGAAGTTCAGTCTCTTCTTGGGTAGGCTGGAGTGGTTAGGATAATGTCTCAGGAAAGGGTGGATTTACTTTAAGGTTTATTTCCCCTCTTTCTTCGTCAACCTCCCTAGGTGGAGGTGGCGGTTGGTTATCCAAGAGAAATCTCTAAGATATCAAGTTAATATCCTGTATTTCCACAACATAAGCTGGATATGATGTCTCCCCATTGTATACTTGTTGAGCCTGCCTATTGTTTGGGTTCAGATTTGGCTGGGAAGAATCTGGGGTTGCTTGGGTGTAGCAGAGTGTAGGAGCTATGGATGGGTAGGTGGTGGAGGCAATAGAGCTGGAGAATTGTTGTATTCGGGCCTCCACCCGTAGAGTGGTGTATTCCATTGAGTTTTTGGCAGAGCATAAGGTTGAAATGACTGGATAGTTGGCTGGGAGTGATACTGAGTTGCATAGGACCAAGGAGGGGGTGTAGACCAAGAAGGATGAGCAGGGGGTGCCCAAGAAGGTATGGTTGTGGTTTGGTTGGGGTTGTAATATGCATGGGACGACCCTTGCATGCCCTGCTGGTATGGTCTAGGCCCATGAGGTCTCCCTTGGTTAATGTAGAAAAGTTGCTCAGTGACCTCTTCAGCTCCTTGATATATAGCTTTGAGTCCGAGTAAAGAAGGGTGTTTGTCTATGTTGTGGTTTTCTTCACAGAACAAGCAAATTTTAATAGATTTCAATAGACATTCAATCTTGGGATGCCTCCTAGTGCATCTAGGACAAAAAATGGCCAAGGTTGTCTCTGCTTCCTCCTGATTCCTCTAAATGTTCATGGTTTCCATTTGCAAGGTAAGGGTTTGCAACATTTCTCTTTTGAAATCTTCCAACATGTTCCCAATTTCACCCTTGATGGATGAGTTGGAAGATGATGAACTAGCCATAGTTTGACCACCCCTACCCTTTTTCTTGGCTACCTTGGATGATTTCTAAAGACAGTCTTGATATCCTCATAGGGTAATTGGTAGATATCTCCTCGTGCTAACAAATGTAAGTTATCCAAAAGATATTCTCTTACTCCCCTAAGTAGGACCAACTTTAGTGGCTTAGGGTCAAGTGTGCACCTGGCCCTTTTGTAACTAAGTTGGAATCTTTCTTCATTATTCCTATAACAATCATTGCCTATGGTCATCCTAAAAATTTCTTCTTTAGTATCCTTTGATCGACAATAGTCTCAGTATTTGTTGTTAAAGGCCTACTACATCTAAGCCCAAGTTGTGATGGTATCTCCAGGTAAACCGATGAACCAGTGCAATATTGCATCCTTGAGGGTAGACAAAAATAGTTTTAACTTTTTATCATCATCTGTATAGTCATAGGTTCGGCATATAACACCAAACTCAAACAAGAAAGTGTTAGGGTCCTATGTGGTCAGGCCATGAAAATGAGGTAGGGTAGAGGAGCTTATATTTTTCATCTTATTGTCCCCATTGGTTTCCCTGATGGGAAAGGCACCCACAACTCTCTCTCTATTCACTCTGTCATTTATGTTTTTAGCCATTGGTTCAGTGGGAATGGGTTCCTCTTCTTCTTCTTCCCTTGTAGGTTCTTAAAATATGTCAGGTTTCTCACCTGAGGATTCCTCCAGTTCACAACCACTGAAGAAAAGAGAACTTTGTTTGTTGGATGCAGTGGGGGTATTTGGCAAAGATTTCCCTAAGTTGTCCCTATTCCTATGAGGCATGAAAAGAAATATTTTTGGTTTGGTTTTGTATTTTTTTCAAACTTGGAAAGTACTTGTAGAATTGAAATTATTGATTGAATGAAGATTACTGAAAGAATGAAAAAGCTACTTGTTGAGTTGAAATCTTACTTACAAAAATGGAAAGGAAAGCAAACAATGCAAAATGAAAGAAAGGAAACAACTAGATTACTCTTGCAGAAATAAACTAATCGCAGAATATTGAAGACAAGAAATAGAATAAAAGAAAGCAGTAATCAAATTCTACTCAAACACCTCCCCGACAATGGTGCCAAAAAGTGATGAGCACCAGTATTGTAGCAAGGATGCTGCAACTCCTGGGCTACTAGCTTTACTTATCAACCTGGGGTTTGTACAAACTTGGAGGTGACAATGTTGTATGCACAAGTAAAAGTGATGGTTCTACCTGTTGTCACTGTTCAGCTGGTGAGAGACCACTGGGGTTCCAAGCGAGACTTCTATGGAGTCATATGAAGCTTGATTCTTTGATGGAAGAAAGGTAAATCTATTCTAAGAGAGTTACTCTATTGCAGTAATGGAGAAGGCCAACATATAATGCTAAACCACAACATACTCTAATTAACCATTTAAGAAGCTATGCTAAGCAAAAATGCTAAATCAACATAAAACAAATGCTACTATCTAAGTTGCAGAAGTAAGAAACATCAAACAATAATAATGTGCAAGTAAAGAAACTAAAGTAAATCTGTTTTCACTTTTTTTGTCTTTTTATGCAAAATCAAGTATGCAAACTAATTGCTCTTATGGATGTGACAGGTGGATTAAGGGTGTTTAAGGATGGATAGAGGGTTGATGAAGTTTTTGGATGGTGTGGAGGGTCCCTAGGAGGCATTTTGTTACTTCCTAGAGGTTTTCCATCAATTCGGCCTCAAAATAGGCCGTTTCAGGAAAACCTACATGATGTACTAGAAACCTACAGGATGATCTTGTAGGAATTACATGAAATGTACAAGATACAACAGAGATCTAAATGTGAGGTGTTGGAGGTGATGGGAGGCTTAGGAAAGGTTTGTGATGAGTGGAATGGAGTGCTATAAGGTCTAGGATCATTCAGGAGTCAATATCCAAGATGATAGATGGATAGATTCACTCAATGTGTTTGGGAGAATTTGAATGAAAAATGATGAAAAACTAGTGAGGGTGATCATGAAAACAAGGGATGGATAATATGGATGAAGTGGAAAGAGGCTACTGGATATGAAGTGTTAGTCTCCTCCTGAAGCACCCGCTTTGCATAAAACATTTGTGTTTTCCAAAAAGCTATGCAACAAGATACATTTTCATAAACTAGAAAACTAGAATTAATGAGTCAACTACCTATATTATGCATGAAGAAAGTTTATGCACGGAATGAAGCATGAGTGAGATGTATTGCGGAAATGGAGATGAAAAAAATGACAATGAAATCTACCTTGCAACATTAACCAAATACTAAAGTAAAGACAACAAACTCAATACCTCATAAAAGAACTAGAAATCTATGTTTATGGGGCTGCTTAAGGGTCCCTTCCTCAATTCATGGTCCCAAAGGGAGGAAGTGAGGCTAGGACACCTGCTACCAACCTTGTGGTGACCCTTTTCTCCTTTCTAACCTACTACTTTAAATAAGGCAAAAATGGAAGCAATCTATCACACAACCAATCTAATCTACACTTCTTGTAATGGAAATGCATCTAATAAGCAAACTAACAATTAAGCTATAAATTTACACTAAACATACATGTACAATCAAGAGGAGCCTTGGCTTATAGGGTTGGACCCTAACCCAAAAGCTTCAGCCCTCTAAGTTAACTCATTGCTAGCTCAAAACAAAACTCATTCTTATTACAAAAACAACAAATTACATCAAAAGAACTGTCACAAGTTTTGTAGTTCAAAAATAGAGTAGAGTTTTACAATAAAAAATGTGAATCCTACTGAGGTAGTAGGCCTCTCTACTTATACATCTGAACTCCACAACGACTTTCTTAAAATTAGGGAGCCTCAACTCCCAAAATAAGGATAAACTGGTGCTTTGTCTCTCACTTGCTCGATTGCCTTCTAGTCCTCATGATTTGGTTGTTTGCATTCCGAGTTGATGTAATGAATGGAGGAGTTGTAAATGAGGAGGATTAAACTCCTATAATCCCTCTCCCTTGTCCTATTCGATTTTTGACCTTGGTCTTTGCAAAATTCCTTGATTTTCTCCTTTAATCCCGCATTCAATGCATATTAGACCACAAAGCATAATATCCAACTCTAATTCACCTCATAAACAAAATATAATAAAAAACATGTAATAAGTTATGAGAAAACTTGGTTTGACTAATCTAGGAGGTGAATTAAGGCACATATAATTACCCAATGATGAGGCTCATAAGAGGGACTGAGTAGCCCAGGTGTCCACTTGTGTTACTAACGCTAGCACTCAGTGCAGGGGTCATATAAGAACAATTAGGATTTAAACTTGCATTGGTAGGGGTATATGAGGTGGGCACAAGCCCTGGCCAATATCGGGGTACTTAGATGTTAATAAACTCTTAGTATGATGGTGTGTGCTTTGTAATGTGGTCGAATATGTTGGACATCATCCTATTTTCCCCAAACTGGCTTGGACCATAGACTTCCCTGCTTGTCACCCCTCCTCCTCTTTCCAACACTTATTGAACCTTTCTTTCCTCCCTCTCTTGCCTTGCCAATTATTTTTGATGCTCCTTATATTCCATTTCTTTTTGTCTTTCCAACCTTTCCTTTGATCGAGATTCTGTTGTTGCAATCCTTGCAACTCCCTTGTCCTTGGCCAACTCCTTCTTTCTCTTTTTGGTTTCTTGAATTTCGTTTTTTTTTATGTTCAGAATCAAACAATAATTTCATGTAATATTCAGATGTGAACAACTATGAACTCCTCCACAAATGATGGTAATCTATAGTTGAGTTCCTTGATGGGGCCTTCACTCTCTATACTAATAAGTTTAGGAATGCAACAAGTATTATTTGATTTTTTATCCCATGCTCCCTAGGACATGACACTTGGCTTTCAACATTCGGTACAACTGATTGGCCCCCATTGTTGGCTTCTTCAGGTACTTCATGCTGAATAGGCTCCTCTTCGAGTGGACGATTTTCCACAAAATAATGAACAAGTTCGGTGTTCAACTCTGATGGTTGTGAAGGCATGTCCTTGCTTTCCTCATAGGTGGTAGATACATTATGTGTGTCGATATTCATCATCTCCTCTTCCAACCATGATGGTGGTCTTACCTGGGTTGGCATGATCAACTTCTCATTGTTTAATCTTGTTGCATTATCATTTGAAATCAAGTTTTCATTTTCATTTGTTTAATCAACTATCTCATATGGAATATCACATGCAGAATTGGAAGGTGGCTTAGTGGGTGTGACTGCTTCCATGATATTGACAGTTGGTTCATGACTAAACTCACTCACATGTTCATCATCATCACTACATAAGTGCCCTTAATAAAGGGACATTATACCTTGAGCAACAGCAACATCTTCTTGGGCATCAACATGGTCTTGTAAGTTATCTGCTTCTTGGCCTTCAACATAAAATGCTTGGCTACAACTAGTATCATGCATAAGAGCATCAACATTAAGTGGGCATATACCAGTCCTCCTAAATCTAGCCTTGATATTAGAAGGTGTGAGAGCCCTTTTAAATTCTTTAATTGTAATCTCATCTAGATCAAACCTCTTTACTTCCAACCCTGGATTCTTTGCCATCCACAAAGCTTGCTCGACCCTGAAATATTTCTTGAAAGGCCCAAACACGCTGACATCAAGGGGTTGAAATCTATGAGTGGTATGAGTCGGCAATGTTAATAGGTCAACGCCAAAATTGTTGACCTCCTAAATTGTCTACACAACCATGTGGTTTCCATGGCCATCTAAAGTAAGTAGGTGTTTGTTTTCAAGTGAGACACCACTTGGTATAGATGCAACAAAGTGACAAATCCAATGCAGGAATAGTTCCTTTAGCATCCATGCATGGGGATGTGCTTCCATGCATGCACCTAGTTCATAGTTATGTATATAATTTTTAAGTTTTGTTTTACCTCTCAATAGATAAAATACTGGGACTAGAGAACCAATTTCATTGACATAAGAAAGAATAGTGATCCACTCCCTTCTCTTAGGAAAAATCTTAGGCACTTTTTTGCAGCCTCTCTTGGAAATTACCTACATACCACAATTCCTTTCTACCTATAAGCCTGTTTCATAACAGTTCCATATATGGTTTGGGGCATATGAATGTTGCTCATATGCAACAAAAAGAGTGTTGTAGAACTTGGACACAATTGTAGGGCATACATTTAAAGCCCTGTGTCTATCAAGGCCCTCATTTGTATGTAGCACAAGGTCTAGATTCCTTTTTTTAAATCCACTCTAGCATGATTTACCAGGAAGCCCATCTTTGAAGGGGTTACGCCTCCCGTGATAGATTTGAGCTACTATGGATTTAAGTTGTATAAGCTCTAACCCATGTCCCAATTGGGCCATCTCCTTACACCATTCAACCACCTTGGCATCCTCCTCTTTAGTCATAACTGTAATAGGTCCTCTACACTTTGTATTGGTCAACCCATTTATCCAATAATGTATGTTAGAGGCAGCACTACCATGTTTTCTAGCAGAGGCATGGGTTGAATGTACCTTAAACTCAATGCCATAAATTGCAGCTAGCATGTCTTGCTTTGTCCAGCCTCCGATGGCACTAATTTTCTTTGTTGAACTTGTACCTTGAACTTTGGTTGAAGGCGACTCTGTGGTTGATGGTGGGATAACATGATCTGCCACCATAGTGTCCTTTTCAACGCCATTACCAGGTGCATTGGAAGCATTCACATCACTCGCCCTATCCTCATCTGATGAACTAGATCATAGTTGGGTCCCCCTCACCCCTCGCCTCCTCTTGTTCCTTGTACGATCTACAATAGAAACTCTTGGCATGGCTGCAACAACCTGCAGAGTTACCACAAAATTCTGATTTAAAAGAACTGTATTAGAAAACAAGGCAAATCATTGTCCTTTGCAATCAATGAGAAACACCATTTAGTTCTTTATCTATATATTGTAACTAAATACATCTCAGATCTGAAACTCATCATTGGAAGGGTTTTAACTTCTTTTTTGATTGTTAGATGATTTTTATGAGTTATTAGGAAGAGATATTCCTTTTTAATTTTGTAATAGGTTTGACATAACACAGTTTCTTCAACCCAACTATTTTTTCGTCCTCAAATGATTCTTCTTGGCATTCATTTTATTTCTAGTTGGGAAACATATGGGTTATGAGGAAGAGCTATTCCTTTTTCTTTTTGTAATAGCTTTGACATAACACAATTTGTTAAACCCAACTGGCTTTATATGTCCTCAAATCATGGTTCCCGTCATTCATTTTGTTCTCGACATTCATTTTATTCTTAGTTTCTAAAAGTAGGAGTTATCAGGAAGAGATATTCCTCTTTGTTTTTGTAACAACTTTGACATAACACAGTTTCTTGAACACAACTAACTTTTTCTGTCCTCAAGTCATTGTTCTTGGCACTCATTTTGTTCTTGCCATTGATTTTATTCCTACTAAGAGTTATCATGTTTCTATTTAAGGGTTCTTAGTTGTAGTCTCTTTATGTAGTTATTCCCTTTCAAATTCTTAGTTCCAGTTATTTTATTCTTGCAAGTCAAAGCCTAAGTCAAATACACATAAGAGATTTCTTTTCTTCTTGTTCTTGTTCCTACTCTATCTGAATTATTATAACTAAACTATCACAACTATTATAGTTTGGGTTTTCCACACCTAATGGCACACTCTATGCCTTCAATGTCGCTCCCGTTGTGGTGTAATTCAACCTCAAATAATATTTGGTTTGTTTATATTATGCCTTATCTTTGGTTCCTAGAATCTATTGGCTCAATAGTTGTTAGATGTGTTGTCATGGTTGGCTTGCTTGATACTTATTTTGATTTTAGATTCACCTAAGGCACATATCATTTCATTTTTGTCCTTCTCCACTCATTGTTATACTATTGGAGGCATCTGATATCACCGATCATTAATATAGGTAATAATTTATCGTTGTTTTTAACTGCTTAAGGGTAAAAGCTCACATTGATTTTTATGTCTGCCAATCAACTTTGATTCCTTACAGACTTATTGGTTTGTTGGCAGCATACAACACCAAGGGAACCCCCTTAAGACTAGAAAATTACCAGTCCAAATAAAGAGGCATAGTCATGATAAGGCTAGATGGCCTATAATTATTAGGCACGTCCACTGATGCAGATTTGCATGATAGCACTCTGAAAACTTCACTTTAAGTTTATGTAGGACCTTGACAGACCTTAACAGAGATAATATAGCATGTTATCACAACTATTAAAGTTTTGGTTTTCCACACCTAATGGTGCTCTATATGCCTTCAATGTTTCCCCCACTGTGTTGTAATTGAACCTCAAATAATATTTGGTTTGGTTCTATTATGCCTTATCTCTAGTTCCTAGAATATGTTGCCTCAATATTTGTTAGATGTGTTGCAATGTTTGGTTTGCTTGATACTTATTTTGATTTCAAATTCACCTCATGCACATACCTTTCCAAATTTTTCATTCTTCTCTCATTGTTATACTATTGGAGGCATCTGATCTCAATGATCATTAATATAGGTAAGAAATTATCCTTGCTATTGGCTCTTTAGGGGAAACAAGTCACATTGAGCTTTCTATGTGCCATTCAAATTTTATTGTTTATAGATTTATGGGCTTGTTGGTAGCATACAAGACCTAGGGGACCCCCTTGAGACTAGAAAATTTCGAGTCCAAACAGAGAGGCGTAGTCACGGTAAGGCTAGATGGCCTATAATTATTAGGCAGGTCAACTGATGCAAATTCACATGATAACACTCTGAAATCTTCACTTTAATTTTATACAGGACATTGAAATACCTTAACGGAGATAATATAGCATGTTCTTACAACTATTATAGTTTGGGTTTTCCACACCTAATGGTGCACTATATCCTTCAATGTTGCCTCCACTATGGTGTAAATAAACCTCAAATAATATTTGGTTTGGTTCTATTATGCCTTATCTCCAGTTCTTATAATCTATTGGCTCAATAGTTGTTAGATGTGTTGCGATGTTTGGTTTGCTTGATACTTATTTTGATTTTAGATTCACCTAAGGAACATATCTTTTCAGGTTTTTCATTCTTCACTCATCGTTACATTGTTGGAGGCATCTGATCTCAATAATCGTTAATATAGGTAATAAATTATCCTTGTTGTTACCTACTTAGGGAAACAACTCACACTAAGTTTTATGTGTGCCAATCGACTTTGATTCTTTACAGATTTATGGGTTTGTTGGTAGTGTACAACACCTAGGGGACCCCCTTGAGACTGGAAAATTACCAGTCCAAATGGAGAGGCGTAGTTGTTGTAAGGCGAGATGGCCTATAATTATTTGGAAGGTCCACTGATGCAGATTTTCATGATAGCACTCTGAAACCTTCACTTTAAGTTTATGTAGGACCTTGAGAGACCTTAATGGAGAAAATTTAGCATGTTCTCACAACTATTACAGTCTGGGTTTTCCACACCTAATGGTGCACTATATGCCTTCAATGTTGCCCCCACTATGGTGTAATTCAACCACAAATAATATCTGGTTTGGTTCTATTCTGCCTTATATTTGGTTCTTAGAATCCACTGTCTCAATAGTTGTTAGATGTGTTGCGATGTTTGGTTTTCTTTATACTTATTTTGATTTTAGATTCACCTAAGGCACATATTTTTCACTTTTGTCCTTCATGACTCGTTGTTATATTGTTGGAGGCATTTGATATCAACGATCATTAATATAGGTAATAATGGATCCTTGTTGTTGACTGATTAGGGGAAACAACTCACAATGAGTTTTCTATGTGCCAATCAATTTTGATTCTTTATAGACTTATTGGTTTGTTAGCATTATACAACACCTAGGGGACCCCCTTAAGACTAGAAAATTACAAAGCCAAATATAAAGGCATATTCCTGGTAATGGTAGATGGCCTATAATTATTAGGTAGGTCCACTAATGCAGATTTGCATGATAGCACTCTGAACCTTCACTTTAAGTTTATGCAGTACCTTGACACCCCTTAATGGAGATAATATAGGATGTTCTACCAACTATTACAGTTTTGGTTTTCCACACATAGTGGTGCACTATATGCCTTAAATGTTTCCCCCTTATATGCAAAAGGTCAGCATGGTCCATAATCAATTGAAAAGAAGTGTGATCTATCAGTTTCTGGTCCAAAATATCCAACTTATCCAGTTTCAGTTCTTCTCTAATTGTTATAGGTAGTCCTCTAATTCCTTGTAGTTCTTCTCCTGCGATCTTATAGTTAACTCGTCTTAATTTGATATTCTAATAATTAAAAGAGAATTTCTAAACTAGTGGTTCTATTATTCATTTATAAATTATTCTTTAACCGCATAGTGAATCTACTGACATCAAAATTACACGGGTTAGATTTGAGGTTACAGTGGCATTGAAATTGGTTTCTAAATCATTGGGTCTGTTATTCATATAGAAATGCTTCTCGATCTTGTGATCTATTTAGCAAGTGATATTGGCTATAATGGCTTTAATTTACCCTTGTTTCTCAACAAAAATAACATTATTAAACAAAAATGGTAACATTATTCAACAAAAACATACTTGTATGTCTAGAGCAACTAATGATTATAATGAATGTAAAACTGTGCCCACACTCTATTTGTATGTCTCTAGCAACTGATGAATAGAATGAACGTAATAGTGTGTACAAACTCTGTTTGTATGTCTCCAAAAACTTATGAATAGAATGAATGTAACAGTGTCTGAACACTCTGATTGTATGTCTCTAATAACTAATGAGTTGAATGAATGTTTGAAATGAAAATTAGTAAGAGTTGATGTTTTATAGTTTTTTGATATAGAATTTAATTGGAAGGGAAGATTGGCATGGATTGTGATCTCTCAAATTCAAATGTGTGGTCTTGGTTGATTTGTACAATATCAAATGGGTGATAACCTTCACGATTGATCGTTGTGCTTTCCTGTTTTTAATTCATGAATTGAAAAAGCTGGTGTGTTTAACACTTGAATTTAAAGAGTCAGTGTTATTTATTGCATCCTTTGAACTAATTCCTGAATTGAATGTTGTCATTTATTGTCTTCAATAGGTTGAATGGTTAAACACACGGTACATATGACTAACACACATTTCATCTATTCTTGTGGAGATATTATTGAGCAATGGGATGTGTTTCTCCAGTGGAAATTCGTGGGTGATTGTTTGACATGTGTACTTGTGAATAGAATTCGATGGAATGTTTTGTAGTGAATTTTGACTTATTTGTTAATTCACAGCTGGAGGAACTTGGGACATTACGTCTTCTGAACCTGTAATGTTAAGGTCTGGTATTTGACACTTGTTGGCCAAATCAATATGTGGGCCCATTTTGGACTAAATTATATAACTTGTATAACTTAATATAAACTATTTATGTACATTTTTTTATGGTTTATGATTATTTTTTAATAAATATGTGAGATCAATACTATAATATTGATTAATATAAAATTGATCAATATAAAAGCTCTCCCCTTTGGATATGAAGCTAAACTAAACTCAATTTATATTTTGGATATATCTCGTTGAATGCAAGATATGGACATCTTTCTATGAATAATATATTAACTCGATGCATCCTTCTATGAATAAAATATTAACCCAATGCAACATTGAAGATTGATTCTTGATTGACAACATCGACAATCGTGCCCAAAAGGTGTTCTGTTGTATTCATTCAAGGGTTAAGGCAGCATAGAGTGACGATAATTGATTAGCATCATGGAATCTCCTACCCGAAAGATCCTCCAACGAATCTGTTTGCCAATCAAAGCTGCCATCTATTTTTATTGTGATGGATATATGACACCATTCACATGAAATTCTGTTTTGACACCAAATGAATGATATGAATTGTGTTAGATAAGAGCATACATAATGCACAGTGGATTTATACTCAGAGACGTAGATGGAAAAAGCAAAGAATAATTCACAGAGACATACAAATGGAAAAACAACAAGATTACTCAGTCAAAAATAGTGGAATAGATAAAACAATCACTGGAGAATAGAAATCACTTTTCATTACATAACAGGCTTGGGCCTTGGCTTGCTTTCCTTGGCTAGAGAAATTACAAATTTATGGAGGCAGAAGAAGGATCTAGAATCTTGTATGTGATTCAGATGGAGATTTGGAATGATCTGGAAACTAATGGCGGTGTTAAGATCTAGAAAGATCTAGAAACTAATGGCGGTGTGGAGATCTCGAAAGATCTAGAAACTAATGGTGTAGAAGGATCTAGAATCCTGCATGAATTTGGCTTCACACTTAAAATTTTCCCACTTGAAGCCAAATGTGAATCAAGTCACACCGAGTCCTACCATGCCTCTATCTAACTCATATTTATTTTGTGGTAGAATCTTAGTGAGCATATCAGCAGGGTTCCTATCTCTATAGATCTTTTCCAAGGATAACTTTTCTTCCTCCAACACATGCCGGATCCGATGGTACCTTAAGTCAATGTGCTTGGTTTTTGAATGAAATGTTGGGTTTTTCGCCAAGTGAATAGCACTCTGACTATCACAATATAACACATACTTGTCTTGCTTTATTCTTATCTCTCCTAGGAATCACTGCATGCACGACATCTCTTTACAAGGTTCTATTGCAGCTATGTACTCTGCTTCTGTTGTAGAGAGGGCTACTATTCCTTGTAGCCTTGACACCCAAGATACTGCTGCACTTGTAAATGTATACAAATAACCTGTAGTGGATTTTCTGGTATCCATATCTCTAGCCATATCCACATCTGTAAATCCTTCAAGCACAGTCTCATCATGACCAAAACATAAACAATAATGACTAGTACCCTTGAGATACCTCAAAATCCATTTTACTGCTTGCCAATGTTGTTTGCCTGGATTGGAAAGGAACTCACTCATTACTCCCATTGAATATGCAATGTCTGTTCATGTGCATACCATGGCATACATCAAACTGCCAACTATTGAAGCATAAGGAATCTTGCTCATCTCTTCTTTCTCCTTGTCATCACTAGGACATAATTCAATACTCAGCTTGAAGTGGGCTACAAGCGGTCTGCCAACTGGCTTGGTATCCTTCATATTAAACCTGTCAAGCACCTTCTTGATATATTTTTATTGTAACAGCCACAACCTTTTGTTTTTCCTATCATGCATAATCCGCATGCCAAATATATATTGTGTTGGTCCCAAATCCTTCACTGCAAATTTTGTAACCAAATATTTCTTCAATCTATTGATCTTATTCTTATCATGCCCAACAATTAACATGTCATCCACATATAACAATAATATGATATACATTCCTTGATCATACCTCTTGATATAGACACAATGATCAGCTTCCAACCCTTGTAAACCATGTTCCAACATGAATGAATCAAATTTCTTGTACCATTGTCAAGGTGCCTATTTCAACCCATAGAGACTCTTCTTCAACCTACAAACAAGGCCTTCTTTTCCTTTTTCTATGAAGCCTTTTGGCTACTCCATATAAATTTCTTCCTCCAATTCACCATGAAGGAATGTAGCTTTTGCATCTAACTGTTCACATTCTAGGTCTAAAGCAGCAACTAGACCAAGAATGAATCTAATGGATGACATTTTAACAATAGGTGAGAAAATTTCAGTGAAGTCAATACCTTCTTTTTGCGCAAAATCTTTCACCACTAGCCTTGCTTTATACCTCTCCTTCTTTTTGTCACCTTCATGCTTAATCCTGTAAACCCATTTGTTTTGTAGAGCCTTTCTACCTTTTGGGAAGTTTACCAACTCCCAAGTTTTATTTTCCAGCAAAGAGTTCATTTCTTCTTCCATTTCTTTCTTCCTTTCTTCATTGTGCTCAACTTTACAAGCTTCTTGAAAACAATTAGGTTCACCTTCATCAGTCAACAAAATATAGTTTGAAGGAGGATATCTTTGTGAAGGCTTATGAGGCCTAGAAGATCTACGAACCAACTGAGGTGGTGCATTATTAGGTTGAATCTCCTGTAAAAGTTCTTGCAAAATTCCTTCTTCTTGTTGTTCATCATTTTCTCCTTGTTCTTCTTCATGCTCTTGAATTTGCTGTTCATTTTCTTGTATTGGTGGTATGCCTTCCTGCTGCTCTTCAAACCTGTCAATAACCTTCTTGAACTCCAACTCACCTACAGTCCTTTTGAACATTTCTGACTCATTAAATATAACATCCCTCCTTCTAATAATTTTATGTTTAACTGGATCCCATAGACGATAACCAAAATCTTAATCCACATATCCCAAAAAAATGCATTTCATAGATTTATCATCTCGCTTAGTTCTATTTTCTTTGGAAATATGTACGAATGCTTCACATCGAAAGATTTTCACGTGAGAATAATTCAAATTCTTACTAGTCCAAACTTCTTCAGGGATACCGCCATCCAAGGCTATAGTTGGAGATCTATTTATGAGGTAGCAAGTGGTCCTGACTACTTCAGCCCAAAAATTCTTCTCCAAACCGGAATTGGACAACATACTTCTCACCTTTTCCATAATGGTGCGATTCATCCTTTCTACGACACCATTCTGTTGAGGAGTATTAGGCACAGTCTTCTAATGCTTTATGCCAAACCTGTTACAATATTTCCTTAAATGCATTTGAGCAATATTCTCCACCATTATCTGTTCTTAAACACTTCAGCAATTTGTTAGTCTCTCTTTCAACAGCAACATGGAATTTTGGAAATATTCCAAACACTTCACTTTTATTTCTGATAGGATATGCCCAAACCTTCCTAGATGCATAATCTATAAATGTTACAAAATATGATGATCATCCTAATGATTTGATGTTAAAAAGCCCAAACACATCTGAGTGTACCAATTCTAACACATTTTTCTTTCTGTCATGGCCACCTCTAAGCAATGAAACCCTTATTTGTCTACCATATATAAAATGCTCACAAGGATCAATATTGTAGGATTTCAAACCTGGAAATAAATTTTTACCAACAAGGATTTTTAAGCCCTTCTCGCTCATGTGACCCAAATTCTTATGGCACAGATCTGCTGAATTTACTTCTTTTGCAACAACAGCCAAATCTGATTTTCCTATCGGTGTCTTCAATGTGTATAATGTTCTTGTCTTGTGTCCTTTGGCCACTACCAATGCACCTTTGCGGATTTTCCAACCTCCTTTTCCAAAGCTCGTCAAATAACCTTCATCATCCAGTCATCCCATAGAGATTAAACTCATGCACATTTCTGGTACATGCCTGACCTGTTTCAACAATATATCTTGTCCGTCTTTCATCTTGATCTGGATATCTCTCACTCCAAAAATACTACAAAAATGATTATTCCCCAAATTCCCTCTACCATAATCACCAGGATTATATGAAACAATACTATCTTTGCATGGGGTTAGATGGTGAGATGCCCTAGAGTCAAGGATCAAATCAAAGCTACTTCTAGATGTATATACACATGCATCCTCTACTGAAACAATAAAGAACACATCACCATCTGTGGCTACAGCAGTAATCTCACCTTCATTTTTGCTAGATGACTTGTGATTTATACTAGACGACCTTTGATCCTTTTGTCCTTTCTTCCAGAATCGGAATTCTTTCTTCATGTGTTTGGGTTTGCCACAATGAAAGCACATGATTCTGCCTCTCCTTGATTTTGATTGGCCTCTTGATCTTGATCACCCTTGCCAACCTCGATCCATTCTCCTACCACAATCAACTAGAGCTAGAGCCTCTACACCCTAGTTTTCTACAATTGACTTGCATCGCAGCTCCTCACTAATTAAACTGCTGCTAACATCATCAAACTTGAGGGTCCCTATAGTTGCTGAAGTGCTCATAGCTACAATTAAATTTTCCCAACTATCTGGCATAGAATACATTAGCAATATGGCTCTAATTTCATCATCTAAAATGATTTTATTAGAGGCAAGTTGATGAGTAATAATATTAAATGCATTCAAGTGCTCAGCAACTGAAGCACCCTCCTTCATTTTGAGATTATAAAGCTTCTTCATCAAAAACACTTTCTTTGATGTCGTGTTCTTCTCATATAGATCAAGGAGCTTCTTCCATAATCCTTGTCGTCTTTTCTCCAGACACATTGAAATAAACTTTCTTTGCTAAATATTGACAGATTGTTGCAATCGCCTTTCTATGTAGCTTATTCCACTCCTCATTTGTCATCGATGAGGGTTTCTTTGTTGTGCCCTCAATCGGAAAATACTGATCCTTTAAAATCAGTATATCCTCCATCTGTGATTTCCATAGGGAAAAATTAACCCCTCTCAACTTCTCCATATTTTTAACTGTTGTCTCCACTTTCAATCAAATTCATGCCCCAAAACATAAAAAAAACCACTTAAAAATAAAGCTTTAATTATTACTCTTTAAAATTTAGTAATAATGACCTTCCTCATTTTAAAATCTTGCTCCTTTTTAAAATATACTTTTCAAAATTCCAACATATAATTATATATGTTTCATAATAAATATAAAAACATATATAATGTTTTAACCTTTTCACATTTCATACATACATATGTTGGTTTGAGAAAAAAACTTGATGTGAAAAAAAAACTTGCGAACACCACGTTTCAACTCCAAACTCCACGGATCTCCATGTTTCAAACTCCAGCAACATGTCTCAACATAGATCTATGACCTTGTTTTTCTTACAGCAACTATCTTTTAGTTCCAGCGTTCCTCGTCTATTTCCTGGACAGATCCTTCAACACCGCCATAGGTAACATCCAACGTTTTAACGAACGCTGCCAATGGCAGCTTTCACAGTGAATATTCGACCCTAGCTCTGATACCAGTTGTTAGATCAGAGCATACATAACACAAAGCCGATTTATACTCAGAGACCTAGATGGCAAAAGCAGAGAATAATTCAGAGAGAGAGACAAATAGAAAAACAATAAGATTACTCAGTCAGAAACAACGGAATATATAAAATAATCACTAGAGAACATAAATCACTTTGCATTACATAACAGGCTTGGCCCTTGGCTTGCTTTCCTTGGCCAGAGAAATTACAAATTTATGGAGGCAGAAGTAGGATCTAGAATCCTGTATATGATTCAAATGGAGATCTGGAATGATCTAGAAACTAATGGCCGTGTTAAGATCTAGAAAGATCTAGAAAATAGTGTGGAGATCTAGAACGATCTAGAAACTAATGGTCGTGTAGAAGGATCTAGAATCCTGCCTGAATTTGGCTTCACACTTAACAAATTGCTTGTGTTATCATAATGAATCACATGAAACGTATTGTACCAAATGAGTCACATAGAATTGTCTGTTATGCTCCAGTCATGGCAGTTATGTGATGCAGATGATTCCATTTTCATGATAACTTAAATGCCCGAGGATCATTTACATGAAACTCAGAAAGGCATTCTAGAGCATTCGCTCGAGGATCTGCAAGTAGTCTTCCATATGATATCTCAAATGATCACTTTGAAGGCTCTAAATACCGAATTAAGCTCTTCAGGGTTTGGGCTCTGCAAGTCCTGGAATTCTGTGTTTGCGATAATTCTAGCAGGCACAATAATATGTGAGAAGGTTTTTTATTGTTCTATTTTTATGGGCAGGATTGAAATGGGCAGAATAGGAAAGAGTATGATTGTTGTTCAAAACCAGTGGTTTAGGGTATGAATTGGGAGCAAGAATTGGAAAGAGTATGATTGTTGTCCAAAACCAGTGGTTTAGGGTATGAATTGGGAGCAAGATCATCCTGAAGTTGTTCGTACAGTAACCAGGCATGTGTAGCACTGCACTTGTATTTGGTTTTCCTCTACCACTCGTTGGAATGCAAGTTCGCAACGTCCATAACGTCCATAGTTCTTGTCTCAGAGTTGTTAAATAACATAAAGCTATTATTCCAGCGGACTTCTCGCAACTCGCTTTTCATAACCTCCATTTGGATGCTTTGTTGCAGTCATGTATGTATAGTTTATCAAGGTATACGAATCGGGATTCTACTCTTCCAATACAGCACTTTGTCAAGAACTAGGCTCACAGGTCCTCGTTTTTCATGAAATCCATTTCCATGCTTCGTTGCAGGTTTTTATATAGTTTCTGGCGGTCTACAAATCTGGACTATTCTCTTCCAATACAACACATTATGAAGAATGTACCGTTCTGTCAACCAAATGTCAGCACATAACTTTGTAAATGTTAGGTTATTTGCATTTTCATTTATAGTGTATTTTGCATAATAATACTTGGTGATTTGTTTTACTCAATGGCAAATTTTACATATAACTTCTTGAGACTCTTTCATAAGACTTTTTAGATGGAGATATTTCTTTGGTACCTAACTTACTTAAAACTTCTTTAACAACGTTTTTTAGATGGAGGTATTTCTGTGGTACTTTCGATCCCGTAAACGAAGTAGAAAATAAAATTGAATTTTGACGTCCATCAATTGGAGTGAGATAAGCTTATTTGGGTTTGTTCTAGTGTATTTAACTTCGTAAAAATATGATATTTATTGAGTAGAGTCATTAGCCACTTTGTAGTTTAGTAGGGAAAATATATTATACTCTATATTAAATCTAAATAATATAAATATTTTGATTTTGTTAAAAATAAAACAAAATAAAAAAATTCTATAATTTTAATGTTATGTTAAACCTTTTAATTGAGATTTACAAACTCCAAATTTTAATAAATAGCATTACATATGTGGTTTGTATGCTGTCACCTGTAATTTCGGTGGAAGGCGAGAGGTTATTTGAATAGTATTCACAAGAGTGTAATTCTTATTTTAATTTCTTTGGTTGGTAAATATACCAAATATTTCAGTCAACATTAAATTTATAATTTGAGTGTGAGTTCGAATGTTTAAATAGGTTGTTTCAATAAAAATTAAAGTTATATTGATTTAATAAAATAATAATATTGGCAAAAAAAAATATTTTAAAATTTTTGAATTTGTATAAAAAATATTAAGATAATTAATTTATATAAATTTAATATTTTAAATTTAATTTTTTAACAAGCTTTTATTTAGATTTTAATTAAAATTTATTATAAAATATATTTAAAAAAAAACATAAAATATTGAAATTATATTATAAAACTTTAATTTATTGGAAAAATTCTTATAATAATTTAAGTATCTATCAACACAAATATATTGCCAATGAGTAATTGAAATATACCAATAAACTAATATAAACCATATTTATAAACCAGATATTCTATTGGTAAAAACTAAGAGTTACAATTTAACTACAAACTATAACACCAATTGTTTACCTAAACATTCAGGAAGCCAAATAATTAAATATGCATAATAATTTTCCAAAATATATTAAGTAAACTCAACACATCAAAAAAATAAATCATTTTATATAAAAATTTTAATCTTTTAAGATAACTATAAAATTATCAAAAAAATTTCCAAAAATATATTTAATTATAGTTTCATGTTTAAAATTTTTCTCCTCTCATTTCTTGTTTAAAGAATACATTTGATTACAATTTCTTGTTCTAATTAAACATGTCAAAGTAAAATATTGAATTACCAATACATTTAGCTTCAGACCTTGATGTTCAAATTCACAGCTGTAAGCTTTGAAATATACAAATTAAGCTTACAGAAATAATATAATCTAGAATCTAGCATAGAGGCTGTATAGACATGATACCGTGTTAAAGTTAATGATAGGGAAGAATTTGCCGCACCATCAAGCATATAAAGACAACATATAAGGCATACCTTTCTCTTATTTCATTGTTTGCCATACATTTACACAAATATCACATCCCTTATACACAAATATAATTGCGCTTCTAACAAAATACAAAACCTACACACAAAATATAATTGAACTATAATTACGTTTCCAACAAAAATATAAAATATATACTCACAAATATAACATCGCTCACCTTTGACAAATGTACAACATTAAAGTAAAGAATCAAGAATGAATGAAAACCTTAACGCAGTGAGGGTGGCAGGGATTTTAATTAACAACCGCAGTGGCCACATACATCGATTTACCAAGGAAGGTTGGCTTCTCATCGCCGCCATAATCACAGTCACTCACATATCGTCCTGTTCATCAGAAAGTTTTGAGACATCCTCCGTACTCTCGTTCACCATTTCTTCAATGCATGGACTCCTTTAAGTAAGGCCATACGAAACCTCCATTCCCATAATTTGTTGCCTCATGTGCTAAGATCTTTTCTCATTGGTGTTGGTATTCTTCCAGCAAGGACTGCACCCATTTTTAGTTATAGCAAGGGTTAGAAATCTATAAGTTTCACAGAACATGTGTTTGGGGAGATATCCCATAAAATTGGAACTATATAGAAAAAATTAACATAGTCCTTGCGCAAGGATGACCTACACAAATTGAGAGTTAAAAAAAAAAAAAAAAATCAAAGAACACGCATAAGCATAAAATGTGAGAAATTGGATGAATGGTCTTACACATACCTCCAATCTATCCCCAGTGTGGACAATTTGGCTGCTCCCTCCCCTCCACTGTAAGAGTAAGCACTGGTTGGGATAATTAGGAATAGTCGTTTAATTGCATTTCCAGGTTTTCACCCTCCACGAGGCATTCCCATCGTTTCACTCTCAGCTCGCAGTGAAAATCGATTGAACAGGAGACTATTCATTTGAATCTGAAACTCAAATTGAAACATCTAATGCAAAGCCATCACTGAGAGGAAATTGAAACATCTAATGCAAAGCCATCACTGAGAGGAATGTGTAGGCAGAGAAAACAAAGAGTCGAAGCGTAGGGAAAGTGTATATATGTTCTGAGTGCACCAAGGAGTGGATTTAATATTTTTTATCATATTTTGAAAGTTTAATACCATAAGCGTATTTGGTATTTAAATGTTTTGAAACTGGAAAAATAATTAGAGCACTTTTAATTTCATTTATGGGATTTGTTATAAGATGAACAATATTTTAGTATTATTAATTCTAAGGTATTTATAATTTTTTATTTTATAAAAGTCAAAATTCTTGCTCTTTAATTTCAATATATACTAAGCTTATTGGCATAATTAGCACAACCACAACCACATTTAAGTAAAAATAATTACCTTCATAGATCTTAATTCTGAATGTATGAATTGTAGACAAAGATCCAATCTCTTAAAATGAAAACATTTTTTTAAGTATAAAATTAGAGAAAAAAATTACTTATTTAATATTAAGAAAAAGTATGCTTAAATTTCAATAATTCTCATTTCTCCTAATTAGTCCTTCTATTGGAGTTGGGCACTTTAATCATTTTCTTAATTAATCTTTTTTATCGTATGGCCTCAATTGAAAGATGACAGTATATATTCTTGTGGTTGCCACTATATCAATTAATAAAATTCACACGAGTAACTTACTTGCATGTCTAAATCACATGTTTAAAGCATACTTAAATTATTTTTCTACAAAGAATGATTATAAATTTATGGTACCTCTTGTCAATAACCACGTATGTTCATTAGTGAGAAATGTATTTAAAAAAATTATAAAATATATATTCAAAATATATATTCAAACCAGCGTTGATTCTAAAACATATGTCTATTCACATTCTTAAACTTATGCATTTTCAACCATTTGCTAAGTGTTTTCTGCACTGAGAAATATATTTAACACAAATTAGAAAATATATATTCAAACGAGCATTGATTCTAAAACATATGTCTATTCACATTCTTTTCAACCATTCATTGAGTGTTTTTCTCCAGTCCATTACCTAAACTGAGTGGTTGGCTATGGGTTACTAATTCCCTCACCTATTTCATTAGTTGCATTACCAAATGAAGAAATTTTAATTTTTTTTAATTTTAAATTTCCACACTCTTTTACAAAGATAATTATAAATCTCAATTATAATGATATATTTGAATGCAAAGAAGTAAGTCTGGAATGCAAAGAAGTAAGTCATTACATTGAATGCAAAGAAGTAAGTCATTACAACATAAATTTGAGATGCCATATTAGATCACATCGTTTTAGGTTTTTGAAAGCTCTAACAGTCAAGACTGTTCAGAACCAAAGTCGAAGTAAGGATGGGATAAAGCCTCGCTGGCTGAAATTCTCTTTGAAGGATCGTATAGAAGCATTTTCTGCATAGAAAAATCATAGTAAGACATTTTAATATAGTTTGTTTAATTCTAATATTCTAAATTGACAATATTTATAAATTTGAGAGGAGTACTTACAAATAATAAATCTAAGCCACATTCATCTAAATTAGGGATTTTATCCTAGATATACATTGATTTGATAATAATAATTTTTAATTTAATATACATTGGTTTTATAAAAAAATACAATGTTTTAATGGACATTGATTTTAATACAAAACATAGGTTTAATTTTATTATTTCAAAATTTGTAATCTAATATATTGCAATTTCAAAATTTATAATAAGGTGCTAATTTTTTTTATTAAAGTGGTTTCATAGTTTTTTAGTTATAAAAAAATAATGTGGAATTTGATATACATTGATTTGATAATAATAATTTTTAATTTAATATACATTGATTTGATAATAATAGTTTTTAATTTAATACACATTGATTTTATAAACAAATACAATGTTTTAATGGACATTGATTTTAATACAAAACATTGCTTTAACCTATAATGGTTCCAAATCATTTTAATAGAATCCCTTTTTAGTCTTTAAGACCCTCATCAATACAATAATGTGTAGTTTAACATACATTACTTTTACATAATAATTTGTAATCAATACAATATTGTGTAGTTCAATGTACATTACCTTTATATGATAATTTGTAATTTAATATAATATAAAATGATTTAATATAAAACATTGTTTTAATATATAATGATTTTATATGTTACTTTGTAATTTATATGATTTAATATATAGTGATTCATCTATTATGAATGTTATAAATAATAATTTAATTATTGTGTTTAATAATAAAAATTAATGTTAGATCTTAGACTTCTGAGATCCATATTGATAATAAGGTTGTCTTTCAGATTAATCACATTGTAGAGATTTGGTCTAAATTTCGAACCAACTAATATGGTTCATCCTCACCAAAAATCACATTTGTTGGATGTTTCACACCATTTGTCGTGAGGATCAACCACATTAGTGGGTTCAAAAAGTCGACCAAATCTCTACAATGTGATTAATACGAAAATCAACCTTATTATCAATAAAAATTAAATAACATATTAAGTTTTTGATAATTACTTTAATAATACAATGCATTAATATATTAATACTTCATATTTCATATATTGTAGGTTTAAAGTTGAGATTTGGTACAATTGACATATTCTATTTTCTATCTTTCAAATCAATCTAGAATAAAAAATCTTAAGGGAAATATTGTAAAGATAACCATATAAATATATGAAATGGAATAGAAAGAAATATGGAGGAGATACATTTTTTTTGCCCCACTATTTATACTTATTATAAGACTAAGGTTTTGGACATTTATTTTAAAACAAAACATAGGTTTAATCTTATTATTTCAAAATTTGTAATCTAATATATTGCAATTTCAAAATTTAATTCAAGGTGCTAATTTTTTTTATTAAAGTGGTTTCATAGTTTTTTAATTATACGAAAATAATGTTGAATTTGATGTACATTGATTTCATAATAATAATTTTTAATTTAATATACATTGGTTTTACAAACAAATACAATGTTTTAGTGGACATTGATTTTAATACAAAACATTGCTTTAACCTATAATAGTTCTAAATCATTTTATTATAATCCATTTTTAGTCTTTAACACCCTCATCAATACAATAATGTGTAGTTTAACATAGATTACTTTTACATAATAATTTGTAATCAATATTATATTGTGTAGCTGAATTAAGATATTCCACAGTGTTCATCTATTATTTGTGGATGTTTGTAAGCTGACTATCTGAATGAACAAAATGTTTTAATTTTATTTATTTTTACTTTTACTTTGTTTAATGATATTGTTATAATTAATTCATGTATATTTTATTTTCTTTAGGTTTTATTATTATAATTATAATAAGTTTTTTATTTCTTTTAATTTTAATATTAATAAAATAGTTTAATATTGTTTTATTTAATTAATTTAATTAATTTTAAAGTTTGTTTTGTAGGTTTATTAAAATTAGGATTCTAAAACTCTTACGTGTTTAAGTTAATTAATGTATTTTAAGTAGAGTCTTATTTTTATTTAATATTAGTTTCTGAATTGTTTTTCTTAATCTTGGATTATTATTTAACCTAATTTAATTTTAGTTAATGTTTATTCGTTTTAAGGTTGTGTATATTTTTAGGTTCTCTTTAACAATTTGTTTTTTGTTAATTAGGTTTTATTATTATTAATGTAATAATTTTTTTTTTTTTAATTTTACTGTTAAATAAAATAAATTAAATGAAAAATTAGTTTTATATTGTTTTATTTAATTAATTTTATTAATTTTAAAATCTTGATTTGTAGGGTCATTTAAAACTAGATTCTAAACCCTAAGTGTTTGAGTAAATTGAATATCTTAAATGTATTTTGAGTAGAGTTTTATTTTTATTTAATGTGAAGTCTAGATATAAAGAATCATATGAAATATGGCATTTGTTACATATTTCATATAAAGAATTATATGAAATATGACATTTGTAACATATCTCATCAAGCAAGTCGTAATAAGGTGTGAATTTCCATTTCTCACCTTGTTAGATTAAGATTCAAGGAAAGATAGATTCAGTGAAGGAATGAGCTTGATTATTTGTTTGTTTCTAGTTTCCTTTTAAGATCTAGGGAGATTTCTTTTGTCAGCAAGAGGAATTTATTTGCCTAACAAATTGGTGACCATACTGGGAACAACTTGTTCTATTCCATCTCCTTGTTTTGACAAGTTAATCATATTTTAGATTTTGTGATTTGTTTGGATACTTTTTTATTTTTTCTTTAAGTTTCTCGACCTATGTGGTTTCTGTTTGGAAACAAAGCACATATCTATGCATATTACCTTTACTAATAGTGTGCATGCACACTGTACTATACTATCTAACTGCACATACTCTGAGAATCTTTGGAAAAATAAATTTTCCTCTCATTAAAGTCTGAATTTTTTGTTTTTAAGGTTTCATTACATTTGTCTATGACTCCAGTCCATCTCCGTGTGTTTGATCGAGTGTTGTGAAGGCATTTTCTTGAGATTTGTCCATTTTGAAGGATTGAAAGGTAGGATTTCTCAAAAATTTGTGTTTTGATGAGATGTGCTTCTTGTGATGCATTTAAAATAAGAGTCATTTTTATTCCAGTATTGGATTTTAATCAGAATCACACTTTAAGCATTGATTTGACAACATTCATTCAAGAAATTTCATTGTAAAGATTTCATTGGGTGTTTTGAATTTTGATTTCCTTTAGTCATTTCTCAAATATTTGTCTCAGTTTCTTAACAATCTTTGTATGTTTTTTCTTTCATTTTTTCAAAAACATTTGTCTCTGAGTGTTAGTTGGCTTTGAGTGTTATTATTTTTTATCTTTGGATTTTTCACCCGATTTCCTTTACTTACACTTGATTGGTTCTTTGGTTGTATTAGTGAGGGGAAATAGTCTTGTTGTTCTTTTTCTGCTTTGGAATCATCTTGTGCTTGTTTTGAATAATTATCTTGCATAGATTACATTTGCATGGTCAGAATTCTCATTTCAGGAACGTGAATTGTGCATATATTACGTTTGCATAGTGTTCACGAAAATTGTGCATAGATTACATTTGCATAGTTTTTAGGCAAATTGTGCATATATTACATTGTGTGGCCCATTAAAACGTACGTAAGTGGCTGAGTGCTTCCATCCCCAAAAGTGATAATAATAGTGGGAATGCTGTCATTGGGACGGACCACACAAATATAGACCACTGAACAAACGTGAAACTTAGAGTTTTGAATTGCATTGAAAAATTAGAAGTGGTACATGATGGAGTTGATATTTTAAAGAAGAACCTCTTTACTTACTCTAGCTAGAATTCATCAAAAATAAAAGACTAAAAATTTCATATTTGATGGATTAGAGTTTTGAGTCAAGTCATAATACCATTATTTTCATGTCCATTTACCATTTGAGTAAATAACAACTTAATAACATTGTCTTAATAAAATTCATCTAGAATTTTTATTATTTTTAGGGCCCCTTCCACCTACAGTAGATTAGGTTGTAGGGATTTGGAATAGGAAAGGAAGTAAACTTTCCAAACCTATAGACAAACAATAGAATCTTGAGTTAGGGAGATAAATCCAATTATTTCAGTTTTTTTTTGGGAATCTCTTCTTGTACATGAGTTAAGAACACGATCATGTTGAATCCGGTGAAGTGATCGTACCCACTTCATCGGCCTAGATATAGTGATTTTCACGTATTACAATGGTGCCGAAAGGTACTTGTGGTCAGTTGAAAGTAAACCTCCAATTGATCATGTGGAGGAGCCTTTAAAGGGATTGAGCTTATTACTCTTCTCTTGTATGTATGTCCGATCTATGACTATCCATTTAGGTGAAATTGTTGTAATTGGTAAACTTAGTGAATATAATCATAGGGATCTACCTAAGATGATGGCAGAGGGAAGGTCCTTTTGTACCTGGAACATACGTTGACTAAACTCACTTGGATGTTTTGGAGGGTAATATTTTCTTGAGATGGTTTATAGCAAAGTTACTTGCACCAAACATTTCATTAAGAAAGTTGTTAGGGTAACTGGTTCCAAACACTCATATCTATAAAAAAAATCACTTTGATCTCTGTGACATTGGATTTCATCACCAACTAGTAAATATTGATCTTTATGAAATGTGAGTTTGTATGGTTTGAATTCCCATATTTTTTAGCGTGTGTTACCTTGTTTGTTTTAATTTTTTATAAGGCCTTAAGTGTGGATTGTGAATATTATTTAATTTTAACAATAAAAA
This sequence comes from Pinus tabuliformis, assembly GCA_031772625.1. Classification (NCBI taxonomy): domain Eukaryota; kingdom Viridiplantae; phylum Streptophyta; class Pinopsida; order Pinales; family Pinaceae; genus Pinus; species Pinus tabuliformis. The sequence continues at coordinate 500,217,412 of CM062812.1, read as the reverse complement.
CTTATTTGGATTGATTCTAATGGCTACCCATAAATAATTTACCGACCAAGGAAACACCATTAACAAGAATCCTAGTCCTTTTCCCACTCTTGGAAATGTCATTCCTCCTTATATGGCTACATTGTCACTTCTCAGATTCACGATAGGTTTACCTATATGGCTGTTCTCAACTTCTTTAATTTCAAATACTCCAATTGTACCATCTCATCCAAGTTTTTTAACTCAACCAAGTCCACCGTCTCAACATCACCAACCTATTTTTGACCCTTTACCCTTTTCATCCAAAATGTCCTCCTCCCTTTATTCTTCTTTTCTTGGTAAAAGACTTGATGTTAGCAACCAGGTGACTAAGAAGAAGAAGAAGAAGAAGCAATATAAGAAAGAAGTCAACCAACCAACCATGGTTTTAAGTATTGGTAATGCTGAGGGAACTTCTACAATGCATCGTAAGCCAAAATACCCTTGCAAGCTTTGTAAGGGTGACCACTTCCTTACCAATTTTCTTGGTATTCCTAAGGTTTTGGAAGTATGGTCAAATAATTCTCATCAACTTACTATTGATCCATCAACTAGTGATTCACATATTTTGGGGAAAAAGATTAAATTTAGGTTTCCTTGTAGGTTATGTAAAGGGACTCATCATACTCACCTTTTCCCTCACATGGATGAAGCCTCTGAATTTTTGCAAAAACTTACTATTTCGCAACAAAAATTTCCAACTAATTACCATGAAATTTATCCCCATCTACCGTTAATTAACGAAGTGATTGATCTAAATCTAAGTACAATCAATCCCACTATTCCATTGGAGGGTGGACATGTATCACTTAGGTTGATGGACTATTTTTTGATCATGTGGTCGAATCGATTACATATTTGGTCGATCCCACTCTTCTTCTAGACAATGAACTTCATACTTCTCATGTTCATCATGTTATCTCATATTCTTCTACACATGGGAGAATTTTGTTTATTTCTTTTGAACTCAATCCAACTAAGAAGGCTATTTATTTTGATTGGAGTAGACTGACAGAACCTCGTCTTCCTTATTCCACCCATTTCCAAATCTTTATGAAGGCTTATGGTAAGAATGTGTGTTGCACCAATGTAGATGAAGGTGTTTCTATCAATATTTTATCCTCGACTACTTGGCAAGCTTTGGGTTCCCCTCGGCTTGTGCTTGTTACACAGAGTCTATTAGCTTTTAACATAACCATTAGTGAACCTTTAGGGATCCTTCCTAAGTTACCTATTACTATGGAAGATAAAAATTTTTGTATTGATCTTATGGTAGTCCAAGGACACTTAGATTTCAATTTTCTCCGTGGGAAAGACTATGTTTATGCCATGAAAGTTGTCATATCAACGCTCTTTCACGTGATGTCCTTCCCTCACAATGGAAACATTGTGACATTTGATCAGCTTTGATACGTTCATATTGCTTTGACTACCAATCATATAATACCCTTGAATGTTCCTTATATGGAAGTGGTACCTACCCTGCCATGGGTTAATTATGTGGCAACCTATCCCATGTTTTTAGTTACTAATGCAAGCGAGCCTCTCAGTGTCTGCTCAACTTCTTTTGACTCAAATCCGGTACCTAAGATGGTCAAAACATCAATGAGGGAATTTGAATATGATTTTCTTATCCCTATTGGTCCCCTTAACATGTGTTCCTTCCAAAGGATTGTTCTTCCATCTGATGAAGACATTTTGGAAGCCATGATCAAGGGGTGTCCCTTGGCATGTGTTTCTTCCATTTGGAATCCATGAACAAGTTACATTAGAATAACTCTTTTACTGTGTCCAATTCATTAAAAATGAAACAACTCTTTATGAGGATGGTTCTTTTACTATGTCAACCTCATCAAAAAATGAAATAGGTCTCATGAGCATAGTTCTTTTCCTATGTCAACCTCATTAAAAAATGAAATAGATTCCATGACGATAGTTTTTTTACTGTGTCAACCTCATTAAAAAATGAAACAAGGTTTCATGACGATAGTTCTTTTACTGTGTCAATCTTGTTAAAAAATGAAACCAATCCTTCGCTATTATCATTGAGTCTTTAACTAGATCTCATAAATGTTAAAGTCGAGTCTTCCTAATCTCATAAACAAGCCTTTCTTTCATCCTCCTATTAGTAACTGGTAGTCTAGTTAGGTGAATGAAATGAAGTTTTGGGGGCATTTCCCCTTACAGTCATTATGTTGGGGACATGAAAATTTATCTCAAACACAATTTTCTCTATTTAAAGCTTGTGTAAAAATGAAACCACCCTCAAGCACAATTTTTCTTTTGTTTCAAGCTTGTGTAAAAATGAAATTTATCTGCAGTCCATTTCAGTTATTATTTTCAAAACTAGTTAAACTCATGAAAATCCCGAGCTTCTTTTGCTATCTTTTCATGCTCGTAAAACACACATGAAAATGACAAGTTATTTATGTATTTTCCTGCTCGTTAATTAAATTGAAAGTTGGTAAGATGAGTATTTTTTATCACTTTTTTTGAACTTGTTAATACTTACGAAAAACTAAAACCATAGATTCCTCTTTTAAACCTTTTTCAAAAACTTAAAACATGAAAATATTGTCGAGCACTTGATTGTTCGAACTTGTAAAAGTAAATGAACAACCGTCCACTTAGTATAAGTTTACCCCGTTTATAGACTGAACTTGATTATTTATGAAAAATGTATACATTGATCAAACATGGCCAATAGAGTTCTCCCTTATATTATTTTATCTTTTTTAAACCTGAGGGACTAAAACATACGAAAAGTAATCTAATGGAGTCTACTTATGTTTTTCTTCTAGCTCTCTAAAATTGAAAAACATCGAGCTTTACTTTCTCCGAGCTCGTTAAAATTTTATAGTAAAAGAACTGAACGAGTTTCCTTTTTACGTCTTTTTCAAACTCTTTAAAAGAAAATGACATCAAGTTACTCCTTTACTGGACTCGTAAATATTAAGTAGTATAGCACTCATTAAGCATAACGAGACCGAACCATTCCTTCTTAGGGTTCGTTAAAAATACTAGGATGGACTCATCCGAAGGATGAGCTTACAAGACAAGCATATGTTATCCTCCTCAAGGTTGTAAAAAATAAAGAGGTACTTAGCAGTAATGGTGGGGAAAATTGAGAAGAAAAGTTCATTTCTTGTATTTCAGGAAGTATGTCACTCTTGAGCATGCCACTCCACCACATTCATGTCCAGGTTGGGAAATCCATATGTCTCATAGTTAATCGAACCTTATTGAAAGCCTTAAGTTGGTTTTGTGAATTATCGTTGAGTCAAATCCTGCCAAGTCATTTTTTCGTGTCGCGAATATTTTCAAGAGAAGTCTAAACTTGAGTTCAAATTACCTTGCAATTTGTAGCCTTCAATAGCATCGGCCATCCCTGAGTTAGTCCTTGAAAACTGTTTTTGAAAACTTGACACTATGTTTCATGTTGTAGGCTTTACTACGATAGTTCACTTCCTTTGGACTTCAACTCATTATCTAGGGAGTTGATCTAGAAACCTTCAGTACCTTGAGACCTGCATACCTTAATGGTAGGTTTCTCCCCTTCAATGACAAGTTCTCATCATTGCCCTTCAATCAACCGATTCTATGAGTGTTTGACTTCATATCACTTATTTTCACTTCATAGATTGTACTAGGAGTACCTTGAGATCCATTTTCATTATTGGTGGTTTCTCTCGCACTTATTAACAATTTACACTATTGACTGGTAATCAAGTGGTTTCTGCCATGTTTGAATTCAATACATTTACTCACATGGTTAGATTTATAGTATGGATTGAGAGATGGAGATCAAGACCCTGGATCTAGTTTCATCCATCTAGGTTGTTAGGAGTTTTGTATTCATGATTATACAAAGAGTTCTATGTTTGATGGTTGCATCCATCCTATATCTACTTTGACATTATGTATTTCCATACTCTTCTTTAAGAATTTTATGTTCTGAGTAGGGAATTCCTACCTCAGTGATCATTATTATATTGCATTGTAATCCTTGATTGATTGTTGCAGGTTTCCAACCATGATATCTGATCCAATCCTTGATATGATAAATTATTTTAGTACTCAATTTTTTTAAAATTTTCACTTTAGGGGGAATTTGTTACACATAATTTTGTCGCATTAGGAAATTGATCATCAAAATTAGATCTCTCACCATCCATCCAAGTGTCATGAAGCACTCCCTTACAAGTCAACAACTTATATACCTTGAATAAAGTGGAATTTCTAGATCTCTTAGCACAAAACCCAGGTTCTGAGCATTTGCGCAGTTTTTATGAAGAAAAATCGCACGTGTGCAGTTTCTTCCACTGTAAACTACGCAGATATATGCTTTGTTTCTAAAAAAAAATTGCGCAAGTAAATAAATAAAAAGTAAAAATAAAAAGTGAGATCTAGAAGCATTTTTGGGTAAATCATTCATAACAGAAAGCCTCGAAATCATGTTTATTCGAGCCTAACCTCATTTTTTATGGAACTAATTCCAATTCTTCAAGGAGCCCTCATCCCTCTTTTAGTGGATCTCATCCTTGAACTAAGAATCTCAAACTACTTCCTTTTGGCGTATTAATCAAGGCATAGGTGGGGGAATTGAGGGAGGCTACTGAGAGTAAATTTATGTTGGAGTAATAAGGTTGGAGAGCTTATCATTCTTGGAGAGGATTGACATCAATGGGAGGAGTTTCACAACATCAAGGCACAAGTTTCGTAGCTCCTTTATGTTTCTGAAATTAATACAAACACACATTTATTCTCACTTCATTGTTTAATGGATTAATTTATCAATTCCATGAACGTTTTATGTTATTATTATTTGTCCGTTGGAATGATGTTATTTATATTTGTCCATTGGAATGATGTTTGTTACTAGTCTCCTTGATCACTAGTTTGAATTATTGAATGATTTATGCTACATATGCCTTTGATCCTTTGTTGTTTCTATGTGTGTAGGTCTGGATTCAAGCATGGAGAAGATACACTGAAGCACAAAGACGGATATTCATCAAGCATGTTGTAATAAGGTATGAATTTCCATTTCTCACCTTGTTAGCTTATGATTCAAGGAAAGCTAGATTCAGGGAAGGAATTAGCTTGATTATTTATTTGTTTCTAGTTTCCTTTCAGGATTTAGGGAGATATCTCTGGTAAGAAGAGGAATTTATGTTTGTTGCAATACTTAGTTGACCAATTAGAAGCAAAAGTAAATCGAAGTATAATAGTTGGAGGGTACTTCAACTTGGCTATGAACAAACGGGAAAAACAAGGAGGTGTTTTCTTGTTAGATTCAAACAGAAACACGCCCAAAATTATTGTAGAGGAACATAATGTAATTGATATCATCCCAAAGAAAAACAAATTCCCCTAGAGCAACAAAAGAATTGGCCCAAACAACATAAAGAAAATACATGATTGTTTCCTAACCCATGTCTGTCTTATTTCAGAATCTGAACCAATGCCATCAAGAATCCTCTCATCAACAACATCTAATCACAATCCTATTTCTCTAATATTTTTAGAGTCCATAGATATAGTACATCCCCACTTTTGTTTCGACCCCTTCTGGTCCACCATCAATGAGGTCAAGAAGCTGGTGCATTCTACATTGAAATCTAGTACCAATGGATTTTCAGGGTAGATATGGGAAACCAATCTCAATATGACCAGGAACACTCTCAAATAATGGGATAGAACTCATTAAAAAGAGCCAAAGAAAAATAAAATTGAACTCCAAAGAGAGTTGGACCAAGTCTAGGCAAAGATGGAAACTAGAGAAGACACCAAAGAATTGCAATCCAAATAAAATGAACTATATTTAGAAATCTATCAAACTAATATGAAAGAAGAGGAAAGATGGAGAATAAAATCCAAAAGTTTATGGATTCAAGCATATGATAAGAACTCTACCTTATTTTACAATCTAGCTAAAATGTCGATAATCAATAATCGCATAGAGGAGATAAAGGGAGAAGGGAATGTAGAAATAAAAGGGTAGGAAGAAATCAAAGAGGAGGCATATAAAACCTTTAAAAGATTACTATCAATAGAGGAAGAGCCTAATAGTTATGAATATTTCTTAAGACATACTCCAAATATGGTTTCTGATGAGGCAAATGCAGCTCTAACAAAACTTGTAGAGGAAGAGGAACTAAAAGGAGAAATTTGGAATCTCCATCCAAACAAAGTTCCATGGCTAGATGGCTTATCCATATCTTTCTATTGATCGTTTTGGGATATCATAAAAAAATACCTTCTTAAAATGGTTTATTGGGCTCATTTAAAGCACAAAATATGAGGCAATGAAAATTCAACCTTCCTGGATCTAATCCTGAAAGATAGTCCAACCGCCTTTAACTACTTTAGACCCATATCCTTGTGTAACTCCTCCTACAAAATCATAACTAAGATTCTAGCTAATCGTCTCAAAATTCCCCCCCCCCCCCCCCACCTGATCTCTGAAAATCAAAGTGGCTTTGCTCCTAATTGGAAGATTGTTGATAATATTCTATTAGTCGAAGAAGTTATCCACTCTAGCCTTTCCATAAGTGAGCAAGGATTTACCTCGAATTTATACATGGCTAATGATTTTGATAGAATTAGAAACTCTTTCCTTCTTATTGTTCTTCACAAATTAGGCTTTACAAAATATTTCATAGACTTCATAAAATCCTATATTCAAGGTCCTTACATTGCCCCTTTAATCAATGGAAGACTTGGATTTTTTTTCAAATTTCAAGGGGCCTTAGGCAAGGATTCCCTATTTCTCCCTTCCTCTACATAATAATGTCTGTGTATCTTAGTAGAAAACTATAACACAATAGGAAGAGTGGGCTCATCACTTAGACAAATATAGTAGAGGAACAAAAGGCATGAATATTCCTTATTCGCTGATGACACTTTGTTCATTCATGGCGCCTCTTGCACTATTTTGAGAATATTTAAATCCACCTTGGATTAACTTTTGGAGGCCTTAGAATGACTTCTCAACAATTCTAAGAGCATCATTTTTGGATGGAATTCCCCTTCCATAACTCTTTACCGCATTTCTCAAATATTTTCCATCCCTTTGAAATCAAATTGGTCACATTTTAAGCATTTAGGAATGCCAAAATATAATTTTCCTATGAAGATTGAGGTATGGACAGAAGCTATAGACAAAATGAAGAGGAAAAAGAAACTCTAGGGAATGCAATGGATTAATTTGGTGGGGAGGATAACTTTAGTCAAATTAATTCTCTCTGTCCTCCACTTATACCAATACACAATTTTGAAAGCTCTAGTTGGGATCCAAAAGAAAATTGAGCTAACCATAAGGAAGTTCTTCTGGGAGGGAGGTAAAAAGGAGATAAAAAAAAATTAGTTTAATAAGCTGGAATCAAGTAACATCCCCTTATGACAAAGGACGAATATCCAACTAGCATCCAAGTTTGATTAACACAACTTTCAGAGAAAAACTCTTATGGAGTCTAATAAATGGAGAAGATTCATAGTGGAAGAAAGTTTTAGAACATAACTACATCAATGCCTCAAAAAATCAGCTTCTCACCGCCTAGATCCCTAATAGACCATGTTCGAAAATTTGGAAACTATGAAAAAAATCTGCCCCTTATTCAAGCCAACACTTCTAGAATCCCTAGGGGAGGAAAAAAAATAAAAATTTGGACATATATCATTATGGGTAAGCCTTCTCTCTCTTCCTTACAGAACATTCACCATGTCAAATTCTCACTTCAAAATAAAGGCATCTTAAAATTATATCAAATATCTTCCTGGAATCAACATGGTAATACATGTGATGGATGGATTCTATGAGAACCCAACCTAGGGTCCTCTAGCTAAAACTAAATTTATTTAATTTAAAAACAACAAGAAGGAAATGACCTATTTATAGTTCAACATTTATGTGATTATAAAACAGAAGTAATTTTGTTTACAACATATTAAACAAGTACGAAATTTCATTGCAACAATTTACATAAGGAATCAAGAAATGGAATAATACATGTTCCAGTAGCTTGGTTGTGATGCTCCTCTTGGCCACCCAACTGAAATTGCCTCCTAGCCAACTAGGAATAAATTCCTAGCCTAGGGAACCTCCACAGGTTCTGTAGCCCTCCAAACCCATGTCGAACCAGTTGTAGTGTATCCAAGTTAAACCAACACTGTCCAATAGATCCTAGTTTGAATTCTCTCATTTATCTCTCCATTCTCTCCCTTCTCTCTCCACATTCCTCCCCCAAAACAAAATCCTCCAAAACCAAAACCATGTCCAAGGATCTCCCCCTCCTCTCATCCTCCTTCCCTTTTTATGTCTCTTCCTCCCATCCACCTCAACCACCTCTCATTAATGTCATGACTACCCCCTCATCCTTTCATTTTAGTATCCTTGACTTTTCTTACTATATCTTATTCAAGTAGATTTGAGAAGACATTTTGGGAATAAAATATGGATATTTAATTTAGAATTAAATTGGAGAAGACCAAGTCTTCTCAAAAGTAGATTTGAGAAGACACCTTGGGATATGGATATTTAATTTGGAAATAAATTAGAGAAGACCTTATCTTCTCAAAAGTAGATTTGAGAAGACACCATGGGATATGGATATCTAATTTGGAAATAAATTGGAGAATTCATATCTTCTCAAACATAGATTTGAGAAGACACCTTCTGATATGGATATTTAATTTGGAAATAAATTGGGGGAGACCATATCCAATCCAAAATTATATTTGAGAAGACAACTTGGGAATTGAATAAAAACAATAATAAAAGTCATATTAGTAAAATAAAATTACAGTTTCACAAATGTAAGTATATACCAATATTTCTTAATAATTATTAGTCAATATTTTCAGGTTAATTAAAAACTAATAAAAATTAGCATGATAGGATGAAGTAGGGAATTACATACACCCCTCCTTCAGAAACATTCTTCCCAAAGTTAGAGTGAAAAAGATACAAGGATTTCGAAAGAAGTTTGACAATAAGGCATAACAAAATAGAGAGAGAGTTATAGTAGTCAAATTAAGTAATTCAGGTAATGATACCACTTCCCATCAAGGGTATCCAACTAATCTACATCCTCCTATCCTTCCTAACCTACTTCCACTCCCACCCTATCCATTTTCTGCTGCTATATACTCTGGCATTGACTATACTGATCTAACCACTGATAAAACCAATATGGCGAAAGCATCGACTATATGGACCTAACTTCCCCAATAGGAAACTGGACATCATCACATGTCTAGGGGACCATGTCCATCATTTCCCTCCCATGATTCCAGATTTGGAGGTTACACGGTGGGAAATACCTCCGCCCCTCCTCACAACTAGAGTCAACACCCTAATATGGACCCCACTACAATGTTGGTTGGATACTTTTCATCGAATAATTCAGTTAGATAGTCTTGTCACCTTCCATTTACATTTAATCATGTCATAAGAGTGCATATCAAGTAGATACAAAATGTAATAGAACAATGTAAATCATAAAATTCCTCATTGGATGTCTCGACATTCCCCATCGGAAGAGTAGATGTTGGTTATGATATAGTTATTTCCAATCTGCAGGTTAGTTCTCAGTCATGCATATACATAACAACAAAATATATATAGATAAGTGATCTTAAACATCACTTTATTAAGTCTAGTATCCATGCGTAAATTTTGTACATCATACTGGAAATAGATCTTATATTAGATAAATCATAATTTTTCTAAGTCATTCATTAGATAAATCATAACCACTTAAGCGATACGTGAAACAAGAATAACTCTGATAAGTCATACACTAGATAAATCATAACCAAGCAAGTTGTACATTAGGAAATATATCAAATATTGCAATCAACAATACTTAATCCATCTAATGATTTATATAAGTAGTTTCACCTATCCAACTAAATGCATCAATATTACATAGTGTTCATAAATAAATAACATGGAACTACAAATAGAGGCTTAGCATAGCTAGATACCTAAGTCAAAATGAGAATCACAAAGGTTCAAAACGGGAGGGTTAGTCATGATGTATAGTCTTTGCATCCTCCCAGGTAGCTGATCCTGGGCTATACTTGTCCCACTGGACCTTATCCTGGTTCACAATGAGACGTCTGAGTTTGTCAAACCCTACGGTCCAATATGCACAATTGATCCGGATTTAAACAGGAACGCAATAGATTACAGAGATAACCATAAATACAGAGATGCAGCGGAAATAATACTTCATTTCATTAATGGAGAATACTGAAATATGCTTACAAATAGAAATAACCCAGCTAGGGTGATGGTAGCTTATCTCTGAGAAAAGATGTGTCAGCTACATGCCTCTGAACTATTTCGAACCGTATTACAATGAGGCTCGAGGGCCCTATTTATTGTTGAGAAACAATGGAAAACCCTTCACATTCCAAAACCTAACCCTAGAAGATGAAACGCCAAATTGTGGGCCCGTTTTTGGGTAAGTTGGTACATCAACTTCCCGGGGTCGTAACTTTGGCATACGATCTCCGTTTTACGCGCATGATAGCCCGTTGGAAAGATCTCTATGAGGACTACAACAGAAAAGATGATTTTTTATCTAAAAAAATCGCGGAAGCAAGATTTCCCAAAAAACGTCGTTTAGGGCCTCAAAACGGCTCCGTAAGTTTAGGACCCGAAAAACTGCTAAAAATAGTAAACTGCGCTATAATTAAGGAAACTAAAAATGTTGAGAGGAACAATGGTGGGGGTCCAGGTGGACTTGGCAGGTGGCCACCAATATCCACCTGGATCATTCCTCGCCCCTTAGGAAGCAATGGTCCCCATTGTGTTGAGTTCCTCCCTGAGATGAGGAAGCTTCTGCTGAGCTGGGTCTCTGGTGAGCTGTTCTGCAATCTCTGATGTGTCCAGAAATGGTGGGGAGCATGGTCGGAGACGGTCCACATTGAACACTCGGTGCAAGCGAAGGAATGGCGGAATGTTGTGCTTCAAAGAATTGTTTCTCGTAGCCTTGTTACTGGTGTAAGGACCATGTCGAAGTGGTCTGAGTTTCTGATGGGTTCTGGTAAGGCGCTCCCTCTGCAAATGTAACCAAACTTTGTCGCCCACCTGAAACTTGTGTGGTACCCCTCTGGGTAAGGGGAAGTTGTTCCTATGTTCTGTCACGACTGTATCCCTCTGTTGCTGCTACTGTGTGGAGGAACCCTTCGCGGGGGTTATGGATGTAACAACGATCTTCCCCTTACTTTGGGAGCGAACCAGACAGAAAATAAATTTCCTAGTCTGTGAGATGAGCTTGTTGCCTTTCTTAGCAGTGATCAAAGAGGTGGCGGTAGGTGGGGCTACCTCCGGTATCCTGTATAATGAATTATCGAAAGAAATGATGACGGCACGAGGCCTTGACTCATACATAGCATGTCGCCTCCATATGTATGGCTGGCCTAATAGTACATCACAAACATCCAGAGGTGTAACATCACACAATACCTCGTCTGTGAAGGGCTTGATGCTGTAGGGAAGGCGGCACTGCTGGCGAATTTTGAGATCTCGTCCTTCGTGAAGCCAACCGATACTGTACGGCTGTGGGTGTGGTGTAGTTGGTAGGCCCAACCGCTTCATGACCTCTACTGAAATGAGGTTCTTTTGGCTACCACTGTCGACAATGAATTGCAGCGGAGAACCCTTCACCCACATTTGTGAGTGGGAAAGACGTTCCCCCTCCTCTGGATCTTCGGGCTCATTTTTCTGGATCTTGGCAGTAGCAACAGTGGCGCTGGGATCCGCATCAATGATCTTCTTCCCTTTGTCATTCCCCTTGTCAGGTTCTGACTCTGAGTCGGAACATGCATCTGATTTGGAAGCCTTCAACTCGGCCACCAGCGACTGCTTGGTCCGACACTCACTTGTGTTATGAGTGGGACTCTTGTGGAACTCACACCACTTTCCTATGTCCTTCTTCGGCTTCATGGTGTTGTTCTTTTCTTGCAGCTTAGAGGGGTTGTCTTGGGTCACCCCGCCTTGGCTTTGTCCTTTGGGCTTCAGATTTGCAGATCCAAAGTCTCGCTTCTTCTGTTTGAACTTTTGCTCGATTTTGACAGCGTATCGGTATGCTGTGCCGAGTGAGGAGATGTTCAAGAACTCCATCTCTTCCTGGATGTATCTGTGTAGGCAGCCGCGGTATTTGAGTACCAGATGCAGCTCAGAATCTTTGATACCCAACTGTGTGCGAAGGGTATGAAAAATATTTGTGAACTTTGGTACATCTTGGTCTCGTCCCTGCCGCAGTGTGGTCCATTTGATGTATTTGTCCTCATAGCTTTTGACAGGGTAGTACTGCTCCTTGATGGCATCCCGGAAGTCATTCCAAGTGGGTGCGGCTGAAAAGAGTGAGCCTGTACTTTCATCCTTCTGCTCGCAGTATGTTTCCCACCAGTCCTTGATGTGGGGGGCTGCTTTGAGAAGAGCGAAAACGATCTTTTCCCGACTTGAAAATTCATGAACAGAAAAATACCCATCTAGCAGATTTAACCATTTATCGACGACATCTACGTCTATTTGACCCTCGAAGATGGTGATTTTGAAATTAACTTGTACCTTAAATGGTGTGGCATTTCCAGAGTAGCTGTTGGAAGCCGATGCGTCGCCTCTGGGTAGCCGCTGAAGGATCTGCGCAAAGCTATCCATCATCGCATTCCTTTGCCGCTCGAGGGCTTCTTCGAGCAAGATTCTGATAGGATCTCCTGCCCCCTCATCTTTCTTCTCATCCGCCATGGGAGGTTGTCGAGATTTTCGAGGCTGGTATTGCAAAGGTTCGACCAATTCAAGCGCTAACTCCTTATATCCCGACCTCGTTGGGGACATGCAAAGAAAAACAGAGAAAAAGCAGACCGCTCTGATACCACTGATCCGGATTTAAACAGGAACGCAATAGATTACAGAGATAACCATAAATACAGAGATGCGATAACCATAAAAACAGAGATGCAACGGAAATAATACTTCATTTCATTAATGGAGAATACTGAAATATGCTTACAAATAGAAATAACCCAGCTAGGGCGATGGTAGCTTATCTCTGAGAAGAGATGTGTCGGCTACATGCCTCTGAACTATTTTGAACCGTATTACAATGAGGCTCGAGGGCCTATTTATTGTTGAGAAACAATGGAAAACCTTCACATTCCAAAACCTAACCCTAGAAGATGAAACGCCAAATTGTGGGCCCTGTTTTTGGGTAAGTTGGTACATCAACTTCCCGGGGTCGTAACTTTGGCATACGATCTCCGTTTTGCGTGCATGATAGCCCGTTGGAAAGATCTCTATGAGGACTACAATGGAAAAGACGATTTTTTATTTAAAAAAATTCGCGGAGTAAAATTTCCCAAAAAACGTCGTTTAGGGCCTCAAAACGGCTTCGGAAGTTTAGGACCCGAAAAACTGCTAAAAATAGTAAACTGTGCTATAATTAAGGAAACTGAAAATGTTGAGTGGAACAATGGTGGGGGTCCAGGTGGACTTGGCAGGTGGCCACCAATATCCACCTGGATCAACAATGGTTCGACCAATATTGTTCCCACATCAGAGACTTGCAATTCTCTCCAATCCATTTTCTGATATTCATCAGAAACGTAATGTCGTAAAATAGATACATGAAAAAAATAATGAGTTTTATGCAAATGGGGTGGCAATATAAGACGATATGCAACTAGTCCAATCTTCTCCTTTATCCTAAAAGGTCTTATAAAATTAGGTCACAAATTCATCCCTTTCCCAAACCAAACGGTGCTTTTATTGGGTCAAATACGAATAAAAATTTGGTCTCCTACTTCATAAATTCGATTAGTCTTATGTGAATCAACATAAATCTTCTGTCTCTATTGTGCTTCCTTTAACCTTTTTCAAATTTTTCTTACCGTTCCTCCATTTCTTGAACTAATTTCGACCCAGTTATTACTTGGTCCTCCAACTTTTCCCAACTCAATGGCATCATGTGGTTGTAGGAGTCCTATTGGATGACGATGATCAAACTTCTCTCATTGACATTCAAGACAGTTGGCAACAAACTAGACTATGTTGTGCTTCATGCCTATACAAAAGAATATTTTCTTCATGTTTGCATACATCTTCTTCACTCCACGATGTGCACAATAGATTTCTGTATGTGACTCTTCGAGGATGGTTCTTCTTAAAAACCCCCTTCCTTAGCTATGTACATTCTCCCTTGAAATCTCAATAACCATTTGGTTCAAGGATATCTCCCTCAAACTTTGGTTCTATTTGCTTCCCACTCTAGAGTGTTGATATAAGCTTTAGATACCAACTCTCTTCAAAGAGTTTCTCCAACACACATTCCCTCAAATTAACCCTCAAGGATACTAGGGAGAAGGTTCGTGGCCTCCTTCTTAGTGCATCGGCCATCACATTCTCCTTTCCCTTAATGTATGAGATTCCAAAATCATACGCGTTCATGAATTCTCTCCATCACCTCTGTCTGGCATTCAAATCCCTTTGAGTGAAGAGGTTCTTCAGGATTTGATGATCTGTTCTTAATGCAAAGCTTCTCCCAAGGAGGTAGTGTCTCCATAATTTTAAAGCTAACATCAATGCTTCTAACTGTATGTCATGGGTAGCATACAACTCTTCATGTTTCTTCAAATTTCTAGATGTGTAAGATATTACTCTGCCTTCCTGCATCAATACTACTCCCAGTCATTGCTTCGAAGCATCAATGCAGATAATGAAGTCTTTTTCCATGTCTTGTACTTGAATGATCAATGCACTATTTAGTAACCTATTTAGTCGAGTGAATGCATTGTAACACTCATACGTCCATTCATACATAACCCCTTTTCATTGTAATGTGGTGATGTCTTTTGGAATCCTCATAAACCCTTCCACAAACTTGCAATAATAACCTGCTAGCCCCATAAAACTACGCACATCATGAGCAATTTTTGGTACTTGCCAATCCATTATGGTCTTTACATTTTTCGGGTCAATTGGAATCCCTTCTCTTGAAATGGTTTGCCCAAGATAATGAATTTTCTTCTGAAAGAAGGAAAATTTTGACAATTTTCCATATAATTGATTTTCCCTTCAGCAAGCCAATACAACCCTTAGGAGATCTTCATGCTCCTTTTCATTCCTAGAATACACAAGAATATCAACCAGAAAGAGTTGCATAAATTAGTACCAATACATCACGACCACACCATTCATGAGGCTCATGAATATTGTTGGTGCATTGGTCAAACCAAATGGAACAACTATGAACTCGTAGTGCCCAAACCGAGTTCGAAATGCAATTTTTGAGATGTCACCTTCCTTAATCCTCAATTGGTGGTATCCAGATCATAGATCGATCTTTGAGAAAACCATTGCTCCATTCATTTGATCAAATAGGTCATCTATTCTAGGTATCAGGTACATATTCTTTATTGTGGCTCTATTCAAGTCCTTATAATCTATGCATAGCCTTAAGGAACCATCCTTCTTCTTGATGAAAATCACTGGTGCACCCCAAGGTGAAATACTAGGTCTGATAAATCCCAAGTCTAAAAGCTCTTTTAACTACATCTTCAACTCACAAAGTTTTGGAGTTGTCATCTTGTAGGATGCCTTAGATTTTGGTTATGCACGATGTTTTACGTCGATTGTGAAATCCATCTCCCTTACAAGACGTAATCTAGGAAATTCCTTAGGAAAAACATCCTTGAACTCTGACAAAATTAGGTGTTGATATACGGAGGTTCCTTTCTGGTCACTTACAACCTCAACCACATATAGTTTGCAACCTTGTCAGAGACAATGTTTTACCTTAGTCATGGAGATGAATCATAGGGACAGTCCTCTCTTAATACCACAAATCTCAATTGACCTACCTTCATCATCTAAACAAATCAACCTCTTTTTGAAACAATCTACCAAAGCTCGATGATATTCTAGCCAGTCCATTATAATAATTACATCGTACATCCCCAATGCTATTATGTATGCCTTTAACTTAGTTATACAGACCCTGAGCTTCACCTGACATTGGTCAACACTAGGTCATACTGCTTATTTTATCCCAGAAGCCTTCTCAACTTTGTTAAAGTCATTGTGCTCATAGTGATCCAGGTGGTTGTTGGTGGCCACCCACCTATTCCACTTGGACCCCCACAACTGTCTCTTTCAATTTTTCAGTTTCCTTAATTATAGCACAATTCACTATTTTTAGCAGTTTTTCGGGTCCTAAACTTTCGGAGCTGTTTTGAGGCCCCAAACGACATTTTTTAGGAAAAATAGGAGCAACATGGGAAATAAATGAATGTTTCTCTTCCCAAATTTATAGTCCTCGGATAGATCTTTCTAACAAGCAATTGTGTGTGTCAAACAGAGATTTTATGCCAAAGTTACGACCCCAGGAAGTTGATGTACCAATTTACCCAAACGAGGCCCACAGTTTAGCATTTCATCTTCTAGGGTTAGGTTTTTGGATGTTTAGGGTTTTCCATTGTTTCTAAATAGGCCTTCGAGCCTCATTGTAACATAGTTTAGAGGCATGTAGCCGCCACATCTCTTCTCAGAGATAAGCTACCATTGGCTTAGCTGGTTTATTTCCATTTCTTTTTGTAAGCATATTTCTGTATTTTACATTAATGAAATGAAGTATTATTTCTGTTGCAACTCTGTGTTTATGGTTATTTCTGTAATTTGTTTTGTTCCCGTTTAAATTTGGATCAATGGTATCACAGCGTTCTGTTTTTTCTCTGTTTTTCTTTACATGTCCCCAATGAGGTCGAGATATAAGGAGTTAGGGCTTGAACTAGTTGACCCTTTACAAGACCAGCCTCAAAAATGTCGACGACCTCCCATGGTAGATGAAAAGAAAGATGAGGGGGCAAGAGATCCTATCAAAATCTTGCTCAAAGAAGCCCTTGAGTGATAAAGGAACACGATGATGGATAGCTTTGCCCAAATCCTTCAGTGGCTACCCAGAGGCGACGCATCGTCTTCCAATAGCTACTCTGGAAATGCCACACCATTTAAGGTACAAGTTAATTTTGAAATCCACATATTTGAGGGTCAGATAGACATAGATGTCATAGATAAATGGTTAAATAAGCTAGATGGGCATTTTTATGTTCATGACTTTTCCAGTTGGGAAAAGATTATTTTCGCTCTTCTCAAAGTAGCCCCCATGTCAAGGACTGGTGGGAAACCTACTGCGAGAAGAAGGATGAAAGTACGGGCTCACTATTTTCAGCTGCACCCACTTGGAATTCATTCCAAGATGCAATTAAGGAACAATATTAGCCTATCAAGAGCTATGAGGACAAATACATAAAGTGGACCATGCTGCGACAGGGAAGGGACCAAGATGTGCCAAAGTTCACAAACATTTTTCATACCCTTCAAACACAGTTGGGTATCAAGGATTCTGAGCTGCATTTGGTACTCAAATATCGTGGCTACCTACATAGGTACATCCAGGAAGAGATGGAGCTCCTGAACATCTCCTCGCTCGGAACAGCGTACCGATAAGCTGTCAAAATCGAGCAAGAGTTTAAACAGAAGAAGCGAGACTTTGGATCTTCGAATCTGAAGTAAGGGAAAGGCTTTCCCAAATCACAGAACCAAGGACAAAACCAAGATGGGGCAAACCAAAGAAAACCCGTCCAAGCCGCAAGAAAATAGAAACACCATAAAGTCAAAGAAAGACACAGGAAAGTGGTGTGATTTCCATAAGAGCCCCACTCACAACACAAGTGAGTGTCGGACCAAGCAGTGGCTGGTGGCCGAGTTGAAGGCTTCAGAATCATATGCATGTTCCAACCCTGAGCCAGAACCTGACAAGGAGAATGGCAAAGGGAAGCAGATCATTGATGTGGAGCCTAGCACCAATGTTGCCACCACCAAGATCCAGAAGAATGAGCCCAGAGATCTAAAGGAGGGGGAGCGTATTTTCCACTCATAGATGTGGGTGAAGGGTTCGCTGTTGCAATTCATTTTTGACAGTGGGAGCCAAAAGGACCTTGTTTTAGTAGAGGTTGTGAAGTGGTTGGGCCTACCAACGACACCACACCCGCAGTTGTACAGTATCAGGTGGCTTCACCAAGGACGAGATCTCCAAGTTCACCAGCAGTGTCACCTACCCTACAACATCAAACCCTTCAAAGACAAGGTATTGTGTGATGTTGCACCTCTGGATGTTTGTGTTGAAAATAGCAACAAGAAATGTTAAAAATAGAAGTTCTAAAAATAACAATGCTACAAATGGCAGTTTGGGTACCAGTGCTAGATTGAGCAATAGGGAATGAAAAATGGAAGTGCTAAAAATAGCATTCTATTGTTAGCAGTTCGGGATGGATTCCTATTTTAGTCAGTCCCTGGACTAAACATAGGAAGTAAAATTCGAATTTGAACTTAATGACTGTTTGAAAATAAATTAATTAATTTTCCATGATTTAAGTAGTTGTGAAAAATCAAGCATGAAGTCTATGTGAGGACATGCAACAATTTCTCTATTAATTGAGGAATTTATCCATCAGTTAAAGAGATAAGGATGAGTTCTAATTTGAGTTGTAATTAGTTGGCTCAGTTAACTAAGTCAAGTCCAGTTAAATTGATTTAAACAGTTTGTTTAAATTAATTGTGAGTTCAGTTAGTTAATGCATGCTTGCATATAACTGTTCCACTTCAGATAATTGAATATTCTCTCATGAATAACTCATGCATGTCATTTCAGATAGAGACCTAGTTGAGATCATAGGAGGGACAATGTACTAATAGTTGGATGGGTTTTTCCTATAAAGGAAGCTCATCCATGGAGAAGGATTTATCTCCTTCAGGATTGCACAGTTAGATCAGAGGTTAGTGAGTGTGTGAAGAGGCCAATTCATACAAGTGACAGCACTGGACCTCAAGGAAAATTGCACAAAGAAATAGGAGGCTTAGAGGGTATAGATGAAGGTTTGAGAGAATCATTTGACTATCTATGAGCAATAGAGGGATTGCAGAGAGAGCAAGATAGCTTGTGAGTTGATTCTTTTTGTAATCCAGACTATATTTCCACTTGTATGGAAATACAGAGTTGGTGTTTTAGGCTGAGGCTTTCCTGGGTTATTTCTTTTGTGTTATGTGTGATTGATTTCTCCATATCAGTTATATGTGTTCAATTGATCTTGCTCAATTCGATTAAGCTTCCGCATAATTGTTTGTAGAAGTAGATCAAGTATTTTTCTTTAGTATATTGCATTATCAGGTGATCTACAGGTCGGAATTTCTACATGGTATCGGAGCAAAGTTGATCGAGGAAGAACAGTATACAAGAAGGGAGAAGTTTGAAGTTTGTGATTCCTGAATATAGAAATCGAGTTCTTATCACATCTCTATTTCACCTATGGTGTTCAATGGTTTGAGACTCGAATATGCCCTTGATGGCAGTTTGAATTATATAGCGTGGAATGAGCGCATGGAAGCAATACTAGAGGATAACAGTCTAAAGGACTTCATTGATCAAGAACTCCCCAAGCCGACTTGTGTTGTTGAATTGGCTGAATGGAAGAAATGTGTGGCTAGAGCAAGGAGAATCCTTCTGGATGGAGTTTGAGATCACATAGTCTTGAGTCTCCATGGGAAGGAGACACCATTTTCGATGTGGAAAACATTGAAAGATCTATATCAGAATAGCAGTGATAAGAGGAAGCTGGTGCTAAAAGACAAGCTTTAGAAGATCAAGTGTGAAAAGGGTGACACGATCTCTACATATCTAAACAAGCTCACCACATGTAGGGATGAGCTTGGATGTGTAGGGATCGCAATGGCTAATGATGACATGTTGTGTCTTGCACTCATCAGTCTTCCTAAGAGCTGGCATAGCTACAAAGACTCGGTTAATGGAAGATAAAAATTACCAGATTGGGAATGACTTTGGTTGGATTTGATGCAGGAGGAGATAAGAAGAAGCACCAGAGATGGTTCTTCATCCATGGAGGATGAAGAAAATTGCACCTTAGTGAGTAAGGTGAAGAAGGGGAAGGAGAAGGATTCTCTTTCCTGATCCAGTTCTTCCTATGGTGGGAAAAAGTTTGACAAATCGTAAGTGTGATGCTTTCATTGTCATGAGGCGGGACATTTTGCTACAAATTGTCCACTAAGGAAATCCAAGAAGTGATCCGTGGAAGGATCAGAAGGTGAGGCACTGGCCTCACAGTTCGAGTTGGATTTAACACTGTTCGCATGCATGGTTTCATCAATGGTGGGAAGTGGTTGGTTTCTTAACAGTGGAGCTTCTTTCCACATGACCGACGACAAGATTTTGTTTAGTACTTTGGAGGAGAAAGATCTCAAGATACTCATAGTGATGGGTAACGATGAAAAGTATAGTGTCTCAGGTGTAGGAACGGTTGTTTCTAAGAGGGAGCATGGAGCTTGCATTACCTTGACCGATGTCAAGTATGTACCAGGACTGAAGAGAAATTTGGAAGACAGAGGCTATAATGTAGTCTTTAGTAATGGAAGGGTTTTCCTTCAATATATTGCCACTAGACAGGGGAAGCAGATCGGTTCACGGGTCAAGAACCTGTATGCTCTTGAGGTTCAAGATGCATGCAAAGTATTCAAGAGTAAGGAAACTAATGGAGACTTGGTGGTTGAGAGGGAGAGTACATTACCTCTCACAATGCAGCACCAGACGAAGTCTCAGATGATTGTGGAGGATCCACAATTGGTGAAGAAGCTTTACGAGGTTGTGGAGCAGCCACAACTAGAGAAGCTAAGAGGAGATTGAGTAGATACATCTACTCATGTAGGGACCTCCAGTAGGGGGAGATTTTGAGCCAGGTGGGTAGAGGGATCACATATATCCATACCTCTAGGTAGGAGGTGGGGCGATGTGGAGTGATCGTCCTAAGAGGGCCGGAATAGGGGTAGGATCCTTGAGGTACCCAACCTCTTTGATTAGAATTTTCTACAAGAACCTCAACAAGAAGTAGTAGGACTGATTGATTGGGTAGAGACAGATGCAGATGGATCGGCAGAGAGAGCTATAGTGCAGGAGTCCCTGGACAGTGTAGAGATAGTAGGCTGCAGTAATGCGAGAGGCACAGGAGTGTTGCACCAGTGCATGATGGCACAAAGAGGTGTGCAACGGTGCAAGATGCATGGAGTGTTGTAGCATCTCAGAGATCATAGAGGGAGCACTTGTCAGAAGCAGGTAGAGCTTCAGCATCAAAGTATGTTTCTAGCCTAACAGAGAGGTCAGTGGGGAGTTTTTTTTTTCCTAGAGTTGTTGGATCAACCACACTTGGTAGAAGTGTTGCATGTAGAACATTACAAAGGTACAAGACCAGGTTCAAGTTGAATGCCTTTCTTGTTGAGAGGGAGTGTTGAAAATATAAACAAGAAATGCTAAAAATAGAAGTGCTAAAAATAGTACTGATATCAATAGTTGTTTGGGTGCCAGTGCTGGATTGAGCAACAGGGAATGAAAAGTGGAAGTGCTAAAAATAGCATTCTATTTTTAGCAGTTCAGGATGGATTCCTATTTTAGTCAGTCCCTGGACTAAACATAGGAAGTAAAATTTGAATCTGAACTTAACGGTTGTTTGAAAATAAATTAATTAATTTTCCATGAGATAATTAGTTGTGAAAAATCAAACTTGGAGTCTATGTGAGGACATGCAATAGTTTCTCTATTAATTGAGGAATTTATCCATCAGTTAAAGAGATAAGGATGAGTTATAATTTGAGTTGTAATTAGTTGGCTTAGTTAACTGAGTCAAGTCCAGATAGATTGTTTTAAAGAGTTTGTTTAAATTAATTGTGAGTTCATTTAGTTAATTCATCCTTGCATATAACTATTGCACTTCAGATAACTGAATATTCTCTCATGAATAACTCATGCATGTCAGTTCAGACAGAGACCCAGTTAAGATCAAAGGAGGGACAATATACTATCAGTTGGATGGATTTTTCCTATAAAGGAAGCTCATCCATGGAGAAGGATTTATCTCCTTTAGGATTGCGCAGTTAAATCAAAGGTTAGTGAGTGTGTGAAGAGGTCAATTCACACAAGTGACAGCACTGGACCCCAAGGAAAATTGTGCAAATAGATAGGAGGATTGGAGGGCAAAGGAGAAGGTTTGAGAGAGGCCTTTAAATGTCTATGAGTAGCAAAGGGATTGCAGAGAGAGAAGGATAGCTTGTGAGCTGATTCTTTTTGTAACCTGGACTATATTTCCACTTGTATGATAATACAGAGTCAGGGTTTTAGGCTGAGGCTTTCCTCGGGTTATTTCTTCTATGTTATGTGTGATTGATTTCTCCATATCAGTTATATGTGTTCAACTGATCTTGCTCAATTCGATTAAGCTTTTGCATAATTGTTTGTAGAAGTAGATCAAGTATTTTGCTTTAGTATATTGCATTATCAGGTGATCTACAGGTCATAATTTCTACAATTTTTGATGTATTATTAGACCAACCATACTTGTGGAGCTGACATGCTATGTATGAGTCAAGGCCTCGTGCTCTCATTATTTCTTTGGGTAATTCATTAGACAGATACCAGAGGTAGCCCCACCTATCGCCACTTATTTTATCACAGCTAAGAAAGGCAGCAAGCTCACCTCCCAAACCGGGAAATTCATTTTCTATCTACTTTGCTCGCAAAGAATGGGGAAGATCCTCACCACAACCATGACCACCGCAAAGGGTTCCTCCACACAGCAGCCACAACAGATGGATACGGTCATGAAAGAACAGAGGAACAACTTCTCCTCACCCACAGGGGTACCACAAAAGTTTCAAGTGGGCGACAAAGTCTGGTTGCATCTACAGAAAGAATGCCTTATAAGAGCCCATCAGAAGCTCAGACTACTCTGACATGGTCCTTATAGCATTACCAAGGCTGTGGGAAACAATGCTTTGGAGCACAACATTCCTCCATTCCTGCACTTGCACTGAGAGTTCAATGTGTAACACCCTCTACCATGCTTCCCAACATTACTAGAGACATCAGAGATTGCAGAACAACTCACCAGGGACTCAGCTCAGTAAAAGCTTCCTTATCTGACAAAGGAACTCAACACAATGAGGACCATTTCTTCCTAAGGGGGGAGGAATGATCTAGGTGAATGTTGGTGGCCACCCACCTATCCCACCTAGACCCCCATAATTTCCTCTTTCAGTTTTTCAGTTTCCTTAATTGTAGCAAAATTTACTATTTTTAGTAGTTTTTCGAGTCCTGAACTTTCGGAGCCATTTTGAGGTCGTAAACGACGTTTTTGGGAAAAAACCAGGAGAAACAAGAGCCATGGACCGATGTTTCTCGCAAATTTATATTCCTCGGATAGATATTTCTAACAAGCTATTGTGCGCGTCGAATGGAGATCGTATGCCAAAGTTACAACCCCGGGAAGTTGATGTACTAATTAACCCAAACGGGGCCCACAATTTGGTGTTTAATATTCTACGGTTAGGTTTTTGGATGTTTATGGTTTTCCATTGTTTCTCGACAATAAATAGGCCTTCTAGCCTCATTGTAACACAGTTTAGAGGCATGTATCTGCCACATCTCTTCTCAGAGATAAGCTACCATCGCCCTAGCAGGTTTATTTCCATTTCTGTTTATAAGCATATTTCCGTATTTTACATTAATGAAATGAAGTATTATTTCCACTGCATCTCTGTGTTTATGGTTATTTCTGTCTGGTTCACTCCCAAAGTAAGGGGAAGATCGTCACCACGTCCATGACCCCCGCGAAGGGTTCCTCCACATAGCAACAACAATGGAGGGATACATAGGAACAACTTCTCCTCACCCATAGGGGTACCACACAAATTTGTGTCCACCGACTACAACCACACCCTCTAATTACCACTGATCCAGATTTAAATGGGAACGCAAAAAATTGCAAAATTAACCATAAATACAGATATGCAGCAGAAATAATACTTTACAAACAGAAATGGAAATAAACTAGCTAGGGCGATGGTAGGTTATCTATGAGAAAAGATGTGGCAGCTACATGTCTCTGAACTCAGTTACAACGAGGCTCAAAGGTATATTTATTGTTAATAATAAATGGAAAACTATAAACATCCAAAAACCTAACCCTAGAAGATGAAATGCCAAACTGTGGGCCTCGTTTCGAGTAAATTGGTACATCAACTTCCCGGGGTCGTAACTTTGACATATGATCTTCGTTTAACGCGTGCAGTAGCTAGTTAGAAATATCTATCCAAGTACTGCAACTTTGGGAAGAGAATCATTGCACCATGTACCCACGTTGCTCCCCGATTTCCCAAAAAATGTCATTTAGAGCCTCAAAACGGCTCCAGAAGTTCGGGACCCAAAAAACTACTAAAAATAGTAAATTGTGCTACAAATAAGGAAACTAAAAAGCTGAAAGAGATAGTTGTGGGGTTCCAAGTGGGATAAGTGGGTGGCCACCAACATCCACCTCGATCATTCCTCCCCCCTTAGGAAGAAATGGTCCCCATTGCATTGAGTTCCTCCATCTGCTGAACTTGGTCCCAAGTGAGTTGTTCTGCAATCTCTGATGTGTCTAGTAATGGTGGGAAGCATGGTAGAGGGCAGTCCACATTGAACACTTGGTGCAAGTGAAGGAATGGAGTGAATGACATGATCCAAATCATTGTTTCCCACAACCTTGTTAATGATGTAAGGACCATGTCGGAGTGGTCTGAGCTTCTGATGGGTTTTGGTAAGACGTTCTTTCTACCATTGCAACCAGACTTTGTTGCCCACCTGAAACTTGTGTGGTGCCCCTGTGGGTGAGGAGAATTTGTTCCTACGTTCTATCATGACCGTATCCCTCTGCTGCTACTGCTGCTATGTGGAGGAAACCTTCGCGGGGGTCATGGATATGGCAACGATCTTCCCCTTACTTTGGGAGTGAACCAGACAGAAAATAAATTTCCTAGTCTAGGAGATGAGCTTACTCCCTTTCTTAGTAGTGATTAAAGAGGTGGCGGTAGGTGGTGCTACCTCTAGTATCCTGTATAATGAATTACCCAAAGAAATAATGACAACGCGAGGCCTTGACTCATACACAATATGTCACCTCTAGAAGTATGGCTAGTTTAATAATACATCACAAACATCCAGAGGTGCAACATCACACAACACCTCATCTATGAAGGGTTTGATGTTATAGGTAAGACGACGTTGCTGGCAAACTAGGAGATCTCGTCCTTGGTGAAGCCACCCGATACTGTACGGTTGTGGGTGTGGTGTAGTAGGTAGGCCCAACCGCTTCACGAATCAGTTTTTTTTTTAACTTTTAGTTTTTTTATCACACCTGAGGTTTCTACCGTGGCAGATTGGTGTTCAACTTGTTGGTTATCAACTGCTACATAGATTCAATGGTGGCTACTTATTCCCCGCATTGGTACTTTTCCTTCTCTGCAGTTGTTACTAGTTTGTAACTCAAGACAATTGTGCTGGTAATGAGGTACCCCACATCCCCAACAAGTGATGCATGGTAGACTCCGAAAATAATGTTGTGGATTTATTTGGAATGAGTCCGTTCCCTTGGGACCCCTACCCCTACTTATTTCTCCTCGCGTATGATCTTGATTTGCACGAGTCGTTGAAGCTACGGGTGAAGCTGCACTGGTAACCATTGAAATCCCCACTGTCGGTGCTCTAGGTACAACCCTATTTCCATATGGCGGTGGCCTCAAACTTCCTCCCTTGGAGAAGGTACAAGGGGCCTTCCCCATAAACTTTGGTTGTTGTGGAAAAATTGTTTTTTTTCAACCTTTTAATTCTAAGTGCACTTCAACATAGCGAGCATGTTCATCAACTTCTGCAACTGAGGATGGTTTCCACATCCGAACCATTTCCCTAATCTCAAGGTTCAATCCATAAATGAAACGATCCGCTTGGCACTAATCAATATCCATGTAAGAGACATACTTGACCAATTCCATGAATCTAGTCTCATATTCCTCTACCGTACGATTTCCCTGTACCAAAGCATGGAAGGCTCCTACCTGTTCTTCTTCATAACATGCTGGTAGGTACTTTTTCTTGAACCTCTCCTCAAATAACTCCTAGGTAACTCTGTCGAGAGTGAGGTGTAGTTGACAATCTAATTTGCCTTACCAATTTAGAGCACTATCTCTGAGTTGGAATATTTCTATTTTAGCCTTTCAATTGAAGTATAATCTCATAGTGAAAAACACCTTCTCATTCCTTCTAACCATACTTCTTATCATTCGCTTGCATGAACTCCGGGAAACTCTAGGAGCTTAATCTTTTGGATCTACCCAGTAATGTCCTCGATTGGAGGTCCTCTATTAGAGTCTCTTGGTCCCTAGATATTTCCCAACCTAGATGGAGGGCGATCCACTTCCACTTCAATTGTTTGGCACCCTCTTAAAAGTTCATTAATTTCTTCTATGGAATGAAAGATGAGAGCCAAATCTAGTGATGGTAATGGGTTATTTGTAGGACGAGCTTTGGATGATCCTCCCTGACCTCAATTTCCCCACGTCTTAACCATTTTGAAATGAACAATTATCTCTTCCAAATGATACTTATTAATGCAACTTAGGACTTGTCATCCCCTAGTCAGCTCACACACATATATAAAATGATAGGCATAAGTTTTATTTTTACTATGCTCATAAACAAGCATTACGAATATTGATTAGATCCATAAGGACTTATTAATTCCTCATGTGTGAGCTCCTAGAGTTTTTCTCTTAATACTAGCTAGGTTGCTAGTGCAATGTACATGTCAATCACGCTCTAAATGCCTTATTAAAACTAAAGTACTTTCTTTAGTTACCATAATTATTTATTTAATGAATTGGTTTAATATACTCAATTATTAGTTTTCTCTTGGTGGCTTTCAAAATACTCATCTAGAATGAAATTTGGAACCATTCTTGCATACTCACCAATAAACCATTAATCCTATTTCAAGTAGTAGTTTAAATATAAAGAAGAACTTTTACGAACTCTCAAACACATATTTTTTTTCTTAGACATAATGTTGGGAATAGGATACCCCAAGGACAGTTTTGGGGCTAAAAGCCCATGTTTTGGGTCGAATTTTGTAATAAAGTTGTAAAGTTTCCGCATTTTGTGGTCACGGAGCATGAAGTGTCATGAGTCAGAAAGGGTTGTCCACCCTTACTTTGTAAAGTGTAAAGTTGACTATAGATATCTACCAATGGTACATAGGCCACGGGATTGTACAAAAATAGCTAAGTAAGTAAGCTCTAAGTAGTCATAAGTTTTTGGTAGTAGAAGACAAGTCTTGGAGTCTTGGTAGAGAAGTATAATTTTAAGGTCTTAGCGTAGGCAAAGGCTCTACAGATGAGTGTGCAGAGACCTAAGGTGGAAGTCCGCAGTTGAGTGCGAGGAGCACTGCAACTGTGTGCACAAGGTGGATAGAGTCTATAATCATCTGAATATATCAATGAGGAAAAGCATTCTACAAATTCTGTGTATCTATTTCTTGTTAATGCATTTGGTTATCTTGCATTTAGGTTTAATATATAATGTTCATGGTATGTGCGAATGTATGTGATTGTATTAGTAATCAACCGCAAGTAAGAATATATGTTTACGTGGTGCTAACTGTAATCATTTAATAATATAAGTAAGACACATAAGATAACTTGGGAATCTATACAATACGTTGTCCTAAGAGCGCAAAAGCACCTGAACCGCAGGTTAGGGCTAGGTGAAGGTCAATCGTACCCCTTCCGAGAGGTATTGAAGGGAAGAATAAAGGGCTAGACTAACAGAGCTGTAGAACTTGGTGACCTATGTGAAAGTAGGAATAGAAGATATAAACCTACATCAAGACCATCTCCGGGTGCGAAAACTTGGTTCCAGCATCCCCCCATACTGCTTTGGGTGAGACTTCGGTCCGTGCTCTATGGGCTAATGTTGAAAGGGCCAGTAGTGTAGGGATTTGTTTGGCTAACTAATGTTGAACCTCAATCAGGCACCACATAACCAACAAATGGTTCCATTGCTGGGACTGGAATCTAAATAAGAGATGTGTGATGTCGTATCACTGGAATCTAAATAAGAAAGATATCAGAGACTGGTTGGATAGGAAGATTTGTGAATTCATGGTACAGGAGAAAATAAATTTGTGACTGATAAAGGAACATTGGCTGGACAGGTACCTGTATATAGAAATTCACGAGATCCTTTTCTGTTCCTTTCTGGTTGAGCTATACGAGTGGATCACGAAGCTAGTGGATAGCCAAGGAAGGTGAAGACTTGACGGTCCTATTGTCTAGACCCCAGAGTTAGTATAAAGACTAGAAGCCTCGGAGGCTAATATCACCCACGCTATCGATCATTGGCTCAATCACATCATAGGAGGATTTGTGACTAAATTCACAGTCGATACCTTAGTTAGCTATAACAAGGTGGAGCGGCGCTTTTTCAACGGTCTACAAGGTAAGTACTTGAAGTATTTTAATACCTAGATTAAGATGTTATTATGTGAAAAATCGGTTATGCAGTTACCTTTATGTTCAGAGCTACGTGAAGCAGAAAGACTTGTAGGAACGGAGGGAGAAAGGGTCTTGAATATAGTCCATTGATTTCACCTCCACTAGGTGATGAAGAGGGAGTAGCACACGCTTCTCCGCGAAGTGAAATTCAGTTAATGAGATGAGGATTCCTACGATTGCCACGTCCAACTTCACCACCATCACCTATGACTTCACCCATACTACCACGACCTCCACCACAGTTCATCATGGAAAATTCAGTGAAGCTGCCTTTATTTAAAGGCTTGGGAAATGAGGAGCTAGACCAGTTTTTGTTCGTTATGAAAGTTGTATGGGAAGCTCAGGGAATTACCGATGATCACATGGGGAAAGAAACACTAGTTAGTGCTCTACATGATCTTGTGCTAACTTGGTACATTAACTACTCTAATGATAACCCAAATGCTGAAGTGGTAGATATCCAGAGCATGCTGAATAAAGAATTCATTAGTCCTAAATCTGAGGCACAGTCGATTGTGGGTTTCAAGGAAATTGTGATGAAACCAGGTTAAACACCATGGGAATTGGATCAGAAGTTGAAATGTAAAATCCACGAAGATAATATGAACTTAACAGATGGACAACACTGCGAGTGGTTCGTGGCTTCGCTCCCGCCACACCTAAGGGTTGCACTGTCACAATATAAGATTATGACTAAGACAGATGCCTTGGAGATTGTAATGAGACTACATGAAACACCGATGCAAGATCCAAATCTTGGGGTTCAGTAAATCCATGCGCTGTTGCAAAATCTTTGCCTTGAAATGCAAAGTTTGAAGCAGGATAGAACAGTTCAATAGGAGGTGTGCAAAGAGGTATGGTGCCTGAAATGTAAAGGTCAGGGGCATGACAAAGACCATTGCCCGGTATTTGTGAACTATATTTGAGGAGGAGGACTAATGAATTTGAGGCCACAAGCCCAAGTAGGACCAATTGTGAGGCCTGCGTTGTGGTGTGCTATATGTGAGGTAGCAAGAAAACATGTGATGGATAACTGCCATTTTCTACAGAAGTTTGTACAAACACCACAACTACTGTTCTACAACTTTTGTAGGTCGGTGGGGCATGATGACCACAAATGAAAAAGTTATGAATTGATGATGGATAGAACACCCACCTATAGGGTTCATGCAGAAACGCAGCCCCCTGACCAGAGAGCAGGGATGGCGTGAAGAGGCTTTTAGGGGCCCGGATGAGGCCGAGGTGGAGGAGGACCTTGCAGAGGTCGGGGACAGCTAATTTGCTACAATTGTAGATTAACAGGACGCTATTCCCGCGAATGCACTAACCCTATGCGACCACCATGAAAATATTGCACTCAGTTTGATCATGAGACAAAACACTGTCCTACGTTGATACCGAGGATACGTGAAAAAGGGGTGCTACCACCTCAGCTGATTCAGAACCTGTAGATGATGAGGTCTGAGCCTTGCGAAGAGGATCCAAATGTGAATATAGTGTTCTAAAGTGGAAATGCAATAGGGGATGATAATGGGAAACAACCCGAAGAAAGCACATGGGTTCGTAAAGCTCTGACGAAAGAGGCTAAATTTGATTTGGAGTGTGCACACAAAACATTCATGGAAGCAAAGAAGAGCTCTGCAAAGGCCTCCACCTCAGGGAGCAAGGATAAGCTTGATCAGGAAGTGGATACTTATATGCTTACGAACTTTCTATAGACCTGCATGAAGTTGTTGCGTGATAGAAAGATAGTGAGGAGATTGCAGGATCTTATAAATAGATGTGCCAGAAACACTCCAGGTGAACCGCGTGTGGTACGAAAGATTGGTAAGAATAAAACAAGGATAGGACGAGAAATGAGACTGACTATGTAGATAGGAGAATATGAAATGGATCATGTTATTTTGGATTTGGGATCAGACGTGAACATTGTACCAAAGCAGACTTGGGAGCGGATGGGAAGACCCGCACTATAGTGGTCTCTGATTCAATTAAGAATGGAAAATTAGCAAAAGATCATCCCCATGGTGTGTCTACAAGGGGTGATTGTAGATATTGAAGGCGCGAGCGAGTTGGCTGACTTTGAAGTAATAGAGATTTTGGATGACAACAAACCCTACCCAGCGCTCCTTAGCATTGATTGGGATACTAAAATGAATGAGGTAATCAACCTAAAGAAGTGAAAGATGATATTTGAGAAGAAATCACTCCACGTAATAGTACCCCTAGATCCTATTGAAGGATCACGCTATACTGAACCAGTCCGCGATTATGAGAGCGATGACGATTTTGACTGTATCTATAAGATAATAGCACGAGACCAAGATTGGGTGAATCCAACAGTGGATGGATGAATTACATGGGATCGCAAGAGTTCCTACACCTTGGACTCTGATGAAGAATGAGAGCACTGACAGAATTGATTACACGAAGTTACCACACTGAGTTGTAACATGATGACTCGGTCGCTACACTATGTGTCGTTAGAGGTAAGAAATATGCCCACTTATGATGACCTGAATGATGTAGATATATTTTTGGATGCATTTGATAGGGAGGTACCAGAAAAGCAGCGCTTCTGGGCTTTGGACTAGGCACTGCACGCTACGCCCGCAAGGTGGTGGGTTATGCACAAGGGTATCTTTGATGATTGGCGCAACTGCAGGAAGATGATGAGAACACTCTTTAGGAAGTGTAAGGTACAAATGATAAACAAATATGATGGGAAGGATGATCCACACACACACCTGGAAAAATGGGCTTGGGCTTATGGAGTGAAGCCCCAACCAGAATGTGTGCACTTGTTATGCAACACCTTGGATGTCATCCTGATGAACTGGTACTTAGAAACATAGCTCCATTGTACAGGTGAATGGGGTAGTCTTCTTGAAGGATTCGTAATGAAATTTAGCTTTGAAGACCGGTTTGACTGCATTGACGAAGCACTACAAGAAGTCAAAGCAATAATCTTTAGGATGTCGCAGGATCCTTTGGACCTAATTCAACTTGATTGGACCACTCAACTGAGCCACATGCTGGAATGCTATAACGTGACTGTTGAAGAACGATATGAGGATCTATAAAATATTAACATCCCTGAAACATAGAGTCACAGCGAGGTTGACGGACCCCACGTTGAGAATCCTGATATATCTGCGCCACTGAAAACGAAACAGGTAAATATTGGTACATAGGCAGAGCCCAAATTCGCGAAGATTGGAGATTACTGGGATGACGTGACAATGGATAAGGTCACTGAATTGCTCCGCGAGTACCAGGATTTGTTCCCGACCAAGCTTATAGAACTAAAATGGATAATAGGAGAGTTGGGTGTTATGAAGATCGCGTTCAAACCTAACACGAAGCTGGTTAAGCAAAGACCTAATCATCTCAATCTACAGTATAAGGAGAAGGTCCGCTTAGAGCTAGACAAGATTCTCATGGCAGCATCATTGAGCCCGTAGAAGAATCTGATTGGGTAAGCCCAATGGTGGTACAAGAAAAGAAGAAGAAGGATGAAATAAGGATATGCATAGATCCTAGGAAGTTGAATGATGCTTGCGTACATGATCCTTTCTTGACTCCATTCACTGATGAAGTGTTGGACAATGTAGGGGTTAGGAAGTGTATTCCTTCCCTGTTGGTTTCTATGGATAACATTGGATCAAAATTGCGCCAGAGGATAGAAGAAAGACGACCTTCGCGATGGAGTGGGGATGTTTTCAATACACTGTAACACCGTTCAGATCGAAGAATGCACCTGTGATTTTTTCGCACATCGTTATTGCTGCGTTCAAGGAATTTATTCATAAGTTTCTGGAAGTGTACTTTGATGACTGGACTGTGTTTGGGCTAGTAAAATTCCATGTCGCAATTTTTCACCTGATGGTAGATACCTGTCGAAGGTACCAAATCATGCTAAATTTGAAGAAGTCCCCATTTTTGTGTTATTGTTTGGACTTTGTTGGCTCATGTGGTTTGTAGACAAGGACTGATGTTAGATCCCATGAAGATCACGGTGATACTTGAAAATGTTGAGGAGTGTGAAACAGTTGCGTGCAACCTTAGGACATACTAGGTATTACAGGATGTTTATCAAGGGCTATGCCTAGATCACTGCACCTATGGAGAAGTTGAAAATGGATGTATTGAAAGAAAATATGGTCACCGCGTCGATTTTAGTCTTCCCGGATTGGAAGAAGTAGTTTCATGTACATGTTGACACGTCATGTATAGCGCTAGCAGTAGTACTCACACAGGTTGGTGGAGGAGAATTGGTCCATCCAATTTCATTCGCAAGCAGAAGGTTATCCAAGGCTAAGAAGAACTATTCCACCACCGAGTGTGAGGGGTTAGCCATGGGATACACAATCCAAAAGTTTAGACACTATTCACTAGGTGACCATTTTAAGATGTATACAAATCATTCCATGTTGAAATACCTGGTCAATAAGCCTGTGTTGGGGGGAGGATCTGCAGGTGGTTATTATTGTACTAGGAGTATTATTTTGAAGTTATTGTGAGGCCTGAATGACTAAATGCAGGACCAGACCATCTGTAATGCACCGAATCAGGGGAAGAGACCACTAATTTGGAGGAGGGATTACTAGACATGCAACTATCTGCTGTGCGCATCGCGGATGCTCAATTTGAAGAAATCATACACTTCCTAACAATAGGAACTGCCCCAGAAGGTTACACCGTCCAACTAAAGGAGTTAGTGGTATGTGTGGCAGACTTTTCTGTCATTGATGGGCATCTATACAAAATTTGGTCTGATGAAATATTGCGATGATATGTACTCAAGTTTGAAATGAGTAGTATCCTTGTGGATGCTCACGGGAGCACCACAGGAGGTCATTATGTAGGAAGAGCAACCACGTAGAAGATTCTACGCATAGGGTTGTGGTGGCCGGTCCTCTATCAGGATTCAAAAGCTTACTACAATGTGTGTGATGTATTTCAAAGGATAGGCATGCAATCGTAGAGGGATGAGTTGTCTCTAAATCCATAGATGATGTTACAACCCTTTGAGAAATGGGTGATAGATTTTGTGGGACCTATTCAGCCTCAAGGGAAGAAGACGAGAGTGTGGTACATTATCACCACGATGGAGTATCTGACTTGATGGTTGGAGGCACAGCCTGTGAAGGATTTCATAGGCGTGACTGCTGTGAAGTTCCTCTTTGAGTATGTACTGACACGATTTGGGTGTCCAAAGATTTTTATGAGTGATCAGGGTACACACTTTCTAAACCAGACGATTAACGTGCTGACAGAAGAATTTTAGGTATATCACAAGAAGTACGCGCCTTATTACCCACAGGCTAACGAGATGGGAGAATATGTTGACCAAGGTTTGCAATGCTCAGTGAAGTGATTGGGGCCTACTCATACCCGCAATATTATGGGCCTATCAGATGACATGAAAGAAGTTGACTGGACAAATACCATTTAGGCTTGTATATGGTGTTGAAGCAGTGATGCCCATGGAATACATCGTGCCTAGTCTGTACATAGCAGCACTCACAGGTATGATGGATCATGGAGCCTTGGAAGAGAGGCTCGCGCAACTGGCTAAGCTTGAGGAAGAGATATTTCTAGCTGGATTCCATCAACAGGTCCAAAAGCAGTGCAAAAAAGCATGGCATGATCGGCACATTAAGATGCACCCCTTTAAGGTAAATGACCTGGTTCTGTTATATGACAATAAGTTTGATAAATTTCGAGGGAAATTCAGAATGCACTGGTTAGGGCCCTATGTCATTAAGGAGATTACTGAGGATGGAGCGGTTCAATTGCTTAAATTGAATGGAGATCCCTTCCTAGGAAAGTTGAATGGTGGCAGATTGAAGCCATACATCGATGGTTGAGCCATGTGACTATATTGGGGTAGCATAGTCTTAGCGCTATAGGCAACTGAAAGGAGGCGCGGGACTCTAAACTACACTGCCCAAGTTCGGGAGCTGTGTGATTGGAGGAGTGTGTGGAGTAAGGAAGTGTCATAGGGTTCGCAATAGCGCGAAGGGAGCTGCGCTACCAAGGGAGAAATCACACAGGTCAGCCGGAAAGTGACCGTTAAAGTCACTGTTCATGATTTAAAGGTTGAAATTTGGCCAAATGGAGCGGGTGGCCAACATTTAAGACAGAATTTATGGATCAAATCCTTGAAAATTTGTCATGACTCTGGCATTAATGAACTGAATGTGGGGGGAATGGTTGAATTTGAATTTAAAATTCCCTACAAATTACAGGTGTCTGCCCAGCGAAACAAACTTGGCATTTTGAGAATTGAGTTGTTGAGCTCTCAGGCGCATATGAATCTAGAATTCTTCAAGGCTCTGTTAGCAAGTTCAGTGTTTGAGAAATTTCCAGAGATGACTCGAGAACTATTGAATAGCGTCATGTCAACACCTGCAATAGTTATGGACACCTAAGTAATGAGAGTTGAGGAGGTTGTGTCGGAAATAGTTCGGGAGGTAGAAGAAGTTGCTCCAGAGGTTGTCGAAGTATTAGTGGAAGTCCCCAAAGCACCACGGACGCCGAGACCAAAGATGACCCCAACCAAGGAGAGCACAAAGGATAAGAAGGCCAACCAGCCTGCAATACCGATGCATGCATTGTCGAGAAGAAATCCACTGAAGGACAAGCCCATCGCATAAGAGAAGGGCAAAGCCATCAATCTGGAGTCGAGGGAGGAGGAAATCATAGACATCTCAATGGATGATGAAGACTTTGGGATAAATGTGGAGGAAGTTGAAGCCTAGGGTGTTGACCCTATCAATCGTTTTGCTGAGTATGTCCCTCCGCGTAAGGGAAAGACTATGGTGCCAAAATATATCGATGAGAGAAAGGTCCCCTTGCAAACCCCTCTGCTTTCGGATGAGATTGTCTTCGATGAACCACACTTGGGTTAGGTTACTCTATTGAAGCTCGAAGACTAGGACTTAGCTAACCATGAGAAGTTCCTGTACTTGGCGACCGAGTAGCTAATGTGCCGCATTATTGATACAACCACCGAGATGACCCCATTGGAGCCACGAAAGTGGCTCAGATGAGTATACAAGATAGGTCTGCTCAAGCTACTATGGGTGCCACACTACAACCACACTCGGATTATAGTCTTGGTCATCAAGTAGCTACTATGCTTGGTGCATGATGGGTGTCTATGGCTGGAGGAGCCAATACCCATGACTGACAGATTGATCCACAGGATCGCGTGGTTTCCCTACACAGGAGAAAATTTGGCCATGATGTTTGTCAGAAAAGGTGGTGAGCAGGCCCTCGCGGAGGCCATGAAGGAAAAATTTAAGCTTGTGAAGAAGCCGCGGGGCTATGCCATATCAAGTATCAGTGAGCTTGTCGTAAAGGTGGCCATGCAAATTTTGGCAGGAAAGGTGATGAGGAAGTGTCACGCTGATGAGGTGTCGGTGCTTGTCATTGCGCTAGCAGCCCAGTGCACTAAAGGAGTCTAGTTCAATTGGGTGCACTATCTCTACAGTGAGTTCCTTGTGAACTTCTGTAAGGCATAGGAGCTCAGCAAGATTTTCACTACGCATGGCTCTTGCTATCTATTGTGTTGGTAGCATGGGAGTTGCCAGAAGATAATCGATTCCCTTTGGTCGCACCGGACCTACCAGAAGCTATGAAGGATTCTTTGCTATGGGTGACCAAGGATGCCCAATGCATCAAGGATAGCAAGATCTTCTGGATCTTGATGGAGATGAACATCTGCATGGCCATCAATCACAAATTGCGTTTGTCGCCTACGGTGTTTGCCAACCTGTAGGCCTACGTAGAATTTAAGGCATATTTTCACCATGTGTCCATCAGGGCACTGAAGGACCCTGCAAAGACATGGTATGACTTGCCTTACTTGGCAAAGGATGACGCCGTTGATGGAGTACTTGATCGTTGGCCAGTAGAATGGTGCACTACAGCAGACTTGGTGGCGAGAGCAAGTAAGTCCGCTATGAAGTGCAAGAAGGAGGAGGCCAAGCTCAAGATGACGCAACTAGCCAAAAAGAGAAAGAAAGAGGTCACTAACAAGGCCCAGGTAGAGCATGATGCCGCTCATCAGACGGAGAGTCAAACAGGTGGAACAGAGTAAGGCTCTAACAATGGTGTGAGGTCGCCTTCACTCAAGAGAAAGGAAGAGATGGACGGGCAGATAGAGCAGCATGGCGTAGACCCATAGGCAACGTCTGCTCGCATCAAACGTCCATGGGAGAAAGAGAAGGGAGGGTCCACAAAGAAATCCAAGGCCACTAAAACATCGTTGGACCCAATCACCCTCACAGAGGGTGATTTGCATGACATCAAAGGCACAGTGTGGGATGTCACCCCAGAGGCCCTACAATAGTTTGAGCAGTAACAACAACTAATATTGGGGGTTATCTAGACAGCTCTGTGGGAGCTGCATACCGGAACATCAC
This sequence comes from Pinus tabuliformis, assembly GCA_031772625.1. Lineage (NCBI taxonomy): Eukaryota > Viridiplantae > Streptophyta > Pinopsida > Pinales > Pinaceae > Pinus > Pinus tabuliformis. The sequence goes on along the minus strand of CM062812.1, from coordinate 500,180,467 downwards.
AGGCTGGCACGGTATCCACCAGCCTTGCTATGGCCACTTTAGAAGCTGCTGAGATATTGCAAACGAAGGTCTCCAGTATGATAGTGCCGCCTAATGGAGCACCGACCATGGAGAATGAAGTTGACAAGCCCACTATCAGTGCCCTCAAAGGAGTAGGGTTGAATTTGGAAACACTCCCTAGTGAGGTGCTCCACCTATTGCATGATGGAGTCATTTCAGAGCCGAGGGCCCGTGAACATCGCGCTCTACAGGTGATCAACGAGCAACGGATTAATAACGAATAGATGGAACTACAGAGAGAATCTGTCATCACTTTCATGACCGACCAAAACAAGCGAATAATTCAGTTCGTAGAGGAGGCATGCTGAATGGTCCCAGAGTTGACCATTCCTGTTGAAGAACCAGTCAAGGTGCACATCCGCAAGCTTGCTACAGGGGTGCACGATGCTCGCACTGAGATGGTGAGGGTTCAGTTGGAGTTGAACTTGCAGATCACTTAATTAGAATTGAAAGCCCAGCCTTCAACTTCGCCAGAAGTAAATGAGCAGCATGCAACCGTTGTGACAAAGGCAATTGCGTTGGTCGACAGTGCAATAGCAGACTGCACACAACTTTTTGAACAGTTGTTTGAGGTCCTAACGAGCCTGCAGGAGGACCCTAATTTACAATGACTAGAGACAGAAGCGTGAGAAATGCAATAGTGCTATGATGAGGTAAAAGGCATAGCGCGAACCATCGCGCTCATAGAGACTGGCAAAGCTGCACGAGACCAAAAAGTTGAAAAAGCAGGTAGATGTAGCGCAACACAAGGAGGTAGTGTTGAATGCGCCACTAAAGCCATGGTTGGACGAGGCGTATGCGATTACATCCTTTATTGAAGGAAAGCTTGTGACTCTGCAAGCAACTCAGTAGAAGCTTCAGGCTGATAGTTCAGGAGCAGTGACCGAGTAGATGGTTGAAGAAGCAAAGCAGGAGGCCACACAATGCACTGTCGAGGTTGGGGTCATACAGGTCGAGCTGGGAGGTCTTCACGGTAAAATCTCCGCACCTGCAGAGTGACTCAAGGACGAGTCATGATGTTTTTGTTGGGGCATGTTGGGAACGGGATCACCCAAGGACAATTTTGGGACTAAAAGCCCATGTTTTGGGTCAATTTTTGTAATAAAGTTGTAAAGTCTCCGCATTTTGTGGTCACAGAGCGCGAAGGTGTCATGAGTCAGAAAGGGTTGTCCACCCTTATTTTGTAAAGTATAAGGTCGGTTGTAAAGATCTAACCATGGTCCATGGACCATGGGATTGCATAAAATAGCTAAGCAAGTATGCTCTAAGTATTCATAAGCTTTTTGTAGTAGAAGACATCGCTTGGAGTCTTGGTAGAGAAGTCTAAGTTTCAGGTCTTAGCTCAGTTAGAGGCTCTGCAACTGAATGCGTAGAGGCCTAAGGTGGATGTCCGTGACTGATTACGTGAACCCCTGCAGCTGTGTACGCAGGGTGGATAGAGTCTATAATCGTCTGAAGATATCAATAAAGAAAAGCATTCTACAAATTTTGTGTATCTATTTCTTGTTAATGCATCTGGTTATGTTGCATTTTGGGTTTAATATGTAATGTTCATGTGATACACATGTATGTGACTATTTTAATAATCAACCGCAAGTAAGAATATCTATTTATGCGGTGCTAACTGTGATCGTTTAATAAGATAAGTAAGACACTTAAAATAACTTGGGAATCTATATAATATGTTGTCCTAACAGCACAAAAGCACCTGAACCGTAGGTTAGCGCTGCGTGAAGGTCAATCGCACCTCTTCATGGAGTTACTGAAGAGCTGAATAAAGGACTAGACTAACAGAGACCTAGATCTTGGTGACCTGTGCAAAAGTAGGAACGGAAGATATAAACCTACATCACGACCATCTTAGGGTGCAAAAACTTGGTTCTAGTATCCACCCATACTGCTTCGAGTGAGACTTCGGTCCGCGCTCCACGAGATGATGCTGAAAGGGCCAATAATGTATGGATTTGTTTGGCTAACTAACGTTGAACCTAGGTCAGGCCCCACACAGCCAAAACATAGTGATATCAAAACCATTCAAGGCACAATGAATAGAATATTACCTTTGAAACTAAGTTGGGAAACCAACACCAATAGTTGTTGAGATTTTAATTGGACAACCCTTTGACTATAGTTCTTTGGCTCTTTGAGCATACTCTCCACCCAAAATGTCCTTTGAAAGTAAAATTACAAATGTAATGGATAAGATAATAAACTTAACATTTCCTTTTTCTCATACCCTTATATATATATATATATATATAAAGAGAGAGAGAGAGATGTCCGCCTAGGGTAGCTCAAGTGGTGATGGCCGTGGAATGAACTCTCATCGAAATTGAGATCTTGGTTCGAATCTTGTGCCACCCTCCCCCGTAGCAGGGTGAATAATGGACATGTAAAACTCGAAAATCAAAGGGTCCTACCAAGATTAATATATATATATATATATATATATATATATATATATATTACTTGTCATTTATGTTATTTATATTATGTATAATATAAAAATAAAATAATAATATCAAATATTATTAGTATTTTCCATTTAAATGTGAACCTATAGTAATACTATATCTAAAATGCTTGAGATGAATAAACAAAATACATTTTTTCGCTAAATATCTATAATATCCATTAACTAAATATTATTATATATAACTAATAAATCACTTTAATTTTAATCTAATTAATGGTTTATTTTAATTTAATTTATTTTAAATTAAATCATATTATACTCAACTTTATTTATTATGATATTTAATAATCCTACATTAGAGATTAATAAATATATAGATTGATTTATGGCCAATATCATATCTTATATAATTTGATATGGTTTACTAATTTCTTTTCTATTTTACTTACTATCACAAATTTAGACAGAAACACTTTAAATATGTTATCAATGGACAACCATAAATACCCTTTCAGTTGGTAAATGAAATATGTGTTTTTCTGTAATAAGAGAATATAGATTGTAGTTCTCATCAATACTATTTCCATAGAATAATATAAAGTAACATAAATAAATAAATAGTATTATAACTATGTCATTAATTGTTATGTGATAGACTTGACAACAGTCAAATCCATAACGAAATCCATATATCAAAGACCAATTGTCAGGTAGACATTAATGGGGCAATTACCATGCTCATATAATGTCGCGGTCAGCCCACGCTCTCACTCGCTCTATTGATAATTACTCCATTATCGAAAGTGCAAGCTTTTTCCAATTGGCCATAATTTCAAGTGAAATTCCAATATAATTACACTAAAATTTATTTAAATATAGATTTAAATATTTAATGGTTAATAACTAAATTAAAATTATAAAAAGTGGAGTTGGTAATAATGTGTTATAAAAAATTGAAATCTATTTCAAAAATAATTTTATTTTTTTAATATATTGGAAAAAAATTAAACTTCATTTGCTTTATTTATTATATATATTAAACTAATTTATATATATATAGTTGAAGTGTAATTGTTTTGGGTGATCCTATGCCTATCTCATTATGAAGAAGGGAATTCGGTGGGGTGAAACCATGGAGCTTCTTTGTATATTATATCAGACTCTTTTTAGCAGTCTTAGCACTTAAATCGAATGTTGAATGTGTAAAAGTCTGAATTTGTTGATATATGTATGGGAATTGAATAATAATAGTTATGAAAGGATGGTTTTGTATATGTAAATGTGCAAGTATCAACAAAATGATCTCCAAGAAAAAGGTTAAATATAAAAGTAGAAAAAGTATATATGACATGTTTCCTCACTCTAATAAGAAGAGGTGCATGCTCTGACTTAAATGTTTTTGAAAGTTACAACCTAAATAATCCTGGTAGATGAAAAGATTACACATTCTCTGATTTCGAAAGAACCTTATGAGACCTAAATTTTAAAAATAAGATCTTATATTAGTGGCAGTCCCATCTCATATCATAATCCAAATAGATTTTCTTAAAGGACACTAGGGATGCCTTAAATTTATGGAAAAAATAAAACAGAGGAACAAGGACCAGAGCAACCATTAGTCGTAATATCTTATGAATAAGCTTATAGAAGATCAAGAAGTAAAAAAAATACTCAAAATGTTATTGAAAGTGTTTTTTTTAATGAATTATATTATTCAACTATGTAAGTAGCCCCTTAGCATCTCTTGGCTAGCTACATAAGAGTTAAAAGGCTACAATAAATTACTATTTTATTTACTTTTACTATGACAAAGAAATAGGTGCCAATGAGGTATTAAATTCCCAATTTCATTTAGTTTATTATCTACTCAGATGCTAAAATTTACAATGGCATTGACATTTTAGTAGAAAAACACATTTCATGGATACATACAGTACCATCCCTAGAAGCAGAGGAAGTCAAGGCACGTTGAGATAACCGTTAACTCTGCCACTTCAAGATCATGCAAACCAACAAACTTGATGTCCCTCATAATATTTCTCACATGGCATCTAATAGGATTGTCAGTAGTGAAATTGGAATATATATATATATATATTATCTGAAGTTAATGTTAACACATATTTCTCAATGCCAACAATTAAGTCCTAATTAAGCAAACCAGTGGATGGACCAACTCTGATTAGCCGAGTAATTGGATCGAAAAGAGATTTTCCCTCTGATTACGTGGGAATCCTCTATTTTAGATATTTCCATGATGCTCCAAATGAGAAATATCCATCATATTTGAATTCCAACTTTTAAATATGTATCTTGATTTGCAAAGAATTTTCTTGTAATGACGACCGGACTTCTATTGGAATCTAGTCAGTCACATCATAAACCGCACACTCTCCTAAACCACCACCTCGCATCATTTCATAGGTTTCACATTGCATTGGTGGCTTTAGATAACTGCCTGATACTTGTAAAAAAATGTATGAAGTTCAAGAAAAATCTATTTGACTGATGCTGCGAATCTTACTCATTAAATCTCAAAATAAAAGTACAATATGTACAAGGAAGCCTCAACTAATGTTTTATGATGTTGGGTCACCTAGTTAGACTTATCCCACTACCATATTCATTCTTGAGAATTCTTCGTCCTAGAGGTCCCTTGCAACACTGGAATACAAACATAGAAGCCTTGTGTTTTATTTCCAAGGATTTTGATGAAACATTTGAATGAACGCTACAAAAGAAACTTCTACTTTAAGCTCTCACATAAAATGTCCCGATTAAGGCACTGTTGCGGTAAAGGTTCCAGACACAGCCAATGAGAAACCATTTCTGACTAAATATATATTGCATCTTAAAAAGCTTCTCATATGTTATTGTAGACAAATGGCAGTTTCTCTTTGTAAACAAAAGAGAGTCTTTATTTACGTATTCATTTCACTTTCACATTTTTGGGATCGAAATTAATTCGGAGTCTAAAGTGGAGTTGTTCAGACAGAGAGGTCCCAAAATGTCCCTGAAGCTAGAAATCAACACATAAAAAGGCCAAAAAATTGTGTTGCTTCAATCACCAACATTGGAATAGGGAATGGAGAATCCATTTACTTTGAAAGCGGGGAAACTAACGACGAGATTTGGAACAGGGTGTGGGATTGGTATCGGTGGTTGTCGGCCCTTAAATTTAGATGCGATTTTTTTCTTTTATCTACAAATATATTTTGATTTGTGTATCTTTTGATTTCACAAATTGGAGTTAGGATGCCTGTTGCACATTGTGCAAAGGGAGTAATGGCAGCCAACATAAATGGCAAGGGTGAAAATAGTAATGCTCTTTGTCGTTGCTTTCTATGGTTTCCAATCATATGAGCTTGTTCTTAGAACCTTAGATTACTTAAAATATGGGTTAGTGTTTCCATCAGTATTCTACATATGCTTATAATGCTAGTCTTAGGTTTCTCGTGACTCTCTAATTTTTTATTTTTTATTTAACTCGAAACATACCGATTCAAAATGTATATATATATATATATATATATATATATATATATATAATAAAAGGTGGTGTTGATAGGTGTTTTCGAGGTCTAGATTTTGAATCTGGCTCTGATACCATATGTGAGGATCCAACCCAGGGTCCCCTAACTAAAACTAAATTTATTTAATTTAAACACAATAAGAAGGAAATAATCTATTTATAGCTCAACATTTATGTGATGATAATACATAGGTAAAAATTATTTACAGCATATTAAGAAAGTATGAAATTTCATTGCAACAATTTACATAAGGAATAAAGAAATGGAAGAATACCTATTCCAATAGCTTGGTTGGGATGTTCCTCTTGGCCACCCAACTGAATTTTCTTCCCAGCCAACTACGAATAAATTCCTTTCCCATGGAACCTCCACTGGTTCCCTAGCCCTCTGAGACCAATTCCAACTAGTTCTAGTGTGTCCACGTTAAACTAACGCTCTCAAATAGATCCCAGTTTTAATTCTCTCATTTATCTCTCCATTCTCTCCCTTCTCCTCTCTCCGCATTCCTCCCCAAAAACAAAATCCTCCAAAACCAAAACCAGGACCAAGGATCTCCCCCCTCTCCTATCATCCTCCTTTCCTTTTTATGTCTCTTCCTTCGATCCACCTCAACCATATGTCATTAATGTCATGACTACTCCCTCATCCTTTCATTTTAGTATGATTAACTATTCTTAACATATCTTATTCAAGTAGATTTAAGAAGACACTTTGGGAATAAAATATGGATATTTAATTTAGAACAAAATTGGAGAAGATCATATCTTCTCAAAAGTAGATTTGAGAAGAAACATTGGGATATGGATATTTAATTTGGAAATAAATTGGAGAAGACCACATCTTCTCAAAATTTTATCTGAGAAGACACCTTGCGATATGGATATTTAATTTGGAAATAAATTGGATAAGATTGTATCTTCTCAAAAGTAGATTTGAGAAGACACCTTGGGATATGGGTATTTAATTTGGAAATAAATTGGGGGAAATCATATCCTATCCAAAATTAAATTTGAGAAGACAACTTGGGAATTGAATAAAAACAATAATAAAATTCATATCAGTAAAATAAAATTATAGTTTCACAAATGTAGGTATATACCAATATTTCTTAATAATTATAAGTCAATATTATCAGGTTAATTAAACACTGATAAAAATCAGCGTTACAAATTCTTCCTAAAATCCACCCTGAGCTTCTCCATCAAAGAAATATCCTCCTCTAACATCTCAAGGGAGTGACCCCTATTCCTCTTAAGTAGTAAGATAGCTTCAAATGGAACCCAACTGGAAGAGACTATTCAGTCAAATCTGGATAAGCTAAAACTTCAAGATGGTCTTGAACAACAACACACATGATCCCTATGTAAAATTCTTTGGAAATCTAAATGTCTCCCAAAAATAAAAGTATTCATATGGAAATGCTCAATTGGAGGATTCCCATAGTTGACAATCGCAGAAAACAAGGCATCCACAGTCCTTCAATATACCCTTTTTATTTAAAATCTCAGGAAACCATTCATCATATTTTCATATCATGCGAATTCTCAAACAACTGTTGGAAAGCCTTGGTAAGTCCCCTCCATGTCTAAGTAATTCTTTGTTAACTAGAATCTTAGTTATCTTTATTCCTTCAAAATAAAAATCATGCTCAAATGCTTTAGGACCTGACTTCTGACCTTTCTATCTTGGCAGCTCTCATTAGCAAGGAAAAAATATATATTTCAAAACAAAAAGCCTAAAACCGAGAATCTATTGACCAAAACATGGAGTCTTTCCATGTAAACCACTTTCTCAAAAGGTAAAAAAAAAATACATATCAAGCTATTATAAAATTGAGAGAGAAATTCGTTCAACTTCATCTTGGATAGATCACCCTGCACTGTCTATCTACCCATGAGAAATATTCTCAATTCAGTTAATTGGAAGGTGTGTCTTAAAGGTCTAGCTTTCAGGGATTGGCTAAAAGAACTTAGGCAACCCTGCCTCTTATTTGATGGTGCCTCTAAATAAAATCATGGTCGAGCTGGCACTGACGGTTTCATTATCGCTCAACTGGGATCTAAATTAGTGTCATTCTAGTGCGGGTTAGGTACTAAATCTAACAATAGTGCTAAGGCCTATGGATTTTTTTTAGGTAATGAAATTCTCTATGAGCATAATTTCAAAAACCGGATAGTGATTGGAGATTCAACCATACTCATTCATCAGATAGTCAAAAATTTGATTCCCAAATAGTCTCCCGAAGCCAACCTCAAATGAGGAATTTGGGAGAGGCTTCCTATTATCACGTCTTGAGAGAAAATAATGGCAAGGTAGACGAATTAGCAAAAAATGTATGTTGCAGACCCCAAGGAGATGCCAGGAACAAGAATGATATTTTCATCAAGTATATTCCCTGATTTCTTACTTGATCACATGCAAGAAAGGACTCAAGTATTATTCATTTCTAAAAATTGTCCTTTCCACTCAAGAGATAGACCCTTCAGAATTCCCCAGCATATTTTTATTAGTCAAAGCTCCAATTTCCAAGTGGATAGGAGTATCTTCTTAAAATCTTCTCATCTGCAATATTTTTAGACCACCATTTTTAACACGACTCTTCATAGAGTTCTCATGATTTTTCCCCACTCTCTCCCTTTCCTAAATTCCCCTCATAGCTCCCCTCTGAGCCCCATTCTCTTCTTTAAGGTGAAATTTCCTCTGAGCTTGTTTTCTTATCTACTGCTTTGTTCTCTTTGCCCTGCGATTCCCCTTGTCTCTGTTGTGGTCCTTCCTTCAATGTTTGCATTGTGCTCTTCCTTCTCACTCTGCATACCCTCTGCTCTTAGCGCCATAAAAATCTCCTCATATCTGAGACCACCCCTTCACCCAATGACTTTGACTCATTGTTGTCCTCATTATAACTCCCTCAAAGAAGAACCAGAACATGTCAAAGCTCTACACAATCAGTGGAAGGAGTGTTGCTCCTCAAAGCTAGGTTTCTTATACCATCAATGCACTAACCTCAAGAATACTCTTGACAAGATTTGCCAACATCACACCCATATTAAACAAGCCCTGTATTGTCTATGAGACATGGTCGAAAGTAAATTTGTTGAGAACTGAAGCTCAAATAGTCAAGGAAATGTACATCCATAAAGGGAGGGAGAAGACAGACCAAACTTCGCCGTAGACCCCATGAGAACATGCTCAATCAAAATGACTGTTTTTGTCTCTAGTGTTTTTCTCTCTCATCATAGTGAAAAATGAACAATAAATGTATTCTTTTGCTACAACAATATATTAGTGTCTACAAGTTAAATGTAGTAGGTAAAACAAGTGTTTCTTAGTTTCATATAAAAGTAGGAAAACACAAATCTAGGAGTTTTTCTCTAGTTCCCATCTTGATATGGTTAAAAGCATTGTATCAAGATTTATATGTAATTCTAATCAAAGAATTATTATATTACGAAATGTCAATTAAATTTAATATAAATTATATAAATATTATTATTATTATCCAATTTTAAGGTCACAACCAAGGGACCCCTCTAGTTGTGAGCTCTTAGGAGGGAACACATGCTCTTAACCATCAGGCCACTCATGTTGTTGATTATTTAATATAAATCTGAGATATTTTATTTTTTAATTTGATCATACAATTTTTGGTGATATTGTGAATTTTTTTCCTTGAAAATGTGTTTTTGAATATGTAAACAGATTCAATGTCTTGGCAAATTTATAGGGTATTTAGATAGTGTAGATTTCACAACTTAAACCTATAATTCCAACAAATCCCTCTCAAATTTCAAGCAAAATTTAATAAATCTCTACAAAAAATCTAATAAATCACTACCAAATTTGCAAAATTCACCAAAATATAACCAAAACTTAAACTATAGTAAAAAGGAAATATAAAATATTGAAATTATAAAGACTACATGACTCAAACTTATACTTCCAACAATCTTTTACCAAAGTTGATATAATACTAGTGTAGTGATATAAATTAAAATACTTGATCTATATTATGCATCAAAACACTTACTTTAAGATACATCTCATTTTTGCTAAAATAAAAAAATAAAAATAAAAAAGAAAAAAGAAAATCATCAAAACTAACTAAATTATAGCTTCATTTTATATTATTATTATTACTATTAATTATTAAAAAATAATATATAAGTTAAACATATAAACATTTACCATATAATATAATATATGTAATCAATGTTCAAATTCATCATTTATATAATTTTTAAAAATCTATCATTTTTAACTTTTATTTAATTCATTAAAGAAAACAATAACAATGAAAAATCTATTATATATATTATGATTAAATATTTTTTATTTTAATTTTTTAATATTTGTAAAAGTATTTTTTCAAATTTAATAATTTAAATTATTATTTTCAAGTTTAATCATTTTCATCATTTTAAATTAAATTTAAATTTAAAATAATTATAATTTAAATGCATATTAATCATACAATATATTTCGTTAAGTTATTGTTTAGGGAACGCACTTTGGCTCTGCTAGGGTTCTGAGCGACCCACCAACGGCGTCGGCAGCACACCAGGCAAGACCATCTCAGAGGGTAAGCAAGCCTCTGCAGCGTACCAGAGCTGCAGAGCATTAAGGTTACGCTATGGCACAACCTCTGGGGGGGGCGTCAGAGCCCTCCCCGTCACAGCAAGATCCTGCGCAAAACGTCATCTTCGGTTCAGTGGACAATGAAATCCTAAACAGGGGGAAAAAATCCCAAAATGACAATAAAGACAATGGAAAACGAAAAGAAGGAGAAAGCGGTCCACAAGAAGGAACATAAAAGCCTGAAGAAGGTCCGAAAATTTCCTCAAGAACATGCAGACCAGTGGCTAAGGAAAGGCCACGAATAGAGCTGCCGGGAGACAAGATTGACAGAAGAATAGAATATATGCGAGATCATGCCCTCATTGGGAAGTTCATAGGGTTCTGGCCTACTGAGAAAGCCCTATATGGATGGATAGTGGCGAAATGGAAACCAAAAGGGGATGTCACTCTGCAGCTAGGGCCGAAAGGCTTCTTCACAGCAATCTTTTTCTGCCTGGAGGACAAATACAGAATACTAGTAGAAGGGCCCTACTTTTTTAATTCAGCTGGATTATACCTGCGGGATTGGATCCCCAGATTTAACCCAGACAAGGAAGATCTGACGTGGGCGCCAGTTTGGATCAGATTATACTCTCTCCCGGATGAATACTGGGATGAGGACTTACTCAGAGGGATCGGAAATGGGATAGGAGAGTATATCAGAGCGGCAGAAGAAACCAAATCTCGTAAGTACATCTCCTACGCTCGAATATGTGTTTTCATTCGCCTCAATGAAGCTCTTCCAGAGTCGGTAACTCTCGCCCATCGAGATGAAGAATGGATCCAGCCTCTCGACTATGAACACGTTCCTTTTCGGTGTAGAAAATGTCATGCCCTAGGACATCTCTTTAGGGACTGCCCTCAAAATGTCCAAAACAGCATACCTGACTCTTCTGATACCCCTGCCCAGGACGGCTTTACTAAGGTCTCTAGCAGGAAGCGCTCTCACAAGAAACCCCAAAATGGGTACAAACCCCAGCCCAACAAATCCCATGGCCCAGTAACCAAGAACAGTTTTGATATTCTTGGGCAATCCTCAGAGGAGCTCCCTACCAATGTGGACGCCAACCCGGATCACCCATCTTCCTCTTCACCTCCCCCTCCATCTAAATCCCCTCCCAAATCTCTGCCCCCCATCGTCATCCCTACCATCCTTAAAAGAGATTAGAAAGAAACTGCAGAGATTTTCAAAGAAATGGAAGTTGATGGTAAAGCTGACCTTCCCTAGAATCCAGAGACCAGCACTGAAGACAGCGATCAAGTGCAAATAATGGAAGAAGAGCCAGAAAGTATAGATCTGAATGGCTTAGACATCTTGGAATTAGAACTTGCTTGCAAAAAGAAAGCATACGATACAATTCCAGAGCTCCAACTTAATAAGCTCGAAGTGATCATCTCGCGAGCCTATCATCAGAACCAACTCGGGATACAACCAGGCAGCCAATGGGATGGAAATCTGCGCCCAAAGGACACAAAAAAGAGAGGAAGAAAGACAGATCTGCAAAGAACAATAGAGATTGGGAAAATCCTGGTAGACTCAGGTAGATATGCCAAGTTAACAATGTACTACAAGCCCTCTGTCAACGGTTAATCATGAAGCTGGTATCTTGGAATATAAGAGGGTTAAATAGCCCCGGAAAACTCAGGATGTTAAAATTATGATAAAAAAGGAAAAGCCACAAATGTGCTTTCTCCAAGAAACAAAGTGTAATAGTACTACGCTACACAGCATTCTTTCAAAAGCCTGGTCGGGATGTCGTTCGGTTGGAGTAGACGCCTCCGGAGCTTCAGGAGGGCTGGCAATAGCATGGAATACCCAAGCGGTATCCCTCTCAGATTTTCATGCAGCGCACTACCTTATACAGGCGACCTTTCACATTTTGGGCACCAATATCCACGGCAACCTATCAAATGTTTACTTCCCACAAGACACTGGAAGTAAGGTAGCGCTCCTTGACACGATTGAAGCTCTAAGCAATAGCAGAAGGCACCCACTTTGGATCGTTGCTGGGGACTTCAACATGATAACTAAAACTGAAGAGAAGCTAGGGGGGAGGAGTAGAATGGAGCCTGAAGTCAATCGCTTCAAGGAATTCATTCAATCGACATCTCTTATAGATATGCCATTCTGTAATGGCACCTTCACCTTGAGCAATCGCAGGGCTGGCAAACACCAAATCGCCTCCAAATTGGATCGCTTCCTCCTCTCAGACAACGCGGTCCACTTAGGAGGAGACATCTCAGCTGCCATTCTGGCTCACACCAGATCGGATCATTGGCCAATAGCTCTACAGTGGCAAAGACCAGGTAACTTAATCAAAAGATCCTTCCGCTTTGAAGGATTCTGGCTTACGCATCCCACTTTCAAGGACTTTTTCAAGACCACCTGGGCCTCGTTCAATCCCCCAGAAGGAGCAAAAATGTATCAATTCCAGCAGAAGTTAAGATTTCTCAAAAGTCACCTAAAAAGATGGAACAGGGAAACCTTTGGAAATATCTTTGAGGCGCAGCAAGAGTTAACTCAGGATCTGGAGGCTCTCCACCAAAAGATTATCTCGGAGGGGCACACGGAAGCCACTCTGGAGCAGGAGCGACTCATCCATAGCCAACTGGAGAATAGAAGGAAGCAGGAAGAAATCTACTGGAGGCAAAAGTCAAGAGTCAGATGGCTGAAGGAGGGGGAACGTAATACCAAATTCTTCCACAGAACTACAGTTCAGCGAAGAATGCATAACAATATACCCTTCATCCAAAACCAATCAGGGGCAAAAGTAGAGACTCACGAGGAAATTGAAGAGGAGCTCCTCAATCACTTTCAACAGGTCCATCAAGAGCAAAGAGAAGATCGGAGACAGGCCACTCGCAAAATTACCAGCAATGTTCCAAAGCTCATTACAGAGGAACAAAATGAACTCCTAATGCGCCCTATTCTTCCCCAGGAAGTGGATGAAGCTATGACGCAGCTCAAAGAAGGTAAAGCCCCTGGCCCAGATGGATTTACTACCACTTTCTTTCACTCTTTCTGGGATATGATAAAGGAGGAAGTCTGGCAGATAGTCGAAGAATCCAGGGCTACGCGCTGGCTTCTTCCCTCTCTCAACTCCACTTTCATTACTCTTATCCCCAAAGAGGAGGACTCCATCACCCCTGATAAATTTAGGCCAATTGCATTATGCAATGTCATTTACAAAGTTATATCAAAGGTCATAGCAAATCGACTCAAACCTCTCCTTCCCGGGCTCATCTCTCCGGAACAGTCAGGGTACGTGGAAGGGCGACACATAATGGATGGCATTCTACTCTCTCACGAGATCATTCATTCCCTCAAGCACTCAAAGCAAGCAGGTATGCTTCTTAAATTTGATCTTTCCAAGGTATTTGACAAACTAAGTTGGAATTATATTCATCATATGCTAAAAGCTTTTGGTTTCTGCTCCTCCTGGGTCCGTTGGATCATGAGCCTAATTACTTCCACTCATTTTTCAATCCTTGTGAATGGTATTCCCTCCCCTTTCTCTTCGTTCTCATGGCAGAAGGGCTAGGGCGTCACATTAAACAGGCCCTCCATTCTCATCAGATGAAAGGCATCTCCATGCATAACTCTTCAGCCACCTCACATCGGAAGTTTATTGATGATACTATGCTTTTTGGTTATCCCTCTGCTCAAGAAACCCTCCGTCTTAAATCCCTCCTCCAGGATTTTTCGGAAGCCTCGGGCACACATGTCAATTGTTCCAAATCGCAGGTTTTCTTCTTTCATACTCCACCCTCGGTCAAATCTGTTGTTTCTTGCATTCTGGGCTTCCCCTCTGCTTCCCTTCCCTCCAAATACCTGGGCGCACCCCTCACGGCTTCAGCCATTAAACAACCCGCATGGCGCTCCCTTCTTGAGAAACTTGAAAACCGTCTCAATCTCTGGACTCATAGATCTCTTAACTTAGCCAGTCGAATTGTCCTCATCAAATCGGTCCTGCAGGCAATGCCTCTGTACTTGTTCTCTATTCTAGAAACGCCAAAGTGGGTTCTAAAAGGCATAAGAAACCTTCAGCGTAATTTTCTATGGAGCAGCTCAGCCACTAATCGCAAATGGGCCCTAGTTAAATGGACCAATGTATGCATGCCCAAAGACAAGGGGGGCATTGGGCTAAGGGACCCTGAGTACAACAATTCTATCATGAATGCCAAGATCTGGTGGCAATGGATCACTAACCCAGATAAGCCCTAGGGCAAAATCTGGACAGCCAAATATGCTGGAAATAGACCTCAAGAAGAACTTATCAGATTTGTTCCTACCGAAAAAGGATCTCCAATATGGAACACCGCCAAATAGCACTATCAGTTAATTCAAAAGCACAGCTTCTGGGAAATCAAGAATGGATGCACTGCAAGATTTTGGACTGATGCCTGGAATCAATTGCCCAAACTCAAAAATGTTCTTCACCCTTCTTTGATTCCAGATAGGCAGGAGCAGCAGCAGGAAAAAGTTCACCAATTCTGGTTGCCGGAGATGGAGTATGGCTTCAGAAAATGGAAACAAAGCAACCAAATTCTCAATAGCACAGATGCTAGGAAGGAAGAAGAGCTGCGGATCGAGCTAAGGAAAAGATGTATAAGGCAGGATAACGGTGGGGATATTCTCAGATGGGGATACCTACCCAAGGGATCCTATACTACCTCAGAAGCCTACAAGCTGATATGCAATTTCCCCTCACCTCCAGACCCTTTGTGGAGCAAAATATGGGAGCTCGGACCCTGGCCAAAAATCTCCTACTTTCTCTAGCTGGTAGGACATAAAAAATTTCTCACTTGGGATAAGCTTAGAAAGCGGAACTTTCATGGCCCCTCGATTTGTCATAACTGCTCTCAAAGTGAAGAAACTCTCCAACACCTCTTGGATACTTGTCCTCTAGCCAATCAACTCTGGGATAAGGTCAGTTTCAGGTGCCAAAAAAGATGCAGAGGGGAAAGCGACATCATCAACTCCATAAGACAATGGCCAAAGCATCCCTACAAAAGCAAGATCCTCAACCATTTATGGAGTATCATTCCGGGGATCGTCCTATGGAATGTCTGGAAGGAAAGAAATCAACGCATATTCAAAAACAAACGATCGCCTTCAGAAGAAACCTGGAGCAGGATTCACAGGAACATACAAGAGACGATGGCGCTTCAAGTATGGACTAAGGAAGATCTCCCATCCACAGATAATGAGCATAACATTCTAGACAATTGGCAGCTGCAGTTACCTCAAGATTCGCTCAAGATCAGCACACCTAATAGCAACCTCAAGAACATCTGCCATTGGAAACCTCCCCCTAAAAACTCATTTAAGCTGAATTTCGATGGGGCTTCCAAAGGCAATCCAGGAGCAGCTGGATTCAGTGGCATATTAAGGGACCATGAAGGCACTCCTATGCAAATTTATTTTGGGAACATAGGGTGGGATACCAATAACTTAGCAGAGTTGGAAGGGCTTTGGCAGGGCCTTCTGCAAGCTTGGAATCTCAATCTTCAACCCTTGATTGTAGAAGGCGACTCCCAGATTCTTATCAGCATGGCTACCTGATTACAGAATGGCTCGCAAGCGAGGAAAGTAGCACCCAGTTGGAGGCTAGAAGCAAGGTTAAATGACATAGCACAAAAGTTAGGCACCACTAGAGCTATCTCCTTCATACACACTAAAAGGGAAGGCAACAAAATAGCTGACCTCCTAGCCAACATTGGGGTTGAGACTGATCTCCCCCTTCTATTTGGAAGCACGAATATCATTCCTAACAGGCAACAGCGCCAGGAATGTGAAAGCATGATCCAAGGAGAGGTTGTCGCCCCGGATGCAGGTGTCATCGAGCTAGGACTTGGAGAGACACATGCCCAGCATGTGCTGCCACGTGAGGATCAAAGGACTTCAATGCTCCTCGCCACCGAGACGTTAAGACGGGAGAAGCATCATGGAAGCCTTAATGAAGACACTGGAAACGATGGCGAGCCTGCAGCGAGCATTCAATGCGGGCAAGTTTCAAGAGAATGTTAGCTGGTTTAAGAAGAATGGAATGGTGTTGTTCTGGGCTCAGAATGCCGAGAAAGCCACTCAGGTCTCTGCGAGGAAATGCTGCGCTGTTGATGCTGAGAGTGAAGATATTAACTCGGACGAGGTTTGCTCTCTGCTTGTTTATCCGGGCCTTTGTTTGTGCTCAGTTGAGCTCTGCCTCGAGCCAATTTGTGGACAGCACTCAATTGGGAGTGAACGCAGTAGCAACAGGCCCTCAAGCACGGCTCTGGAACAAGCTAAGGGCGTCGTTGAAACCATGGTGCGACTGCGTGAAAGGATGGAGTGTAGAAGAGGCACTGGGCGTGGGGAGTCCTCACGTCCCCCTGCAGCAGATGTTCACCATCACTGTTGCTGCTGCTATTGTTACAGGAGGGCGGGAGCCACACCAATTCTAGCCAGTCAGTTTCTGGAGGCCGACAGCTCCAATGATGCTGCGCCCATGCTCCCAGCGTTCGGCTCAGTCATTTTTGCCTTGGGCAGCTCGAGGGAAAATGCTGGCCTTAATGCACATATCTCAGTTCTTTTCACCAAAATTCCGGAGGAGATTGGAGAAGGAACGCAACCGGTCCCTGCTGAGGTACTTCCAGAGGGCAATAGGGAGAAATGCCCAATGGGGCAGCCATCTAATGCAGAGGGTAGTTCAGAAGGGGAGCTCCAGCAAGCCCCCACCCGACCTCAAGAGCAAGAGCTGTCGGCCCCCGTGCAAGATCCTATGGCAATGTGGGACGGCATCCCAGAAGGCCAAGGCTGGTGCAGAATCCTTGAAGAAAAACCAGAAGACTAATTCTCATAGGCGCTCTCCAGCATACACTTCTCTCTCTCAGGACGGGTATAGGTTCGAGGTCTCAGTTGGTATCTGGATTATGCTTAATATCTTTGTTTGTTTCCTTTCAGTTCTTGGTCATGTTCACGGTTACTATAGTATGGGAAGTAAGCTAGGCAAAGTCTGTTATGCGTCTTTTTGTTGGTTGCCCCTGCGTGGGCCGTTTTGTTACTACCTGGGAACATCTCTGTGTCATGTGTTTTGGTTTAAAATGGAAATGCTGCCCTGCAAGGGAGAATTCTGAGTCTAGTAGAGCCACCCAAGGAGCCACAGTCGGCCCTGGGCAGCCAGTCTTTTTTGAATGTACTGTTTACCTGTATATAATATAATAGATTAGTTAGCTTTGCCGAGAAAAAAAAAATCATACAATATATTTCATACATTAAAAATATTTATTTTATTTTACATTTATCTAATTAATGTCCAAAAATCTATCATCAAATTGTAATGTCAAATGTTTAATTTAGTTATATTTAACTAAGTGGTATGTATTAGCTACTACTAAGCACTTGTTTAGTTATTAAAATTGTAATTCATTTCACGATTTCAATCAAAATGTTAATATTTGTAAAATGAACTTAATTAGAAGAATTAAAAATTAAGATACATGGCAAATTAATTCAAAAGCTATTTCTAAGTAAAAAGTAATTTTTTACAACGCAATGTCTTACACATTTGTTAAATGTAGTTTTTTCCCTATAATCTCTATCAAGGAAACACTTATGAAAAACATATTATATTTTAATGATTTTTTTTTATATTTTCAAGTATTTTTTTTTGAATTAAATATTTTCTATATAAACTTATTGGTAAAAATAGAGAGCTAAAAATACAAAATATTCTCAATCTTACTTTAATTTCATTTAATTCATATATTATAAAAATTGTTTGAAAATTGTAAAATCATATAAAATTATATATTATAAAAATTATTTAAATATTATAAAATTATATAAATTTACATATTAAGATTTCAAATAACTAGTGAATTTTTAGCAAGGAGTGCTATAATATTGCACCCATTATTCTTTTGGCAAGCATCGCTAAAACATTGTGCTCATTCCATCAACCGTTTTTTTTAAACTAATACCCAAGAGGATTAGAATTGATGATCTATACAGAAGGAGTGTCTTAACAATCCATCCATTCAATCTCAATTCAAAACCTTGAAGACTTTAACAAAAGAAGACATGAGTTGAAATTTCATCCGTTTCGATCAAAAAACCATTTATTATCGTCTCTCTAAATGCAACAAGAAGTTAGACTACCAATATTTCCATGATTTAAAATTAAGTATTCAGAAAAAATAAACTTAGTAAATAACAAAACATCTTGATTCCACAACTAAAATTTAAAAGTACTTACCATTAACTTATTTATATTTTCCTAACTATACATGATATTAATTACGTCATAAGGCATTTCCCTTTGGGAACCACTCTCCAAAATGCCACTATGTACAAATCTACACCATTAAATAGAATGTTAGATGATTGAATAATTTTACACCATCACATAAGTAGTTAATAATTAAAATGAGTAACTTCTTCTTGTTGAACTATTTCTTCTCGCTGAACGCTTTCTTCTTGCTTAACTATTTCTTGATGGGTTAAAACAAAGACTTATTCCCGTCTTTTTTTACAGAAAAAGGTTTCTCTCACAAGATTGGTTTATTTGTTCATTGGTATTTCCGGACACTTCTTCTTGCTGTAATTTTTCCATTCCATGTTTGGACATTGTTTTGGAAAAAATACCATTATTTTGAAGGTTAATAGTTGATCTGGATGTCCGTTGTCATGCAGGTGAATGGAAGCCTCCATTTCTGTGAGGTGGCCGAAAAGGTTGGATCTGTAGATTTCAGAGCGAAAACAATGTTTTGGGGAGTGGAAGGACAAATTTCCTGTGAAATGGAAATCAATTATATGTAGTCAAGATACTCATGAGGTTATTCTCTGACCCTATAAACTTTTTTGGGTTCTGCAATTATAGCATTGGATTAATCAATCATGGAAACTTGCAATATTGCCTCTGTGCTAGTGATTGTACTAGTCCAATGTAATTTTTCTTTTCATCCTTCATGTGCGCAAGATTTCTGAGTGGGAGACTTGTCGCTCACTCCCAGCTTATCCTTGTAAGGTGGCTTCATCCTTAACTGCAGATTGGAAGATATCGGGAATGTGAACAACAACATCGGTGTTGTTGTAACTCTGGCCTTCCCAGTGCTGCTGTGACTCTGACCTTCTCAGCAAAGTTTTCTACAGTGAATGGGCTTGGCATGTTGATAGCTAGAATTGACCTCTCACCCAAAGGCGTCATTCCATTGCATAACCATCCAAAAGGTTATGAGATTTTGCTGGTGGTTGAAGGAGTAATATGTGTTGGGTTCATATCTTCAAGCAATATTGTGTACAATAGAACACTCCACAAAGGAGACATCATGGTGCTCCCTTTGCCGAAAATCTTCCTCCTGTCATCGAGAGGAGTACGTTCCTTTCCTATGTTGAGGTGAAGTGCCTCAAGGCTTTCTTAGGAGGGAGCGGCTAGAATATATGTATATATATCTGTTTCAAGTATTGATCCTTCAAGCTTCAACTTGTACTGCCTCATTCTAATGAAATTTCATCCATTAACGATATGTTGGTTTAGTAAGGTTGCTGCATATCTGTTGCTTTGCACATTATCATAATTTTTAGCTATGTTTTTGAATAAAAAATTAAAAAAAATTTGTTGAAACTGAAATCTGTACCAGAAGTTGGATGTGATTTTCATTCAGTAAATTCTCTCTAAACTTTCAGAAGTGATTGGTGAAGTTTTCCTGGGAACTAATTCTGAATAATAAGAAATGTTAGTTTGAAATGATATTGTGTTTAAATTTATAGATTTTGGAGCTTACCATATGCATTTTACATATAAAAAAATTAATAACTAGAAATTGAATTATTAATTCATTGTATTTTCTTATAAAAAATTATAAAAATTTGTATATCTTCTTTCATTTGGATGGCCTTAAATGATATTAGGTTGAAATTTATAGATTTTGGAACCTATCAAATTTATGTTATATAAAAATAAAATAATAATAACTAGAAATTGATCAATTCATTGTAATTTTTTTATAAAATTTTACCTGAATTTGTATATGTTCTTTAATTCTAATATCATTTATTTAATTTGGAAATAATTTTTATTTTTGGATGATTCATTTTGGTTTGAAAATTTTCAGTTTGTCAAAATGTAATATTAAATTTCCAGTCAGCGTTATGAAGATTCAAAGGGGGGAGTTTTTTTAAAAGAATGGATGGTTCCAAAATATATAAATTGTATTTTTTTGTTTAAGTTAAATTAAGAATCAAGAGTTTTTATTCAATTTGTTGTAATAATTAGATTTTAAAAGACCATTTACACTAACTTTATGTTTGTGATTATCAATGTAGAGGTAGTTAATTCATACAAATATCTTAGAGTTTGCATTCATCACAAGATTCATTGGAGCTCCAACATTGAGAAATGATTAATAAAGGATGGAAAGCTTGTTTGGTCTTCACAACTACAAACAAGTTCTAGAGGGTAGATTAGTCCCTACCACATAAGTTAGAAATTACCCTCTAAGAAAAAATGCATATAAGATGGTTGTGACCATATTAAAGGAGGAAGTTAATTCATACAAATATCTTAGAGTTGGCATTCATTACAAGATTCATTGGAACTCCATCATTGAGAAATGATTAATAAAGGATGGAACATTTCTTTGGTCTTGACAACTACAAACAAGTGCTAGAGGGTATATTAGTCCCTACCACATAAGTTAGAAATTACCTCTAAGAAAAATTGCATATAATATGGTTGTGACCATATTAAAGATTTTTTTATTTTATTTTATTTACAAAATAGGCTTTCTTTTTAAAAAGAGTTAACTTATATATAAATTTTCAAACCCATTTTTTCACTCTTTTTCAAATTCTTCCTTTACATTAACCTTTTGTATTTTAATTTCATTGTATATATACAAATCTTTATTACAACATCCTCTTCATCCTTCACTTTTATTGTACTACATTTTTAGATCTTGGTGAGATTAAACTACTTTTCAACAAATTCATCTATAATATCATTGTTTCCATATTGAAGTTAAAAAAAACTTTTCATATTTGTTAGGCAATGAAACCTTGAGTTGGTTAGAAAAATTTTCAACATCTATTAGAGTTTTTAGGTTTAATAATTTGTCGAGAGTTTTTAGGTTTAATAGTTTGTCCAAGCCTTTGTTTCCTCTTAAATTTTTCCATGTCAATCATTTCCTTGTGAAGGGAAAAGATGTTACCATTTTTTTTTGGATAATTGATGCTCCACTATAAGATTTCACTTTTATTTCAACACTTTTCCAATTAGTACTTAACTATTCATGAAGCCATTGAGAGGTGGTTGATATAAGGTGATAGATGTGTATTGGTGTATATATTATGTGGTTGGGCTAGCTGAAGGTGAACAACTGGTGAAGGTAACTACTAATGATAAGAATAGAAAAGGTGGTTGTTGATTATGATAATGATTTCTACCATCTATAAATACTAACTTTGGTTTATCTAATCTTACGGAAAACTATAACAATTTAGTTCTTTTGTTTTAGCAATTTGTTTTTATGCTCATAAATATTGGAGAGAAGTTTCCTTAATATTTGTACTTTTGATGAGTATTCTTATTGGCATCAATATTCTTTGAAATGACTACCTCATTTATTCACAATGTTTTAGCAAAGTCTTAGCAACTTTGTGCTAACCCCAATGTTGACTGAATTTTGAACCAATCTTAAGAAACGAATTTTGAAGCAATCTTAAGAAACCTAATTGTATTTTGATTGTGCATAAGGTTCTTAGTCACAACCATACTCTCAATGGAGGAAATACCAACTTCTATGAAGGGGATGAGATATGGCATATTGCTTTTAATATCAATATTATAAGTTATACAACACTTCTCCATTTTTCAATTCCTTTATAATTCTCTATATTTATTCATTTTCTCATTCTTATATTTCCACTTAAGATCTTGTTGAAAATTAAGTTTTTCTAGATATTTATATGAGTTAACTTCCTCTAAGTTGTTGTCATAGAAAAAATTATCTTATGAACTAACTAAGAATTCTCCAAGATTTCTATTCTTGTACATGTCTACCAATAAACATCAATAAACATTCATAAGATAAAGTTTGTGATAATTATATTTTAAAAATATCATTTACACTAACATTATGCATAATATTATGAATGTAGAGAAAGTTAATTCATAAAAATATCTTAGCGTTGACCTTCATCACAAGATTCATTGGAGCTCTAGCATTAAGAAATGATTAATAAAGGATGGAAAGATTATTTTCTCTTAATAACGACTATAAACAAGTGCCACAGGGTAGCTTAGTCCCTACCACCTAAATAAGAATCCCTGCCACCTAAATTAGAAATTAAGATTCAATGGAGCTCTAGCATTGAGAAATGATTAATAAAGGATGGAAAGCTTATTTTCTCTTAACAACGACTATAAACAAGTGCCACAGGATAGCTTAGTCCCTACCACCTAAACTAGAATCCCTACCACCTAAATTAGAAATTATACTCTCAAAAAGATTGCATATAAGATAGGTGTGACCAAATTAACTTAGAATCATTTCATGGGTCGAGAATAATTTGGGAGGGAAATTAGTAGTGTTAGGGAAAATGGATATTAAAGGAAGACAATAAATTTTTTACTTATGTTTGAAATTATTTCCTCAGTAAAATTGCATACAAGATGGTTGTATTTAAATTAACGCAATTATTTAATAGGTACGAAAGCTTGAGTTGTAACTTGTAGGAATTTCACATAGTTAGGGGAAATAGATATCATAAAAGACTAGAAATATGAAATGGGTACATGCTGAATTTATGTGCAGGTACATGATCAAATTATGTGTAGGTCGAATGTAAAAGACTTCAAGATTTTGAAAGTGAGACAGTTCAATATTGAAAATTGGTATCAACATCAAATGCACACTTCACATCCAAGACTTCAAGCTTTTGATCAACGAGACAACTCAATATTGAAAATTGGTATCAGCATCAAATGCACACTTCATAGCCACTGAGAGGTAGATAGCTATAATTTCAAAGAGGGAAATGCTGGGAATCACGAGTGGGAAGTCGGGCAGGAAAATAACAATGGTTGTCTGCTTGCGTCTTGGGAAGAGGAGAAAGGATATGTAAACCATGGCTAGCCTAACACTAGCATGTGACAGTGCTCACCAATTGGTAATTGGTGAGGGGAAGATAACCTTCCTACGGTCGTGAGTAGATGGCTGTGGCGACGGAGTCTCTTTGCTGGTGGCAGTAGGCCGGCCCCTCTTGGGGAATGGACCTATGGTCATGAAGGCTTTAGCATTGACACCAAAGGGGAAGGGGAGGAGCAAGGTGGGGCAGTTATCTATGATAGTACAAACCAGGGGTGTGATCATTGTTATACCATGTTGAATTGTTTTTGGTTAATGAATTATTGTAATCAATAAGATTGGAGCATCTCTGCCATGGTTCATCCTACAAAAAGTTGTGGTCATGGAAGATGGGCCTAGCTACCCAAAAAGTAAAAGGAATTGAGCACATTAGAGCCTCTCACGAGTAGAAAATCAGTGGAAACGCTTATCAGCAAGGCTGCAGAGGAAAATCATGAGGGAAATGATGAAGGTATTTGGAAAATTTTAGAGGAATGGGAAGAGGAAGTCAAGCAGGATAGCGCGACATATGCAGAGATGGATGATTGGAGGTCCCTAGTCTCTGATCCTAGTAACACTAGAGGCACAATCACTCAATTTAAATAGAGCTTATACCTTTATTGGTTGATGGAAATCCTCTTGGGCAAAGGCTATGCAACATATTTCGGTGGGCATGGTTGTTACTGACCAAGGCATACTGAGCTACAAACAGGAACTCCAAAAAGTTTAGTTTCGACTCCATAAGCAAGATATCACGCTGGGAAAAATTGAGAGCCATATTCCATGCATCTTGGAACTGTCTGACATGCCTAGATTGAATGTCAAAGACCTTGTGCTAGTGGATTTAGCCTCGGAGGAACATAATGATTAGATAATCTCCCTTGTTTCATTTTGTTTTATATGCGGATAGCTTTTCCTTTTCCTTATGCAAGAATATGTATAGGTAAAAATCTAGAGTATGGTCATGAAATAGAGACTTATATAGCTTGGATAGAAATACTGAAACTTTTTTGTTTCTGGATGGCATACAATGCGGATAGGTGGCCAATAGACTTGGTTTCCCAATGGGCAAGTTGAGGCCACCTAGCCAATCTATGTCGTGTAAATTTTCTTATAAATGAATGGAAAAAAGAGGACCTACCAAGCTTAACAAAAAAAAATGCACACTTCACAAACTTTTTCCACTTTTTCCAAAGTTCAATATTAAAAATTGGTCAGAGGAGAAATAAATATGCACCAAACTCGTGTGGAAAGAAACAATCTCAACATCAAATGCACACTTCACAAAATTTTTCCACTTTTTCTAAATAGAGTCTATTTTCTAAGGGATAAAAATCCTTTTATGTTTATTTATAGGCCCCTTCCTAGTCATATACGTAACCAATATCATGTTGAATAAAGGAAATATCGTGGATGCTACCATAAGATTTCACCATGGTATCTATGAGTAGTGAATTAGAATAATTATTTAATCAATGCTCAATAAAAGATCCACTTCTTTCCTATCAAACATTGTAAAGTTGTTATGTGAGTCCCTAGATTTATTGATATAGCTTTAAAATAGTTCATCCAATGGTAAATTTTGAATTTCCCATTTTCGAAAAAAAAAACTTTCAATATAATCCTCATGTGTCACAAACCAATCCAAATACCCAAAAGAAGTTAAGCAACGATAATCAAAGGAAAATCATCCATAAGAGTTCACAAAGGTATCTATGAATAGTGAATTAAAATAAGTATTTAATCAATGCTCAATAAAAGATCCACTTCTTTAATATCAAACATTGTAAAACATTGTAAATTTTTTATGTGAGTCCCTAGATTTATTGATATAGCTTTAAACTAGTTCATCCAATTGTAAATTTTGAATTTCCAGTTTTCGAAAAAAAGACTTTCAATATAACCCTCATGTGTCACAAACCAATCCAAATACCCAAAAGAAGTTAAGCAAGGATAATCAAAGGAAAATCCAATCACCTTAAGAGAAAGTGGTAAAAAGCCATAAGCTTTTGATCAAGCGAGACAATTGAATATTGAAAAAGAGCACATTTTTTTGACATAATGTACGTGATTTTTCTTTATATTCTAGCTTTGAATGACTTTTTTTTAACTAATTTTTAGATTTTATTTACTAATTTTTATATCCAATGATCTTCTATATCTCACTACTCTTCTCGAGTTTATGCCTTATGGCGTTTCCTTTGCAACATTTGGTGCAATTGTTAGTTATACAACTCTATTAAATTAGGCCACTCTACTAGGAAAAACCATACACTTACATGCCTTTCTTAAAGATCATATTTTTAAAATCTTAGAAGCTTAAACTGAACTAAATAAGTTTATCTCGGCAAATCCTTTGAACATAAAGCTTTAATTTGTTTCAAAGATTTATAATGTACTTATAATGATGTGCATATAACTACATGGACGTGAGGGCACTTGAAGGATAAATAAGTTTATCTCGGCAAATCCTTTGAACATAAAGCTTTAATTTGTTTCAAAGATTTATAATGTACTTATAATGATGTGCATATAACTACATGGACGTGAGGGCACTTGAAGGATAAACAAGATTACAAAATTATTAGGATAATAGACTTCATATCGATGCTACAGTAATAGGGTATTGACATTTTTACCTGATATTGCAAATTTTCGGATTACAAAAGTAAGAGATTAATTGATTTTTTTTTTGAGCACAAAAAACAAAACTGCCTTCATTGAAAAGAGTTTACATATGTTGTATATAGAGCTCCATAATACATTACATCGAAGCCACAACTCAAAATCTGAGAGAATCTAGCAACGTAAATATTTCTGTTCATCCAAGAAGTACAGGACATCATTAATCAAGGCCGAAATGTGACCCAGCAAAGGTGGAACCAGACACTCTGAAATAAACATCATAAGGCAGAGGAATCGCTGTCCCGCACGACACGCAACCAAGTAACCAAATCTGCTTAAAAGAAAAAGGAAAAAACAGAGCCATCAAAAAAGAGCAGAAAAAAAATCCATACAAAGGAGTTATCTGGTTAGAAATCAAAGTGAATCAGACCTGACAGGCAAGAAAGCCCGTGTTTGTTTCTATCTTCTAAAAATGATTTAGATTTAATTATTTTCTGCGAGTAAGATATTCTCTCAAACCAAACCAAATAATTGTGTGTTCAAAACAATTTCCATATCTTAAAATAACACTTTACTTATAAATAAATGTGAAAAAAAAAACAGACCTAACTACAATCTGGGTCCATCGATCTGTCATCAGGAGAGCCAAGTCAAGTGACGCTGATCCCAGTGGAAGCAACGGTAAACAGTCAACGGTGGTCTGAAAATATTGTTTTTATGTCATCAAGGCAAACTGTCCTCACCACCAATGCGTTGATCAAGGATCAGTGTTTGGACATTCAATTTTCAAAGCCGTGGAGCTGTGTGATTGTCTCTTGTTTTTGACTGTTAGAACTGTACATTGCAGAATTGGGAACGTGGTGGCGTGGATGTATGCTGAAGAATTGTTTCAATTGCTTGTGTGTGCTGAGGAGACTGCCGAGAGGATCTCTGCGTAGCAGAGCTGCATATCGAAGGTGCAACTCCTCATTGATTGCCATGAACTTATTAATACAAAGGCAATTGGCGTTTAACCATGGGCTCTGCCGGGATATGAACGGGAGAGATTGGTGGAGCTGTACACCTAATTACTTTATACACCCACTAAGCCAACCGATGCAGCTAGAGACCGCTCCCCTACCCACTCGAGCAGCCAGCTGCGCCCACGTATTAATCACTCGAACAGCCAGCATTGGCATTTACCCCTGTGAGAGGAAGGAAGGTAGGACAAAGAAAATCATTAGTTTAGAAGTGCACACTTTATGTAGGTCTGCATCCGAATCCAAAGTAAGTTTGTATTCGAACGGTACCGAGGAGGGAGAAAGGAAGGAAGGTAGGACAAAGGAAAGTATTAGTTTAGAAATGCACACTTTATGTAGGTCTGCATCCGAAGCCAAAGTACGTTTGTATTCCAACGGTACCGAGGAGGGAGGGTCCTTTCGGAATTTACACACAAGTATCGAACAGTAGACACTGGTTTTCATTTCTTCAAAGGATGTGTGTTTGGGATGCTCACGCTCTGTGCAAAATAACGAAGCTCCAAACCCCAACATCTAGAATATTTGGAATTTGCAATCTGCATACATTAATGGCTACACTCATTTTCAGGCATAAAGAGTAGACTCTCTCGTTTTTGAAATAGAAGGTCCAAATGCCAACATCTAGAATATTTGCAATTTGCAGGCATAAACAGTGGGCTCTCTCGTTTTTAAAAAGTGCACCATAAACCAAACAATCGGAGTAATTGATTTAACTGATCTCTTTCCAATTCTACCCATTCCAGTCCTGCTCACAAATATAAAACAACCAAATACCTTCTCATAACTTCCCCAGCTAGCTGAAATGATCACAAAATTCTGGGACATGTTGAGCGCAAAGCATGAACTGTTTATAACAGTTTATTCCAAGCCTGCAAAGTAATCATTCCGGATATGAGATAGAAGACTACTTGCACATAGATAAACCAAAACTTTGGCACACCTATCTATATAAACGACTGTTAGACCTTTAGGTTATCATGAAAATGGTAGGCTCTGCATCACATAATATCCACGACTCAATCATAACAAACAACTGCATGTTACGAGCTTAGTACAACACTTTTCATGGGACTCCTCTAGTATAACAACGAGTCACGCTATTCATGTGTAGCAAAACAGAATTCCGTGACATTAGTGCACTATTTTTCATGTGACTCCTCTAGTATAGCAAGAAGAGGTCATGCTATTCATGTGTAGCTAAACAGAATTTCATACGAAAATAATTCGATGGAGTCTTGGATCAGTGAACACATGCAGTGGAACACCTTTCCGGATGGAGGTTACGCGTCAAAATCAACTTTCATCGCTATAATACATATACTATCAATTTCCTACACCATACGTCTAACATGTATTTACTGTAACAAGCTTTCTCCTATATAGTTTGCGAAATATTCTAACTGACGGATTTAGTAACATAGAATTTTAACTCGTGATTTATCAAGAGCATAAAGAAATCTAAAAAATAGTATGTTATTAATGTTCCAACGCTTGACAAACAGAAGCATCACGATAATGGGATTTATGGTACAAAGAGTTGTGATGAGATTGAGAGGATGCACCTCGATATTAAACTTAAAAGTTGGGTTGTAATAGCAAATTGGTGAAAGGAGGAAAGGCAACACTGTAAAGTTTATGGTGTTTTTAAATTTTAAATTAAATTACGGAAGAAAAGTTTATGGTGTTTTTAAATTTTAAATTAAATTACGGAAGAAATTAATTTTAAATAAATTTATTTCATATTTAAAAATTATGGATTAGAAGAATTAATATAAGTGTTTATTGAGCTGAGATGCTTACTCTTATTAGTATTTTTTTCATTTTACAACCTAGTATGAGGGGATGTGTAAATTTGTTTGTAAGTTTTTTCCTTTTTAAATAAAATGAGAAATGAGAAATTATGTTTTAAATAGAAAAATAAAGTTTGTTATAATAAAAAAATATGAGTAGAAGTAAAAAAAAGTAAGAATAAGATGTTTAAATCTTATACTTCTCAAAAATATTTCAAAAAAAAATTAAATAAACTATTTGAAGATCTATGTTAATATGAACATATACTTAAAAAAATATTAATAATAAAATTCCATTTTAATTTGTCTATTAAAATGTGATGTAAAATATTTTAATATAAATTTTTTATATATTATGTATCTTTTTAAAAATTATGTATATATCATGGAAAAAAGTTTATTTACTCATATATATACTCTATTTAGTATTAAAAATTCATTTTGAACAATGAAAAATAATATATTGTATTTTATATTTAAAAAAAAATTGTAAGTAAAAAATTTTAATCCCTCTCAACTCATATTAAATTTATACTTAAAATAAATTTATTTTAATTCAAAATATTCAAAATAGTTAATATTGAATTAAAATAATTTTTAAAATCTTTAATTTCAAATTAGATGCTGAAACTCTAAAAAAATATCGGTAGGCCAAGACCTTGTCATCTTTGTAACAATCTGCACATCAAATTCAATATGTAGCCCGGAAGATAAAGAAACAAGTTCGGTACTTAACCCAACAAATACACCATTATCTCGAGGCACCGCATTAGGTGAGTCAGAACATACTTATGTTACCCTATGTTGTTTGTTGAATTTAATGTAAATACTCTCAATCTTGATGTGAAACTCACACCATGTTTGTGTCACATAAGATGTCCTATCCAATTAAGGGCCAGTGCTCGCACCAAAATTTATACATGTTTATTTGTCCTATCAAATTAAGGGTGAGCGCTCGCATTAAAATTTATACATGTTTAAGAAAGAATAGGAATTTTTGGGCTCTGCGCTGCTGCAACCCTAGCCGCGCCATTTAAAGCAACCCCGCAAGCGATCTCCCCCATGGAGCCTGGAGGCGACCCTGCGGCCCCTCCCCCCTTACCTCCGGAGCTCGAAGCTTTCAAAGCTCTTGTAACTGCTACAGGAAAACGCCAGCCCATACGCCCGCAGCAAAAGTTTGTGAAAAAACTGGACAGTATCCCCAAGGTGGCCTTACCAGAGGAGGAAACCTGTAGATCTGCGTTGAATCTCGCAGAAAGAGGTCTAATTGGCCAGTTTACCGGTCTGTGGCCATCCCCGAGAGTAGTCGAAGAATGGGTCAAAAGAAATTGGTTATCTCTGGTAAATGAAGGAATTAAGATCTATTTTGTAGGCAAAGGGTTCTTCGTCTTCTTGTTTGACAGTGCAGAGGACAAAAACCTGATCTTCAGAAATGGGCCATACTTCATGGGGCCTCAAGGACTCTACTTGAACAAATGGTCTACTGATTTCGACCCAGCACAAGACGTGCCCAACGCTGTCCCTGTCTGGGTGCGCCTCCCGCATCTTCCCCTTCATTGCTGGAGTCAAAACTCACTTCAATCCATCGGCAATGCACTAGGGGAATACATAGATCAGGCCCCAAGGAAGGATCAATACTCCTGCGCTCGGATCTGCGTGGAGGTTGATCTGGAAACAAGATTACCCAAAGCGATCCAGCTATCGGTGGCAAACTGGAAACACATTCAAGAGCTCGATTATGAACAACTGCCTTTCAAGTGTCGATTCTGTCATGAGTACGGGCACTTCGCAAGATACTGCAAAAAGAGAAACGAGGAGACATCAGAGAAGGAAAAGGAAGAACAATGGAAACAGGCAAAGAAACCAACAATCAGCAGACAGAGTAACAAAAACAAAGCTAAAGGGACAGAGAACAAAGTAGATAATGGAAGCACAAGTAACCAAAATGCCGGAAGCAGTGAAACAAAAGGAAATGGGGGGGGGGGACAAAAACCCCTTTGAAATCCTCACGCCGCCTTTAGATCCTCCAGAAGTAGGGGAAGATGATCCACCTCAGCAAGAGAATAAAAAACCATAGATCCAGGTAATAACCCAATCCCTATCCCAAACAATATTTCTTCCCCTTCATATGCAGATATAATAAAAAAAAAGAAGAAAACTATAGAGAACACGGGATCATCAGATGATGAAACACTTGAAAGGACAACAAAAAAGGCTGGACGAAGAACAAACAAGGAAACTAGAGAAGAGGAGTCAGAAAGACAAAAAACCCTCGGCAGTCAAGCCACCATAGAAATGACACTAGGGAGGAATATTAGGCCTAGGGCCTACCCCTATAAGTGGTAAATGATGCAGTTGATCTCTTGGAACTGTAGGGGTCTGGGTAACCCCAACAAGGCAGAGGCTATCAAAGAATTATTGAAGATGTAGACCGCGAACATCCTTATGCTCCAAGAGACCAAAATAGAAGGGGAAACCCTTCTAAACACTAGCATTATGAAATGGAAATTTGATTCAGGAAAGGTTGTCAGTGCAAGGGGCACGACCGGAGAAATAGGCACATTTTGGTCAAAAGATTTCTCACTAGAACGATTCTCTGTGACCCAACATTGGATCTTCACAGAACTGCGACACACTGTCAACAATATTTCCCTTGCTCTGTTTAACTTGTATGTCCCTGTTCATTATGAAGAAAAGAGAGAGTGCTGGAGGACACTCTTGGATTATATAGAGCAGATCAACCCCTCAAATTTAGTCATTGGTGGTGATCTGAATATAATTCTTGATCCCAAAGAAAGGAAAGGAGGGATTTACTCTAGGGACCCTTTCATCAATACAGTGGGAAATCTGATATTGCAGTGGGACTTGGTTGACTTCAAACCAGTGAAAGGAAAATACACCTGGACTAACAACAAAACAGGAGAAAATCAAATCTCTGCCAGGCTAGATAGATTTCTCATCAGCACTCTTTAATGATGGATAACATAATAGTTTTCACCAAGATTCTTCTAAAGCTCACATCGGACCATAAGCCAATCCTCTTATGCCTAAAAGAAGAATAATATTTAGGCCCTCTCCCATTTCGTTTCAACCCACTTTGGGCAGGTAAAGAAGGGTTCTTAGAAACAGTTCAAACATCATGGAGGATTGATGTACTCAGTTCCCCAAGCTATGTGTGGGAGCAAAAAATGAAAAATACAAAAAAAGCACTCAAAGATTGGATAAAGAAATCCATGCAATCCCCCACTAGGCAGAGGAAGGAGGCAGTTCTTCAGTTGGAAGGAATACAACTCGAAATGGAGGAGAAAGATCCCTCTCCCACAGATTTAGCCAATGAAAAATCTGCTCAAAGGAATGCATACTGTTCTTTTAGAAATGAAGAGGAATATTGGCGCTTAAAGTCTAGAAGACTGTGGCTCAAATCTGGGGATAGAAATACCACATACTTTCATAGATAGTGCAGGGCCCGTCTCTCGTGCAATCATATAACATAAATCACCAGCACTAGTTGTCAGATGTATAAAGGATTTTCTCAAATCAAAGAAGCAGTTGTAAACCATTTTCAGAACCTTCTTAGTGTAGAAAGAAACAGGAATGAGGAGGATGTAGTAGAGTTTCTCACAACCATCCCAAATCTAGTTAGTGTGGAAGATAATGATTCTCTGATGAGCCCAGTCACGGAAGAAGAGATTACTAATATAGTCTGGTCCATGGAACCAGATAAAGCTCCAGGACCTGACGGTTTCACAGTACATTTTTATAGAATTTGCTGGTAGATAATCAAAACTGATCTCTTCAGAATGATAAGAGGAATCTTGAGGAAGGCAAAAGTGGGTGGAGGAATAAAATCCACATTTCTCGCTTTAATCCCCAAGGAAACAAACACAGAATCCTTTGATAGATACAGGCCGATCTCCCTTTGTAGTTCATCATACAAGATAGTGGCCAAGCTACTGGCTAACAAAATTAAGCCACTACTGCAAAATTTCATCTCTCCGGCCCAAGGAGGATTTGTGAAAGGCAGACAAATCCTGGACAATGTCATTCAAATCCAAGAGGCTCTCCACTCCAGCCAAACACGGAAAGAACAAGGTATGATTATCAAATTAGATATGAGTAATGCTTTTGATCGAGTTAACCACTCTTTCCTGTTCAGGGTTCTTGCAGCCTTTGGATTCAACCAGGAATTCATAAACCTTATCAAAGCCTGCATTGAAAACATCTGGATCGCCCCAATGGTGAATGGGAGACCAACAGAGTTCTTTTTAGCCACCAGGGGACTGAGGCAGGGCTGCCCTTTGTCTCCCTTTCTATATATTCTGATGGCGGATTCACTAAGCAGAAAGCTGACATAGGAGCAACAAATCGGCACCATACCTGGGATAAGAATTGTGCAAGGCGTAGCCCCAGTGAACCACGCGCTCTTTGCTGATGATTCACTCCTGCTCGGGGGTGCTTCCATGAGAATTGCTAGCTCCTTCAAAACTATTCTCCAAAAGTATTGCAGCATTTATGGAGCATTAATCAGTGAGAGGAAAAGTGCAGTTTATGGATGGAATACAGATCAACAAACAATTGAAACGATTGCCAGCGAATTGGGGTTCAAAGGCTATGCAACGTGGGATAAAATAAAGTATCTAGGTCTTCCTCTGACGATGGGATCCAATCGCAATCACTTGTGGGAGGAGGTGATTTCAAAGTTCAAAAAAAAGATAGCAGCGTGGGGTGGAGTCTGGCTTACCACAGGCGGCAAGCTTACTCTCATCTGTTCGGTGCCTTCAGCCCTGCCTACATTCTAAGCCTCTTTGCTGATGGCTCCAAGGCAAATCGCAGATCAAATCTCCTGTCAAATGCAGAACTTTCTATGGAATGGTGGGAAGGGGAACAGCAACCGATTTCAATTAGTTAATTGGGAAACAGTGAAGCATCCCATTGCTGAAGGCAGACTCCAAATTCGAGACCCCCAACAAGCAAATCTAGCCCTGGGTTGCAAACTCCTGTGGCAGCTATTATCCGAGCCTATGCATCCTATCAGTCAACTCTTAAAACTCAAGTATCTCAGAAATCAGCCGATCATCTCCTTCAACCCACTGCCTTCTCCTAGAGGAACACAGGCTTGGAGGCTCTGTTGCAAAGGGATAGATTTCTTCAGAACTCATTTGTATAAAATTCCAGGGAACGGAAAAAATACATTGCTGTGGAGAGACCGAATCATGGGCCACCCTCCACTTTTAGTCATTAATGAAATTGCATATTTAAGAGCTTGGTTAAGTTCAAAAGGAATCAGGAAAATCGAGGATATTGCAGAGTGGGATAACAAAGGCAATTGGCAGTGCTGGACATTGCCTAACATTCCAGCGCATTTAAAAAATCAGTTAAATTTTCTCATAGATGCAATTACAGACTTTACTCCAGTGAACAAGGACGAGGAAGATACATGGGGATGGGGAAAAACAGGGGTGCACACAGCCAAACAAGGGTACTTACAGATGCAAGGCAAAAAGGACTCTCCGCACCCGGAAACAGTGTGGAAGCAGATCTGGGAAAGCTTCAGCATCCCGAAGATCAACTTCTTCTTTTGGACTTTGTTTCACAACAAAATCCTAACTGGAGATAACCTATGCAGAAGGAACATAGCTGGTCCACATCGATGTGTGTTTTGCAAAAAAGCATTGGAGACCTCAGTTCACATATTTATTGAATGTGAGTATGCACAGAAGACCTGGACCAACTTCTTGGCAGGTCTGAATGTGAGATCCCCAGCTCACTGTTCGATCACAGACATGTTCTCGTCTTGGAAAGCTCGTTACCCCTACAACATCGCTGACAAATCTCTTTGGCATAAGGTGTGGATTGCAGCTCCAAAATATGTTTGCTGGAAGTTGTGGCTCTCCCGGAACGAAATTGTCTTCAATCAAAAAGAAATGACTGCAGGAAATGTCGCTGAACAGGCCAAGAAACTACTAATAGAAACTCTGAGACAATCCAATGTCAAAGATAGCTCCCTTCGAGATGAAGAAAGAGCATGGTTGGACGACTACACCCCCTTGTCGAGACCTTCAACAATCTCTCTACCAAATCACAAGGAAAATTGGCAGATTCGAGACACTTTGGAAAGTTTCCAGAAGTGGTGGAAATCACAAGGAAAATGCACTATCTTCTTTGACGGAGCCTTGAAAGGCAATCCAGGCAGATCAGGAGCAGGGTGGGTCATATATCTCCCAAACGGGAGAAAAGATGACTTCAGCTGGGGACTTGGGCTTAAAACCAACAATCAGGCAGAAGTCCTCAGTCTTTTAAAAGCTTGTCAACTGGCCAGAGAAGGAAATCCAAGGGAAATATTAATATTTGGAGACTCAGAACTGCTGATAAAATCTCTATTAAATAAGAAAGGGCTCAAGGATCCAGTACTGAACAAACAGCTATCAAGAGTGAACAGACTCATGAAAGACTTCTCTTCAGTTCAAATCTTCCATATCCTCAGAGAATTAAACACAGAAGTAGACAGCCTGGCAAATATTGGATGTAATCTAGAAAAGAACATGATCAACATAAATGCAGGAGCACCGAATATGGTAACTATTCCTTAAAAGGGAAAGGCAATCTTGTAAAAGCAGAAAATTGTTCTGTTAGAAACAGTGAATTGTAATACTTGATATGGCTTCGGCCACCCATAAATAAAAATACCCGTTTCGGTTAAAAAAAAAAATTATACATGTTTATGGATTTTTAAATATATATGCTTTTAAAAATAAGATTGTAGATATGTTTTTCTTAGACATGGATGGGTTAGGTATTTATTTTTAATGATTTTTTTACTAGTCTAGAGTTTGGCAGTCTAGTGTTGTGATCGAAGAAAGTGATGAAGGTTATGGGACAAGTCAATGTGAGATTATGGATAAAGGGATTAAAATTTAGGGATATATAAGTGTGAGATTATGGATAAAGGGATTAAAATTTAGGGATAAATAAGTGGAAGGAGTTTACGGGTAGGAATAAGATTTTAATGAAGAGGGCTTGTGAAGGAAT
Source organism: Pinus tabuliformis (assembly GCA_031772625.1). Classification (NCBI taxonomy): domain Eukaryota; kingdom Viridiplantae; phylum Streptophyta; class Pinopsida; order Pinales; family Pinaceae; genus Pinus; species Pinus tabuliformis. The sequence continues at coordinate 500,144,274 of CM062812.1, read as the reverse complement.
AAGGTATTAAGTAGAGGAGATAGTTAAGAAATAAGGCCTTAGGATAATGAAGGAAATTGACTATTTTTCGTTTTTGGAATACAGGAGAATATTATCCAGAAATATTAGACAAAGTGGTCAGATGTTTCACGAACAACCTATTTAGGAGGCTCATGAACATTGTTAGTGCATTGGTCAAACCAAATAGCACTACAAAAAACTCTTAATGCCCTGAGTTATAAAAGTGATCTTAGAGCTGTCACCTTCTTTAATCCTTAACTGGTTATATTTAGTTCCCAGATCTATTTTAAAGAAAGTTATTGCTCCTTATTTGATCAAATATATCATCTCTTCTAGGTATAGGATACATATTCTTTTGCAACACCCCGAAACAATAAATAACTTTTTTTTTACTTAACTTCCTTAATACTTCTAACCTACGTGTCACCCTAACCCGCTCCAAGTGATGTGAAGTGACTCCAACTTGGCGCGGTTAAAGGTTTTGAATGTCACACAGTTTTTCTGCACGACAACCTGAGTTAAACCTTGTACATGTGTGCCACCTGCCCACACCTCGGTAGAGGTGTTGGCTCCTCTGCTCGACGATTAATGTAAGGTTCAATATTGGTATATGATATTCAGACTTGACAGAGATATTTGATTTGAAATGAATTTTTGTGTGGTTTCTCGCTTTCTTCCGCATTGTGTGAGGTGGAGACACAACTTGTTAGGGTGTAGGGTAAGGAAGGTCCTTTCTCCAAAGAGGTTTTGTTGTTTCCCGATGACAACATACATATTGAAATGGGAGGTAAGTGAATCATTCAAGTTTTCTGGTTTGTAATTGCAACTACCTTTGTATTCATAGCTGACCTCAATGTTGGTGCAGGTATGGTCTATAGATTGGGAAACTTTCCCTGAGAGCCGAACAACAATGAGCTTTCATCGCCGAGGTTAGGCTCCTTCTGGCTCGAACACCTCTTGGTTTAAGTCTCGTCCCTGATCTATATTTAATGGTGAATGTTAACTGTATTCCAGACATACAAAATTTCAATTACGATGCCCTTTTCTCAGGTAATAAGTTTCCTACCCTATTCTTTTGTTGTTAAGCATTCACTGCCGCTACTTGGCTTGAGGTATGGCTCTAACCGACGATTTGTATGGTTGTACAGGTATGGTTCGACCCTGCCACTGGTTGAATAGTCTTTCAAGGGCATAACCTGAACCAAACCTTTTTGCTTTCCACAGGTTGGTTACCTTACCTTTGTTTCTCGTCTGCTTGTCTGAGATACGTGCTTGCCTTCAAAAGGAGGTGGGAGAGTTTGTTGGCCTTTGGCACAGTCAAACCCTCACCACAATAAAAGTTTCACAAGGGTTATTAGAAAATGAGGGTTAAGTATAAGATGCGACCTAACGGGTTCGCAACAATTTTTAAAGACTAACTATGAACTAGATTTCTGGACTATTCGGTTGTTGTTAATATGAATACGACACTCGCTGTCCATTCTGGTTCTATGAACCCCTTTTGTGTCTGTAACAAGTACAAAACCCTTGGTTCTTAGACAGTGGTTGTAATCGATATTTTTATTGAAGTTTTTGTGAAGATATGTAAATATTTAGAGATAGAACAGATGTTGAGGTTGAGGACAAGAAATTACTTTGAATTATAAATATATTGTTTTAATTCTTGAATTTTCTTTGGATTCATGCTTCTCTTATGTTTAGCTTGTTCCCTGATGAGCCTTGCAATTATTCTAAGAATGATCTGGTAAAAAAATGATATTACTGGAGTCGATGGTATTAGTATGGCATGAATATTAAACACAGATATGTACTCAGCTTTTTTTTATGTAACTGTTTATAAATTTGTTATTCGATTTCGCTCCTAATAACTATGAAGGTTCTACCATATAGAGTTGAATTTTTTCTTGTTTGGAATACATGGTGATGCAACTTCGTTCCTCTTTTTGTTTTCATAAAGTAATATGCTCTTACAGTCGGTATGATTTGGTTTCCATTTTAACAGTTCATAGTTTTGACATGCTATAGATAAGAGTCGCAACTCTATTGTCAGGATAGCAGTAAATGTTTCGCCTTTTATACGGTTGATATAAATGAGTTAGTAATTCTATAGTAAATTAAATTCCTTCTTTACATTGCAGATATTAAATGAATTCTAGATTCTACAAAAAAGTAATTTTTTTCCTCTTGACATAACAGATATTAAATGAAATCAAGATTTTATAGAAATGCTAAGTTAAATAAATGAACTGTATAACTAGAAGAATATTATGCATCTTTTTTCTTTTTCTAGAATTGAATGAGTCTAGTAATCCATTAATTTCCTTAATTGTTTAGTGTCAAGTTAAGACATGAATTAATTTCATTATTCCTAATGCATACCAATTTATTTGGTGAAATAACTAAAGTTTTCCCGTTGAGTACTTATCCGTTTGAGTTGTTGATTTTATCCAAATAAATAGTCCTTCTGGAAGGGCTGACCACCTAGCCATGGACATGGCAAATACGTCCGTGGTCCCCCACCAAGCACTTCCCACTCCTATTTGTTGGAATTAATACAGTCGGGTATCTTGGGCGTTAGGACTTCTGTCCAGCCTCAAGTCCCATACCCATTTGACTGTTTTCCATCAATAATGAAAATCTTCCCACTGGTTTCACAACCCAGCTCAAGGAGAAAAATTCTTGCAGCCCCTTGTTGTCCTTTCCTTTTCCCTTTTGAAGAAAAGTAGTGGCAATTGTTTCCAATTGCTTCAGGAGTTGTTATATCTGTTTTCTTTTCTTTATTTTTTATTCTTTTAAAAATCTTTCCAATGTATTTAAATAATAGATAACAGTATCTGTTATGGCTATTTTTAGGCCCAACAGTTTAAATAGTAACAAATACATAAATGCAATTTTAAACTAGGTGAAAATAACTTGTAATATCTCACTGTGTGTTATAGCTCCCTCCCCTCAAGAGGAACATCATCCTTGGTGTTCTTCCTCTATGTAAACAACGTAGGATACACTTTTTGCGTGACCTCTTGTTCCTCCCAGGTATCCTCGTCCAGACCAAAGTTCTTCCATTGCACTTTAACTTGGATGATGGCTCACCTCCACAAGGTGGTTTCTCTCAAATCGAGGATACAAAGAGGCTCTGCCAGGAATGCTCCCTCAAGTTCTACCTGCACATTGATATTATATTGTTAGAATGTTGCGAAAACATTAATCCTTTACTCATATTACATTTCTATCATCGTTACTTGAATACTTTCCCAGTTAATAATATGTCGAGGGTTGTAAATGTACTTTTTTAACAAGGACACATGAAAGACATTGTGTACTTAGACGTGGCCTGGTAGTTCTAATTTATATGCCACAGGTCCAATCCGTTCCAAAATTTGTAAAGGCCCACAATATCGGGGTACGAATTTTGCACATCCCTTCATTTATAAGATGCTCTTCCAAGGTTTCACTTTTGATACACATGGTCGCCTAACTAAAATTCTTTATGCCTTTGTTCCTGTATGTATACACCTTCCTCTTATCTTGTGCCACTTTTAAATTTTGATGAACCTTCTTAATGATGGATTCCATTTCGGCTAGCATGTCGGGACCCAACACTAATTTGTTTTCTAGACTATTCCAATATGTGGGTACCCGACACTTGCATCTATAAAGTACCTTGAAGGGGCTCATACCCAAAGATTCGCGATGCCAATTATTGTAGGTGAATTCTACCAAGTAAAGGTAGTCCTCCCATTTCTGTGGTTGTTGCATTATAAACATGTGTAACATATCCTCCAGAACTTGATTTACTTGTTCCATTTGACCATCTGTCTGCAGGTGGTAAACTGTACTGAAATGAATTTGGGTCCCCAGTCCTTAAAAAAGAGTTTTCCAGAAAGTGGATGTAAATTTTACATCCCTATCAGAGATCACCACTGGGGTATCCCATGTAGCCGGAAGATCTCTCTCATAAATATGTCTGCAATCTCCACTATTTTGTAGGTGGATTTTACGAGAATGAAATAAGCAGTTTTACTTAGCTTGTCCACAACCACCATGATGGAGTCATGTTGCTTTTTGGTACAAGGTAGCCCTGTAATAATATCTAGAGTTATGGTCTCCCACTTCCATTATGGGATGGGTAGTGGTTACAACAGACCCACAGGATGTTGATGTTCTGCTTTCACTAACTAGCACTCTATGCATTTAGATAAATATTCTGCCACATATTTTCTTAAGCTAAGCCAAAAATAGTCTCTCTTGATAGCAGAATACAATTACTGATATCCCATGTGGGCAGTGTAAGGTTTCCCATGAAACTCATCGAGTAACATCTAATTCACGAAAATTTGATTAGGAATATAAATTTGATTTTTGAATGTTAACATTTTGTCAGAATTAATTTCATACTCACCTTGTTGCCCTCTTTCTTGGGCTTCGGAAGCTTGCTTCCATAAGAATGCATATTCCAGATCTTTGAGGGAAGCCTTCCGGATAACTTCCGATAGGTTAGATTGTGCACAACTAAAATGCATCTCATAGATGCAATGTATTTTCTTGCTTAGAGCATCTGCTACTCATTTTTCTTTTCCTTTGATGTGTTTCAAGTCAAAATCAAATTCACTTAGAAATGTGGTCCATCTGGCCTGGCGAGCATTTAAGTTAGATTGATTAAAGAAATTTGTCAAACTGCTATGGTCAGTTAACAACAAAAAATTCTTCCCTAGGAGATAGTGCCACCACATCTTTAGTGCATGTACTACTGCTGTCAACTCTAAATCATAGGCAGAGTAACATTGTTCGTAATCCTTCAACATTCGAGACTCATATGCAATGACTTTTCCTTCCTGAGTTAGTACTCCACCGACACCCTCTTTACTTGCATCAATACACACTATAAAGGATTTTTCCGGATCTACTACCCTTAGCACTAGAGCAGTCATGAGTAATTGTTTTAGTTATTCAAATCTTTGTTGACATTTCATTGTCCATAGGAAAGCCAGTCCCTTTTTCTGAATTGAATTCATTAGGAAGGCGATTTTCGAAGAGTCCTTGATAAATCGACAGTAGTACCCTACCAAGCCTAAGAAGGATCTTATGTCGGCCATGTTTTTTGGTGCATTCCATTCTATGATGGTTTTGACTTCTATGGATCCACCACTATTGCTTCTGTTGATATAACATGGCCCAAGTACTAAATTTGATCTTTGTAAAACTCAAATTTGTTGAACTTTGCATACAGTAGGCTTTCCCGCGGAATCTACAACACTATTCTCAAATGCCCTTCATGTTCCTATTTGTTTTTCAAATATATTAGTATATCATCGATGAAAATCAACAAAAATTTATCTAGAAAAGGTTGGAAAATACGTGCATTAGGCTCATGAATGTGGTTGGTGCATTGGTAATGCCAAAAGGCACTACCATGAACTCGTAATGTCCATAAGCGAGTTTGGAACGCAGTTTTACATATGTCTTCGTCCTTTATTATGATTTGATGGTATCTAGACCTTAAGTCAATTTTCGAGAACACACTAGCCCCCTGTACTTGATCAAATAAGTCATCGATGCGAGGTAGCAGGTATTTGTTCTATATGGGCAATTATTCAACTGGTGATAGTCGATGCATAATCGTAAGGCTCTGTCCTTGTTACGTACAAATAGCACTAGCCCCCCCCAAGGAGACACACTTGGGCATTTGCATCCTTTATCCAACAACTCATATAGTTGCATATTAAGTTCAGTAAATTTTGGAACACTCATACGCTAAGGGGTTCTTGAAACAAGGTCTACCCCAGGCATTAGTTCAATTGTGAAGTCAATATCTCATCTGGGTGGTAATCTTGGAATAAATTCAGGAAACACATCTAAAAAATCCTATATTATAGGAATATTCTCCAAAGAGGTCATTTTGTTTTTATCATTGTTGTACCCTACCTGAACAACATAAATTTGTCACCCTTTTCTTATACACTTTCTGAGTTGATTGGCTATAATAGGACATAGCTTGATTATTCTTATTAATTCCTCGAATTTTCTTTCATTGTCCCGACATGATAAGATAACTTACAGACTTTTCTTTGCAATCTACCAAGGACCAGCGACCTTCCAGCCAGTCTGTTCCTATTAAAACATCATATGAGCTGAGGGGAAGAATATTCAGGTTGACTTGGATAGGCTGTCCTCAAATTATAATAGGGAAGTTTTCTCTTTTGGTTGCCACCATCCTTTTGGTACTAGTAGCTAGTTGAACTAGCCATGATTGTTTGTATTTACTTCTTTGCAATTAACACTTTTCTACCATCTTAGGACTAATATAACTCAAGCTAGCACCCGAATAAAACAAAATACAAACAGATTGACCAACAATCATACCTTCGCATTCAATCATGGTGGTTTGATATTCAGTTTGATGATCGTCCAATGATGCATTGATCCTGGGCATGCTCCTTGTGATATCCCCTATCGCAGATGCTTCTTGCATGTTGGAAAGTTGCTCAGTCTGAGTTCTCTGCACGTAGTTTTTGTAGTAATGTGCCTCTCCATATCCCCAACACTGTAGTGGCAGTTTCATTAGTTGTTCTGTAACATACCTGCTAATTCCTTCAAGCTGTCTATTTTCAGTGAATGTCTGAGGCTTGGATGGGTTTCTTGCGAACTTTCCAAAAGTCCTTTGCTGATTGTTTCTGCCATGCATGGTTTTTGGATGTCTGCTTGGTGGCAAGTTCCTCATCTTCTTAGAAACAACTCCTTTGGAACCTTCATTTTTTTGCTTCATCTATTGATAAAAGATGTGAGCCTTTTGCACTGCATCGTCCATTGTTCTGGGGTAATCAAATTCTAATTTCTCTTTCATGAAGCTAATAAACCATTGAATATTAGCTTTTTCTTCTTGCATATAAGGAACATAACGCATCAAAGAAGTAAAGCGTGCTACGTCTTCATCCATAGTCAGGGTTCCCAGCCTCAATTCATGGAATTCTTTTGCTTTCTCATCATAGTAATATTCTGTTAAATATTTGTCTTTAAAGTGTTTTTGGAATTCCTGCCATGTCACTTGTTCCTCATCAATCTTCCTTACGGTTTTAATCTCTTCCCACTAGAGGGTGGCTTTTCGCTGTAATTGGTATACTGGCAATCATGCTTTAAGTTTTTTAGTGTATTCGGAAATCTGGAAGTATTTACCCATGTCTATGAGACGGGATTCAGCCACTTCTCTAGATTCTCCTTAGAACAATTAGGGTCGGATTCCTTTGTGCTTACCCTGTAGTTCTATATTTGGTCTTTTTGGCTTTTTCTAATTGAAAATGTTATCTGAATATCCTTCATCTTCTTCTTTGAGACACTCCACAGATTCAGACTGTTTTTCTTCATTATGAGTGCTTGGGGTCTTTTCCCTATTTTCTGTACTGGGATCTGGTCCTCTTTGATTCTACCAATCCGATAATCTTTTAAGAATATTTTCTTGCTCCTGAGCTAGACATTCATAATCTGGTCTAAGGTTCATCGTTTGTGCTTGAAGTTGTTCCACGGTCTCAAGTAAGGCGACATTCGCCTATCTCGATTATTCTCCCAGTTGTATCCATAATTCTATGTTTGCCTCCACATAATGTACCTCTAGCTGGCTCAATGATCTGGGAATCCTATGCATTATACTCTTGATGCTAATTCACCTTCTTTGTGTTTTCAATTAGTCAAAAACTAAGTTTATTTTTCTATTTATATACATATATATCGAAATATCACAACTTAATTTTAACTGTTTAAGCAACCAGAAGCCTTAGTGTACGAATCTGGGCTCTGATACTGTTTGTAACACCCTGAAACAATAAATAATTTTTCTTTTACTTAACTTCCCTAATACTTCTAACCTAGATGTCACCCTAACCCACTCCAGGTGATGTGAAGTGACTCCAACTTGGCGCGGTTGAAGGTTTTGAATGTCACACAATTTTCCTGCATGAAAACATGAGTTAGACCTTGTACATGCATGCCACCTGCCCGCACCTCGGTAGAGGTGTTGGCTCCTCTACCCAACGATTAATGCAAGGGTCAATATTGGTATACGGTATTCGGACTTGACAAATATATTTACTCTGAAACAATTTATTGTGTGGTTTCTCTCTTTCTTCCGCACTGTATGAACTGGAGACATAGCTTGTTAGGGCGCAGGGTAAGGAAGGTTTCCTTTCTCCAAAGAGGTTCCGTTGTTTCTGAGTGGAAGTATTGAAATGGGAGGTAAGTGAATCATTCATGTTTTCTAGTTTGTAATTGCAACTATCTTTGTATTTTATATATCATTTTGGGATTCAACTGCGTTAAGTAAGTCATTCACGTATGACCATTTCCATGAGAGGTAGTCGTAACTGAGTAATTTCTCATGATTTTTGAATAGTTCACTTAGCACTCATTGCATCGGGTGATGCTCACAGGGGTGAAGAAGTGGGATTGAAACTAGTGAAATGAATCACATAGCATCAATCATCACTTCCAGGGCTTGCACCCGGCAACCAGGACTTCCCAGGAGGTCACCCATCCCAAAACTCCTTTGGCCCCAGGAGGTCACCCATCCCAGAACTCCTTTGGCTCAAGCGCGCTTAACTGTGGAGTTTTCCCCACAATCAAGCCCACTTAGCTTGCTACCCCATTTGCAAAACCTTAGCAAGTATTGTGCCTCATGAACCATTCAAGTAGAGATCCCTTGACTCTTTTTGAATTTAAGTATGGGAGTTTACGCAGTGCATTATATTAGATATCATTTTGGGATTCAACTGCGTTAAGTAAGTCATTCACGTATGACCATTTCCATGAGAGGTAGTCGTAACTGACTAATTTCTCATGATTTTTGAATAGTTCACTTAGCACTCATTGCATCGGGTGATGTTCACAGGGGTGAAGAAGTGGGATTGAAACTAGTGAAATGAATCACATAGCATCAGTCATCACTTCCGGGGCTTGCACCCAGTAACCAGGACTTCCCAGGAGGTCACCCATCTCAGAACTCCTCTAGCTCAAGCGCGCTTAACTGTGGAGTTTTCCCCACAATCAAGCCCACTTAGCTTGCTACCCCATTTGCAAAACCTTAGCAAGTATTGTGCCTCATGAACCATTCAAGTAGAGATCCCTTGACTCTTTTTGAATTTAAGTAAGTCCCCATACTTAAATTCAAAAAGAGTCAAGGGATCTCTACTTGAATGGTTCATGAGGCACAATACTTGCTAAGGTTTTGCAAATGGGGTAGCAAGCTAAGTGGGCTTGATTGTGGGGAAAACTCCACAGTTAAGCGTGCTTGAGCCAGAGGAGTTCTGGGATGGGTTACCTCCTGGGAAGTCCTAGTTACCGGGTGCAAGCCCCAGAAGTGATGATTGATGCTATGTGATTCATTTCACTAGTTTCAATCCCACTTCTTCACCCTTGTGAGCATCACCCGATGCAATGAGTGCTAAGTGAACTATTCAAAAATCATGAGAAATTAGTCAGTTACGACTACCTCCCATGGAAATGGTCATACGTGAATGACTTACTTAACGCAGTCCCCATACTTATCTTTGTATTTATAGTTGACCTCAATGCTAGTGCAGGTATGGTCTACAGATTGGGAAACTTTCCCTAAGAGACGAACAACAATGAGCTTTCATCCCGAGGTTAGGCTCCTTCTGGCTCGAACACCCTCTTCGTTTAATCTTGTCATTAACCTATATTTAATGGTGAATGTTAAATGTATTCCAGTCATACAAAATTTCAAGAGTGGTGCCCTTTTGCTCAAGTAATAAGTTTCCTACCTTATTCTTTTCTTGTTAATCATTCACTGTCGCTACTTGGCTCGAGTTATGGCTCTAACCGGCGATTTGTATGGTTGTACGGGTATGGCTCCACTCTACCACTGGTTGAATAGTCTTTCAAGGGCATAACCTAAACTAAATTTTTTTGCTTTCCATAGGTTGGTTACTTTACCTTTGTTGCTTGTTTGCTTGTCTGAGATATGCGCTTTCCTTTAAAAGGAGGTGGGAGAGTTTGTTGGCCTTTGGCACAGTCAAACCCTCACCACGAGTGAAGTTCCGCAAGGGTTCTTAGAAAATGAGGGTTAAATAAGATGCGACCTGATGGGTTCACAACAATGTTTAAAGAGTAACTCTGAACTAGTTTTATGGACTTATTGGGTTGTGATTAATATGAATACGACATTCGTTGTCCATTTCAGTGCTATGAACCCCTTCCCCTTTTGTGTCTGTAACAAGTACAGAAAGCCTTGGTTCTTAGACAGTGGTTGTAATCGACATTTTTATTGAAGTTTTTGTGAAGATATGAAAATATTTAGAGAGAGAACAGATGCGGAGGTTTAGGACAGGCAATTACTTCGGAATATAAATATATTGTTTCAATTCTTGAATTTCATGCTTCTCCTATGTTTAGCTTGTTCCTTGATGAGCCTTGCAATTCTTCTCAGAATGGTCTGGTGAAAAAAATGATATTACTTGAGTCGATGGTATTAGTATGACACGAATATTAAAACGGATATGTACTCACTTTTTTTTATGTAACTGTTTATAAATTTGTTATTCGATTTTGCTCCTGATAACTATGAAGGTTCTACCACATAAAGTTGAGGTTTTTGTTGTTTGGAATACATGGTGAAACAACTTAGTTCCTCTGTTTCTTTTTATAAAGTAATATGCTCTTACAGTCGCTATGATTTGGTTTCCATTTTAGCAGTTCATAGTTTTGGCAGGCTATAGATAAGGGTCCCAACTCTAAATGTTTCCCCTTTTATACGGTTGATATAAATGAGTTAGGAATTCTATAGTAAAGTAAATTCCTTCTTTACCTTGCAAATATTAAATGAATTCTAGATTCTACAGAAAAGTAATTTTTTTTCCACTTGACATAGCAATATTAAATGAAATCAAGATTATAAATGAGTTAGTAATTCTATAGTAAATTAAATTCCTTCTTTACATTTGACATATTAAATGAATTCTAGATTATAGAGAAAATTATTTTTTTTTTCCTCTTGACATAGCAGATATTAAATGAAATCAAGATTTTACAGAACTGCTGGGTTAGATAAATGAACTGTATAACTAGCATAATATTATGCATTTGTTTTCTTTTTCTAGAATTTGAATGAGTCTAGTAATCCATTAGTTTCCTTAATTGTTCAGTTTCAAGTCAAGACAAGAATTAAGATCATTACTCCTAATGCATACCAATTTATTTGCCAAAATAACTAATGTTTTCCCCTTGAGTACTTATCTATTTGAGTAGTTGATTTTATGCAAATCAATAGTCCTTCTAGAAGGTCTCACCACCCAAGCATGGAATTGCCACGTCCATGGTCCTCACAGAGCACTTCTTGCACCTATTGGTTGGAATCAATATAGTCAGGTATCTTGGGCATTAGGACTTCTGTCCAGCCTCAAGTCCCATACCTATTCGACTGTTTGTCGTCAATAATGAAAATCTTCCCACTGGTTTCACAACCTAGCACAAGGAGAAAAAATCATGAAAATCTTCCCACTAGTTTCACAACCCAGCAGAAGGAGAAAAATCCCTGCAACCCCTTGCTGCCCTTTCCTTTTCCCTTTTGAAGAAAAGTAGCGGCAATTATTTCCAACAGTTTCAGGAGTTGTTATAACTATTTTGTTTTCTTTATTTTTTATTCTTTTAACAATCTTTCCAAAGTCTTTAAATAATAGATAACAATATCTGTTCTGGCTATTTTTAGGCCCAATGGTTTAAATAGTAACAAAGACATAAATGCAATTTTAAACTAGGTGAAAACAACTTGTAATATGGTGTTGTGTGTTACATCTTTACTGTGGTAAATAAACCCACTCTCATTGTGGTAGTTTGGTTCAATGTTAATATTACAACTTAGTATGAAAGAAATGTGGTAAAAATATTTAAAGGCTCAACCATAAAGAAACTATCTCCACTTCCAAATAAAATAACATGATTTTATAACAACTAGAAATAAAATGATTAAATCAAAAAAATATCATATAGCAAAATTTAAATGTGTAAATATTTTATATATTTTTTAAATATTATATTACAAAATTTAAATATCTATACCAATTAATTTATTTCAATATCAATTTCACTCCCTATGAAAATAAACATTAAAAACTCTACCAATACGGCACTTTGTCAACAACGTTCGGCTACAGGGTTGTCATTTTTCATGAACCCCGTTTCCTTGCACCGTTGCGAGTTTTTATATCGTTTATCACTGCCTACGCATCAAAAGCGTACGGGTTTATCAATAAAATGGAGGGGCTGATTCTCTCGTCGAATATTAAGTTTTTTGTATTTTTTTTTATAAAGATAATAATTACTTTATAATACATTTTTATGAATAATACATTTTTATGAATGGGTTTGGAGTGTGCACTGTTTTTGTTTGGGTAAAGGTTTTTTTTCTGGGAACGGTCTGACCAAGAGGTATGTGCTAGGAATGAAACCATGCCTCACTAGAGGTAGATTTCTAGCATAGAATTGGAACCTCAAGGATCATGGGAATCAAGTCCACATTTAAAATGAAGTTTTATTTGAGCCAACTTCTAATCCATCCTTTCTAGAAAGAACTTTTTGTTTCACTAAGCCTCTTTGATGTCTTCTAAACTAGAAAAAAAATGACCTACTTTTCCATTAGGATCCTGCAAAGTATGCATTTCATCAACTAGTAAAGGGTCAGGGCACCATAGTACTAATTCCCTCTTCCCTCAATGTGATCTGGATTAAGAATCCGTGTTGTGGCACGAGACTCCATATTTTGAATTTCATTACGGGTGTTAGGAGGGACAGTTGTACGGAAAATATCAATGACTTCATGGGTCTACTTTTTTGGGTGGTTGCCACCTTGGGGACCATGTGTGGTTGCCTCCTTGGGGAGCATGACACCCCCCCCCCCCCCCTCCCTCCCCCCCTTTGCCCCCCACACCTACTGCGCATGCATCATTGTTGCATGGCAGACAAACAAGTGTAAACCCTAGGGTTTGAATGCAAGCCACACTACGTAAAGCCATATATTTCAATTGCCCAACATAAGAACTCCACAGAGCATAGCTTGAGTGTCAGCTGTAATGAAGGGACCTCTATTGATGGAGAGAATAATACGGAACCCAGACTAGTCAACCCCCATTAGAAAAATACCAAGAAAAACTCAACAGTAATACTCAACCCCCATAGTTTGCAAGTCTGGTGGAAAAAACAGGAAAAAATATCTAGACGCCCTAACCAAAGTAGAATTTCCACAAACATAAAGACCACGAAAGGTGTGAGCAACAAATATTAGCTCTAGATCACGATGGACTCTGTGACCCATCACTTTATGTGGTAAACCCATAGGCATTCAAAAGAAAATCATGTGAAATATGAAAACCACTTTCAATAGAATGGGGAACCTAATTAATGCATACCAAGAAGAGCAACACAACTAGAGCTCGAAATAATGTGACAAGGCTTGGACCAAGATAAAAAACACCAAAAGTTCTCGAGTTGATACTCAAAACTACACCAACAATCTTCCCCTGTGACCACTTTAACAAGTCACCCAACCATGCCAAACTCAGAGCTACAATCTGGCAACTCATTTTACAAATTACCCACTCAGTGTCCCATACAATCCTCTGCCATGGAATTTTTTACCAACCTCACCTACAAATCCTTCCCTTTTTTTCTCCTATAGCGGATCAAGCTAGTATCCCTTTTCTATAAAAATCCCACACAACCCACTCTCCCAAGTCGACATCAGGTATAAAAACATCAATTGAAGAAAAGATTAATTCACATGCTTAATGGAGGTGTCACTGGAGGCGTGCTCAGACATTCAAGAATGAAAGGGGTCAAAGGATAGTGTCAAAAAGCAACTTAAAAAAAAAATCATTTATTCCATAGGGATTTATACACCATCATAGAAATATTCAAAGATCATTATATAATTAAGATGGAAGCATTTACAACAATGAATACCAGAATACACAACAACACATCATGATAAAATATTAAAGAGGAACATGAACTATAGTCATTCCATACACAACATATACAAAATTAATCCCCACAACTCCTTCTTTATTAACATAAGTGGACCATTACATTATAGATCTAGGAGAGCCCGCAAGGTATTTTAGAAATCATATTAGAGTGAGGCTCAATAACACCAAATTACAATATAAAGGTGAGTACAAAGCTTCGATCTCCAATCTGGAAGCATCTCGGCATATATCAGATCTCTCTCTCTCTCTCTCTTCCAACTCATTTCTTGTAGCCTTTTATAGATTTCCTTCCTTGATCCTACTCGCTTGATTTGGTCCACTTTTTCTTCTCTGGTCCTATTCACTTGATCTAGTCTTCTTTGAAAAATTCTGGTGTTTTGGTCATTATCACCTTGATTCTTTCAAAATTAATAGACATATCCTTCTTTGGTAGCTTTTACGAGTCCCAAGATAGCCACCCTTGACTTCTTCTTGTCATTTCACTTTTCTATTATTGGCTTCTAGTTTGTTTGATCACTTAATTTCCTACTTCTGTTGATCCTCTTCACAACCTTTTCTAGGCCAATACTTAGTCAAAATTGACCAAAAAATGAAGGACCCAATAGGCCCCGACCACAGTTCATTGAGTCACCCTCAAGTGAATCTTCTAGTTGCGTACTTGGTTTTGCTTGTGGTTACTCTACCTCTATAGACACTTAATTTTCCTATTATGTTGCTTCGTCCTCATGTATTTTATCATAGTAGACTTCCAAGTGGTAATCAATGCAATGATCGTATCAACAAATTCAATGGTAGTCTCGGCATTAGGGTGCTAGGACTAGGTGCAAGAATTTTCAGCCGCTCAACATGAGGATCATAATTAATCTTCCTAAGCTATATAAACTGAGACTTAGCTGGTGATTGAAGGTCTCACAATAGAGTCTTAGTTATATGTGAGTCTTCTTCCAACTGATGAATTTTCTTCTCTCGGGCTTCAACTTGACTAAAAGGATATTGTTGCTATTGGAGATTAGTAGTGGTGAGTGTTTGGTCAAACAATTGTTGAGTTTCCTTCCGCAATTGATACAAACTCTAGTTCTTTTAGGAAAGTAGACGGACCCAAACCTGGACTTGGCGAAAAAATTCCTATCAATCATTGGTAACTTGTTGAAGGGTGTCCTAGAAAGAAGAAGCTTGAGAAATCTCAAGAGAAATGTGGTTTTAATACTGGTCCATAAGATATGAGAGTTTTTGACGTAGCTCATCAACAATGCCACACAACTCTCGATTGGAAACAACCAAATCCATATAAGAATCTTCAATAAATTCGCAGTGTTCAACATGCTAACACATGGAAAAATCATTTGGAGTATTAGGTGAAAATTCATTAATGGTTAGCTGCATCTTTTGAAATTTAGAATTGATATCTGCAACTTTTTTCACTAATTTCTCCTTTTCACGGTACAACTACTCTCGCGTTGTAGTAACTACGATGAGTTGTTTCTTCTATTGTTCATAAGTAGAAATGAGTTCAGTTTACTTTGATTCCATAAGGACCACATGGTATTCCAATTGAGTGGTAGAGGCTCTAATGAATTGAAAAAGTTGAGATGACGACCATGCTTGTAGAGGTTGTCCACTAGCAATAGATTTTTTTGAGGTGTCCCTGAGGCAAAGTTTTCGTCTCTTGAATCTATTAATTTTGGAATTCATTGTGAATCCTAGCAATGAAATTTGTAGGTGAAAGGGGGACGATATCTTGTGATTGTTCAGCGAAATACAAAACCTCTTGGTAGTGATTTGGATCTTGAATGAACAAAGAAACCTGAGCTGCTAAAACTCATGCTAGACTTTGCCTGTGATATAGACAAGTCTTTCACAGGTGGTCTAGGAACGAATTCTGTGTCAGCATATTTCTTTGTTTGGGTTGTATCTTTGGGATTTGACTCAACTTCCATGTCAGCGACATCTTTGGTACTGGCTCCCATGTTAATATGGTCAAATATGGTTGTAGAAGGTGAAGCAATTCAAGGTGAGGGATTATGGCAATGGATAGGAGACTGACGAATTGAGTGCACATGTTTCTCTTTAATGATGGTTGTTTGATTAAATGTTCTCGACCTATTTTTTCGTGCATTGAAATCCTAGCGAGGCAATGACCTCATTATGGAAAGTGTTTTCAAAGATATAATAGGGCAATGACCGCATCTTGACTATATTTGGGTTGATATTTTTAGGGTGAATATAAGTATGGCCATGACTTGTACCAAACCATATTTGACTTACATATCTATCCAAAACTGACATGGGTACCATAGGTATCGAATAAGTGACATCAAGCATCTCAGTATCCCAATTTTCAAATTCTTTTTCATTAAAATATTTGTTAGCAGAATAAACAAGGGTTTTCCATGGAGCATAAGCAAGAGAAAGGAATTCATCGTCAGTGACTTCAACAAGTTCTCTACCTTCGGGTGTGCACCATTTCATCATAGAAATGGCAATAGCTAGGTATCCATATATAAAAAAGATTGTTTGATTAAATACATCATCATAGGCTTCAAAGAGATCATTCAAAAGAAAATTGCACCAACTTAATGGTTCCCCTCAATCACAGGCTTCAGAAACATAAATAACATCTAGGGTACACTCTCCTTTGGTGTAATCCCACATAATCATCCCTGCAATGACATGGCATGTAAATTTGATCCAGACATTCTTGGTCATATCAATAATTGTGTCGTGACTTTCACATTGAGTGTCATATTTCCTATATGAATTATCATCACCCTTCTTTTTTCCACGTTTAGAAACACTCTGTAATGCAGAAGAAATGTATGGACCATACGACGAAAACCCTATAAGCATGTAAATATCCTCAACATGAATGAGATATTATTTGTCGAGCCACGATGAATGATTGTGAATTTTTCTAATACGAAATTTGGTAGAACGCATTGCCTCTCCTGTGGTGCCAAAGATAGGAAAATTTCGCAATTTCATCAAAGAAGATCGTTGCAAAGGCTGAAACTTATGTTTTAGCCATAAAGTAGCACCACAACCCGATTTAGCAATAGAATACATGTAAACTTCATATTGCAGAGTTGGTAATGGAAAATGATTAGTCAAATCATTGTCAACTAAGGTGGATTTTTCATATTTTCCCAAAGTATCTTCCATTGGCTCAATATGGGGATCTGAAAAACTAGGAGGAACTACAGGGTGAGAAGGAAGACTCATAGTTAATGAACCATAGTTAATTATTAACAACTGTAAACAATGTGAACATGTCAATGACAATGGCCTTAAGAATCAGGGGAGCTCGATATAGAATCCAAGGTGAAAGACTCCAAGAGACACATAGACACAATGAGGAAATGACAGTGTCACACATGCCATATATATAAAGTGTAGAAAATTCCTTATAGATTCAAAATTTTGATTGTAATATGATAAAACAATTGACTTGAATATACTCTACTCATCAGCGGAAACAATAAATGATCGATGAAATCACGAAGCATACAAGAGAAAGAATTTAATCAACACATTACACAATTATTTCCTGGGGAAATCCATAGCTAAAATTCCCTACCATATGTATATTTAATTAGTTAGAAAATATGAGAAGATTACAATGTTTTGCTCAAGCTTGAGTAACCTCTGCACCATCTCTATCTATCTCACTACTTCCTAATAAACTCTTAGATGAATACAATATGATTTTCTCAACCTTGAGCTCAACCTGCACAAGTATATTCTATCCTCTTCCTAACTTACTTCCTTTGGCCAATACTTAGACAAACATTCAAGCCTCCAAGCTCCTATTTCCTTGTGTTGTTCAATGAGGAATTATGCCCTTATTTAATAGGAATTTTACTCGAGTAGATTGTGCATTTCCTTTAGGCTCTTCCTCTTACAACATGCACCAATTGCACAATTGAGATAATTATACAACTGATAGTACAATGGCCTTGAAGTCCAATCTCAAATGGGTATTTCTAAGATATGAAATGCATGAGTTATTTATGAATGAATCTTTAGTTTACTGGTTGATCATTGCAGATAGCTCCACACTGCACTTCAGGAAGCACCACACTGCACTTCAGGTAGCACCACATTGCACTTTAGGCAGCACCACGCTGCACTTCAGGAAACACCACACTCGACAGCAAGGCAGCACCACATTGCACTTAAAGAAGCACCAAAGTCAACTATAGACATTACCACACTCGACTGTAGGCTACACAACACTATTAGACCTCCCACTAGTTCCTCCATCATTTGGAACTATTTTAATTGACTTTAACTTAGTTAAACTGAATTAATTAATTACAACTCAAAATAAACTCAACTAGGGCTCCTATAATGAAGGGGACACTCTACATGACTCTGGTTAACCCTCATCTTGAATTAACTAAACCAAATAAGTCAAATTAACTTAGTTAACTTGTACAAGTTGTCTTCTGATGTGAAATTAAAATTTTATTCTTACTTTACTTCAAGGACAAAATTAAATTAGGATTTTATTATTGCATTTTCAACACTCCATCTCAACAAGAAAGGGATTATCTTCTACATTTATCCTTCCTCTATGAAACTCAAATTTGCATCTTGGCAATGCATTTTCAAAATATCTACATCTTGTCCCTATGTAGGAATGTACTCCAACAACACTTCTCACTATTGTTGTTAGTACTGCAACATCTGTAACCGAGGAAAAAAAAAATCACTCAATCAATTTGCAACTTTCTATGGGGAAAATTGTGCTACTATTGACTCTAATATTGAGCCTCTCTCTCTATTGTCAACTCTGCACTACACTCCTTAGTATCTGACTAAAATTGATCCTCCTGCCATTGAATATTGTGGGCCCCTATAGAAAGGTAATGATCCATGAGACAAAAACACCTCAATGGACGCTACCCAAAGTTCTGCAACTCTTTGGATTATTGCTTCACAAAGCCCTACCTCACACCAAGAGGTATAAATTCATGAAAAGAGAAATTTTATATACTCATACTGTTATTGTTAATGCTCGGTTGTTGCTTCATCATTGTTGCTACAACTACTGCAATAATGAGTCTGATCTACCCATATCCATAAGTACTAGCTTCCATAGGGTTGCTCCCTTTGAAACTAGACTCCCTTTGAGTCTTGATCTCCCTGTGGGAAATATCCCTGCTCCTCATTCTACCAATTTCTATGATCACAACTCCTTTTTGTGTCATTAAACATTGGTTCACTGATATGCCTACTAGTAGTCTTCTAGATCCATTAAGAAGTCTGCACAGAGGGTCCTTTGGATCTGACTTGAACTAGAGCTCCATTAATCTACAATTCAAAATTCATATAATGTGAATTGTGCTCTGATAGTGATTCCTGCTCTAATACCATGTAGAAATTTCTACAAATCTTGCTCTGGTAACATGTACAAATTTATAAAAATCTAGGTCTGATACCATGTATAAAATTCCTTGTAGATTCAAACTACTCATTTTAATATGCTAAAACAATTAACTTTAATCTACTCTACTTATTAGTAGAAACAATAAACGATCGATTAAATCATGAAGCATACAAGAGAAAGAATTTAATCAACACATTACATAATCATTTCCTAGGGAAATCCACAGCTAAAAACCCATTCTATCTATATATTGCATTAGCTAGAAAATATGAGAAGATTACAATGCTTTGTTCAAGCCTAAGCAACCTCTGCACTATCTCTATTTTTCTCACTACTTCCTAGGAAAGCCTTGGATGAATACAATATGCTCTGCTCAACCTTGAGATCAACCTACACAAGTATTTTCTATCCTTCGTGTGACTGACTAACTTTGGCCAATACTTAACCAAATTTCCAAGCCTCCAAGCTTGTATTTCCTTGTGTTGTTCAATGAGGAATTAGGCCCTTATTTAATAGGAATTTTCCCCCGTTGGATTGTACAATTCCTTTAGGCTATTCATCTGACTGCATGCACCATCTGTAAAACTCAGATAATTATACAACTGATAGCACACTTCTCTTGAATTCCAATCTTAACTAGGTCTTTCTAATATCTGACATGCATGAGTTATTTATGAGTGAATCTTCAATTTACTAGTTGATCAATGCAGGCAACACAACACTGTACTTCAGGTAAGACCACACTGTATTTCAAGTAGCACCACACTGGACTGCAGGCAGCACCACACTACACTTCAGACAACACCACATTGAACTTCAAGAAACACCACAGTCAACTGCAGACATCACCACACTCGACTGTATGTAGTACCACACTACTGGACCGCCCACTAGTGCTTCCATCGGTTGGAACTAGTTTAACTGACTTTAACTCAGTTAAACTTAATTAATTCATTACTATTGCAATGCTTGATAATTAATTATTGAATTAATTAATTAATATTGCAATGCTTGACAATTAGAAGCATCATTATAATGGGATTTATGGTAGAGAGAGTCGTGAAGAAACTAAGAGGATGCACCCAACTATTAGACTTAGAGGTGGGTTGTAACGGTGTATTGTTGAAAGGAGGAAGGGTAACAGTCTAATGTTCACTATGTCTCTAAATTTTAAGTATTGAAGAAGCATTGATTTAGAGTAGTAATTTTAAATAAAACTAAAGCATATTTAAAAATGATGAATCTACTAGAATTGAAATAATTATTTATTCAAAATCTTTAATCTCGAATTGGTTTTGGAGATACCAAAAAATGTTATATCGGTAGACACTTTGGCTTAGACCCTATCTTAGTTGTAACAATTTGCACATCAAATTCAGTACGTAGCCCAGAAGAAAAAGCATCAAATTCGATACATAAGAATTGTCTTGAGGCATCGCATAAGGTGTCCCAGATGGTGATGAGTCCAAACATAGATATGTTACGATGTGTTTGCTTAATTCAATGTAAATATTTTCAATTTTAATGTGAGGGTCACACCATGTTTCAATCACAAATTTTAAGTAATGTTCTATTAGAACTAAGGATTGGTGCTTGCAAGAAAATTTATACATGTTCATGGACTGTTAAATATATGTGTTTTAAGAACTAAGCATGCAAATGTGTTTTTTTTGTTAGGTATGAATGTATTAACATTGGTATGTCTTGAGTATTTTTTTCTCAATAATGTTTTACTAGTTTAGAGGTTGGGAGCTAACTGTTGGCAAGAAACTAGGGTTATGAGACAAGTGAATGTGAGACCAAGAATAAAGGGGATCAAAACCTAGGGGTAAATAGGTTGAAGGAGCATAGGGGTAGGAATAAGGCCCTAACGAAGAGGGGATAATGAAGGAATAAGGCCCTAGGGTAGAGGAGATAGTGAAGAAATAAGGACTTAGGATAACGAAGGAATATGGCACTAGGAAAGAGGGTTTAGGGGTAGCAAAACCCTTAAGTGCTTTTCATGCTACTTTTCATTCTTGGAATACATAAGAATATCATCCAAAAATACTTGGACAAAGTGGTCCAGAAGCTTCTGGAACAAGCCATTCATGAGGCTCATGAACATATTCAGTTCATTAGTCAAACCAAACCTCACTACAATAAACTCATAATGCCTGAAGTGAGTTGCAAAGGTGGTTTGTGGGATGTCACCTTCCATAATCCTTAACTGGTCATATCTAGTTACACAATCTATTTTAAAGAAAACCATTGCCCCTTTCATTTGATCAAATACATCATCTCTCCTAGGTATAGCATACATATTCTTTAATGTCGTAAATAATCACACTCTCAGTGTGGTAACTTGATTCAATGTTGATATTACAGCCTAGTATAAAGGAAATGTGGTAAAAATGTCTTAGATTCATTCTCAAACATAAATAAAATATCTCCCTGTCCAAATGAAGTAATATAATTTTATAACAACTTTAGAGAGATAAAATAATTAAATGTGCAAAAAAAAATTATATACCGACTTTTGCATAGTAGAGAGATGTATAGTTTTAATATTTTTTTAAAATATTTCATTATGAAAATAAAAAAAAAAATGACTTGAATATCCATATTAATTAATTTGTTTCAATATCAATTTCTCTAGAAAATAGATATAAATAAAGAACTAATTAGCATGATTATGGGACCTAACTTATTTAATTATGCTCAAGGTGACATTCCATGAAGATTACTTGATGGAACACCTTAATGTAATAGCTCATTGGAACCGGAATGAGAAGATCTACGGGATGAGATGCTAAGAAGTGACTTCCATTGGCTGGAGAGAGAATGGTGGAAGATTTACCATTTTTCTTCATTAAAAATGACTTTAATTGTTCATTTAATTAAGGAAAAATAATTAATTGGAGGAAAAAGCCCAAAAGTGGCTGAAGTGAAATAAAATAAGATTAAAAGGTTAGTTAAGGTAAAGTCAATGGAGGAGCTTCTAGAATAATAAAATAAGGTGCTTCTATAGGCTTGGGGATCTATCCACCAAATCTATAAAAGAAGAGCCTAAGGAGATGATTTTGAGAAATCTTGGATTTGTGCACTATCTTTGTGATGAGGTTTTGAGAACCAGGTTCTCTACTTAAGCAATAGCCCCAGGACGAAAATCCTAGGGTGATTCAGTGAGAGTCAGCGAGTACCCATCTCTTCCATTAGTGGATCTATTCAAGATTAACAGGTTGTAGTTTATTGATTTTTAGTTTGTTTTCAAGGTGAGATGCAACATATTGTAGATCTACTCGGGGCCATCATCTCAGCCATATTCCTGCTCGTGTAATATCTGATTTACATATTAATAAAATAAGGCTGAGATCTTTTGCATGTTTATATTGTCTATTATTCAGTTGAAAATTCTATTTCCCTTTTTGCCATAAATTTTGTGGTTTAATTTGTGCAAAATGTTTATGGTGTTGACAACTTAGATTTATGAAGCTATTTTATGCAAATTTTATATTTGGGTCATTACAAGTTAGGTATCAAAATTGTAAATGAGGCACTTTTGTTTATGGGACAAGGAATTTGTCTCAACATAACTATTTGACTTCTATGTTTAAAAAAATATACATATTCAATCTCTCTAAATTTAAATTTGTGACATTTTCTAAGAAAACACATACTCTTAATTATTAATTAACTTTCAAATAAATAACTAATTTTAATTATATCTAATATTATAAATATAAACCTATAAAGAAAAACAAATATAATCCTATAGAAAAGACAAATGATACATATCAACTTTAACATGTCCCAACTTAAACAATTTTCAAATAAATAACTAATATTAATTATACTAAAATTATAAATATAAACATATAAAGAAAAACAAATATAATCCTATACAAAAAGACAAATGACATATATCAACTTTAGCATATCCCAACTTGAACAAGGGCAACAAGCAGCGGTAGACCCTGCGGGGTCTGAGAACAATTAATAAAACAGGGAATAACCAAAATGCCAATAAGTTTTGTCTAACATCAATATATTTTATCTTTTTAAACTTAATAGATACATGGTATATATATATATATATAAATGAGAAATGTTCGGAGGAGATAAATGGAATGAAATCTAAAAGTATAATATTTAAGGATAGATAAAGCAGAAGAAAATTTTCAAAATCAATTTTAAGAGCACCCTTTAAACTAATTTTTTAAATAGTTGTGATTTTTACTTTATTGAAACAAAATTATAATTTTTAAATTTTAATCAATTAAAATAAAATATTATTGTTGCAGTGAAAATTCTCATGACTTCAAGTTTATGATTCCTTTTTATTAAAAATTAAAAATCCGTTCGAGAATGTCATTTATATATCAGACATCCGAAACATATTTCAATTTGAAACTTTTCTCTATGTCATAGTCCCACACCGCGTACAGATCGATAATCAACTCCCTCACTATGAAGAGAAATTGACAAAAACATGTTAATTCCAACTATTTTGAAATACAAACCTCATTTCCAATTATTTTGAAGTACAATATTAATCTGTTTTTCCACCTACACCAAAGTTATACAATAACTCTCTGAAATTTAATTACTAAACATATTAATACCAACAAGGGCTAATAAAACAAATCAGAACCAAAACACCACTAAATTTTTATCATCTGTCTTATTAACTCAGTTGTTTAGATAACGTGTCAAAACGGACAACTTGGTAGCCATCTATGTTGAAATATGAGTGCATAAATGGAAAACATAACTCCTTAATATACAGATATATGGGGTACATGCTCGAACTTCAAAAAATACCCTGCCTGTGTTAAGCCCGATAACCATTCCAAAGCATTGAATCTAGTGTAACATGTTGTCACCCTAGACAAAACTATGGTAAAACTTGTCAATCTGTTATGGTTTGTTTTGCATATCTGGTGGATAGATACACGAGGGTCTGTGACCCGTTGCTTCTCTTAACGGAGGAGAGAAACCATGGAAACACCATAATCGCCGAAATCAGAACCCGCAACCCCTCAGAAAACACACGCCTATACCCATCGGAATTTGACACGATATGTTTTCTAGACATGGTGCCATACCCACACACGTGTACAACCACAACACATTAGCCCATCTTCTAACCACTCGTCCAGAGTGGGATGACATTTCCATGCAGATTTACCAAGGGCGCCTCGTAGCGGTTAGTTGAGGGTAGTTGCTTGTCAAGTCGCAAATAATATGGCCATAAATCAGAACAGAGGCTCTGGGCCAGAGCTTCGTAAATATCTCGATCACTCATGAAGAGGAAGAGGAACCCGTATCTGAGATTTTGCACTTATGTTTATACAACTGGATATAATGGAGCTGGAATTGTTCACTTGTATATAATGGAGATGGAATTGTTCACCTATAGATAATATTGATGCCTGGCAAATTAAGAAACTGGCATAGAAGAAGAGGAGAGAAGTTGATTTTCAATATTATTGAACATGGAATTCATTGGGCTGCTAGAAAGGTCTATCACAGGACTATCATATGATGTTGTTATTGTGGTTGATATGGATAAAGAGGAAGATAGGGTTCCAGACTCAGTGCCAGATTTAGATATTTGGGCAACTTGCAGTTGCCATTGTCTTCGTTTTGTTTAGGATTTTCTGTTTTGGAACTAGTACAGCACACTGGCCTCGCCAACTTGTCTAAACTCTTACAATTGAGTTCTCATTCTTTTTATTTTATCTCTTGGAGGGTTTACGATGCCATGATTAAATCTGTTTTTCAAGATATGGATTTGCTCCCATCTGCACTTTGCTTTCGGCTGGCTCCTCTCCTCCAGCTCATAATCATGTGATGATACATGTCTTGCATGGAGGTTATAATGAAAATTAATACCAGGGCTCTAACCGGATACTTGCAGTAAAAGAGAACTCTAATCGGACATAATTGCAATTAGTACCAGCACTCTATGGTTATTTCCAGGCATTATGTCTTCAGTTGCGCCTTTCAAAATTTTAAACCTCTGTTGCTATTATTAAAAAATCATGATTACTGAAACAATCTCTTTGCTATTGTGAAAAGATTATGATTACTGAAACAATCGCTGCATTTGACATCTAAATACTGGTTAAATCACATTATATCTATCAGTCTGTCTAAATAGGAACGAGAAAAATTAGATATTATTTGTCCACGTAAAAATATGAATGGAACCACAATATGTTAATGCATTTAACTGTGGAAGAAGGGCATTCTATTTATTTATGCAACTAAATTAGGTGCATCAAGATTCCTCCATATTCTCCCTGTAAAACATTCTCATTTTATTACTATTGGTACCTCACAAGTTTTTGGTGCCTCAGAAACAATGGTTTGTTGAATGTGTCAAGTATAAGAAATCAACTCTCTCCTTGCGCCCTGTTTCAATTAAATCATTTGATCATTAATTGCTATGTTTCAATTAAATCATTTGGTCATTAATTGATATAAAAGATTAAATGATTTGGTCATTAATTGCGCTATAAAAGAGGAATTCCAGTTTTCTTTTGACCGTTTAAGCTGTGTGGCTAGCCATTCAGCCCTTGTTTTTCAGTTGATGTTATGTGATAGAGATATTTACCTTCACTTGCAGCCTCATAGAGAATATATGAAGATTCGTCGACTGTTCGATAAAGATAGTCATAAATTGGCATGAAAACGCTGAATTTGGTACGCACATGAGAATGATGAAGAGAATGAAACCTGCAAAAGCATTTTTCTTCTTAGAATCTAAAGGAAAAAAGGAAAACGAAGTGGTAGCTAATCGATAAAGAGAATAAACCTGCAAAAACATTTTTCTTCTTAGAATCTAAAGGGAAAAAAAAGAAAATGATGTGGTAGCTAATCAAACAACTATAGAAGCAATATTGGTGAGATCTAGAGATAGATGAGCCATGTAAAAGATAGATGAGACATGGAAAATATTGTTGCATACATGATATGTTCTGCAAATATATGCACCACAACTGAACAAAGATCTCCCACACCTGAACAAAGCTTTTCTGCCCTCACCTTTATAATTAAGCATGAAGCCCCTGATCAATGTCTGTGAAGGAAACAATCAGCTCTCCAAGCGAACATCCATATGTAGAACCGATTGAAATTATGAGTATGAAGGGGCTGAACGACATTACTCACCAAGAAAGGTTGGTTGGCAAGTTTACAATAGTTGTTGCCATTGGACAAAAGCAACTATAGAAAAAAAATGGTGGCAGTCGTTGCATGTGGAAAACTATTCGTAAAGTGTAAATGTATTACCCATACCACAAACATTTAATGTGTTGGAGTAATGCTAACTCCAAACTAACATTACTTCAAGTTTAGGTGAAACTGAAAGAAATTAAAAACTTATATCTTAAGTTTTAATGATTTATATATCAGTTTCAGTGAAATTGAAAACTTGTATCTTAAGACTTGTATCTTAAGTTTTAATGGTTGATATATCCTTAATGAAAATAAAACCCGGAAACTTAAACTTGGTTAAAATTTCATTAAATTGATATTATCAATATAAAACTTTAATTAAATTGTGATAAAGACTAATTTTTTTTGATAAAAAATAGTCTAATGAAATTTCATTAAATTGATATTATCAATATAAAACTTTAATTAAATTGTGATAAAGACTAAATTTTTTTGATAAAAAATAGTCTAATGGTTGGTCAACGACCGATCGATCCTATAGTACTAATTAAATTGTGATAGTGCTAATTAAATTGTGATAAAAACTAAATTTTTTTTGATAATCGATCGATCCTATAGTGCTGCAAGGCAAGAGACTAATAACACTTCCATGGTATTTACCCTTAACAGAGTGATTATCCTCCTCTTTACATAGGTCCATGGTTGTTATCCTTACCCAAATGATTATCTTACTTGAAGGATTGAAGGATTGTAATTTTGTGGTATGTTACAAAGTTTGTAAAATATATTTAGTTAATCCTAAGAAATATAGCTTACCTATTAGGTTGATTCACTATAGAGATGTGAATGGTGAGTTTTACTGTATTATCTAACATATTTTTCCGGTATGAATGTCATTATTATACTTCGAAAAAGCTTCATGAAAAAGTTTCCTGTATTTTTAATAAATCGATTATATGATTTAGTTGAGTGCTGTAAAGTGTGTAAAATGCATTTAGATAATCGTAAAGAAATATCAATTTATTTTGTAGTTAGTGTATGCATTTTTTTGCTAACTTGGTTCGTTATAGAAATGTGAACATCCAAATTCTAATGCATTACTTAAAATATTTTTAAGTAATTGGGATATTAGAAATATTTTATATTGGTATAAAATTATTTTTACATAATTTGGATATTAAAAATATGTTATATTAGTATGAAAGTGGGGATTTTGAATGATATACTGAAAAAACAATTTAGAAATAAAATAGAAAACAAAATAATAATAACACAAAATAATAATAAAATAATTGTAATATTAATAAATTTTTATTAATAATAAATAAAAGAATAAAATTTTATAAGAAGTACTTATGATAATATTTTACTAATGAGTAATCAAGAAGCTATTTACTTTCGTTGAATCTTTTAATTCCTTAGCGTATGTTGTTTGCAAGTTTGTTGGATAAGTAGTAGTTAAGTAAATATTTTTTTATGTGATATGTTAAAAATTGCAATTTTATACATGTTTAATATTATTTTAATTTTTTAAAAGATGATGTTGTATGTGAAAGTAAATATTCTTTTATGCGATAGGTTAGCAATTGCAATTTTGTACATGTTTAATATTATTTAACAAATTTATTTTATGGCATGATTTGATATATTCAAACTGTAAAGTCACAATTTTTTTTTAAATTTGTTTTAATAAAAACAAATGGTTTATATTTTAATATTAATTAGAAAAATATTGTTTAATTGGTTGAAGGCATAGTTGTTGTATTTAAGGGCATGTTTTAATGAAAACATTTCTTTTTTTAATATTATTTACAAAATTTATGTTTAACTAGTTTCATGCATGCTCCTTGTTTATTAAAAAAAAAGAGTTTTTACTACCATTTTTTTTAAATAAAGTGTTGCTATAATTAGAATTTAAAAATTGCTTATTTTAGATGTTTTTTTCTTTAATTATTTTATTTATAATTAAAAATTCAAATGAGTTCTTTTCAATAATGTAGACATATATTATATTTTTATTTGTTTGAAATATCAATTTCATTATAATTGATTTTTTCTTTTTTAGTTAAAATGTATTGATTATTGTATTTGTTATAGGTATAGTATTAATTATTTGATTCTTTTGTAATTGAGTATTGTTTTGTCTTTTATAAAAAAAATTGCATCTTTTCCACAATTTAACATTGTGCATTGAATGAAAAAAGATTTTTTCAAGAGCTAGTCACCGCTCTGCAACTGATCCTCTGCGACTGAGGCTGTTGCCTCGGCCCTGTGTGTCACGCCCCCAATTATTTTTTCGTTTAATTGAGCGGGTGCGGCACCGCCTAAGTTAATAACTTGTTCACCGTTAGTTAACTTTACGAACTACACCTTCAACAATTCATAATAACATGAATTCATATTATTAATGTGCGGAAACCATTAACAATATACAATAATAAAATCAACTCAGCAATAATAATAATAATCAATCTTTTTATTATATATGCAAAGTTACATGACCGGGAGCCGCGGTCAACTGGCGTTCCATAAACGGGAGGGCGCCTGCCCGTGCAAGAGCGCACGGCGGTCTGCCAAGACTCCACCAAAATACAACTTTACAATATACAACATACACCTCTTGTGTCGTTGGGCGGGCGGGTGCACCCGTGCACGAACCCACCGCTGAACCATAACACACAACAAGATATATTACTGTGTGGTGGCGACCGATCGCACCACACAACCGACTCACACCCGGAACAATGCCCGACTCGGCGGGCTCATCCAACCGTTCGTCGTTTTACCCCTACACCCTTCTTTTCTGCGCACTCTTCCACCCTACCGTGTATGCTTAGTACCTATGCCCGACTCGGCGGGCTCATACCCGAGCTGCGGTAGAATATCTCTGCGCCTTTACCCTTGTGCGCACACCTTGTGCGATGAAGAGAGAAGGTTGTTCGATGCCCAAATGATCATGCGATCCTCCAAGTTTATATGCGCTCCATGGTGGTTGCCTTCCCATCTGGCCGACCTCCAAAACACATAACCTTTTGCCCACCAACTGCTCCATCCATCGTCGGCTCGCCCAACATATGGTTCGCTCCTTGGTCGGCTTGAATACATAAGTGAACCGCATGTCCACCATATAAATATGCGAGTGCCTCTCCATAACCGCGCGCATATGTGGATGCCTTCGTCGTTTATGGAGTGCCTGCGTTTATACTTAGTCATTTTTCACGGTTGGAGGGAGCGCGCGCCTTCGAACGAACCCGTGAGGCGTTACATTCTCCCCCACTGCAAATCGTTTTCGTCCTCGACAACATACCATCTCGGTAACCATCTACCAAGATCATCATTGCCCATGATGTCAACTCCTCCACATACTGCAATCATCATCGCAACATATGTAAAACCACATCTCCACCATGTCTCATCTGTCACTAAGACCACATACTAAGGTATGTCATATATCAGATGTCCACGATCATCAACCACCCTGTCACAATCTCCTCATGCTGCTCTCCACCATGGAAGGTTGATCCCTCCAATTGAAGCTACATGTCCACTGCAACAATGTGTCAAACTCCATGATGTCATCACCACCATGTGCAAACTGCCCATGATACGTCAACAAGTGCTAACACACCTCAACCATGTGCCAACATCTCATCTCAACAATATGTCATCTATCGGAAGTCATCTCAATCCATGATCATCAGCCACCATGTCATCATCTCTACATGCTGCTCCATTGTGGAAGGCTGGTCCCTCCATCTCAAGCTGCTTGCTCACTGCAACATATCGTGTCGACCTCATCATGTATCGTCCTCATGTGAACTACTGCCATGATACTCCAACACAATGCTAACATATCTCTGCACACTGTTAACCCCCATGTCTGAACTAGTTGGGTAGCTAATCCAACCGTCACGCCCAAACCATGAGAATGCACATCCTCATGCCACCATCAGTCGTTCCTCAAAGCATCCTGTCACATCCTGAACTCGATCAAGAATCCATCCATATAAGTAAACCATGCTCAGGTCCATGAAGTAGTCCTCATCTCAACTGCAACATGTCATCCATGATGTTTGGTGTCAATGTGCTACACGAAGTTAGCCACATCTACTCCAACATCATCCATATGTGTGCCTCCTCCATATGAAGAGACCATCTCATCAAACTCCAACTCTCGGTATGCCACATCCAAGTCCATGAAGCTACCCCCATCATATTTGCAATGTGTCTGTTATCACTGAAAAGTCTGTTGCCAAAAAAAAAAAAAAAAAAAAAATTAGCCTAGCTTAAAGTTAGGGTGTTTTCGCAGCGCATAAATCCGTTAGCAGTTTCGCAGCGCCATCTGTTTTAGTGATTTCGTAGCGAAAACACTGACCTTGCACTGGCTGCGCTGCGAAATTGGGAAATGACAGATATTTAAAGTGAATTGATGGAAACACTGCAGGAAACGAGGTTTGTCAAGCTGTTATATGTGGGCTTGTACTCCATTGAAGGGGAACATTCCAGTGGTAATTTTGCTTTGCGCTCACAGCTGTTGTGGCAGGTTCTCATGATCACCAACGAAGGTCCATCAAAACTCTGTTTCATACTCAAGTCTCAAAACCGTGGTCCTTTTTGAAATCAATGCTCGATCAGAATCGGTTATGAGAAGGCTTCTGTTATTCCAAGTTATCATTGCCTTGTGTCAGTTGAAGGGTTTTACGAGTGGAAAAAGGATGGAGACCATTCTATATACATTTTCAAGATAAATGAACAAAGGATTTCCACTGTTAATGACATGTTCGCGTACAGAGAAGGATTTTAATGAATGTTTGACTCAGTGGAAGGAATCTGGGCTGCAGTTTGATGGTACAGTCTGTGTTTTATCATCTCGTTCAGCACAAGAGGAGCTGATTGAAAGATGTTTTTCGTTTTGCAATGGGAAACTCAATATGTTGATTAATAATGTCGGTACAAATATGAGGATTTCTCATTTCTTATGTCTACCAACTTTGAATCAGCTTATCATATATCTCAGCTGTCATCAAAAAAGGGGAAGCATTGTTTTCATTTCATCGGTTGTTGGTGTTGTAGCTATTCTCTGGTACCATATATGCAGCCAGCAAAGGAGCAATGAGCCAACTCACAAAAAAATCTTGCATGTGAGTGGACAAGTGACAACATACGTGTTAACTGTGTGGCACCATGGCATACCAAGACATCACTCGTGGAGAAGTTCTTGGAAGACAAAGAGTTTGTGTTACTTGATCGTACTCCTTTAAAGCGTCTTGCTGAGCCTCATGAAGTTTCATCCCTCGTAGCTTTTCTTTGCCTACCTGCAGCTCTTTATGACACATGGCCTCTACTACAGCGCGCTGGATTTTGGGATTATGTTCGTGGAATTGCTGGGTGTTATAGATCATTCCGTTCATGCGCAAATGGAGGAAGACAAATTTGAACCATCGACACAAGATATCTCAACTCTCTCTTTTTCGCCTCTGATTTGCGTTGTTGGGACTGTTTTGCCGGAATTTATCAAGCGGGGACAAAGGCATGATGGATATACAGAAAAGAAGAATGCGGCTTCTGCTGTTCATGGCAGGCATCGTAATTCTTAGCATGACAACTGAAAATTGCAGGCAGCTCGTGGGAGAAGAAACTTCTTCAAAGAGTGGAAAGTTTTCATGGATTAATCGCTTTGACATAGGCTCTGGAATACTTTTGTCATGCAAGCGAAAGCGACTAGGCACAAGCAATGGTAATGTTATTTCATTTTCCAGATTTATTTGTGCAGCCAAAATGGCCTCTTGTGCATGGCCAGCCATTTACCCTATTTCCAAATTGAAAAGGAACTCTACTGAAAATTCTACAAAAATTAACAAGAAGTTTCGGCCCAGACAATTTGAGTATCATCCATTTGATGCTAGTTTGATGGTCTTCGAGACTTTGGATGGGGAAGTGGTTGTGATCAACCATGAAAGTGGTAAAATTGTCGGCCATGTTCAGTCAGTTGGAGCAAATCATAGTATTCTTGGTCTCTGTTGGTTCAACAAGGACCCTTCCAAGCTTATTGCTGGCTCTGACAATGGCACATTACAACTGTATGATGTGAACCGAATGCGCTCAACTGTTCTTCCTTCCAGATATGGTGCAGGCAGCAGCAGTAGAAACCCTGCCACTTACACATATGAAGAGTTTGAGAAATTAACATCTGTCCATATTAATGCAACAGATAATTATTTCCTTGCTAGTGGATATTCAAAACATGTTGCTCTGTATGATGTGTGCAGTGGAAAACGGTTACAGGTTTTCGAAGATCTCCACCGTGAACATATAAATGTGGTAAAGTTTGCTCATCATTCCCCATACTTGTTTGCGACTTCATCATTTGATCAGGAAATCAAAACGTGGGACTTACGACAAAAGCCTACACATCCTTTGTATACAACGACCAGCTTAAGAGGGAATGTGATGGTGTGCTTTTCTCGTGATGACCATTATATCCTTTCCTCAGCTGTGGATAATGAGGTCAAGCAACACTTAGCTGTGGATGGAAGGTTACATATGAAATTTGACATTACTCCTACAGGAAGTGTTCAGAACTATACTCGGTCATATTATATGAATGGGAGGGATTACATTATTAGTGGGAGTTGTGAGAAAAAAGTTGTTCGTATATGCTGTGCTCAGACATGATCTTGGCAAAGGTGGCCATGAATTGAGTAAGAGCACAGGAAATGCTGGTGGCAGACTTGCTTGTGGTGTTGTCGGTCTTCAAGGATGAATATGAGTAGTTGGTTATTTATAGGCTGGTTCAAATGGTGAACCGTGAAGCCTAGCAAACAACAGCTATTCAATTTTGTGAGGAGGTTAGAGGAAGACTGTGTTTTTTAAATCACACAGCAGTTTCGTAGCGCGCTACGAAACTGCTGTAGATGACTGTTTTATGAGAAAAAATGAAATTGATGCTGAGGTCAGCAAATCTTGAAAAGGATGACTCGAGGCAAGTAAGGTGACTATTCAAAACTATCCTAGCTGTTCAGAAGATGACAGATGTGCATTGCAAAAAGGTGAAATGTTTTGTTTCCAGCTAAAGTCTCGTTAAAGGTACTTTATGACCGAATTATTAGGGTTTTGGTTTTAGTCTTCGGTGATCCGGTTTGTACACCTGTTCAGCTCATAAGGCTTCTAGCTCATTTGAAAGGTGTGGTGATATGCATTGTTTGGGAAGAATTAAAGAGCAGAGGACATGTTTTTAAAGTGA
This sequence comes from Pinus tabuliformis, assembly GCA_031772625.1. Lineage (NCBI taxonomy): Eukaryota > Viridiplantae > Streptophyta > Pinopsida > Pinales > Pinaceae > Pinus > Pinus tabuliformis. The sequence goes on along the minus strand of CM062812.1, from coordinate 500,110,493 downwards.
TGAAGAGTGATGGGAGACAGAGGCCGTGAAAACAGAGCACCTCCCTTGGTTAATTAATGAAGCCATCTACGTGACTGGAATCCAAGGCCAGCTCATTCAGTGTGTTCTCCTTCAAGATACCTCAACCGAAATAGAAAGAGGACATGTGGCAGCATTCACAAAAGCATCATGCATACGAGGAGATAGAGTTGGATTTTCAATGTAATTAGGACTCTATGTATTTATAGCACAATACCTTATGTATTTAATAAGTTTGTTTAGAAATAGATAAGGTTAATTAATGGTAGATCATCGAGCTCTCCCCTCATGCTTGTTGAGGAGACTCAAGGTAGTTTTAGTTTTGGTTTTTCTATATATAGTGAAAACTCTGATGTAATAGGGGTTGGGAGATTTATGAAAAAACAGAGTTTCATTTTGGCTGATGTAAAAGACTTATTACAGTAATAGAAAAACAGCTGTTGTTTCTTCTCAAGATTCTCAATAGATCATATTGTTCAAATGTATGGTGGTTTATTCTCTTAGTGTTCTTTTTACAGTATTGTTACAGCATAATCACTCAGAATTCATGTTTAATGCTCTGACTTCCTGTATGCTTGGCAATCTGTGGTTTATGTAAAGTATGTTTGAACATCTGATGTAAAGAGCCTTGACTTCCATGAAAAGACAGTGCTTTTGTTTACTGAAATGGGTGAGACTCCATAAGCCCAATGAAGACTAATTTGATATTTGTCCAACCATCTTATTTTTCATGTGTTGTTTAAAGAGTTAGCCATCTTTTCTTGCCCTTAATGCATATCAAAAATCTGTGAGAGAGCCCTCTCTGACTAAGGAGGCTAAACCTTAGTCTAAAGCCTGGTCTGAAACAGTTTCATGAGATCTTGCTAAGTAGCAGCCCTTAGTACACGATTTTGTGATAACAGTGTCAACCCTCAAGTCTCCATAGAAACAAGTATACACCTACCTCATCTATCCATGTGCTGCCCATGATCATAGATCAATCAGCTCCCATGTGTCAAAAGGTAGCTGAGTCTCGGCTCAACTCATGCCCAAGTGTTGCCACCAAGGCATCATCATCATCGTAACTCCATCACTCCAAAGTGTCTCATATCGATCCTCCACATCAAGTCACTCTCTCAAGTCACACCTATGCATGTACTTGAAAGTATGCACCTGCATCAAAGTCCCTGACCTCAGCTCCTCAATGCATCAGATCCTCCAAGTCCACCATGTATGAAGTCTCTAAAATACACAACAATCTCATGTCATCGTGAGCTCCATAAACCATCCCCAACCAATATCTCAGCAAGCATACAAGTCTCGGCCCAAAGGTCTCTGCAAGATGCCTCAGCTCTCCATGTAGTAGGAACGCTCCATAATCTACTCATAACTCCATCCAAGTCCATGGTCTTGTTGCACAAGAGTGTACAACCTCTCCATCGGCTCATAAGTGATAAGTCCCCATGTCACATCAGCAAATCCATCTGCACAACATTCCTACCTTGGCACTCCTCATTGGATGCCCATAAGTGACACCTCTACAAGTGCTCCACATAATGTCCCTGCATAAGACTGCCATGCTCCATGTCTCCAACCTGATGTCCATGACTATGTTGTCCATGTAGTCCAATCAAGTAGACCCATCACAACAGTCGGTCATCCTCATCCAAGTCTGAAATCTTCGGTCTAGTGAACTCGGTCACCCAACCATATCATCATCATAAGTCCCTTCCATCATAGCTCCCCCACTGAAGGTTCCACCAAGACTACCTCTTGGTCTCGGCCATGAGAAGTCCACCCAAGCAACTCAAGTGTGTGCCCTCCAATCTGTCCATGAGTCATGCCGGGCACTTAGCCAAAGTGGCTAAAGCATGACCCAATCATCCACAACGATCATCAAGTTCCACCCTTGTCACGGGCCCTTGCACCTTTCATCACAAGGTCACAAGCAACCCCAACAAGTCCTGCAACAATCGACAATCCTTGCTTCTCCATACAAGGTCTCATCATAGACATCCATGGTAAGATCCTCCCTAGCATTGGCAAACTTGCTTTGCCCTTCCCTGCATATGGTCCATCCACCAAATGCCCAAATGAAACACTAGTATCAATACTTACTTCATCATCGTGAGGCTCTTCCTCATTCATCCATGTCCACAAACTGCACGATCCTGGTTCAACTCGATCATCCTCAAGTTCATCTTCCATCATGGTCATGTCTGCAACATTTCCAATCATCATCACTTCCTCTTCCTTGATAGCACAATCTGCAACTTCACCTTGCTCCATTGCCCAACCAAGTTGAAGAAGTTCTCCTTCAACATTCCTTTCCAAGACTTCAAGCTTATCTCGGATCCGAGGATTCTCTTCCTTCAACCTCTTCAACCTATATAAGGTAAGAAAGAGCTTCCCTTCACCTTCTCCCAAACTTGCCATGCCTTGTACTTTGTCTTCCCCGGTTCCTACTTCGCTTGGTCTACAGACGCCCAAACCGTGTATACCTGCCCACACGCAGTCCCACTTGCCTACCTGACAAGTGCCCAAATCGTATGACCAGCACGTAGTACCGCTTGCCCAACTCTACGACACCTGGTTCCGACCTTTACCAGCTTCACCAAGTTCCTTGCAACCATGAACCAGCCCTTGTTCCACTTGTATGTGAGACTAGCTTCCTTCACCTGCAAGTACCTGCTTCCACTGTCACGAGCAACCTTGCTCAAATATCAACTGTCATCAACTTCCAAGTGTACACACACTTGCTTCACCCAGCTTCCTGCAAGACTTCTCCAAGTCTTCAGACCTGCTCTGCTTCAAACCTTCACGAGCAAACCTTGCTCTGATACCAACTGACACGCCCCCAATTCTTTTTTCATTTAATTGAGCGGGTGCGGCACCGCCTAAGTTAATAACTTGTTCACTGTTAGTTAACTTTACGAACTACGCCTTCAACAATTCATAATAACATGAATTAATATTATTAATGTGCGAAAACCATTAACAATATACAATAATAAAATCAACTCAGTAATAATAATAATAATCAATCTTTTTATTATATATGCAAAGTTACATGACCGGGAGCTGCGCTCAACCGGCGTTCCATAAACGGAAGGGCGCCCGCCCGTGCAAGAGCGCACGGCGGTCTGCCAAGACTCCACCAAAATACAACTTTACAAATACAACATACACCTCTTCTGTCGTTGGGCAGGCAGGCGCACCCGTGCACGAACCCACCGCCGAACCACAACACACAACAAGATATATTACCGTGTGGTGGCGACCGACCACACACACACACAACCGACTCACACCCGGAACAATGCCCGACTCGGCGAGCTCATCCAACCGTTCGTCGTTTAACCCCTACGCCCTTCTTTTCTGCGCACTCTTCCACCCTACCGTGTATGCTTAGTACCTATGCCCGACTCGGCGGGCTCATACCCGAGCTGCGGTAGAATATCTCTGCACCTTTACCCTTGTGCGCACACCTTGTGTGATGAAGAGCGAAGGTTGTTCGATGCCCAAATGATCATGCGATCCTCCAAGTTTATATGCGCTCCATGGTGGTTGCCTTCCCATCTGGCCGACCTCCAAAATGCATAACCTTTCGCCCACCAACCACTCCATCCATCGTCGGCTCGCCCAACATATGGTTCGTTGCTTGCTCGGCTTGAATACATAAGTGAACCGCCTGTCCACCATATAAATATGCAAGTGCCTCTCCATAACCGCCCGCATATGTGGATGCCTTCGTCGTTTATGGAGCGCCTGCGTTTATACTTAGTCATTTTTCACGGTTGGAGGGAGCGCGTGCCTTCGCACGAACCTGCGAGGCGTTACAGTGTGGCTACTTTAGAGGGCTCTCTTTTCCTGAGCGACACTTTGATCCTGCGTGGCGCTTTGGCCGTCTGCTCTTGCTTTACAGGGGTATCTTTTCTGGGTTGGCTTGAAGGAACATGTTCGCTCGGGTGTGCTCATTTTGATCGAGCTAAGGCATTGCTTCAATGGAGCCACCACCGCCTACCCTTTCTGATACTGAGGCTTTTCTTAAACTTTTGGATTCACTCCCAAAGAAGAAAGCGACCGAGGCTGCGAAGTTTGTGAAGCGTTTGGATGACATCCCTGAGATTTCACTCCCTCTTGAGGGTCCGATTTAGGTCGCCCTTTCTTTGGCTGAGTGTGCTTTGTTTCGACAGTTCACTAGACTCTGGCTCTCCCCCAAAACCATAGAGAGCTGGGTCACAAGGAACTGGGCACCACTGATTAAAAGCAGAGTCACCTCGTATTTTCTAGGGAAGGGATTCTTTCTATTTGAATTCTCTTAAAAGGATGATAAGGATTTGATATTCCACAACGGTCATTATTTAACCGGCCCCCAGTGGTTGTATCTCAATAAGTGGATCCCTGATTTTAACCCAGTGGTTGACGTCCCCAAAGCCGTCCCTGTGTGGGTTAGGTTGCCCAACCTGCCAGTGCATTGTTGGAAGAAGAAGAAGGTGAAATAGGGGATTCACAAACCTCGGATAGAAGATCATTGAGAGGCCAAAAATCTTCCCGTGAGAAAAGAGAACAAGAGACTTATAAAGACAAACTCCAAGGAAGTCAACCAACCCTCGAGAAACTCTTGTCAAAAACTCTAAATACGACCAGAAATCAGTCCCAGAGCTCTAAAGGAGCTCTCCATTCAGAAAGCAAGTGATGAAGATTGTCTCCTGGAATTGTAGGGGTATGGGGAGTAGAATAAAAGAAGAAGCCATCAAAAGCATGATAAGATCTGAATCCCCTGATATACTCCTCATCCAGGAGACTAAAGTGGAGGACAAGGCCTTCCTCCATATCAGCAAAAAATTGTGGAAGAGAAGTGAAGGACAAGCTGTTTCAACTCGTGGTGCCTTAGGAGGCCTGGGCACCCTTTGGAACGCAAACAAGTTCTCAATGATCAAAGAGGTCGCCAACACCCATTAACTGTTCTCTAAGCTGCAACACGTTGATTCAGATGAGACCCTCTGTCTCTTCAATGTGTATGTTCCAGTCAGCGTAGGAGAGAAAAAGACGTGCTGGGATTCTATTAGAAGTTTGACAGATTCTGAAGATTTAGCGAGCATCATCATTGCAGGGGACCTAAATCTCACCTTATCTGTGGTTGAAAAGTGTGGAGGAAGCATTGTAAGGGATCCGGCACGAGAATGGGTTGAGGACCTGCTTCAGGATTGGGACATGATCGACATTAAACCTTCGTTGGGCAAGTACACTTGGTCCAATAAAAGACTCAGTCCGGGACATATTGCTGCAAGGTTAGATAGATTTCTTGTTCTAACTACTTTTCTTCTTCTTCGTTTAGAGTCTAGAATGCATATTCTCCCTTGTAGTGTCTCCGATCATAGACCCATCAAACTTGATCTTCTGGCCCATATGGATCAAGGTCCTATCCCTTTTAAATTTAGTTCCCTTTGGGTTAAGGAACAACCATTTATGCAATTAGTAAAAGAAACTTGGAAGCAACCAGTCAACGGCTCTGCCTTCTTTTTCTGGGAGGAAAAACTCAAGAGAGTGAAAGCTGCAATGAAAAATTGGGTAAAATTCCTTCCTAGCCCAGCAGTGGAAAGGAAAAAGATCCAAGAATGCCTCAAGATCCATCATTTGAAATTGGAAAATGAAGAGATCACAAAAGAAATTCTAGACAAGGAGGCTGAACTTCAGCGAAAACTTCTCAAGGCAAGCTTGGCCGAGGAAGAGTATTGGAGGATTAAATCTCATAGGCTTTGGCTCAAGGCAGGAGATAGGAACTCATCCTTCTTTCACAAGCAAGCGCAAGCCTGAAAAAGCTTCAATTCCATCTCAGAAATCAAGGAAGAGAACATCAAACACAAAGATATAAAAAGCATAAAAAATGTTGCTTTCCTTCACTTCAAAAATTTGTATAGCGAAAAAGAGGGTCTCAGGCACATTTCAAATTTACTGAATGGGGTGCCATCTCTGATTTCTGCCAGAAACAATCAGTTTTTGGAAGCATAAGCCAGTAATAATAAAATAAAAACCGCCCTCTTTACAATGGAGCCAGATAAGGCCCCCGGCCTAGATGGATTTACTACCAGATTCTTGCAGAATTGTTGGCAGATCGTGGAAAAAGATTTATGTGGAATGGTTCGAAAATCTCAAGCTTGTCAGAAAATTGGGGGAAGCACCAATTCGGCTTTCCTGGCCCTTATCCCTAAGGAAAAAGGCACCAATTCCTTCACCAGATTTCATCCTATCTCCCTTTGCAATATAGGCTTCAAGCTGATAACAAAACTGATCGCAAACAGACTAAAAACCATCCTACCAGACATTATTCTTGAGAATCACAGAGGTTTTATTCAGGGAAGACAGATTGTGGACAATTTTATCCTGGTCCAAGAGGCGATCCACTCAAGCTTGACCCGGAAAGAGAAAGGAATGGTTATCAAGTTAGATATTGAAAGTGCTTTTGATAGGGTGAGACATAGATTTCTATTGGATGGCCTGCAGAAATTTGGTTTTGGCCTCAAATTTATCAACTGGATCAAGGCTTGTATTAGTGAGCCCTGGATTTCCCCTTTGGTCAATGGGAGGGCTACTGATTTTTTCAAAGCCTCTAGAGGGATGAGGCAAGGGTGTACTCTCTCCCTCTTGCTCTTTGTCCTCCAAGCTTCTGTTCTCAACTTCCTTTTGAATAAAAAGCAGACTGATCAAGAAATAATGGGGTTGAATATTGCAAGAGGTGTCAAAAACATAAACCATGTGCTGTTCACGAATGATTCTCTCTTTTTGGGTGCAGCCTCCTTGCCCTTGGCTAAAATATTTAAAGATGTGGTGGATGCCTATTGTGAAGACTCTGGAAGTATCCTTAACAAAGGAAAATGTCATATATACTGCTGGAATTCTACTGCCAGATCGCTCCAAGCCATCTCCACCTGTTTCAGCTTCGCAGCCTCCTCCTCATGGTCATCCTTCAGGTATTTGGAACTTCCTTTTTTCCAAAAAAGGGCCCTCAGCAGAGACTGGCTGCCTCTGTTGGAAAAGTTTAAGTCCGGAATCCACTCTTGGGGCTTCAATTGGCTCAATCTGGCTGGAGATGCAGTGCTTATAAAAGCTATCTTGAATAGCCTTCCCATTTATTAGTCTGCAGTTATGATGGCTCCTATTGGTATCGTGAATTCAGGAATACATAAGGAATTTCTTTTGGAAAGGTGGTAAAGCAAATGAGAAGAAAATCCCTCTATTAAGCTGGGATACAATCTCCTTGCCCAAAATGGAAGGTGGTTTGAACTTCAAGAATATTAGTAAGAAAAATATCGCATTGGGTGAAAAACTGTTATGGAGGATAATTGCCCCAAATCCGAGTTGGGCTCAGCTACCGTTGTGGAGAAAATATTTCCGTGGGCAGAGAACACGTTGTCTAGACAATACCAATACAATCTCGGGAATGATGATCCACAAACTGTGCGCAAAAGCTTCCTCCTTAATTAATCTCCATAAGCACTGGATCCCTGGAAATGGCAAGTGCATTAAAATATGGGATGATCATATTATGTGTTGTGATCCCCTAGCTGATGATCGCTCTCTAGTTTTGTTGAAAGATTGGATGGACATAGCAGGTTTTAAAATCTGTGGGACATATCGCATTGGGAGAATGGTGATTGGCAGAGTTGGGAAAATTTAGAGGTTCCCAAGAACCTTTCCAAAGATTACGCTATCTTTCTATCCCTCTTAAAAGGCAAAGCCCTAACGAACAGAAGAAAATCAGACACTCGGGGATGGGGTCTGATCCCTGGGCGCTACTTAGTTTCGCAGTGTTATAAGAAGATCACTCTGCATCCTCATGTTCCTCCTAATCCGAAGCCCTGGTAGGGGATCTGGTCTCAGACAATGATCCCTAAAATCTACTATTTCTGTTGGCTTCTTTGCCATCAGATAATATTAACCGACGACAGGCTTTGGAAAAGAGGCTATATGGGGCCCTCCCGTTGCTCGCTTTGTGGGGAAGATGAAGAAAATGCCTCCCATTTGATGCTCTTCTGTAATTTTGCTGCAGAACTTTGGAAAGAGGCCTTAAGCCCATGGAGAATTAACTTCGCCCCCCGAAATCGCTGCTCAGACTTGTTCTCAAACTGGAAGCTAACGTACCCTGGTGAAACTCCTCAGAATGCTCATATCAAAGAAGCCTAGATCACCCTTCCCAAATTAATCTGCTAGCATATATGGCTGGAAATAAATCAAACGATATTCAGGGACAAGAAGAGCGATCCCAAGATTACCTAGGTAAAAATTAAAATCCATCTAAAAGACTGTTTGGGAGATCAGCTAGACGGGGCAGACCTTAGTGAACAAGACGCTGAATGGGGTGCTACTCTTGATCTCCACTTCATTGTTATAGTCAGGCATCCCTCTCCTCTAAAAAAATGGAAAATTCACCTTAAGGCTACAAAATTCATTGAGTTTTTCATCAAGAAGGCAAGAAATGCTATCTTTTTTTATGAGGCAGCAAAATGCAATCCTGGTATTTCTAGAGCAGGTGAAGTTTTCAAAAGTGCAGAGGGCAGAACTGAATTTAGATACGCCTGGGGAGTGGGCTTCAATACCAGCATTCAAGCTGAAGCTCTGGCTCTTCTCTAGGGGCTCAAGCAACTTATTTTCTGGGTATCAAAGATGCAATAGTATTTGGGGATTCCCAGTCTATTACAAAGGCTATTGTGGACAATTTTTCTCTTTCAGATTTAAGGTTATCAAGATTGATGAGCAGAATTAGGTACCTGATAAATTCCTTCCAGAGACTGGAATTCCTTCATGTTAAGAGAGATAACAACAAAGAAGCTGATGCTGAAGCCAATAAAGCAGCTCTCCTCCCTCTCGGAGTTCTTCCAAGAGACAGAGACGAAGGCTGGGATCCCATCCCTTAACTGTCTATTTAAAATGTTTTACTGTCTTTTATTGGAGCAGTTTGTTTGTATCTGCAAATTAGGAAAGATAGAGAAGATAACTCGTAATATAATTTGCAAAATTCGCAGGCTCACTAGTGGGGAAGCCATTTGGTTCCTAGCCGAGGAGAAATCTGAGCTCTGCCTATCTCTTTGTAACCTGAATTGAGGCACTTTTGCCAAGAATCAATATATCATACTAACCGTTTCTGTAAAAAAAAAAACATTGTGGATTGAATTTTGTTATTTTATTATTATTATTATTATTATTTAAATTGGTCTAATTATCTCTACAAGCATTTATGATGCATTGGATTTTTCGTTTGACCTTCTATTAATTTGAGGTACCAAAAGAAATCACAACTCATCCATGAGTTAACATTATAAAATGAATTTTATTATTATTTTTTAATATTTTAATTTATTTATCTTAATCTTGATTGACTTACCTCTTATTTTGTAATGATTAATATTTGCACAATAGTAGTTTTATTTATATATAATTTCTAATTTTTATGTTGTTATGAGAATTATGTAAAGATTGCATGAGAAATTTTTCATAGTATAATGCCAGATGGCATAGTTATTATAATATAATTTTTCTAAAATAGAAATTATGCTATGTGAAATTTTGTGCAATAATTTCTAAGTTACAATAATCATAGTATGAGTCTTAGAATTTGATATAGTTACAATTGGAATTATTATTTTTTAATTAATTTAGTGTTATATATATATATATATATATATATATATATATATATATATATATATATATATATATATATATATATATATATATATATATATATATATATATATATATATAATTAAAAAAATCAAATTAGTAAATTAAAATCAAAGCAAAAAAACCAAATTATTACGTCGTAAGGTGTTTCCCTTTGAAATGAAGTCCTAGCCATTGTCGTGTCTTATTTTTCATCGTGGATTTGTGGTGTTAGATGATTGAATGAAGTTTGATCATTGATCCAAAACTGAAATAAAACTGAAATACGTTATGAATAACAGAAAAATGGTTCATGAATTTTCATCCTCTTCGTTCACCCTAAGATCTCGCTCATGGAAATGGCGGTTAGCATGGAGATAAAATAAAGATTGTAAGAGTTGCACAACCAAGAATCAGTCCACGAAGATTCTTAAAACCTACACTATATATATTTCAGAATTTTCAAGGACCAGAAAGTCTTCTAAATAGCAGTGACAAGATGCCTTTGCCATGGAACACATCGAAGCCTCAATACTGTTTCCTCACAAGAATAACACCACATCGACCCTGGCAGCGCACAAAAATACATATGAAAAGAAACAGATGCCACTCAGACTGCCAGCAATGATCAAAGGAAATTTTTATATATGGAAACAAAACTCCAACCATTGAATGTTTAGAGATAGGGAAAGTTAGGCCTAAACTAAGAATTCAAAAATTTTATACGTTTAAATGAATAAAATCTATCGCGAATATATCTCTATCCATTTTCAGCTCCCAGCCACGTGGTTCCGTACTAAACCTAACAAATGAATGGGCAATGCTTAATATTGTTAAATTGTAGTGTTTTTGTCAGGTTTTCAAGAATTATTGGAGCGTGCGGCTGTCGGCTTACCTATGCAAGGAAAATCCATGCCTAGTTTCTCATGACCTAATCAGCAAGAATCGATCCCTGGACCTGATGACAATGGCGTCATGCGGAGCTCCAGAGCGTATTTGTCCCTCCATGCCCTAGAGATCTCAAAAGAATAACAAACACCTGTGAATTTAAAGGCACCTTCGGCTTTAGTCCTTCCTCTACACTAAAAACATATGCACGGGCAGAGCAGAGGAGAGAAGCAAAGCGTAGTGCGAGAGACGTGACGGCGGATAATAGTTGGGCTCAACTTTGAACTCTGTGTAATGTGTTCTCTTCATTCCATTCCAATTAATTATTTTATCAATTATGTTCCAAATGGCGATTTAAACGTCATTTTCTGGTCTTCTGGTTCATGCCCTTCCTCCACATGTGCTTCAGCTGAACTTCTTGATTATTTTAAGATTGTATTTTTTAAAATTGAAATCAAATCAGCATAGTTTAAACGTCTCTTTTTAATATAGTGTTTTTTTAACCTTATTGGATAAAAAAAAATTTAAAAAGTGTAAATATTGTGAAGTTGCTATTACAATGACCGGCACAAAAAATTAATAACCCTCCCAAACTTTTGATTGGACAAGCGGAACAAACTTCAAATTCCACGCCTGGGCCCTCACATTGTCATTTTGGATTTTAGAATGCGCCCTCCCCACAAAAAGTTTGTTTTGGGTTTTACAATGCGCACTGCCCGTATAAAGTTTTATAGTTTTACAATGCTCACTAGCAGGATGAAGTTTTATGGTTTTAGAATGCTCAATTAAGACACAAAAATATGGTTTCCACATGTTATTGTGAGAGATTCTCAATGAATACATCAAACTTTTTTTCAATGAAGATAATTAATTGTATCATGTGCCGCTAATCAATGTGAATGACATGTCTGTGTTTATTTCAAAATGCGTTAATGTATCTAACATCAGCAAGGCCACACTGAGAATATGTGGCACACAGAGGAGGATGGGGTCTAACACGAGTTTTTCTCACTGCTTCCAATCCAGCCAAAACTGCGGACTGTAAATTTGAATATCGGGAGTGTAGGGACTCCATATTTAGAAAGGATGACCTATAAGACTGAAAATTTCATCTGGATGGCATATCTGGCATGATCTTGACTTTACACACTGCATCAAAAACAATGTATTGAAAGCTCCGTTTAAACTGTCTTTTTGAATCATGAGGTGTTTTACATTCACTTTCTTTATTTCAAGTGAAATCAAACAACCATAGACTCCCAAACTTACCTAATGTAAAATTTTTGATGGAAATTATAACAGCACAATAGATCTCTATTCTCTACATCTATTTGTTTCTTTTTCATTACCTTTCAAGAAGAACGAGATATGTGCCATTTGGAAAATAAGGAATAAAAACAAATCAACTATACTTATTATTGATGCATCCATATCAAGTCAATACAGAATAACCATGAAAAGAATCAGATGCTACTATACCTTGAACCTTAATCTTTCCAATAGTTTTCTTTGGCTTAGGAGCAGTTCCTTCCAGGGCAACATCTGCAGAATCATTTCTCAATAGTTCCTCCTCTGGCTGCAATAGTATTTTTTGTAGTCTATACAAGTTGCAAACATTTCAATTTACATAATTAATTAATAATATGCAGAGTATTACCTTCAATGTAAAATAATTTGCATTTTATGAACTACATGACAATTAAAAGAAATCAACAAAGACAATTTTGTTAATAACCTACCCAAAGGAATTACGCAAAATAATGCACTCATTATGAAGGAATTCAGGAGCTTCCATGCGACCACTGGTCCATGCCCAGAGACAAAGACACACACAGGCCTCATAGGCAATGAGGGCTTGCCAGGCTCCCTACCCACTACACTCAATAATTGCAAGCGCATTATTGTCAAAATGCATAGCAAATGAGAAATAAAATCTATCTGATAAATAATTATTGATCCACATTAACATGAAAAAAAAAATCTTATGACATCCTGGGCATGGAACAACTACAATCATGACAGTTGGCTCATGCCTAGAAGTGAAGGTGCACACATCCCCCATAGACACTAAGGGCTTGCCCACTACACTCAATGAATTGCAATCACATTCAGGTCAAGATCCAAAGCAGATGAGAAGTACATTCCATCCAGTAATGAATTACTGATCCACATTAACATGAAAAATATATCTTAAGGCATCCTTTTATATATCAACACACACAAGACCTTAGGTAGGAAGAAACAATCAAACCTGAGGTGAAAAGTGGGTGGGTCGCAGGCTTGCTGAAGCTGTTGATTGCCGGCAACAACCTACTGCCTCTCTAACATTCACAGAAGTGGGCATGTAAAAGTGAAATCAGAAACATTTCTTATAACAATTTGAGGTTTGAACTCATGTATGACTATAAACAAGTGTACTCATTTATCAGACCACATTTTCCTAATTTACAACAAGACCATAGATTTATGAATCTGAGGATGTACTTTGAACATTGATCAGTTTGTCCTTATACACTGAAGTGTTTATCCAGCCCTTGATTGAAAGTTGTGTATGAGGATTCTTGTGGCTTGCCAGAGTTAAGTTCTACTTCAACAACCTTAGGCTTGGCCGAAGATCCAGAAAAAAAGACATGATAATTCTGCCATAACCTTTGTATTTGATGGCATGCAGCTCCCTTGATTAATGCATTCCCGTCCCTCAAGGAATAAAAACAAATCAATTGTACTTATGATTGATGCATCCATATCAAGTCAATACAAAATAACCATGAAAAGAATTAGATGCTATTATACCTTGAACCTTAATCTTTCCAATACTTTTCTTTGGCTTAGGAGCAGTCCCTTCCAGGGCAGCATCTGCAGAATCATTTCTCAACAGTTCTTCCTCTAGTTGCAATAGTATTTGTTGTAGTCTATACAAGCTGCAGACGTTTCAATTTACACAATTACTTAATAATATGTAGAGTATTACCTTCATTGTGAAAGAATTTGCATTTTCCAAACTACATGTAAATTAAAAGAAATCAACAAAGACAATTTTGTTAATAGCCTACCCAAAGGCATTACTCAAAACAATGCACTCATTATGAAGGAATTCAGGAGCTTCCATGCGACCTACCCATGCCTGGAGACAAAGACGCACATAGGCCTCAGAGGCAATGATGGCTTGCTAGGCTCCCTACCCACTACACTCAATAATTGCAAGCACATTATTATCAAAATGCATAGCAGATGAGAAGTAAAATCTATCTAATAAATAATTATTGATCCACATTAACATGAAAAAAAAATCTTAAGACATCTTGGGCACGGACCAGCTACAATCATGATAGTTGGCTCATGCCCAGAAACAAAGGTGCACACATCCCCCATAGACAATAAGGGCTTACCCACTACACTCAATGAATTTCAAGCACATTCAGGTCAAGATCTAGAGGAGGTGAGAAGTACATTCTATCTGGTAATGAATTACATATCCACATTAACATGAAAAATAAATCTTAAGGAATCCTGATTGTTTCCTTTTATATATCAACGCACACAAGACCCTAGGTAGGAAGTAACAGTCAAACCTGAGGTGAAAAGTAGGTGGTTGGCTTGCTGAAGCTGTTGATTGCCGGCAAGAACCTGCTGCCTCTCTAACATTCACAGAATAGGGCCCGTAAAAGCAAAAAAAGAGACTTTTCTTATAACATTTTGAAGTTTGAACTCATGTATGACTATAAAAAAGTGTACTCATTTATCAGATCATATTTTCCTAATTTATAGTAAGACCATAGATTTATGAATCTGAGTATGTACTTTGAACATTGATTAGTTGTCCTTGTACATTGAAGTGTCTATTCGGCCCTTCATTGAAAGTTGTGTATGAGGATTCTTGTGGCCTGCCAGAGTTAAGCTCTGCTTCAATAACCTCAAGCTTGGCAAAAGATCCAGAAAAAAAGACATGATAATACTGCCATAACCTTTGTATTTGATGGCACGCAGCTCCCTAGATTAATGCATTCGCCTCCCTCAAGGAATGAAAACAAATCAGTTATACTTATTATTGATGCACCCACATCAAGTCAATACAAAATAACCATGAAAAGAATCAGATGCTACTATACCTTGAACCTTAATCTTTCCAATAGTTTTCTTGGGCTTAGGAGCAGTTCCTTCTAGGGCAGCATCTGTAGAGTCATTTCTCAATAGTTCTTCCTTTGGTTGCAACAATATTTGTTGTAGTCTATATAAGTTGCAGACATTTCAATTTACACAATTACTTAATAATATGCAAGTATTATCTTCATTGTGAAAGAATTTGCATTTTCCAAACTAGATGACAATTAAAAGAAATCAACAAAGACAATTTTGTTAGTAACCTACCCAAAGGAATTACGCAAAACAATGCACTCATTATGATGGAATTCAGGAGCTTCCATGCGACCACTGGCCCATGCCCAGAGACAAAGATGCACACAGGCCTCATAGGAAATCAGGGCTTGCCAGGCTCCCTTCCCACTACACTCATCAATTGCAAGTGCATTATTGTCAAAATGCATAGCAGATGAGAAGTAAAATCTATCTGATAAATAATTATTGATCCACATTAACATGAAAAACAAATCTTAAGACATCCTGGGCACGGACGAGCTACAATCATGACAGCTAGCTCATGCCCAGAAACAAAGGTGCACACATCCCCCATAGACAATAAGGGCTTGCCCACTACACTCAATGAATTGCAATCACATTCAGGTCAAGATCCAGAGCAGATGAGAAGTACATTCTATCTGCTAATGAATTACTGATCCACATTAACATGAAAAATAAATCTTAAGGCATCCTAATTGTTTCTTTTAATATATCAAGACACACAAGACCTTAGGTAGGAAGAAACAGTCAAACTTAAGGTGAAAAGTAGGTGGTTGGCTTGCTGAAGTTGTTGATTGTAGGCAAGAACCTGCTGCCTCTATAACATTCACAGAAGCGGGCATGTAAAAGAAAAATCAGAGACTTTTCTTATAACAGTTTGAAGTTTGAACTCATGTATGACTATAAACAAGTGTACTCATTTATCAGATAGCATTTTCCTAATTTATAGCAAGGCCATAGATTTATGAATCTGAGGATGTAATTTGAGCATTGATCAGTTTGTCCTTGTACACTGAAGTGTCTATTCAGCCCTTGATTGAAAGATCTGTATGAGGATTCTTATGGCCTGCCAGAGTTTAATTCTTCTTCAATAACCTCAGGCTTGGTAGAAGATCCAGAAAAAAGGACATGATAATTCTGCCATAACCTTTGTATTTGATGGCACGTAGCTCCCTAGATTAATGCATTCCCCTCCCTCAAGGAATAAAAACAAATCAACTGTACTTATTATTAATGCACCCATATCAAGTCAATACAAAATAACCATGAAAAGAATCAGATGCTACTATACCTTGAACCTTAATCTTTCCAATAGTTTTCTTTGGCTTAGGAGCAATTCCTTCCAGGGCAGCATCTGCAGAGTCATTTCTCAACAATTCTTCCTTTGGTTGCAACAATATTTGTTGTAGTCTATACAAGTTGCAGACATTTCAATTTACACAATTACTTAATAATATGTAGAGTATTACCTTCATTCTAAAGGAATTTGTATTTTCTGAACTACATGACAATTAAAAGAAATCAACAAAGACAATTTTGTTAATAACCTACCCAAAGGCATTATGCAAAACAATGCACTCATTATGAAGGAGTTCAGGAGCTTCCATGCGACCAATCGCCCATGCCTAGAGACAAAGATGTACACAGGCCTCATAGGCAATGAGGGCTTGCCAGACTCCCTTCCCACTACACTCAATAATTGCAAGCACATTATTGTCAAAATGCATAGCATATGAGAAATAAAATCTATCTGATAGATAATTATTGATCCACATTAAAATTAAAAACAAATCTTAAGACACCATTGGCACGGACCAGCTACAATCATGACAGCTGGCTCATGCCTAGAAACAAAGGTGCACACATCCCCCGTAGACAATAAGGACTTGCCCACTACACTCAATGAATTGCAAGCACACTTAGGTCAAGATCCAGAGCAAACGAGAAGTACATTCTATCTGGTAATGAATTATTGATCCAAATTAACATGAAAAATAAATATTAAGGCATCCTTATTGTTTCTTTTTATAATTTAATGTATCTAACATCATCTTACAATATAATCTGAAAGATAGCCCATCGATCATAACAAACCATAGCAGCTAGATTCTTTTAATGTCTTAAAAAAACCAATGGATGCAACTTTGCGAGAGAAAAATGGCATTGCCACAGTAATATAAATCATAGCAGAGATCTTCATTCTTTAATATATATATATATATATATATATATATATATATATATAACGAGTATGTACTATAGAGATTTATTTATCTCAATGATAACTTGATATTCTTATCCCACGTTGCAATAAAAATATCGTTCATACGATGTCAGTGTATGTAAATGAAAAATTAATAGATCAATGTCCATTCACATGTCCCTATTCTTCCCCACTCTATGCCTTACGGCCTTTCCTTTGCAACATAAGGTGCAAATGCTAGCTTACAATTTTTTTTTTTTCAAATTTTCACTTCTTAAAGAAGATATATTCTCATGACCCAACATCGTTCATAAAAAAGTTTTGTCTTCTAAGAACAAATATGATTCATTGGAATTTGAAAACTTACAAAAAAAAAAAAAAAAAGATAGTACTGTTTAAATTTAACCATTTTATCCATCAAGTACTAGCTACTATGTAGCAATTATTCTTATTTTATAATTATTGTAATAATAATTATAACCTTTACAAACACAACCCATATTAATAATTACATCAAATTTTTATACAATAACTTTAGATACAATTACAAATAATTAGACGCTCACTTTCCAGTTATCACGTCACCTAAACCAAAAGAAGAGAACTGGACGTTGAGACTCCGGTTTCGTGAAATGATTGCAAATGTTGAATCACCAATTTGACGTCCACTTAAGTATTCAGAATTTGGCAACTCCTATTTCTTACCCCATAGAAAAGTTAATGCACTCTGACATGCTAGGGAAATAATAGTTTTCTTGCATTTATATTTCTCTCAAAGTTGACTTTGGCACTTTAGCAGCAAGGAAACTGTTATTCCCCTTGCATGTCAGACTGCATTAACTTTTCTATGGGGTAAGAAATAAGAGTTGCCTCAGAATTTTACGTCCCGAGAAACCCTGGAGATTGGTTGGATGATATGGAAGACACTTTGCATTTAAAAGGCACCCTATTTTATATTACTTCTGGACCCCGCCCTATTTTATATTTTAAACTGCGAAAAATCAAATAAATGCAGCGAGCTGTGCGGATCTAAAATTATTTAGTTTAAGATCTTGTGAATTGAAACATTTTTTTGTTGTCAATTCTCCTTTTAAATATATGTTTTTGGTCAATGCAATAAAGTTCCATTTTAACGTGGAGATATTTGACTGGTGATGGGAAATCATTTACCAAACTAATTGGAGATATGCTATTTAAAGTTATTTATAATTGATATGTAATTCTAAGTATTATATTACAAAATGTAAATTAAATATAACATATTTTTTAAAGTTATTTATAATTTACTTATTATATTAGAAAATGCCAATTAAATATAACATTACTTAGGAATATTACGTTATAAAAGGTTCATTATTTAATATAATTTTGATAGGGATTTTTTGAATTTTACAATATAATTTTTGGTAATATTGTAAATTTTTGCGATTGAAAATGTGTTTGAATATATAAATAGATTCAATCTTTTAAAAAATTTATGGATATTAAGATTTTGTAAATTTCACAACTTAAATTTGTAATTCCAACAATTGTTTTGAGGATTCGAAGTATAATTTAACAAATTTCTAGATTTTAGAAAAAATTTAACCAGTCTTTAACAAAATTTCATGCAAATTTGACTAAAATATAACTAAAACTTAAACTACAATTAAGGATTAAAAAAAAATATATTGAAATTTATACTTCTAACAAATTTTACCAAATTTTATATAATACTAGGGTAGTGATATAAATTAAAATACTTAATTTTGATTTCTAAGTTTTTGGATGATAATCACATCAATATTCATTTGTCAACCAATCAATATGGTTCATCGTCAGGAAAATTGGGTTAAATAGAGAGATTGTATGAAGAGACAGATCTTTCCAACAACTAAAATGTAAGGGTTACTTTTGACAAAATATAGATCACAGAAGCCTAAATTCAAACGTACTTAATCTATTTTATACATCAAAACACTTGTTTTATGGTACATTTCATTTTTGCTTATATATTAAACCTATAATATATATATATATATATATTATAATAATGAAAATAAATTATTTTATATAAAATTGAAAAAGAAATATTAAATATTACATTTATCTAATCAATGTTCAAAAATATTTCATCCTATAATTTTAAAAAATCCATCATTTCTAACTTATATGTAATTCATTTCAAAAAACAACAAACATGTATTATATATTTCATGATTAAATAGTTTTTATCTTAATTTTTTAATATTTATAAAAATATTTTTCTCAAATTTAAAAATTTAAATTATTATTTTTAAATTTAATAACCTTTTTCTTTTAAATTAAATTTAAATTTATATATATATATATATATATATATATATATATATTACATTCAAAAATCTATCATACACTTATCAAATTACAATGTTAAAGGTTTAATTTAACTAAATTTAAACTAAAAAAAACTAGTACTAATTGTTTTTTTAATTAAAATAATAATTCATTTTATGATTTTAATCATGTTATTCATATTTGTAATAAAATTTCAACCATAATATTGATATTTGGACATTGGAGCCCACACGGCATTGGATTGATAGTGAATGGGTGTGTTAAGGCACTCCTTGCAATAGGTCATTGATTCAAATCCCCTGTGGGTGCTTACCTGCCAAAAAATAGATATTTGAAAAATGACATCCATTCAAATAATTAAAAATTAAGATATATAAATGATTAATTCAAAAACCATATTTACTTAAAAAATAGTTTTTTACAATGCAATGCCTTAAAAACTAAGATATATAAGTGATTAATTCAAAAACCATATTTAAGTTAAAAAAAAGTATTTTACAATGCAATGTCTTAAACATCTGCTAAATGTAGATTTCCCCTAAATCTCTATCAACAAAATAATTATGAAAGACATTATTGGTAAAAGTAGAAAGCTAAAAATAGAAAATGTTATAAATCTCATTATCCTACTTTACACAATTAAATTTCAATTGATCCATATATTATAAAAACTATTTGAAAATTGTAAAATCATATATTATAAAAATTATGTGAGCATTATAAAATTATATAAACTTACATATTAAGATTTAAAATAAGTGGTGACATTTGGTAAGGAAGGTTATAATAGTGCGCCCATTGAACTATTTTGATAAGGATTGTGTCACGCTCTAACACAGAGGTAAATTTTTTTTGTATATGTATAAATCCACATTTACCAGCTTATATTATAACAAGCGTATAAACCACGTGTACTGGAATTCTCCAAGAAATTGATCTATATGTTTATGTAATAATATTACAACATGCATATAAAAATTTCGGCTTTGACATATTCATATTTTAATGTACAACACGCATATCATAATCATCACAGTCAGTAACTCATTTGACTCACTATATTAATCATATTCGGGTTACATGTAAACATAGATAATCGACTTCCATATCTGTTTATCAAAAAGGGTATTCTTATATATTGTTTTCAAAATGTGGCGGTCATGGGATTCGCTGCCACGGTAATTCCCGGGTACTATGGACTGGCACCTCCTTAATTGCGAACTTTATGGCTTTTAACACAGAGATTGGACTAAGTTGCCCTTTTGAAATATGGGTACAGTGATGTACTGTCGTTTACAGCACTTGCTCGCTATAGGTCATCCACCTGGCACGATCAACGGCTCACCTTCGTCCTGCCATGTGCGGTGGCGTGATTCCAGACTCCAAGTGTTACGAGGCCGGCTCCTCGGTCTTACCATTTCGCGCTCAAACCCTTCCGGATCCTTCTCACCGATCAGACGGTGGTGGCAACCTCATTCAGATCGAGGGCTGAGACTATGCCACGAGGCAGGGTCATGCATTGAATATTTAAGGTTCATTTTATGTTCGACTTGGTTATTGTTTTCATTCTGGATTGAGTGTTTACTGCCGAAGTCCTCGGCTCGACTGTGTTCGGCCGTAGACTTATATGGCTCTCAACCGCACCGGGGTTTCATGCTCCGCCAAAGCACGATGATATACTGCAGCTCTCCTTTCTGTTCAGGTTAAGTAAGCTCTCGAAAAGCATTTCCGTTGTTGTTTCAATTTTGTTGCTTTCGTTCTCAGACATTTTGATAAGGTTCTCAGCTTATCTGTTTCAATGTTTCAGGGAAAGCTTCGGCGACCACACGGCGTTGGGAAGAAAGTCTAGCTCTCTCGCCCTCGGCCGCCCTACCACAGGTATGAGTGGTTCCTCTTTCATAGGTTCTGGTTTCGTTTTCCCTCACGGGTCAGTGGCTAAACCTCTGTTCCACTGAACAGGGATGCCGAGGTTCCTTGTTTCCATATACTCTCTTCCGCCATGCGACCAGGGTTTCCTTACTGCGAAACTGCATGGTTCATTTCCCTAGTCTGTTTGATTATTGTGCTTAATCTTTTGTTTAAAGGCTCAGATTCTGGCGGTCTCCGTCTAAGCACAGTTCACTGATTAAATGTATCTATGTACAGTTTATAATCTATCAATTGCCGGCTTACGACATAACTTCTAGTCGAAATACAGTTATGGCTTTTATAATGTTATTCGTTGGATTATTTTCGGCTACAAGCTTGTTTATGTATTACAGGCATTTGATTTAGTTAAGATTCGGCGTTACACTGTTCTCGGTATATATTGCATTGTTTTTCAGCGATAAGCATATTTATTGCATTGCAGGCATTTGGTATAGTTTAAGCTCTGCATTAACATTGCTTCTTGGTATACATTACTATGTCCACAGTCTTTAACCGAATTTATTTGTTATACTAGTCGCACTCGATTTCTGGTCAGCTATATCATTTATATGCAGAGGGTAAATCTTGGTTTTGGTTCCGGCCAGGGTGCCTGCTGGCTAAGCGTAAGCTTATGCCCTGCGGCAGTAGTACCCTGAGACTTGCATCTTTATATAGGCATGCGTAATATGTTGTTCTTTTATTTATTATATGAACAGGAATCTCGTGTCTGTGCGTTATATTTATAAATGCTTGAACAAGATTTCCCGATAGTTGTATTCTTACTGTTATCGCTTCAGGGTTTTGTCGAACATTCGGCCGTTCTGGCCTGTTTAATAGTTAAGCTTTCCACTGTTCATTGGTACTTCAGTCCAGGAGTAACATGTCTATACGGTTACTGTTCATTCGTAATCTTGTTCTATATACATATAAATATGTATCATGCGCATCAGAAATTACAAAGTAGGAATACTAGTTCTTATCTGTTCTCTACTGGTTTGACTGACTGTAGTACCAGTTTTCTGCTTTGAATATATATACAATGTTTACATTCTTAAATGGAATTAAAAATACTGTCTATGCCGAGCACAAGAGAATATTTTAAGAATATAAACAGAGTGCTTCTCTCGGTGTTATTTACTCACCACCGATAATCAAAGTCATTTCTCAGTTAAATAACTTAATAAATCATACCTGTTTATCGCAAACCTGTATGAATGCTTGTCAATCCACCCGTCCGTAGGAAGATTCTTCACGACCTTCCACCCCCAAGCACTTGCAGACCCTCTTGACTGCAGTTCCTCTGGCTTTTGCCAGATCTCGCTATCTGGTCCTAACCAGACATAGCGCATACAGGAAAAATCTTTTCCTCTTTTCTATGCCATCTGATCATAACCAGACATAGCATGATTTTCTTCTCTGCCATCTGATCCTTACCAGACTTGGCAATCTTTCCCCTTTTTCCTCTGGGAACTCAACTACCTCCTGAAGGTAGTTAGGGTTTCATTTTTAACTGCTTCCACAGTTATTAATCATGATTACTCATATGCTCAAATCAAATATTATTAACACAATTTTTAATTAACACTAGAGTTATATACTTTTCAAATAAAGTCTTTGTTCATAGTTACTTTTACTATTTACCAATATTAACTTAACACGAGGGATGTCACATCTCCCCCCCCTGAAAGTCTACATCGTCCCGATGTTGCTGCTCATTTAAAAACAATCTGGGATAAGTATCCCTCATAATCTGTTCATCCTCCCAGGTGGCCTCTTCAGGCCCAAAGTGCTGCCACTGCACTTTAACCTGGCTGATGACCTTTTTCCGCAGCTCGACTCTTCTCCGATCTAATATGTTCACTGGTTCGACCAGGAACTCTCCTTCCGGTTCCACCTGAAACACATAATAATCAGATTAGCTGTTTATTAACATTCTTTTTCAGTTTATCTTATTTAACAGTCTTCCCTTACCTGAATGTCTTGCCAACTTATTATATGCCTAGGGTCATAGACATATCTCTTTAAAACTGATACATGGAAGACATTATGAACCCGGATATGGCTGGGCAGGGCGAGCTGGTAAGCTACCGGCCCTACTCGTGCCAGAATTTGGAATGGTCCACAAAAACGTGGTGCCAATTTGGCACAAGCATTCCATTGGAGGGTACTTTTCCTAGCTCGTATTCTGATGTACACATGCTCACCCACTTGGTACTCTTTAAATGTTCTCTTCCGATCTGCAAAATTCTTCTGTCTGTCCTGAGCCATCTTTAGATTAGCTCGAACCCTTTTCACCATGACTTCCATCTCCTCCAACATCTCAGGACCCAGCAAGAATTTGTCCTCCGGTCCACCCCAACTGGAGGGTGTGCGGCACTTCCAGCCATAAAGCACCTCGAATGGGCTCATCCTCAAGGATGCATGATAACCATTGTTATAGGCGAATTCCACTAGGTGTAAATACTCCTCCCATCGCGTAGGTTGTTGCATCACATAAGACCTCAGCATGTCTTCCACCACTTGATTCACTCGCTCAGTCTGTCCGTCAGTTTGCGGATGATATGCGGTGCTGAAGCTCAACTGAGTTCCCAGACCTTCAAATAAGGTCCTCCAAAAAGCTGAGGTAAATTTAACATCACGATCAGATATTATTGTTTTTGGCAGCCCATGAAGTTTAAATATATTTTGCATGAAAATGTTTGCGATTTGAGCTGCACGATAAGTGGATTGAACTGGTATGAAATGAGCTGACTTGCTGAGTTTATCTACTACCACCATTATAGAATCATTATTCTTTTTGGATCTTGGCAAACCTGTAATGAAATCCATGGTTATGGTCTCCCATTTCCATTCTGGTATGGGTAATGGCTGTAGTAACCCTGCAGGGTGCTGATGTTCAGTGTTCACTTGTTGACACTCTAAGCAGTGTGCCAGGTATTCTGTCACATCCTTTTTCATGCCTGGCCAGTAGTACTCCTTCCTTAGCGAGGTGATTAATTTCTGATACCCAGGATGTCCTGCATAAGGACTTTTATGATATTCATCCAAAATCTTTTCTTTAATGCCACTCTGACTGGGTACATAAATCTTCTTCTGATAGCACAAAATTCCGGCTGCATTCAAGGTGTACCCTTGTTGTATTAAGCGGGTATTTGAATTCTGCACCAATTGTTTCTTTTGCAAGTAAATCTGATCTTGTGCAGCAGCCTCATCAATCTCCTTGCCAAGGGTAGACCATCCTTGACTAATACCAATTTCATAAATGCAGTGCACTTTTCGGCTCAGTGCATCAGCCACTCTGTTTTATTTTCCCTTTAGGTGTTTAATTTCAAAATCGAAATTTCCCAAAAAGTCCACCCAGATTGCTTGTCTTGCGTTTAAAGTCTGTTGACTAAAGTAACTAGTCAAGCTATGGTGATCCGTCATCAGCAAAAATTTTCTCCCAACTAAATAATGGCGCCACATCTTTAATGCATGAATCACTGCGGTTAATTCCAGATCATAGGCAGAATATTTCTGCTCATGTTCTTTTAACTTTCTGGATTCATAAGCAATCACTCTACCTTCCTGCATTAGTACTCCACCCACACCCTCCTTACTTGCATCTGTGCAAACTACATATTCCTTTTCGGGATCTGCCACACACAATACAGGTGAGGTGGTAAGTAGATGTTTGAGCTGTTCAAAACTCCGTTGACAGTCTGCTGTCCATTTAAATATTTTCCCTTCTTTTGCAAGGAAGTGATAGGGTAGGGAACTCTGGAAAAACCTTCTACAAACCGCCGATAATATCCAGCCAGCCCCATGAAGGATCGAATATCTGCTACATCTTTGGGTGTTGGCCATTCCATTATAGTTTTGATCTTTTCAGGATCCACAGCTATACCTTCCTTCGTAATAATGTGGCCCAAATATTGGATCTGTTCTTTATAGAAATCACATTTGCTGAATTTACCATATAACTGATGCTCCCGCAATGTCTGTAACACTATCCTCAGATGCTCCTTATGATCTTGGATATTCCGGGAGTATATAAGTATATCATCAATGAAAATCAATACAAATTTGTCTAAGTATTGATGAAATACACTGTTCATCAAGCACATAAATGTTGCAGGTGCATTAGTTAATCCAAAAGGCAGCACCACAAACTCGTAGTGTCCGTAACGAGTACGAAAGGCTGTCTTGGCAATGTCCTCATCTTTAATTATGATTTGATGGTAACCCGATCTTAAATCGATCTTTGAGAAGTTTGTCGCCCCCTTCACCTGATCAAACAGCTCATCAATGCGGGGTAATGGATATTTGTTTTTAACTGTCAGTTTGTTCAGCTGTCTATAGTCTATGCACATACGCAGAGTTCCATCTTTTTTCCTCACAAATAGCACAGGAGCTCCCCAAGGAGATACACTGGGACGGATATACTTTTTGTCCAACAGCTCTTGCAGTTGCATTTTTAACTCAGTTAGCTCCGGCACACTCATCCGATAGGGTGCTTGGGATACTGGGGCTGCTCCGGGTACCAACTCAATGGTGAAGTCTAAATCTCTTTTGGGCGGCAGCCCTGGAATTTCTTCAGGCAATACGTCTGCAAAATCTTGTACTACCGGTATATTTTCAACAGTTGCAACCTTATCCCCAGAATCTGCGTACCCTACTTGTACTGCATAAATCTGGCATTTCTTCCGGACACACTTAACCAGCTGTGAGGCCGTGATTGGCCGGATCTGCACTGGTTTCTGGATGCCCTGAATCTCCTTTCCCAACCCCAGCTCATCTTGGTAAGAGACTGTTTTCGTTTTGCAATTAATTACAGACCATCGCTGTTCCAACCAGTCCATTCCTATCAGCACATCATAGGACCCAAGAGGGAGTACGTTTAATTCAGTTGTTATCGTTTGGCTAGCTATCCTTAATGGACAGTTGCTGACCTTAGTCAGTACTCGTCTTTTGGCCCCAGTGGCCAGCTGTACTAGCCAAGGGCTTTTAAATTTAATAGTTTGCAAACCACAGCGTTCCACAACTTTGGGACTTACATAGCTTAGAGTAGCTCTTGGATCTACTAAAATAGAAACAGTTCGATCAAAGATCTTACCTTCAAACTCTATCATTGTTGGCTGGTAATCAGCTTGTCGATCTTCCAGTGTTGCATTTATTCTGGGCATAGATCGGGCCACATCTCCTACTGTAGAAGCTTCATAGATCTGGGACAACTGATCGCTTTCCTTCTGATGAGGGCAATTTTTAATGTAATGGGGTCCACCACAACCCCAGCACTGAACGGGTGGCCTAGCCGAGCCTTCATTATCCAATCTAACTTGATGTTCATTATATTTAGATTCAGTAGGAGGTTTGAATCTGTTCTAATTTTTAACTGGATTTCTAGTATTGGCCCCTTTCGGAAATCCTTTTTGAAAATTGCTGCGAGTCCCCTTAATTCCCACAGGCATTCTGTTGCCCCTCTTATCTGTCCAACGCTTCCCAGAACTTTCTCCTTTTTGTTTGTTTTGCTGATAGCAAAGTCTTGCCTTCCGAATTGCTTCATCCATCGTCTTCAGATTATCAAACTCTATCCTTTCCCGCATGGCCAAAGGTAGGCTACTAACAAACCTTTGTACTTTAGCTTTTTCTTCACGAATATATGGCACATAACGAAGCAGGGATGTGAATTTAGTTACAAACTCGTCAATGGTCTGCTGTCCAAGTCGCAGATCATGAAATTCCCGCGCTTTTTCATCGTAAAAATGTTCTGTCAGGTACTTCTCCTTGGAATACTTCTGAAAAACTTCCCAGGTCACATCCTGCTCACTTACTCCCCTCACCATCTTGACCTCTTCCCACCATAGTGTGGCTTTGGCCTGTAACTGAAATATATCCAGCGTGGCTTTAAGATGATGATCATACTCGTATACTTGAAAATATTTATTCATATTAATTAGCCATGCCTCTGCAGCTTCTTCTGACTCCCCATCGAAATGAGGTGGTTTAATCTTTCGAAACTCTCCTTGAAGTTCCATCCGCGATCTTTTTGGAGTTTGATATTCAGAAGCATTAACAGACTTCTCTCCTCGCGTCTCCCCTCTGTCCTCTGCTTCCTCCTGTTCAGTGTGATAGCTCTGTTCATCTGTTACTGGTGCTTGTTCAGGCCTCAGATGTGACTGCTATTGATGTTGTTTATCAGATAAGCTTTTCAAAATCCTTTCTTGTTCTACGTTTAGTCTTGCATTATCTTCACGCAACCGGGCCATTTCGTCCTTTAGTCCCTGAACTGTTCTCATGAGCGTCGAATCAGCATTGTGGCGTTCTGCTCCCAGTTGCACCCAAATCTCAGGATTTCCCTAAGGTTGCCTCCCGTTATCAGGTTGATCCAAATTTCCATAGGGAGTGCTATTTGCTCTCATCATTCTGCTGCTACCTGTTTAAGGATAACTCATTAAACAGATATAATTTATTTTCAGCACACTCTCAGCTTCTGTCATGACACTGTATGTTTATTTTGCTGCATAACTCAAAATTCTCCCAAAGGTCACAGAGTTGTAAACCTGGGCTCTGATACCAAATTGTCACGCTCTAACACAGAGGTAAAATTTTTTTTTGTATATGTATAAATCCACATTTACCAACTTATATTATAACAAGCGTATAAACCATGTGTACTAGAATTCTCCAAGCAATTGATCTATATGTTTATGTAATAATATTACAACATGCATATAAAACTTTCGGCTTTGACATATTCATATTTTAATGTACAACACGCATATCATAATCATCACAGTCAGTAACTCATTTGACTCACTATATTAATCATATTCGGGTTACATGTAAACATAGATAATCGACTTCCATATCTGTTTATCAAAAAGGGTATTCTTATATATTGTTTCAAAATGTGGCGGTCATGGGATTCGCTGCCACGGTAATTCCTGGGTACTATGGACTGGCACCTCCTTAATTGCGAACTTTATGGCTTTTAACACAGAGATTGGACTAAGTGGCCCTTTTGAAATATGGGTACAGTGATGTACTGTCGTTTACAACACTTGCTCGCTATAGGTCATCCACCTGGCACGATCAACGGCTCACCTTCGTCCTGCCATGTGCGGTGGCGTGATTCCAAACTCCAAGTGCAACGAGGCTGGCTCCTCGGTCTTACCATTTCGTGCTCAAACCCTTCCGGATCCTTCTCACCGATCAGACGGTGGTGGCAACCTCATTCAGATCGAGGGCTGAGACTATGCCACGAGGCAGGGTCATGCATTGAATATTTAAGGTTCATTTTATGTTCGACTTGGTTATTGTTTTCATTCTGGATTGAGTGTTTACTGCCGAAGTCCTGGGCTCGACTGTGTTCGGCCGTAGAATTATATGGCTCTCAACCGCATCGGGGTTTCATGCTCCGCCAAAGCACGATGATATACTGCAGCTCTCCTTTCTGTTCAGGTTAAGTAAGCTCTCGAAAAGCATTTCCGCTGTTGTTTCAATTTTGTTGCTTTCGTTCTCAGACATTTTGATAAGGTTCTCAGCTTATCTGTTTCAATGTTTCAGGGAAAGCTTCGGCGACCAGACGGCGTTGGGGAGAAAGTCTGGCTCTCTCGCCCTCGGCCGCCCTACCACAGGTATGAGTGGTTCCTCTTTCATAGGTTCTGGTTTCGTTTTCCCTCACGGGTCAGTGGCTAAACCTCTGTTCCACTGAACAAGGATGCTGAGGTTCCTTGTTTCCATATACTCTCTTCCGCCATGCGACCAGGGTTTCCTTACTGCGAAACTGCGTGGTTCATTTCCCTAGTCTGTTTGATTATTGTGCTTAATCTTTTGTTTAAAGGCTCAGATTCTGGCGGTCTCCGTCTAACCACGGTTCACTGATTAAATGTATCTATGTATAGTTTATAATCTATCAATTGCCGGCTTACAGCATAACTTCTAGTCGAAATATAGTTATGGCTTTTATAATGTTATTCGTTGGATTATTTTCGGCTACAAGCTTGTTTATGTATTACAGGCATTTGATTTAGTTAAGATTCGGCGTTACACTGTTCTCGGTATATATTGCATTGTTTTTCAGCGATAAGCATATTTATTGCATTGCAGGCATTTGGTATAGTTTAAGCTCTGCATTAACATTGCTTCTTGGTATACATTACTATGTCCACAGTCTTTAACCGAATTTATTTGTTATACTAGTCGCACTCGATTTCTGGTCAGCTATATCATTTATATGCAGAGGGTAAATCTTGGCTTTAGTTCCGGCCAGAGTGCCTGCTGGCTAAGCGTAAGCTTATGCCCTGCGGCAGTAGTACCCTGAGACTTGCATCTTTATATAGGCATGCGTAATATGTTGTTCTTTTATTTATTATATGAACAGGAATCTCGTGTCTGTGCGTTATATTTATAAATGCTTGAACAAGATTTCCCGATAGTTGTATTCTTACTGTTATCGCTTAAGGGTTTTGTCGAACATTCGGCCGTTCTGGCCTGTTTAATAGTATAAGCTTTCCACTGTTCATTGGTACATCAGTCCAGGAGTAACATGTCTATATGGTTACTGTTCATTCGTAATCTTGTTCTATATACATATAAATATGTATCATGCGCATCAGAAATTACAAAGTAGGAATACTAGTTCTTATCTGTTCTCTACTGGTTTGACTGGTTGTAGTACCAGTTTTCTGCTTTGACTATATATACAATGTTTACATTCTTAAATGGAATTAAAAATACTGTCTATGCCGAGCACAAGAGAATATTTTAAGAATATAAACAGAGTGCTTCTCTCGGTGTTATTTACTCACCACCGATAATCAAAGTCATTTCTCATAAATAACTTAATAAATCATACCCGTTTATCGCAAACCTGTATGAATGCTTGTCAATCCACCCGTCCGTAGGAAGATTCTTCATGACCTTACACCCCCAAGCACTTGCAGACCCTCTTGACTGCAGTTCCTCTGGCTTTTGCCAGATCTCGCTATCTGGTCCTAACCAGACATAGTGCATACAAGGAAAATCTTTTCCTCTTTTCTATGCCATCTGATCATAACCAGACATAGCATGATTTTCTTCTCTGCCATCTGATCCTTACCATTCTTGGCAATCTTTCCCCTTTTTCCTCTGGGAACTCAACTACCTCCTGAAGGTAGTTAGGGTTTCATTTTTAACTGCTTCCACAGTTATTAATCATGATTACTCATATGCTCAAATCAAATATTATTAACACAATGTTTAATTAACAACAGAGTTATATACTTTTCAAATAAAGTCTTTGTTCATAGTTACTTTTACTATTTACCAATATTAACTTAACACGAGGGATGTCACAGATTGCCATAACATTGAACCTGTTTCATCAATCCATTCCATTTTTGGACTAATACCCAAGAGGATTTGAACTTATGACCTTTGTAAAAAGAGTATCTCAACAATACACTCATTCACTATCAATTCAAAGCTTTGAAAATTTTAAGAAAAAACATGAGATGAGATTTGATCCTCTTATATATACATAAATAACAAAACTCTATTAATATTTAATATTATCACTCTAAATACAACCTCCTCAAATTTAAACTTCTAATACTTCCATAATTTAAAATAAAACTTTCATAAAAATTGAACTTGGGCAGTAATAAAAGATCCACCATTTAACCAAACCCCTTATATACCCACTATTAACCTATTTATATTTTCTCAATTATACATGGTATTAAATTATGCAACTCTATTCGGAGATACTTAGCAGCATTTCTTAAAAAATATATTTTAAAATCGTAAAAAATTGAATAAACTGAACGAAAAAAGTTTAACTCCGCATATCCCTTGAATGCCAAACTTATTTTGTTTCATAGATTTATAAGGACGTAATTATAATGGTCAGATAACTTAAAAGGTAATAAATAAATACTTCTTATAATGAACAGAAAACTTAAAAGTAATAAATAAATATTTAACATTTACTTAAAAGTAATAAATAAATATTTAATAAAATGTTAAAGACATAGTTATTTCTATAAAATATGTCAGGTATTATTATTATTAATTATTATATTTTCTTCATAAAAATTAAAAAATTGCCAATCAATGTTATATAAATGATATATTGGAAGAATATATTAATATAGATTTATCTTAATCACTGAACTAATTTGAATGAGCCTAGAAGGATCAAATTTATTCGAGTGTCAATTTATTTCAGAGTACAAAAAATAATGTGTAATTTTTTATTATTTAAACTGTGTTTTTGAATATTATAGAGATTAATAAGATGTATATTGAATCATTTTATCAGTTAGCATTAAACTGGTTTTTTTATTATTAATATATTTTCAACTTTATATCAATATTAATTGTTATTAAAATATTTTATTCTTAATTATATTGGATATTTTATTTTATATAATATTAAAATATTTTCTTAGGTTTTATGGACAACTAATTAAATATGAATAACATGTTTTCTTTTTATTATAAGTGATATTGTTTTTTCTATTTAGAAAATATTTTTTTTTTATCTTAAGAAAGATAAACATACTTACACATCACTTTCATACTAAACTATAAAATTAACCTCTCATCTCAACTATGACATTGTTTAATTCATATTTATAAATTATCATAAAATATATAAAAAAGTGCAACAAAACAAAAACAATTGAATGAAGTTCAACTGAATTTTTTTTCATATCATTTATCAATTTGGAAACAATTTTTTTTGATTTCTCATCTATCAATTTGGAAATGAGAGCTATTGACCCCGCCAAATTTGCGCTCTTCATAGTGCTATTGCATACGACTACATGGATCTGTATGGGGATATGTACATTAAAGAAACATTGGGACAAACTAAAGGAAACAAACTCGAGGAAATGCTTGATATAATACAAAGTGAGCTGTCAATGCAGTTGGAAAATGTTTGTTTAATGTGAAATTATAGTGGGTGAGTGAAGATGAGGGCACATGAAGGATAAACATGATTACAAAATTATTAGGATTATAAGACGTCGATATAAGGCTGTTAGCGTTTGATATGCCATGAGATCACAATGAGCAGGATCGATACTGCTCCTCAAGCTAGCGTTTGATATGCCATGAGATCACAATGAGCAGGATCCATACTGCTCCTCAAGCTACAAGCTACAGTATTAGGGCATGGACATGACATGTTTATCTTTATATTGATGGCAAATTCTGGGATTAAGCTGTGAAAGGAAAAAGCGTGAGAGATCAATGAGGTTTTAACGTCAACATATTAGCAATTTGGAATCTAAGAAAGAAAAATCAATCTGTTTTTTTCTTTTTTTCCATAGAAAAAAAAATCTCATTTTATTAAAAATAAATTAGTTAAGTATGTAAAAATTGCTATATATCTCAAAAATATGAAACAATAATTTCTTTTAAATTAGTCATTCATAATATTTATCTTTTAATATGGATAAAAATTCTCTAAAATTATTTATCTATGTACTTTCATTAAACATATATTTGACAATGAATCCGAATTTCATGATACCGTAGAGCTCTCTAATACCGTCGATTGACAATTTGTGTGCCTCCCTGTTGGCTTGGCTTCTCTATATATGAGTGATAGTGTATATTGTGAGTGATATGTGTTTGATCCTCTTTATCCAACCAACTCGATAATGTGGGGCGATCAAAATCTGAGTGTCCCATGATTCCATATATGAGAAATTTCAAATCAAGATCAATCTAATATTAAGATCAGAATATTTGCAATCTACATGCTGCAATGCAGTGTGCAATCTGATACTTCATAGATTCAGGGCTGCACTGATTTTTTGTCATACACAATTGGCTCTCTCGAACTTGAAAAGCGCTCCATAAACCAAACAATCGAAGGAATCGATTTCGATTTAACTGAGCTCTTTTCAATTCTACCCATTCCAATGCTGCTCACCAATATAAAACAACAAAGTACCTTCTCATAAGTTCCCTGCTAGCTGAAATGATCACAAACACAAAATTCTGGCACATGTTGAGCGCGAGGCATGAACACTTTAAAACAGTTTAGTCGATGTCCGCAAAATAATCATTTCAGATATGAGATAGAAGACTACTTTGCAGATAGACAAACGAAAACTTTGGCACACGTTTCTATATAAATGATTGTGAGGCCTTTAGTTTTTCATGAAAATGGTATCCTCTAAGTCACATAACATCCATGACTCAACCAAAACAAACTATTACATGTGAAGCGTTTAGTGCAGTGTCTTTTTATGTGACTCCTCAAGTATAACAACAGCATAACATCCATGACTCAACCAAAACAAACTATTACATGTGAAGCGTTTAGTGCAGTATCTTTTTATGTGACTGCTCAAGTATAACAACAGCAAGTCATGCTATTGATGTGGTAGAAAAACAGAATTTCATGTGAACCGTTTAGTGCAAGATCTTTTTATGTGACTCCTCAAGTATAACAAAAGCAAGTCATGCTATTCATGTGGTAGCAAAACAGAATTTCATGTGAAAATAATCAGATGGAATCTTTGATTAGAATACAGTGGAAAACCTTTCCGGATGGAAATTACATGGTGAAAATGAACATTCATCGCTATACATATACTATCAATTGCCTACACCATAGATCCAACATGTATTTGTTGTAACACGCTTTCCTCTATATAGTTTACGAAAGATTCTAACTGACGTATTTAGTAACGTAGTGTTTTAACTCCTGATTTATGAAGAGCATAACGGAATCTAAAAAATAATATGTATTAATATTGCAAGGCTTGACCATTAGAAGCATCATGATAATGGGATATATGGTACATAGAGTTGTGATGAGATTGAGAGGAGGCACCCAGCTATTAGACTTAGACGTGGGCTGTACCAGCATATTGCTGAAAGGAGGAAGGGTAACAGTCTAAAGTTCATGGTGTTTTTAAGTTTTACATTGAAGTATTGAAGAAACATTGATTTAGAGTATTAATTTTAAATAAAACTAAATCATTTTGAAAATTACGAAACTACTAGAATTGAAATAAGTATTTACTCAAAATCTTTAATTTCGAATTGGTTTTGGAGATTTTAAAAAATCTTAGACACTTTGGCCTAAGCTTGTCACAGTTGTAACAATCTGCACATCAAATTCTGTACGTGGCTCAGAAGATAAAGCATGAAATTCGGTACGTAACCGAAAAGATAAAGCATTATCTCGAGGCATCGCATAATGTGTCCCAGCTGGTGATGAATCCAAACATAGATATGTCACCGTCTGTTTGTTGAATTCAATGCAAATATTTTCAGTTTTGATGTGAAAGTGACACCATGTTTGAGTCATATTTTATATGTGAGGTCCAATCAGAATTAAGGGTTGGTGTGTGCAAGAAAATTTATACATTTTGATGGATTGTTAAATGTATGCGTTTAAAAAAATAAGAAATAAGAATGTCGCTGTTAGGTATGAATGTATTAGCATTTGTATGTGATGGGTATTTTTATTCCATAATAACTTTTTACTGGTTTAGAGGGCTGGGAACTAATTGTTGTGGTTGATGCAAGGGACAAGCGAACGCGAGACTTAGAATAAAGGGGATCAAAATTTAGGGATAATTAGGTTGAAGGAGCTTAGGGCTAGGAATAAGGTTTTAATGGAGAGGAGATAATGAAAGAATAAGGCTTTAGGATAGAGGAGATGATGAAGAAATAATGTTTTAGGATAATGAAAGATTATGGCTTTAGGGAAGGGGTCTAAAGTAGTCCACAAGCTTCTAGAACAAGCCATTCGTGAGGCTTATGAATACATTCAGTGCATTGGTCAAACCAAACCTCACTACAACAAACTCATAATGCCTGAAGTGAGCTACAAAAGTAGTTTTTGGGATGTCACCTTCCTTAATCTTTAACTAGTCATATCTAGT
Source organism: Pinus tabuliformis (assembly GCA_031772625.1). Classification (NCBI taxonomy): domain Eukaryota; kingdom Viridiplantae; phylum Streptophyta; class Pinopsida; order Pinales; family Pinaceae; genus Pinus; species Pinus tabuliformis. The sequence goes on along the minus strand of CM062812.1, from coordinate 500,075,501 downwards.
TACGAGATCTATTTTAAGGCAAGCTATTGCTCCTATCATTTGATTAAATAGATCATCTCTTCTAGGTATAGTATACATATTCTTTAGTGTAGTAAATAATCCGTCTCTCAATGTGGTAGCTTGGTTTAATGTTTATATTACAACCTAGTATAAAGGAAATGTGGTAAAAATATTTCAGATTCATTCTCAAACATAAAGAAAATATCTCCCTATCTAAATGAAGTAATATAATTTTATAGCAACTTTGGAGAGATAAAATAATTAAATGTGCAAAAAAAAATTATATACCTACTTTTGAATAGTAGAGAGATGTATAATTTTTATATATTTTTTAAATATTTCATTAAGAAATTTAAATAAATGACTTGAATATCCATATTAACTAATTTGTTTCAATATCAATTTATCTAGAAGAAAGATACACATAAAGAACTAATTAGCAATATTATGGCGCCTAACTTAATTAATTATGCTCGAGGTGGCATTCAAGGGAGATTATTTGACAGAACACCTTTATGTAATAGCTAGTTGTAACCAGAATGAGAAGATCTACAAGATGGGATGTTGAGAGGTAACTTCCAATGGCTGGAGAGAGAATCGTGGGTGATTTACCATTTTCCTTAATTAAAAAATTACTTTAATTGTTCATTTAATTAAGGAAAAATAATTAATGGGAGGAAAATGCCAAAAGTGATTTAGGTGAAATAAAATGAAATTGGTGAAGATAAATTCAATAGAGGCTCTTCTAGAATAATAATAAAATAAGGTGTCTTTAGAGGCTTAGAGATCTATAAAAGATGAGGAGGAGGTCATTTTGAGACATCTTGGATTTGTGCATTGTCTTTGTGGTGAGGTTTTGAGAACCCGGTTTTTTTGAGTTGTTTTATATTCCTTACATGACTACCCCACATTCGGGGGGTGTCATAGGGGGTATGTAGGGGGGTGGTATCTCCCCTACAAGGAGTCCAGGGCTACGCCTCGAGAATTTTTTTGGGACCCTATATTAGGTGGGCAGACCTACCTATGGTTTTGTGCATGGATTTCACACATGCTTTTGGGAATGATGCTTTTTTGTCCATGGTATTTTGTAGATCCACTTAAGGGAACTACGGTTATGTTCTAATCCAGGGTTAATGGATTAGGGTTTATGAATGTTTCCACATGTATATATATGAATTGTAACATTGAAAGGAATATAAGGAAAAATGAATCTAGTAGTCCATATTTTAGGATCCAAGGGAAAATCTTTGTGTATATATGTTTTATGCTCTTGCCATTGTTTATTTTCTGTTTTTTGAATTCGTATCTCGATCATTTCTGTATGGGGTGAAAACCAACATGTTCTCTACTTCAGCAGCAGCCCTAGGATGAAAATCCTAGGGTGATTCAGTGCAAGTACCTATCTCTTCCATTGGTGGATCCATTTAGGATTCACAGGTTGCAGTTTATTGACCTTTAGTTTGTTTTGGAGGCTAGTTCTAACATTATTGAAGATCTACATGGGGCCATCATTTCAGCCATATTCCTGCTCTTATACTAGCTTATTTACATATTAATAAAATAAGGTTGAGATATTTTGCATGTTTATATTGCCTATTATTCCATTGCAAATTCTATTTCCCTTTTTGTCATAAATTTGTTGTTTAATTTATGCAAATTGTTTATGCCGTTGAGACTTAAATTTCTGAAAGTACCAAAATTGTAAATAAGATCTTTTTATTTATGGCACAAGGCACTTATTTCAATGTAACTATTTGATTTCTAATGTTTAAAAAAATATACCTATTCTATCTCTTTAAATTTAAATTTATGACATTTTATAAAAACAGAAGCTCTTAATCATTAATTAATTTTCAAATAAATAAATAATTTTAATTATACCAAATATTTTAAAGAAAAACAAATATAAACCTATAGAAAAGGACAAATGATATATATCAACTTTAACATATCTCAACTTAAATAAGGTTTCCATGGTATTTATCCTTACCTGAGTGATTATCCTCGTGTTTATATAGGTCCATGGTTGTTATGATTACTTAAGGATTGTACTTTTTTTCAAGCGATTATATGATTTTATGGTGGGTTATAAAGTTTCTAAAATATATTTAGTTAATCCTAAGAAATATAGGTTACCTATTTGGTTCTTATTGATTCACTATAGAGATGTGAATCGTTGAAGTTTTACTTTATTATCTAATATATTTTTCCTGGTATAAATGTTATTATTATATTTCAAAAAAGTTTCATGTATTTTTAGTAAATTGATTATAGAGTGTTGTACAGTTTGTGAAATGCATTTAGATAATAGTAAAGAAATATCCATTTATTTGGTTGTTAGGGTATGTGTTTTTTTAGTTAATTTGGTTAGTTATTGAAATGTCAATATTTAAATTAAATAAAATATAAAAAAAAATATTATTATTATTTAATTTTAGAGTTATGGTATCAAAATGGTGTTACAATTTTTTTGTTTGTGGGAGAAGGAACTTATTCTTTGTGTAACGATTTGGCTTCTAAGCCTACGAAGCCATACATATTCTACCTCTTTGATTTTAAACGTGTACACATACTCTTAATCATTAAACCCACTCAAACTATATAACATTACATAAGTAACCTTTTTATTTTTTTTTAAATAATTACAATATTAATAAATGTTTATTAATGATAAGTAAACAAATAAAAAAATATAATCAATACCTATGATAATATTTACTAACGAGTAATGAAGATGCTATTTACTTTTGTTGAATCTTTTAATTGCCTAGCTTATGGTGTTTGCAAATTTGTTTGATGAGCAAATTTTTGTTTTAAGAAAGCATTACTTATAAACATCGCTATAGGTTAATCTTTTAAAAGATGATGTTCTATGTTAAGTAATTTTTTTAAGGACATAAATTGCAATTTTATACATGTTTAATACTATTTAACTAATTTTTGTTATGGTATGATTTGATATACTGAAATTGTAAAGTCATACGTGTATTTAAAAATTTATTTTAATAAAAATAACTGGTTTATTTTTTAATATTATTTAGAATAATTATGTTTAATTAGTTTAACACATAATTGTTATGTTTAAGAGTTTGTTTTAATGAAAAAGAAAATTGTTTTTAATATTATTTAGAAAAATTATCTCTAACTAGCTTGACACGTGATCCTTGTTTATCAAACAAACAAGAGTTTTTACTACATTTTTTTTGAAAAATAAAGTGTTGCAAATTTATATTTATTTATAATTAGTATTAAAAAATTGTTTATTATTTGTGTTTATTTTTTTTAATTCTCTTATTTACATTTAAAATTGAAATGAGTTTTTCAATAGGTAAACCTACATTATATTTTTATTTTTATTTTATTGAAATATGAAATTTCATTATAATTGATTTTTTTAGTTAAAATGTATGTATTATTATATTTGTTATAGATATGATATTAAGCATGGGATTTTTTTAAATTGGTATTACTTTGTCTTTTATCAATTTTTATTTTTATCTTTTCTATAATTTAATATTGTGGATTGAATTTTGTTATTTTTTATTATTATTAAAATTGGTCTAATTATATGATGCATTGGATTTTTCCTTTGAATTTTTATTAATCTGAGGTATCAAAACAAATTGCAACTTATCCATGATTTAATATTATAAATTGAATTTTATTATTATTTTCATTTTTAAATTTAATTATCTTAATCTTGATTAGCTGACCTCTTATTTTGTAATGATTACATGTGCACAATAGCAATTTTATTTATATATAATTAATAGTAGTTTTATTTTTATATAGTTACTAATTTTTAGGTTCTTATGAGAATGATGTAATGATGAAGGAACAAATTTTTCATAATATAATGCCATGTGACATAGTTATTACAATAAGAATTTTCTGCAATAAAAATTTTGCTATGTGAAATAATAGAAATTTTGTGTTATAACTTTTTAGTTACAGTAATCATGGCACGATTCTTAGAATTTAGTATAATTGCTATTGGAATGATTATTTTTTATTAATATATATAATTAAAAAATCAAATTTTTTCTAACTCTTTTTTGTTCAAATATGTTCTCATGACCCAACATCATTCATTAAAAAAATGGTTTTCTATAAACAAATATTAAAAATAAATAAATAAATAATAATACTGTTCGGGTTTAGCTGTCTATCCATTAAATACTAACCACTATATAAGAATTATTCTAATTTATTCTAATTTTATAATCAGTGTAACAATAATTACAACCTTTGCCAAACACAATACTATATTAATAACTGCGTCAGATTTTTGTACAATAATTTTTAGATACAGCTGCAGATCATGTCAACGAACCCAAAAGAAGCGAACTGAACGTTCAGACTCCAGTTTCGCGAAATGACTGCAAATGCTGAATCCCCAATTTGACGTCCAATTAAGTATTCGGAATTTTGCGTCCCAAGAAACCCGGAGATTGGTTGGATGATATGAAAGACTCGTTGCATTCAAAACCCACCTTATTTTATATTACTTCTGGACCTCGCCCTATTTTATATTTTAAACTGCGAAAATCAAATAATTGCACCGAGCTGTGCGGCTCGAAAATTATTTAGTTTAAGAACTTGGGAAATGAAACTTTTTTTTGTTGGTTTTCAATTCTCTTCTTAAATATGTGTTTTTGGTGAATGAAATAAAGTTCCATTTTAATATGGAGATATTTGATTGGTGATTGGAAATTATTTACAGTGTTTAAAGTTATTTATAGTTGATATGTAATTTTAATTATATATGTAGCGTAATAGTGTTTGTATCAAATGTTTGAAACTTTTTTTTGTTGGTTTTCAATTCTCTTCTTAAATATGTGTTTTTGGTGAATGAAATAAAGTTCCATTTTAATATGGAGATATTTGATTGGTGATTGGAAATTATTTACAGTGTTTAAAGTTATTTATAGTTGATATGTAATTTTAATTATATATGTAGCGTAATAGTGTTTGTATCAAATGTTTCAAAGAAAACATCGTAAAGTGGTAGAAAGAGAAATTTTAGTTTGAAGCGTCTTGTAAAATAGATGTAATCTCTTCACAACATTATAATGTTTCAAAATTATAGATTTACAATGTCAAAGATTATTCAATCAACATTTATTACCAGGATAAAGAACAATATAAAGACTTGGAAAATAAGCTTCATACTGGAGAGCTTATTCTTCCACATACTGTAACATGAAAAAGTATAAGAGCTAGGTGCAACCATACAACTAACGGAGCCATCTTAGCTCTTTATTTACATAAACATATCTTCTTAAAGGAAGGAAATGTCAAACACGTCATATAAATATACTGGAATCTTCATGATATGAAGGTTACAACAAGAAGTTACAACATGGGCAAGGTAGCCAATATAAAATCCTCTGTTACCTATATTTTAACAACCATTCCACCTCTAAAGATGTGGTGTTGTATTCAACTCTTTCAACAAAGCCCCTGCTCCAGTGCCATCCAAGTAGGTCTCAAGAGCTTCTACTGCAACAATTCTGGTACCTTGAGCTTATTCATCTCCACACTCGAAAAATCTAATCAACATCCTTGTCCAGTCATCATGCACCATAGGAAGAATCGGGATGCAAACACAAGTAGGCCCTTCTTCGATTGATATGGCACTGCTATCCAACATTTGACAAACAACTGCAGGATTGTCCAACTAGGATTCATGCTTAATCATCCTTTGCTTTACATATTCATCATACTCAACATGTAGAGCTCCCACATTATAGGCATGGAAACCATTGTTGAGGGAGGGGACAGATGGCAAGAGGCACAAAAAATATGATGGCTTCTTCAATGTCCCAAGAATTCTTGCAGCAAGCTACATTGTGATTATCTCCATTATCCAAAACACAACACAATGGCTTTGTTTGTTGCATTGGAAGATTTCTGTGGTGACTAGTGCAAGTCTCAATGGGAGGCATTGAAGGAGAATTGAATCTATGTCATTTGAAGAGAGATATCTCATAAATTTCTTCATGGAAGAAGTGGGTACCTGTGTGGACAACATCACACAAGAATTACTTTTCATGGAAGATGAGGCCAGCTGTGCATCCTTTAACATGACCTAGCATATGCCAATTCAACGTTATGTTGAAGGGGGATGGAATAATATCTGAAAAAAGTGCATGTGGCAGCCTATCCTCAACCTGTTTATCATCAAAATCACCCATAATGCAAGGCTAGAAAAACATGTATAAAAAAATCCACATGTTGTGCCACATTTACACATTAGGGGATTTTTGAGGTCTAAAATGGGCATCCTAAGGAAATTATAAAATAATAGTGGAAATAATAAAATAATATTAGATTACATCATCAAATTTTAGAGGGAAAATAGACAAAACTATCTTTTCAACTCGTATTTTCAACTAATCTCCATATGCGTTTACTCAAATTTTTATTGGAAACACTCATTGGATACATAATTTGATTCCTCATCCAACGAGTACCATGTCACTTAATTTCGATGGACATTTCTACATGAAAAATGAGAAATACATGAAAAACGTGATTGCAATCACGTTTTTTCATGTATTTCTCATTTTTCGTGTAGTGGGGTCCATCAAAAGTATACAACATGGGTACTCCTTGGATGAGGAATTAAATTTTGCATCCAAAAAATACTCTTATTCAAATTTTTAGTAAAAACTTAGGGAGATAAGTTCAAAATATGAGCTAGAAAAGTACTTTTATTATTTTATTATTTTAATCTTTGTACTTTTTTACACAAAAAATGATGAATCATCCCCCATGATTGACATCAACATCTTGAATCCTATTGGTTCTTATAAAGTTTATTTTGGTTGTACATTTTTCTTAAGAGGCCCATTTTAGGCCTCAAAAATCTCATAATGATAATTCCTTAACACTTGTTGTCATAGAGATGAAACAAATGTTTAGAAATGCACTGAATAATATTGAAAGTGGTGATATTTAATTTCCAACAAGCTATTCATACCAATTAAAACCTTCATCTTCAAGAAAATCCAAGGAAATTATGAACATTATTTTTTTTGATATCCTCATGGACAACATTATGTTTTCAAAAAAAAACAATGAAAGGAATCAGTATGAAAGAGAGGCGAGTCTTTGATTCCATGGAGATTTGGTTTATCGTCGCTCCAATATTCATAATCATTTAGATACCCCAGGATTCATGAGAAATACAAAGGATCAAGAAAATAACCATTCCACCTCTAAAGATGTGGTGTTATATTCAACTCTTTCAACATATTCATCATACTCAACATGCATATCTCCCGCATTATAGCCATGGAAGCCATTGTTGAGGGAGGGGACAAAAGGCAAGAGGCACAAAAAATTTGATGGCTTCTTCAATGTCCTAGGGATTCTTGCAGCAAACTTCAGAAATCCAAAAGAGAGTCAAAGTTAACTCATCATAATATATATACATGAATTTTGAAAGAATTTAAGGTCTAAACCCTCAAATCTGTTTCGAGTCCAGTAAGCCCAAGGCGAGGAAAGAAAACCTCTGCGGTGATTTTATCTTTCTGGGACAGATTCTAGGATTGCAAAATGAGGTTTGAAAAATACAACAAACATTGAGATCACCACTAGCAACAATCACTTTGCAATAAACATGCCACTATTGTAGATTTTAGAGTCAATGCCTAGGAATCCATCTAGATACAGTATATGTACTCCAAAACGTTTTTGATGCCTTCCCCATCCTACTTATTGTCTTGACCAAGAAACTTTGCTAAATGATCCTTGTTATAGAATAAAAACTATGACAATGTTTAATACACATAAATTAAATAAATGAATGCTAAATAAATAATAATAGTAATATAATACTATGTTATGAAATGTCTTAGTTCTTCATCATAACCTTTCACCTTATGACCCTCACCTATAGGCAAGCTTCACCTATTACTTCCCACCAAGATATAGGTAACAAAGGATTTGAATAGAAGTGATATGTTCAGCTGCCATTTATTTGTACAACTTGTGTGTTTAAAATCACACCTACATCCAACATTGGATTTTTAGTATCAATTAGAAATAAAGCAAAAACCTTATTATAACACTTTAGGAAGGCTACATCTCAACAAACACATTAAGCCACCAGGACACTCTTTGGATGATTTTGAAGAATAAAAGTCTTATTATAACACTTAGGAAGACTACATCTTAGCAAACACATTAAGCCACTGGGACACTCTTTGGATGCTTTTCAAGACTACAATCGTTGTTATAAGCAACATGTTGTGTCTAATTGATATAGAAGTATTGGTTTGTCTAATGGATGGATGAGTGAGTGAAATAAAGGCCAATAATATTACAATATCTACATTGAAAATTAAAACTACGTTAACATTGATCAAAAATAGTCCACAGTTCATTGATGCATAGTTAATGACCCTGAAGGCATTAAGAATTATATCCAAACTGAATATTAACAATAACTATTATTTCCTTGATTTTTTTCAAATTGATACCAATGTTCCTATGAGAAGGTTATGGATTGCAAATGATAGGAGCACGACACTCATGCTTGACAAAAATGAAACATCATTCACAATGAATGAATTGCAGAGTGCGAGATTCAATCATCCTTTGCTATGCATATTCATCATACTCAACATGTAGAGCTCCTGCACTATAGCCATGGAAGCCATTGTTGAGGTAGGAAGGGGAGGCACAAAAGATATGATGGCTACTTCAATGTCCGAGACATTCTTGTAGAAATCTTCAAAAATTCATTATATAGTCAAAGTTAACTCATAATAATATATATACATGAATTTTGAAGGAATTTAACATCTAAACATTGCAATTTGTTTCAAGTCTAGTAAGCCCAAGGCGAGGAAAGAAAACCTCTCTAGTAAGTTTGTCTTTGTGGGACAAATTCTTCTTTAGCGATGTGTTTTTTGCGGTGGCAATCATGGTATTTTGTGGTGTGTGCACCAGTAGATTGAGTGGGGATTTCATCTTCTGCAAGAAGAAACAAACCCAATGCGGTAAATATAAATCTATGAAGCTCCTCAAGTTTTTTCTCCTGATACTATCCAATATCCTATCAAACAAAAACAATTATTGGAGAACTCAAAGAGCTAGAGGAGATATTTATATGAAAATAATATGCATACATGAATTTTAAAACAATTATTGGAGAACTCAAAGAGCGAGAGGAAATATTTCTATTAAAACAATATACATACATGAATTTTAAAGGATTGTAAGGTTTAAACCCTCAGATCTATTTTGAATCTAGTAAGCTCAAGGCGAAAAAAGAAAACCGCTCCAGTGATTTTGTCTTTTGGTTTGTCTTTTGGGACCGATTATTCTCTAGTGATGTTTCTGCGATGAACGAGAAGTTTGAGAGTTTATCAAATGTCATTCAGTTGAAATTGTATCAATCCGACAATACACTATTCTCCAGCTATTCTTGAAAATCCACAACATCAAGGGCATAGTTGTTAACTATCTCCATGTGAGTTGTTATACAAAGAGATAAATAAAAGAATTTAAAAAATCAGTCCCACAACATAAGACTGCAGAGTGTTGTGTCCTAAGGGACTTACATGATTGTTCAATAATAAAAATTATTGATTAGTGTTTTGTAAATAAAATAAAAGTACATTGCATCCAAATCCTTTGATATTAAGGAACTCCCCATGTCCATGAGGTTCTAGCTTGTAGTTTCTAGATAAAGTTGGCATTTGGCCTTGAGAAATGTAATTCCTACCAATGCTTCAAGTATAAATATTGAAGAGCACCATCTACTTAGTTCATCTATTTGATATCGAAAGGATTTCCAGGTCATCGTTGGTATTTATTTTCAGATATATTTTTGTCAAAGACTAAAATGGAGTTCATCCATGACACTAATGAGAACAAAAACTATATTTCCATGTAATTTCACAACTCCCATCTGCAATTGTCAAACATAAAAAAAAATATTTAAACAAGTATTTTTAGAGTGACTTTTCTGCGGATTTCATTGAAATCCAAAAACATATCTTATATTTTCAATATAGTTCTTGATGAAGATGGAACCTATTCCTAACTCCATAGTTTCAAACAATTGTTTTAGCAACTTAACATTAGTCTCTGTGGTGAATTTTGTCAATAATTCAAGGTCTCAATACAATCTAGAATTTGACAAGAAAAAACCCCACAGATGAACACTTAATGTCTTCCCATGTGGAGAAGTGTTTCCGACCACCTTCATCTGCAACAACCTTAGAGAATTATCCTTGGCCATAAGGAATATCACAGAATTTAGTTTCAACACTATGATTAGAGAACAAAATTATTGGGCTTGTCACATAAAAGCAACACAACTCAAAAATTTTCTCTGCCTACAATTAATATATAACCAGCATAATGGATAAATTCTAGAACATGATTGTTCAGTAATAAAATTTATTAATTAGAGTTTTGTAAGTGAAATAAAAGTACATTGCATAAAAATCCTTTGATGTCAAGGAATTCCCTAGGTGCATGAGGTTGTCGCTTGTAGTTTCCTGATACAAATGGAATTTGGCCTTGAAAAATGTAATGCTTACCAATGCTTCAAGTATAAGATTGAAGAGCACAATCTACTTAGTTCATCTATTTGATCGATGGTGTCAAATTTCATCAAAATTCCCAGGCTAGGTGAAAACACCTTCCAAAAGTTTATGCTAAATTTCTTCAAAATTTCCCAAGAAAAACCATTATTTTCCAAGTGTTTTTAGACTACTCTAATTTTGAGCAGCAAAAATAGGATCATGGTAGCATTGTTAGTACCATATGCAAGTCTGCCACATCATCTAGTCCAATTTACTCACCTCTATTACAACTCTAAATTTGGGCTTCTTGTGGATTTTGTTATTCATGATCTGAAAACAAATGTTGTCTCTGCAGCTACCCCTGTGATTGCGACACTATATGAAGAACCCACTAAAAATAAATTTCCAAAGTCATAGGAAAACAATGTTTCTATTGAAGTGAGAGAACTCTGTAAGAAGGCGCGATTGAAGGAAGCTTTATAATGTTTAAACAATGCTATAGTCAATTCAAACACGTATATTTGAAAATTAATATTGTGCAAAATCACAATGCGTTCAACCTCCAAATCATGCAACCATATTTCATTCAAAAATAAAATAAACTAGCACTTTCATAAGATTTTACGTCAAATCAGGATTGAAGATTTCACCTTGCAAGTTCCATTCAACATTCTTCTATAAAGTTGTCTTTCTTGGTGGATTATTTTTGTGGTTTTGCACTTTTACTGTTGGTTGTTTCTTGCTGGTCAGAAAATTGTGAGAAATGGGTTTCCTATTAAAAAAATTTAAACATATATGCCAAAAGCAACATTTCTGGTGCAGTTTCCATTTTGGAAGGTTTTTTTTCCAAAAACATCACCTGAATGGCTCCCTTAGGTTTTGTTCCTGGTAGCAAGGTTGTGTACTATCATAAATTACATTTTCTATTAAGATAATTTATTTCATTGTTGCATCTTTACATAAATTTTAATTCTGTCATGTAAAATTTGCCCTGTCCAAATAAAACATTGAAATAGCCCAATAACAGTAAACTTACATAGGTTATAATTAAACTACAATTCTGGGTATGTTCATTGGTTGTAGTATGAGGTAAGATTTGGCATGTCAATTCCTAGAAAGATGCAGGGATTCAAGAATGTCATCTTCTACTTGAGATATAGGTGCCTCCGAGGCACATTTTCTTCACTAGTTCGATCAAGCGGGGAAAGGAGTACAACAAAATGCTAATGAAAGTAGTTAAAGAAAGTAGAGCATTGAATGTGTCAAAATAATTTTTGAAAAATAATTTCAACAAAAAATAATATGAAGGACTAATAGATGTGAGGACCTATGGCTTTCACTTCAACCCCTAATGATGTTGTATCTTGAGATCAATCTAGAGCAGGAATCTACTCTCGGTCTACGAAATCTGGGGGAATGGAATTGATTGAATTTGGTTCTCGAACTAACAAGGATGCTGGGAAACATAGTTAATCATGCACATTGCGTAGACAATGATTCAACAGACTCAACTAAGATATATTTTATGGTTCTTAAATAGGTGTTGGTTGAACTTGAACCAAATTTAGAACCAGAACAATGGGCTAAATAAACCCCATCATGCAACAAGTATTGGATGCCACACAGGGTTTATGCTTCATTAAACTAGATCTCATTTGAATCCATCCGCAAAATAAGAATAAGAAAAAAGTGCCACTTTGGGAAAGACCCGATGAAAAGAAAGAAAGATCATGTTCGGTTAGGCCTTATCTGGGGTGGGACAATGAGGGTAGTCAGGATGCAACTGAAAAATTAATGAGTGAGTCAGTTGAGTGGTAAGGAGTCGGTTATGAGATCAACAGAGGGCAATATCTACATATTCTAACACCTAATCTAATGGTGCATAGCAATGACAAACATGATTAGAGGAATGTTCATTTCAAAGGGAAATGCCTTAAGACGTAATTACAAAATGTCAATTAAATATAACATAAATTATTTAAATTTATTTATAATTTATACGTAATTCTAATTATATAAGTATTATATTACAAAATTTCAATTAAATATCACATAAATTATGAATATTATGTTACAAAATGTTGATTATTTAATATAAATTTAAGAGGGATTTTTTAAATTTTACAATACAATTTTTGGTCATATTGTAAATTTTTGTGATTGAAAATATATGTTTGAATATATAAATAGATTCAATCTATTGTGTATTAATATTGTGTATATTTTGCAACTTAAATTTGTATTTCCAACATTTTTCTTTAGGATTTCAAGTAAAATTTAACAAATTTCCAAATTTTAGAACAAATCTAACAAATCCTTAACAAATCAAATTTGACCAAATATAACTAAAACTTAAACTACAATTAAAGATTAAAAAAAGAGAGTAAAATATTGAAATTTATACTTCCAACAAACTTTACCAAATTTTATATAATACTAGGGCAGTAATATAAATTAAAATACTTACTTAATCATGATTTTTGAGTGATAATCACATCAAAATTCATTGCTCAACCAACTAATGTGGTCCATCGTTAGGAAAATCAAGTTAAATAGAGAGATTGGATGAAGAGACATATCATTCCAATATAGAGGGATTAGATGAAGAGACAGATCATTCCAACATAGAGAGATGATGTAGGACGCTGATGGAAATGGGGTGGTAGTCTGGAATTATACTATTGGTTAACTTTAGAACCAATAAAATATGCTTTAATCAAATTTTGTATGTGTATTTCCTCCTGAGGGTTCCACCCTCCTGATCAATCACCATCGGTCATTCTTTGACTTTTCCTTTTGTCAGGCACTTTAATCCATGTCGTTGATTTCATTCCTTCAAATCCAACAGATATTGTGCAAACTCGCATGAAATCTTGCATGACTGATATCAGGTCAAGAGCGCGTGGAATTTATAGTTTTCTCATGCTATGTGTCACCCACTTAAGCTAATCGCGTGAATTTTAGAAATACCATTTACCACTTTTAGGGCACGCTAGATATCACTTACCAATTTCTCTATACTACCCACGTGCTTAATTCATACTTTTAAGAAAGACGTTTAAGGAAAGTTTTAGCACTTAAGATCAATATTAGCCCTTAATACTAATCGACTATGATTATTGATAAAATGTATAAATAGATAAAAATGCCCAATTCGGTCTGGAACACTGAAACACAGATAAAAATGGATTTCAACCCCAGGATTAACACGCAACACCACACTTAATCATTTGTTGAATAAAATATAATTTCCAGAGTCTTGGCCCTCTTGGCTTGATTACAACAGTTTTTTTGATCTCTGTTCACTCTCCAAAGCTATCTCTCACACACCTCTCACTTTCTTACTCTATTCTCGATCATCTAATCTCTTTGTCATTACATTCTTTCCTCTTTTATGAATCAAATCCTATCCTAATTGCATTGACAACTCAATCTCTATTTTTATTAGCTCAACCATAAAATCCCTATTCTCAAGCTCTCATACACACCTATACTAACAACTTATATCATATTCTAATAATAATACAATATTCTAATTATTACAATAATTGGAGTAAAGATTTTCTTTTAGAGATCCAAACCTCTCTACTAAGAATTGATTTTTACCACTTAGGTCAATGAAATTCATCTCTTGTTAGCCACAACATGTGAACATATAATCACATTGTTGGTTAAGTTCGGATGCTCCTGCATCAGACTCCCTAGGAAGAAAATGATCCTTTGTCAAACTTTCAGGATTGACTCCATGCTTTTTTAATTCTGACGTTGTTATCCAACTGGCATTCTCCATTGGTTGTCCCCTCCATTTGACTAAATAATGAAAATAAACCTATCCTTTGGTTCTTTTTGGATACTCTTTTCTCCAAAATAGCTTCCACCTCTTTCTTGACTGTCTTTGGCAATTGTTCTTCCAATTTAAAGTTTGATCTTCATCTCCTGCTGGTTCCTTCTATAGCTCTAATTATGTCTCATTGTATGGATATAAATCTACAACATTGAAGATAGGTGGTAATCCAATTCCTTCTGGAAATTCAATTTCATAAGCATTAGTTGAAAACTGCCTCACAATTCTGCACAGACCTATCTTTTTCATCTTAAGTTTATTGTAATTCCCAATAGTAACTTTCTTCTCTCAAGACTACCATCACTAGTTCTCCCACTTGGAATTTTTTTTCTCTCCTCCTCATATCAGCTCTTTGTTCGTACTTTCCACTACTTTCTTACAATCTGTCTTTGACATCTTCTTAAAGTATTTGCATCTGATCTGCAAACTCTTCAGATTTTGCACTTCTTGTCTCCTGTTTACCCAAATTTCTGAGTTCAGACACACCTCTTGGATTCATTAATAAAATAATATGAAATGGACTCATCCCATTACTTCCATTTGGAGTGTCATTATAAGAAAACTCAGCTTGAGAAATTTTTAAATCCCACTGCTTAGGATTGTTATACACTAAACTTCCCAATATGTTTTCGAAGCTTCTGTTTACCACTTTGTTCTATCCATTTGTTTTAGGATGATATGATGAACTGAAGGTAAGGTTGGCACCTAGCTTCTTCCAAAGAGTTCTCCAGAAATTCCCAACAAAATTTGTATCTCTATCAGGCACAATACTTATAGGCAATCCATGTAACCTTTCCACATGCAATGAAATGTTCCATTTTGGAAAATTTATCTACCACAACATAAATGGAATTATTCCCTCTTTGTGTTCTAGGTAACCCCAAAACAAAGTCCATACTAATTTCATCCCATGGTAGGTCTGGTATTGGCAATGGCTGGTACAATCCTTTATTTTCGCTTCTCCGTTTAGCATGCTGATAGATTCTGCACTTCTCAACAAATTTCTTAACATCAATTTGCATATTTGGCCAATAGTAAAAATAATTTACCTGAGCAAAGTTTTTGTCTTGTCCAAAGTGACCAGATAATCCTCCACTATGTTTCTCCTTGATTATGTTTTCCCTCATAGAAAATTTGGTAATGCACAATTTGTTACCTTTAAACAGTAAACCTCCTTGCATAAAATAATCTAACCATTGAATTCTATTATGAACAATTGGATTTTGTATAGCTGCATAAATATCTTTGAATTATTCATCATCCTCATACATATCAACCATTTCTTCAAATCCTATAGCACCAACTCTTAATTTTTGTATAATCAAATTTACCATGCTCAAAGTGTCAACAACTTTGTTCAACTTACCATTTGTGTGTTTTATCACAAAAGTAAAACTCTATAAAGACTCTACCCACTTGGCATGTTTCTGGTTCATTTTTGGCTAGTTGTTTATGAAATGTAATGTATGATTGCCAGAATATAATACAAACTCCTTTGGTAGCAAATAATGTCTCCATTTTTTTAAATCTTGCACAATAGCATAAAATTCTTTATCATAATAAGAATACTTCTTCTTAGATTCATTTAGTTTCTCACTTGAGTAGGCTATTGGTCTTTGTTCTTGACTCAAAACTGCTCCAATTGCAACTCCACTAGCATCAATTTGAACTTGGAAAACTTTCCCAAAATCAGGTAAAGCTAAAACTGGTTTCTTTATAATTATCTTCTTCAACATATTTAAAATTTTGGTCAGTTGCTTCTGTCCACTTGAATGGATGATTAGTCTCTTTGATTGTTTCAATAATTGGTGCACAAATATGACTAAAACTTTTGATAAATTTTCTATAAAAACTTGCAAGACCATGAAAGCTTCTTACCTCAAATATTTTTCTTGGAGTAGGCCAGTTCCAAATTGCTCAGAATTTTTCTAGATCCATTTTGAAACCTTCTTTAGAAACTACAAATCCCAAATAGATTAATTCTTCTTTCATGAAACTACATTTCTTCATATTTATTAGCAGTTTCTCTTTCTGCAGTGTTCTTAAAACCAACTTATGATGCTTCAGATGTTCTTCTTTTCTTCTACTAAAAACTAGAATATCATCTAGATAAACAATGACAAACTTGCCTGCATATTCGTTCAAGACCTCATTCATTAATCTCATGAATGTGCCAGGTGCATTAGTGAGTCCAAAAGGCATCCCTAACCATTCATACAACCCACTATTTGTTTTAATGCAGTCTTCCATTCATCTCCTTCTCTAATCCTTATTTGATGATATCCACCCTTCAGATCTGTTTTAGGAAAATACTTTGACCCACTTAAACAATCCATCAAATTATCCATGCGTGGTAAAGGAAATCTCTACCTAATAGTAATCTTGTTTATGTCTCTGGAATCTATACACATATGCCATTCACCACCTTTCTCTGGACTGAGTACTCTTGGTACAACACATGGACTAAGACTCTCTCTGATCAATTCCTTATCCATCAGTTATTGTACTTGTCTTCCAGCTTCTACATTTTCTTGAGGAGTTAACATGTATGCTGCTTTGTTTGGCAAACTTGCTCTAAGTATTAGATCAATATGATGACTAATACCCTTGATGGGTGGTAATGCATTTGGAAACTCATCCACAATAATATCAACAAAATCATTCAACAAAGTTTTGATTTCTTCACATAAAACATCTAAGTTTATGGAAGTTAAAATTACCTTAGGTCTCCTATTTATGACAGAAAAATGCATTTGTTCATCCTTGTAAGTTCTTGCAGCAATTCTTTCCCACTCATCAACATAACACTATTTCCAGGCACTTCTCTGCCTGCTTCATCCTTCAATGGTAGCAATGTGTGTTTATTTCCATCCTTCTCTAGAGTGTAAGTATTTCTTCTCCCGTCATGAATAGCTTTCCAATCAATCTCCCAAGGTCTTCCCAAAAACACATGGCATACATCCATTGGCGTTACATCACACCATATCACATCCTTATAAGTACCAATCTGTATATCTACCTTGCATTGTTCTGTCACAATAACCTGATGTCCTTTTTGCATCCATGACAATTTGTAAGGACTATTACTAGTCCTAACTTGTTCACCATTTCTGTAGAAACAAGGCTATCAGCACTTCCATTATCAATTATCACTTTACAAAATTTTCCTTTGGACTTGCATGTAGTTCTGAATAAACTCTTTCTCTGAGCTAGTTCTCCTGTCTCTTTCTCTGCCTTAAGCGATACCCTTTCCAACAACAAGGATTCTCCTACTTCAGGTGATTCTTCATTGTTTGCAATTTGAGGTTTTTCTTCCCTTGCTTCAGCCACATTCACATTACTCTGACTCATTACTTTGTTATGAGGATATTCCCATGATCCGTGTCCCTATTCTACAAATGTATAACACTGAATTTCTCTTCCTCGGCCTCTTCCTCTAAGTGCAAATCTTCATCTAATAAATTCTTCTCTCTGTCATGGTCTACTACTTGAACCTACTGCTTCACCCTAACAGTGAATAAATCTTCATATGGTAGTTCCTCTACCTCTTGCTGAACTTTTTCCTCTATTCATCTGATTTTGCTTCCTCAACATCTTCTCTTCTGCCTTGAAAGCTGCTTGATAGGCATCTTCAATTGTCTTAAGACTCACCAAGCTTATTTCGTCCTATATGTCATATCTCAACCCATTTATGTATCTGGCTACCTTTTCCACATCATCTTCTGGATGTACTCCTCTAATGCTCATCTTATAAAACTCTTACGTGTATTCTTTGACAACCATTCCTTTTTGCCTCAAATTTTGGAACTTTCTGAAAAGATTTTATTAATAATCTTTTGGCATAAATTTTTCTTTCAATCTACTTACCATTTTATACCATTGTTTGATCTTAGGCTTTCCCTTTCTCCCTCTACATGTTTGTAATTCATCCCACTAGATAGCTGCATGACCCTTCAATTTGGTAACTAAAAATTTCACCTTATTTTTATCATCAACCTCCTCATAGTTAAAATACTTGTCTAATGAACTGATCCAGTCCATCAATTCTTCTACATTGAGGTTTCCATCATAAAAATGTATTTCGACCTTTGGTATTCCACTTTCTTTCGCCAATATCTTGAGAAATTTGGTAGCTTCATTTTCATCCTCTTCTTCTTCCTCAAAATATTATTCTACAGCACTGACATCTCCTTCATCAGGTGCTTTCATCTGAGCAGTCTCCATTGTCTCCATCCTTGTATGCAGATTTCAGATCTCATCTAGCAGAACTGCATTCACTACAGGTCTTCCCTGACCTATGCCATCTCCTCTCCTCGGTGGCATGTTTACTGTAGCAAAACTTAGTCCTTGATCTGATACCAAAATAATGTAGGAGGTTGACAAAAATGGGGTGGTAGTCTAGAATTAGACTACTAGTTAACTTTAGAACCAATCAGCTATGCTTTAATCAGATTCTTTACGTGTATTTCCTCCTGAGGGTCCCACCTTCATGATCAATCACCGTCGGTCCTTCTTTGACTTTTCCTTTTGTCAGGCACTTCAATCCACACTGTCAATTTCACTCATTCAGATCTAATGGATATCACGCAATCTCGCATGAAATCTTGCACCACTGATATCATGTCGAAAGCATGTAAAATTTATGGTTTTCTCATGCTACATGTCACCCACTTAGGCTGATCACGTGAATTTTAGAAATACCATTTACCACTTTTAGGGCATGTGAGATATTGCTTATCACTTTCCATACACTACCCACGTGCTTAATTCATACTTTCAAGAAAGACGTTTAAGGAAACGTTTAGTGCTTAAGCTCAATATTAACCCTTAATACTAATCGACTATGATTATCAATAAAATGTATAAATAGAGAAAAATGCTCAAATCGGTCCAGAATATCAAAACAAAAATAAAAATGAATTTCTACCCCAAGATTAACATGCAACACCACACATAATCATTTATTCAATCAAATAAAATTTCTGGAGTCTTGGCCCTCTTGGCTCGCTTACAACAGTTTATTTGACCTTTGTTCACTCTCCAACCCTATCTCTCACACACCTCTCACTTACTTACACTATTCTCGATCATGTGATCTCTCTGTCATTACATTATTTCCTCTTTTATGAATCAAATCCTATCCTAACTGCATTGACAACTCAATCTCTATTTTTATCAACTCAACCATTAAATCTCTATTCTCAATCTCTCATACACACCTATACTAACAACTTATCTCCTATTCTAAAAATAATACAATATTCTAATTATTACAATAATTGGTGTAAAAATAATTTTCGAGATATCCAACCCTCTCTACTAAGAATTGATTTTGACCACTCAGGTCAATGAAATTCATCTCTTGTTAGCCACAACATGTGAACTTGCAATCACATTCTTGGCTAAGTCCGGATTCTCCTGCATCAAGAGATTAGATGAAGAGACAGACCATTCAAACAAATAGAGTGTAATGATTACCTTTGACAAGATATGGATCACAGAAGCCTAAATTCAAACTTACTTAATCTATTTTATGCATCAAAACACGTGCTTTATGGTACATCTCGTTTTTGCTAAAATAAAAAAATCCATAAAAACTAACTAAATTATAAATTTATTTTGAATTATATATATATATATATATATATATATATATATATATGTATGTATGTATGTATGTATGTATGTATGTATGTATGTATGTATCTGTATATGTATATGTATATGTATATGTATATGTATAAGTTAATGTGAGATCCCCAACAAATGTAATTATTTATTTAATGCAGAACTCAACAAAACGATTATTATTATTTTATAAAAAGCAAAATTGTTTGCTAATTTAAGTTATGCAAGAACGAATAACAGTTATATGTAAATATTGTCTTTTACATGTTGAGTAGTTAGGATTGATAGTTACTTGTCCCTAACTAATTTCTTGAAGACTTATTCAAGAAACATCAAGAGGATAGGGGTATCTGAGATCAATAGGAGGAAGAGAGAGAGAAAAGAAAGAAAAAGAGGAAACTGCGCTGAAGTGTGAGGCAAAATTCCAAAGCTAAGTCTAGTTTGGACTCGATAACTGTTTCCATGAGAAATATAGTCTCAGGATAGTTCTTTTCTATTAGGAACAACTCGAGGGGAGACAACGCTTCAAGGTAGTCTCACAGTTTGAAGGAAAAAGAGCAACATATGTAACAGCCTGGTGGCAGACCCTTGTCAGGAAATTGGCTTTATAGAGATAAGTAAATTTCCAGATTTCCTACTATAGTGGATTATCCAGAGAAGGGAAAGCATAGAATTGTTAGCAAGTTTTTCTCCATTTGTTATCAGTAAAGTTATAACTCGTTTACTGAAAAGCTATGATATTTGTAAGAGTAAACAATAGATAATAAGTGAATGTAGAGGTAAAATTACAATCAGACTTGCATTCCCCTATGCTAGAGAGGATATTTTCTTTAGGCCTATTACTACAAAGATGTTATAAATAATTAAGGATAAACAGGGTTTACTTCCATAAACAATTTAATAACTCGAAAACAGGGTTTTAGCTCCACAGACATTATATTAATAGAGCTCCACCCCAAATAATAAATCGAGAATGTTAAGGAAACTTGATGATGGTTCCATAATTTGATTCCAAGCTAAACCCAAGTCACAAGAAACCCTAAATCATTTCGCAGGGTTTTAGCATGACCTTTAAATCTCAACAATAGTCGAAAACTAAGAAATGCAACTGATATAATTGAAATTGTAGAATATGAAAAATTCAGAAACATTGAAATAGTATTATAATAGAGGATAACACGCAAACGGAACCCAGAAATTTCAAGGCGCTGCGAAAATTAACCCAGCAGAATTTCAGGGATTTAACAAGACTAGATACAATCTATATATTTTAACAAATAACTCCATTATCAGAAAACTCAGAAGGAAAGAATTAATCCATTAAGGCGAATGTTATTTCTAATGATTAAGGGAGACAACCCTTACCGTAGACGACCAATACTATCATCCATTATACAAAAATAGTAACACAGCTAATAACCAGAAAGATGCAATGAGTATAGGCGTGAAAATTTTAAGTGTGGAACCACAACCATATGATTAACAGCAACCGAGAAATATATAAAATGTATGTGCATAAGACATAAATACATTCTTATCTAAAGATTCCAGTCCAGAACATGGTTTACAATCCAAACAACAATGAAGTAAAAAAGTGAGTACGACTTGCCCAGAATAAGTCTCCACCAACCCCTTAACCAACTTAAATAAGCCAACCACGAGGGTTAAAAAATTACATTATATTAAACTCAAATGCCTGATATATTGGATAAATAGCAATTACAATGCTCTAACAGATTATAGGATAGAAGACAATGCCTCCATTTAGATTGTACCCAGAGAATAAGCTTGGCGGGTCTTCTCTAAAGGAACTAAATGCAAACCCCAGATTCCTGCTCCTATAGATAGCCTTTCCCTCTACCTCGCAAAATAACAGGGAAGCACTAGTCAGAATGAGTAATGAAATAGGTACAACAGCAAAACTAAAACTCATTTCCACAATTTAATAAATAAATATAACAACAAGAGGAAAACCCATGGTCATGACTTGGAAGAATCGTTACATGAGATAAAAATCAGGCTGGAGTCACCTCCAGGTAGCCATTTTCCATGGAGAAAATTCACGGCCTCCATGTGCAAAACCAACAATAAAATCCCTCGTTGACCAGAGACTCAAACCAAAGAACCTTAACCCCCACATGGTGGAAAAGAGAAAAATGAATTGTGAACAATACCATTACCGCATCAAAAAAAAATTCCCTGTAGAGAACGCCAAGGGATAGACTTCAACAGTTGCATCAGGAAGCACAATAAACCTCCTTCATTCAATGAAGAGCAGTGATCGCCACCGTAGATGGACACAAGGTACCGAGGCCAAGAGGCCCAGCTAGAGTCCAACAGAGAGTCTAGATCCATTCCATTGACGGATCTAGCAAGACATACTACCAACCAATTAATTGCAGATTTAAACAATCAATAGAATAGTAAATCCAAAGGAGTCGACAAGCTAGAATATTTAACATGGCAAGTTGTATAAAAACCTTAATCTGACTATGTATTAACCAACAACAATAAATGAATGTGACTTAAATTAAATACAGAATGGTGTAGATACTTGGGATAATTTTACCGCTTAAAACATGAACAATGTATTTTTATGTTTACAATAATTAAAAGAAATAATTAATTTTTTTCAGTCATTTATATATCATATGTATTTCAGTTAGATGGGTTTGTGACATGTGGTATTAGAGCGCTAAGCTTGCAAAAATGAGACCTCTGGAATATAAGTAAATAACAAAGTTTGTGATGTGCATAGAGAGAAAGCAGACAACATGAGGAGAACTAGAATGACATCACACCGCACCGTAATAGGAACAGGGCCAGCGTCCTTTTAGGAAACCAACCCTGAAGTATGGGTACAGTTGGGGGAAGAGTCGCGGAATACTAATACTGCAATCTTGGAAACTCTACAAGAACTAAAGGATGAGATGGCTCAGTTATGAGTAGATACCGAGAGGCTAATGCAACATGAGGAGAAAATTATGAAGAGCCTGTTGAATAGACATAATCATTAACCAGCAATTCCTAGTCCTAAGCACGGAAATATGGCTGGAGAAAAAGAATATCGGATTGAGAACGTGGAAATGGAAGGTGGCAAAGAAAATCATGAGGAAGAATCCAATAATGTATTGGAACAAAAGACATAGAAAAGATAGAAAATATAACTTCAAGGGGAATTTCGGAAAATAAAATCTCCCCTCTTTGACGGTGAATAAGAGGAAGCAGCGGAAGCCTGGCTCACCAATATGAACACGTATTTTTAGTTTTATGAATACGATCATAACTTAAAGGTTCATCTGACTATTTTTCAGTTGCAAGGGAAAGCCACCCTCTAGTGGGAAGAGGTAAAAACGGTACGAGGAGTAAATAAGCAAACCATAACCTGGGAAAAATTTCAAAGGTATTTTAATGAAAAATATATAACCAAAAGATTTTATGATGAAAAAGCAAAGGAGCTTCATGATCTTCAATTGGGTCAGCTGTCTATGGATGAGTTCAAAGTGAAATTCACATTCATGCTTTGGTATGTTCCTTATATATGAGAAGAAAAGGCGAAAGTACAACTATTTATCAGCAGTTTGTCGTTGTTCATGAAGGAGTTCCTTGAGTCTGATAACCCAAAAACCATGGATGAAGTTATATGAAAAGCTCAAATATGTTATTAGCAAAACAAGAAAAAGGGAGATGTGGGAAAGAGATGGGTTGACAAAAAGGGAATAAAATTTACCTCCAGCCATAAGAATGATATGGCTATAGCCAATAAAGAACCATACAAGGGTTAAACAAATAGAAACTTGAACAAGAATCAACCTAGATTTAAGCTTCCATGGGAAACAAAGACAAATGAACAGTCAGGAAGAATTGAAGTGGAATTAAAAACTAGACCCCCTAAACGGTGTTAGGGATGTGGTGGGCCCCATTATGTTAAAAATTGTCCACACCGCAAGCTGATCAGACTTCACATATTCAAGAAGCATCTAATGTAGGAGAAGTGGCAAGGAGTATACCTAAGATTAATTCTACTCTAGAGAACCATCAGACAGAATACCAACCAATCATGATAGAATTTGAACGTAAAGCCTTTGACCTAACTATATCTATTTTAATTGATTCAGGAGCTACTTTGAGTTATATTAGCCCCAACATAGTAGAATAATGTTGTTTGCAAGCTGTTAAATTTAAAAATACTTGGTTAGTACAACTAGCCACAGGAGCAAAAATAAGGGTGTTGGCCAAGGTAGTAGCTATCCTATTAAGTTAGCTGGTCAGTCTATTATGGCAGACCTGAATGTGTTACCTCAGGGATATTACGATATCTCTATAGGTATGGATTGGTTGAAAAAACACTGGTCCCTCATTAACTGTAAAACCAAAACTATTAACTACATGGATGAGGAAGGAAAGTGGTAGGAAATCTAAGGCATACTAAGACCTCCGAAGCTGAGATCCGTGACAACCTCCTAGTTGGCTAAGTATATTAGAAAAGGTTTCCAAATTTATGCAATACAAGTAGGATATACTAATGCAAAGGTAAATCTATCACTCTAGAAAATATACCCATGGCATAGAACTTTCCAGATGTATTTCTGTGTATCACCTTGGGGAGCTCTGGTGGTCTTTTTTGAAAGGGAAGATTGAACCTTGTGGATGTGCATGAATTACCGTCAGTGAAATAAACTAACTATCAAAAATAAATACACCATAACTCGTATAAATGAGCTATTTGACCAAGTGAAAGGAGCGACTGTGTTCTCAAAGATATACCTTCATTTTGGTTATCATCAGATTAGGATTAAGGAATAGGATATACAAAAACTACTTTTAGGACTCGTTATGGACATTATGAGTTTTTGGTGCTACCCTTTGGGTTGACTAATTCTCTCGCTACCTTCATGTGCCTCATGAATGGTATATTTCATCAGTATTTGGATAAATTTGTGTTAATTTTTAACCATGACATACTAATCTACTCTCAAAACATAGAAGAACATAAGGAGCACCTCTGAATCATTCTGCAAGTTATAAGAGAGCATCAACTGTACGTCAAATACAATAAATGTTACTTCTTCAAGGAACAAACCAGTACTTAGGACATGTCATCACTAAGGATGGGACTGTTTTTCACCCAAAAATGATAAAAACTATCATGGAATGGATGGTACCAAAGGACGTGGTTGATATAAGGTCATTCATGGGTCTAGCCAGATATTATAGGCACTTTGTTGAAGGTTTTTCTAGAGTGGCATACCCGATCACTTCCTTGTAGAAGAAAGGAAAATATTTTAAGTGGACCATGGACCATAAAAAAAAAATTGAGTAGCTCAAACATTTACTTGCCGCTGCACCAATTTTGAGCATTGCTGATCCAAACAAATATTATGTGCTTTGTACGGATGCTAGCAAGGAAGGCGTAGGTTGGGTATTAATGCAGGAAGGCAGAGTGGTTTCCTATGACTCTAGAAAGCTTAAGTATAATGAGTAGAAATATTCAACCTATGATTTAGAACTGACATTAGTCAATCACACCTTAAAGATGTGGCGACACTACTTAATGGGTAAGAAATTTCTGCTAATCATTGATCACCACAGTTTGACTAATTATTTCAAACATCCCACCTTGAATGCTAGATAATCTCATTGGATGGACTTCCTAAGTGAATTCGATTTTGAAATCAAGCATTTGAAAGGAAAGGAGAACCAGGTTGTGGATGCCTTAAGTCGAAAGGTAAATTGTTCATATGAGATCACTTTCAGTGAATCATGAACTACCTTTTAGGAGAAAATTAGAGACGTGGTAACACAAGATTTAGAGTATAACTATTTATGGTAGCAAGCTCAAATTTTGAATAGTTGTGAGCAGCAAATGGGATATGAGGTAAATTTAGAAAATTTAATGATTTATAGAAAAATAGTATATGTGCCTAACCAGAAAAATCTTAAAAATTTAATTCTAGACGAATATCATAAGAGTCTGTATGCAGGCCATCCCAGTTACCAGAAGTTAATTACTGCACTTAGGAAGGAATATTTCTGGTCTGGCATGAAGAAGGAGGTGGTAGAGTATTTAGCCCATTGTCTAGAATGCCAACAAGCAAAAACGAAGCACCAACACCCGACGGATTACTCCACCCATTACCTATTCCAGAATGGAAATGGGAAACCATTTCCATTGATTTTATTACTGGTCTACCAAAGTCAAAGAGGAAAAAGACTCCATAATGGTAGTGGTTGACAAACTAATAAAATATGCTCATTTCATACTGGTACAGTCAACCTTCAAAGTGCGCAGATTTCTAACAGATTTATGCAAACCATTTTTAGATTGCATGGGATGCTCAAGATGATAATTTCTAACCGATATGTGAACTTCACCTCATATTTCTAGAAAGCTTTGTTTATAGGTTTTGGCACAAAGTTGCACTTCATCACTGCTTACCATCCTCAAATGGAGGGACAGACTGAACGAGTAAATCAAGTGGTAGAAGATATGTTGCAGACTTATGTAATGCAACAGTCATCCAAATGGGAAGACTACTTGATTTTGGTGGAGTTTGCATATAATGATGGATACCACACATCATTACAAATGAGTCGAATTGAAGTATTATATGGAAGTAAGTGCAGGACCCCCTTGAGTTGGGGTGGCCCAGAAGACAAATTGGTGCAAGGATCAGACATGTTAAAAGGAATGGAGGAAATGGTTAAGAAGGTACATTCCAGCATTTAGCTCCTCAGGATCGACAAAAGAATTATGTTGATCAGAAGAGAATTTTCCGAGAATTTCAAGTGGGAGATCACGTGTATGTACGAGTACAGCCCAAGAATAGTTCATTGCAATGGACCGGGTGTGCTAAGTTGGCACCCTGATTATGTCGTCCCTTTCAAATTTTGGCCCAAATCGGGCCAGTAGCCTACCAACTTGCTCTACCCAGGAATATTCAGGTGCATAATGTTTTTCACGTTTCTGTACTTAAGAGATACATATATGATTCTAAACATTTAATCAATTTGTAGGACATCTAGGTAATTTACAAAGATTACTTAAAGATAGGGCATCCTATAATAGGTTGATTAATAGTAAAGAAGATTGAATAACTTCTGTCTTCTTGTGTATAGGTCGAATTTTTTAGTACCTGGATCTACCTCAGGCTGAAGGTAGGTAAGTATAGGGTAACATCAAACCATGCTTAACTTGGTAGCTAACCCTACCAAGTCTGGAGAGGGCTCTATCCTTGTCAATCTCAGTTAGATATTGGCAATTAAGACTTGAGAT
Organism: Pinus tabuliformis; assembly: GCA_031772625.1. Classification (NCBI taxonomy): domain Eukaryota; kingdom Viridiplantae; phylum Streptophyta; class Pinopsida; order Pinales; family Pinaceae; genus Pinus; species Pinus tabuliformis. Next base: position 500,048,206 of record CM062812.1, on the reverse strand, counting down.
GATTGAACTTAATATAGATTTTAGGCTAGGTATAGTAGCTCTGGGTTTCTGGTTTGTTTTTTAGGTTTTGGTTGTTGGATCAATTGGAGAAGGCAGATGAGTCCAGGAAATTAACTCAGGGATACAGTCATGTTCTGTGGGGAAAGGTAGACAAGGGTTTATGTACTCAAAATGGATTGAGATGGTAGATTAAGTCAGCTAAGGAGTTGAGGAGGGCATAAAGAAACTATGAATCCTCTTCAAACAGTTGAAAACATTGAAAACCAAATGCATTCCCAAGACAAATCACAGCAATGTATTTTGTCCATTCACCTTGATTCATTTAGTTTTAGAAGAGAAATATGGATTTGGATACATATAAAACACAAGAAAAGGTAATTACAACGAAGAAATACTACATAAACTCACTTTCATAAGAATCCCACGAAAGTCGCTATGAAACCTGGTTTTATTCCTTGCCAAACTGCTAATACAAATGTTCAATGAGTGCCAACACTCCTGCCAAAGTCCAACCTTTACAAATGACTAAGAAATTACATAATATAGGCAAGGAAAAAACTCATGCTAACTATCAGGGTCAAATCCATGAGAAAAGGGGTGGTTTCAACCATATCTAAACTAGGAACACAAAAGTACATAGTGGAATAGCTTGCCTCTAAAACTTAGGAAACCAGTTCATTATAGCTCAAAACCACTTGGAACTTGATGTATCTACCCAATGAGGAAATTTTCATCTATATTTACATCAAATACATCATTTTCCATGCATACATTTACCTAAACGAGAAGAAAAGTCAACCACTGAAGAAACTGGGCGAAATTTTTAGTTTAGGGAAAATTGACAAAATCTGCCTGATGTGCAGCACCCCGAGCCTGATGCGCAGTGCCGCTTCAAGAATGCTTTTGGAGGCCTTGCGCTTCACCAAATCAGGCCCAAGATAGCTTGTTAGAAATATCTACTTGTCTAGTTTCTGGAACATCTTTAATTTCAGGATTTGTAGTTGATTTCCCCTTCAAAAATCATTTCTCCCAAGACAACTTCTTGTGGGTCCAAAAAGTTGTAGAGAGGGCATCTTTTGGGTGTTTTTTTCCCTTTAGGTTACCCATATCTTCTCCAAAACTGATGAAATTTTCTGGGTTTGGTTTTTTTTTTTTATGCTGAATCCAAATATACAAGCGATTTGTCAGCAATATGCACCAATTTAATGCGTAGTGCCGGTGGCGCTACGTATCAGTCGGAATTTCCTCTATTTCTATTTTCAAAAATGCAAAACGACAAAAAGTTTCCAAAATTTCCTCAAATTTGGTAAGAGGAAACCTCATTAGGTGCTTTGCTGAGCTAATGAAGCTTTAGCCAAGATTTTGAGTTTATCATGTTCTTTCTTGGCCCTCAAGGCTCTCCTTAATTTGTATTTTAGCCTCTTTACCCTTGTTTTGCAAATCTTGTTCCGGGTTAGGTAGTGATAGGCCATATGGCGCAACATTTTCTTCTCTTTGTTGGCTTTCTCAAGCAACTTCTCAAGCTGAATGTTAACCCTTTCCAACCATGTCTCTCAGTCATTCTCAATTTCTTGCTCAAGGGGGGTCATCTGGATCTCTCTTTTCTTTGCCTCTTGCCTATCTTACCTAATCATTTATAGCTCCATAATAGTTTGTTTATCTGTCAACTGTTTTTTTTCCTGCTCAGGAAAGTTGATGATCCATTTGGTCCTCTCAAGGTTAAGTGAAAAGGCTTTTATTTTAGCCTCCTTCTCTTTGATAATCATGTCCTTGAGTCTAGAGCTTTGAGAGCCCAAATCAGTGACATCCTCCTCAATCAAAATAAACTCTCTGTCTTGCCCTTTAGTAGCGCTCTCCTTATGCATCTTTTGCTTTCCTCTATCTCTTCCCTTCTGTTGTTGTACAACTTGTACTTGTTTAGCCGAAGAAGAAGGAAAATCCCATTCTACCCCTTATGGAGATAGTACTTGCTTGGCAATTGCAAAGAGCATCCTAGTGCCTCTTTCATAGGTGAAAAACACAAGAATAGGAACCTCCTCTGTTTTATTTTTAGGCTCCTTTTGTTTCCCAAAAGGTTCACCTTCCTCTTGAGGATATAAAAATATTTGAGGCCCCTTGAAGCACTCATGGGCAATGAAACTTTCCCATGGCATTCCAAACTGAGTGAGTTGATGCAAAACAACAAATTTGATGATAGAAAAATGATAAATGCTATTTAGTTTCTCTGTATATGGTTTTCTTTTTGCAATCACTATCACCCTCTCTATGTTTTTGCATATGAAATAAGGGATGCTCATCATTCTGACCCTAGTGAAGTGCATGAGTAATCTGAAGTGGTAGGAATCAAGTCTGGAGAACCTACCTTCACATGTAAAGTATTTAATGATAAGTTTCATGAGTGGAACATACCGGTCCTCCAGGTATTTAAAAGGAAGCACCCTGTTGATTTTGCCATGCTGCTTGGCCTTGACATAACGCTCAGAATCCTGCTTACTAATGCTTTGCCTTTTGTTCCACTTTTCCCCTACATCTGGAATTCTTGTGGCCTCTACAATGATAGTTGGTGAAAGAGTGAAGTTCACCCCACCAAGAAGTACCATATTGTTATTCGTGTTTATCACAAACTGCCTTGCTAACTCATGGTGAAATTTGACCCTCTCAACCATTTCACAAAACTCAAAGCAAGACTGATATCTGAAACATGTGGTGGCTAGTGGGCAAGCAAGGAGTTCACTCATGCTGATAGGTTCCTCCCTGATGATTTTTCCACCTTTGTGAGGTTTCCTGGATTGCACATTTCTTTCCCTTGAGTTATCACTAAGTGTATCCTCTTCAAAATCTAATTCACTGCTTCTTTCCATGCTTGTCTCTATGAGAATAATGGATAATAGGTGGGAACAAAAGGTGAGTATGGAGAGATTTTTTAAATGGAGCAATAGTAATGAGATGGGGTAGGGGAATGAAGGGAAGGATTTGGGGAGCTAGGGTTTTGATTTATGAGGGACTTAGGGTTTAATAAAGGGGATTAGGGGAATAGGGAAAGGGAAAATAGAATCAAGGGGTAGTTTTAGTGCAATGAAGTTTGGGAAAAGGGACAAGGGAAAAGGATTTTGCAGTGATGTGAAGGTTTTGCAATGATGTGAAATAAGGTATGGAGCAAGCTAGGGTTTTACCTTTAAGAAGCAAAAAGTATGAACCAAATATGAAAAAACCTTATTTCAGCTTAGAATGTATGAGAAATTACTTGTTAGGAGGTCAATGCAACATTTGGGAGGATTTGAGATGAATTTGTTTGATTTTGAAGCCTCACTGGCCAATGCGCAGCACACTGAGCCCAATGCGTAGTGCCTGCTTGATGTGCAACACCAGTGTATTTTTCACACAGAAAAGCTATCTGATGCGCAGTTCCCCTCTGATTCGGAACGCTGACCCTCTGATGCGCAGCACCAGGCCAACTTGCTCCAAATTTAGGGTTTTCTTCCTCTTGTGCTCAATTTTCCTTCAAAATGCAATTTTGGCACTTCAATTGATTTATTGCACAATAGAATGACTTGCTAACATGAATTTTATTTATATACCATGCACTTCTATTTTTTGTTCATTCTTAACCCACTTTTCTAATGTCTTAGTCACTTTTATAAAAACTCTATTTTTTAGTTTGAAGTTTGACTTCTTTTCTTGGAAATTTCATGGACTAATGTCTTGATGCTTTTGTTTTTGCAGTGGTATGAGTTGGAAAGGTGACCAGGAATAGCTGCTGAGTGCTTGTTACATATAGAAACATTTTAATTACATGAAATTCTTACAAAAATGGAAAAACATTGTTTTCACCTCAAAATAGAGTTTTGAGGTGAAAAAGATTTATTGAGCATATCATAAGTAAACTTATAACTTTATGAACCTTCATGTGCCTGTTGACCTCTTTATTAGGGCATGATAGGAAAACCCTAAAACCTAATGGAACTAAACACTAGGACTATTTGTTATACATGAAATGAAACATGATGACTGTGAATGACTAAAAGAAATGTGTAAACAAGTCAGCAAGTGGAGGTCATGAGGGAAACTGACATGAAACCACTACCATTAGTTGATCCATGACCTAATGGAATGCATATGATCGAATGAGACACCTAATATGCATGAAAAAGAGAAATTTGATCACCGATGGAAGTGTGAAGACACTCACACTAACATTGGCTCCAATGGGGATGGTAGCTCCTAGGAGGTGCCAAGAACCATAGATCTTTGGAAAGCAGACAAGTGCCTTCATCCATTGGGCAATATGTAGTCAATAACTTCAGAACACCCAAAAAAAAGAAAAAAAACACACCTTGACTCAAGACTCATAGCTAAACCGACTCAACTGAGACTAACTCAAACTATTGACATTAAATATTCAAAAAATGAAGCCAAACATTCAACTTTATAGCCTTCACTTCGGGCCCCAAGCTAAATGAATGGTGATAGTACAAACCTTGCAATAAAAGGAACAAAATGGTACGTACAATGACAAAATGTGATAGCAGAAAACTCCTTTGAGATAGTACCGTTTCAGAAGCCGACCATTTACTGGTCCTCTTGGAAAATCTTCCCTGTTAATTTCTCTGAGTAGAAGAGCATTTTTCACTCTATATGGAGCAATTATATATGGTCCCTTCCATAGGTTCTCGAACTTTCCATGCTTGCCTTTATCCTTGCTGATCTCTTTTCTGCATTAGTGTTGCTACCATAGTATGTTCAGAAGTGAATGAAAATAATATGAAATCCTGTGAATAATCCAAACTAATCAAAATCGGCGTTGAAGATAGAGCCAACTTTACCGAGTTAAAATACTTCATGGTATCCTCAGTCCACTTGGCCACACTATCCTTCTTCAATATATTAGTAATTTCCCTCAAGTTTTCAGCAAGATTAGGCACAAACTGACACAAGAAATTCATCTTACCATTAAATGCTTGGATCACTTTCATATTACGAGGAAAATATATCTTCTGTATAGCTTCCACCCTTGCAAGATCGACGCAAATTCCTTTCTTTGATATTATGTGACCGAGTAGCTTCCCTTCATCCATAACAAAAAGGCTCTTTTTAGGATTTAGTGATATTCCATATTTTCTGCAATGTTGAAAAACGATTTTCAGATGGTAAAGATGCTCTTCATCTGAATTTGAAAAGACGCTCAAATCATCAAGATATACTACTAAAAACACGTCTTTTTCATTTGCGAAGGCAATGTCCATGGCGTGCTGAAATGTTGCTCCAACATTCTTTAAACCAAACATCATCTTGGCATAGTGGAATGTCCCCCAAGGAGTGGTGAATGTTGTGTTTTCCTTGTCATCTTCATGCACTATAATTTGATTGTAGCCTGAATATCCATCGAGCAGCAACATACGAGATGCTCCAACTACTCTCTCGAGAATGTGGTCCATTTTCAGCAGCGGGTAGTTATCTTTTAATGACAATTTATTCAAATTTCTTAAATCTATGCACAATCTGATCTCACCTGTCTTCTTCCTCACAGGAACCAAATTGGAGATCCAATCTGAAAATCTGATTAGAATAATTATGCCAGCTTTGTACAATCAATTTTCCTCTTTTTCTATTGACGACGGAAACTTTAGATTTATCCTTCTCAGCTTTTTGAAAAACGGCTTCTGATTTGGCTTAATAAGAATTATATGTTGAATTATACTTTTTTCATACTCCTTTAAATCTGTATAATCCCAAGCAAATACATCAGAAAATTAAGATAGTAAACTAATGTATTTAGCTTTTACCTGAGCAGGTAATGCCTTTGACAACTTCACCAACTTTGGATTTTTGGTTGTTCCAATATTTACATCTTCAACACCCTTCTCGGTCGGCACTAAGCTTGGCTTCTGGGCTACATCATCTTGATCAAATAGTTCCTCTAAATGTATAAGGCCTTTAGGGATGACATTGTCTTTCAACTGCAATACTTTCATCTCATTTACCTCTATTTCTGGTTCACCATCATCTTGATCACCATCTATAGAGGTGTCTTTATACTTGCCTTCATTTTGCAGAAAATCATTAATTTCTTTGTCATCCTGAAACACCTGCCAATATCTTAGATTATTAGGAACAGTTGGGCGATGCTTCACATGAATTTCAAACTTATTTCTTGAATTCATTGGGATCTTCAAATTGCTTGCAGTTGTAGCAAGAGAATCTGCAATGGCATTTTGAGTACGAGGGACACATGTCAAGGTATAATCTGGAAACAATCTCAAAATATCTAAAACTACATTACAGTAAGCCCTCATTCGTGGCTGTTTGGCTTGGTATTCACCCTTAACTTGTTTGATTACTAATTCTGAATCTCCATAAATAGAAACTCTCTTTGTTTTCAACTTCTTGAGTGTCTTCAACCTTGCAATCAGGGCCTCATACTCGGCTTCATTGTTAGAACAATCGAAAGCGAATTTATATGAACAAATTCTTACATTGCTTGGGACTTTATTTGGTAAGGAAAAAGGGTTGCGTATCCAAATCCAATACCTGCACCATCCTTACCTACTGCTCCATCGAAATCCAAACTCCAAAAGCCAGCTTCTCCCTCCAAGTGCTGGAATTCTATCTGCTCTTCTACCTTTGGCTGCAGTCCATCAATTTTTTGTTGTTCTTGGAACATAGACTGCCCAGCGATAATTGCAAGCTTTTGTCTCTCTTGACTAAGTACTGCCCTGAAATTTTTTGTTATCTTTGGAATATCTTCCACTTCAATTAACTGGTTATTTACATCATTAAAACCACTATCTGAATAAAGAACAAAAGATTCTAAATATGTATGTACAGAGTTAATTGGATGATTCAAAGGTTTCTTCTTGCTTATGATCACATACTTCATCTTCTTCTCCCTATATAATTTTCTCAGCTGACCAAACATGGAAATAGTGGAATAAGAAAAGTCTAATTGCAATGTCCCTTTTAGTTTTTCACCCCACGACCTAGATAAAAGCATGCCAAATCTAGGGGGAATGTTTGCCACAACTACATCTATGAGAACATTCTTTGCTGGAATCTGATATAAAGTTACAGCCAAATCCTTAATGAGACCAATACATCTGACCCTACCAAAATCAAAAGAATAAAGATCATGATATTGACGAGTGATATTGAGACCAAATTTTTCCATAATTGCCTTTAGCATCAGATTGTGGGATGCTCTTGAATCAAACATGGCATTGTGCAAGACATACTCATGTAATCTAAGGCTGATGTAAAACGGGGCTACTTCGGTATCCTCAGATTGGCCTTCTAATGCTGGACCAAAAATAGCTCAGGTTGGTCATCCTCCACATTAACGATATCAGACAGGGGATCTACATTCAAAATATTTGACACTTGACTCTTCTAACTACTATTCTTCATTAATTCTATTAGAGGTATCGACACTTTTAACTTGGCAATATCATTCTCTAAGCTAAATGTTGTAGTTTTATCTACCTCTTTGACCGAAGAATCCTTCTTTTCAGGCTTTTCCTTGGCTGTACTTTTTTGATTTGTCTTCTCATTTGCATATTGTACTTTGTTGGAAGTAGGATCTGTTGGCTCTTTTCCTTTTTCCTGAACATTTGAAGAATCATTCTTAGGCTATGTTTCTTCCTTTCACTTTTGAACCAGATTGATTGGTACATCCTTGCTCCTGAGTGAATATTGTCTTGTTGCACTGTGAGTGCATTCATATATCCCCTCTGATATTCACTTGATTCTTCTTCCAGGATTATTTCATTGGCTAGTATAAAATCCTCATCCTTCTATACAACTAGGATCTCTGAATATTACTCATCCTCTGTGATATAGATAGGTAAACCATCTACTGTAAAAAATTGATTTTCTTCTCCTATTGGATCTTCATCATCCTCTGACTCTGGGCCATGCACATAATTCTGTTCTAGAGGTGTTTGACTTGCTTTTGTGCTAATTGATCTTGTGCTCTTTGCTCTCGCTATTTGATCCTGAACTCTGGTTGCTACTGGCCGTGGAAATTTGGATTTCTTATTGGTGTCTCAGGCTTATCTGCAATTGTCAATCTATCAAACATTTTCTCAATTTTACGAAGAAAATGATCAGCCTTTACATCTGAGGAAGAAGAATCTTCCTTTATGGTCACTTTTTTCTTGGTCTTCATCCTAGCTCTCTTATCTAGCAGATTTGCCTCCACACTCACGACATTTTTCTACCTATCCTCCAATGTAGCAAGATCTCGTTCCCTCAATTAGTATGCCATGTCAGGATCAAAACCATCGGGGAATTTTATCAAAGGCAACCCCATTGATGGCTTGATATCAATTGGAATAGCATTATAGACAGTATTGAATCTCACATAGTAATCTTGAACACTTTCACTAGCATTCCTCTTTATATTTTCATACTCAGAAAGAATTTGGAGTTGATTTTTCTTTACCTCCCAATGATCCAGGGAATTGTCTATGAAGAACCTGTAATTTATTGATAGTCCCCGCGGGTAGTGCTCTGAACCACTTTCGAACCTCACCACCAAAACTTTGCACAAATAATCACATGGTTACATTCTCTTCATCTAGGTCATGAAGATCAAAGAAGTCATTCATCCTCTCAACATGTTGTTGTGTTGTGATACCTTGACTAGCATCAAACAACAATATGTTACTTTGGCAATCAGTAAGCATAGCATCCAAGTTCTATGGCAAAATGAGATGTGAATATTTGGCAGCCATTATTCGAGGTGGATTAGAAACTAGCCTTGGGGAAACATGAGGATTTATAATAACAAGGGCAGTTGATGTGATGGGTGATTAAGGGGTTGAAGGAGGAGTATAGGGGACAGATATCTGATCAGATATGCTGGGCTGAATGGGAAGGCTGGGGATAAACTGAGGTTGAGAATGAACCTCAAAACTAGATAAGATAGTGTGTGAACCAAACGTAGCAGATGCAAATTCTAGAAGCTCAGGGATATTGGTAGCTACAATGGATGATTAAAGAGAATTTAAGATATAATCATGAATTAATCAATTCGCCCTTTCATCTTCAAGGTCTTCAACAAATTGCGGATTTAAAATGGTATCACCAGTCGGAAATTTAGATTTGGTTTCAAACAAAGAAAGATCAAAATGTTCATCAAAAGGGAGATCTTCAAGATATTGAAACTCGACTGGGCAGGAATGAGATCTGAAAACCGGCCTAGGACTCAATGAACTTTCTTTCCCGAGTATTCTTAAATGAGATTAGGATTTTCAAACACGAGAGGATGATTAGGATCAAGATTGGCCCTGGTGTATATTCTTGAAGTGAGTATGTTTGATTTTTCCAGAAAATTCAAATGGACATTACAAATTTTCCAGCCTAATGAATTCTAAACCTATGATCCAAAAGTCTAGAATTTTGTTTTACAATTATTGGGGTAATATATTTCAATTCTTCCCCAGTATGGTAACCACTATGTTAGTAACTAGATCTACCTTAGGCTGAAGGAAGGCAGGTCTAGGGTAACATCAAACCACGCTTAACCTGGTAGCTAGCCCTACCAGGTCGGGATAGGGCTCTCTCTTTGTCAATCTCAATTAGGATATTGGCAATGAGGGATTGAGATGACTAAATTTAATATAGATTTTAGGCTAGGTATAGTAACTCTAGGTTTCTGGTTTGTTTTAGAGGTTTTGGTTGTTGGATCAGTTGGACAAGGCAGATGAGTCCAGGAAATCAACTAAGGGATACAGTCATATTCTGTGGGGCAAGGTAGACAAGGGTTTATGTACTCAAAATGGATTGAGATGGGAGATTAAGATAGCTAAGGAGTTGAGGAGGGCATAAAGAAACTATGAATCCTCTTCAAACAGTTGAAAACATTGAAAACCAAATGCATTCCCAAGACAAAGCACAGTAGTGTATTTTGTCCGTTCACCTTGATTCATTTAGTTTTAGAAGAGAAAGATGGATTTGGATACATATAAAACATAAGAAAAACTCATTACAAATAAGAAATAATACATAAACTCACTGTCACAATAATCCCACAAAAATAGCTGTGAAACCTCGTTTTATTCCTTGCCAAACTGCTGATACAAATGTTCAATGAGTGCCAACACTTCTGCAAAAGTCCAACATTTACAAATGACTAATAAATTATATAATATAGGTAAGGAAAACAATCATGCTAGCTATCAGGGTCGAATCCATGAGAAAAGGGGTGGTTTCAACCATATCTAAACTAGGAACACAAAAGTAGGCAGTGGAACAACTTGCCTCTAAAACTTAGGAAACCAATTCATTACAGCTCAAAACCACTTGGAACTTGATGTATCTACCCTATGAGGCAATTTTCATCTATACTTACATCAAATACATCATTTACCATGCATACATTTACCTAAACAAGCAGAAAAGTCAACCATTGAAGAAACTGGGTGAAATTTTGAGTTTAGGCAAAATTGACAAAATCTGACTGATGCATAGTGCACTGAGCCTGATGCGCAGCGCCACTTCAAGACTACTTTTGGAGGCCTTGCACTTCACCAAATCAGGGCCAAGATATCTTGTTAGAAAGCTCTACCTGTCTAGTTTCTGGAACATCTTGAACTTCATGATTTGGAGTTGATTTTCTGCTTCAAAAATCATTTCTCCCAATACTGCTTCCCCTCGGTCCAAAAAGTGATAGAGAGGGCATTTTTTGGGTGTTTTTTGCCCTTTAGGTGACCTAAATCTTCTCCAACATTGATGAAATTTTCTAGGTATGGTTGTTTTCTGATGTTGAATCCAAATCGATAAGCCATTTTTCAAGATGATGCACCAATTCAATGCATCGTTGTGGTGGCACTACACATGAGCTAGAATTTCCTATGTTTCTATTTTCAAAAATGCAAAATGACAAAAAGCTTCCAAATTTTCCTCAAATTTGGTAAGAGGCAACCTCATTAAGTGCTTTGCTAAGCTAGTGAAGCCTCAACCAATATTTTGAGTTTATCATGTTCTTTCTTGGCCCTCAAGGCTCTCCTTAGTTTGGCTTTTAACATCTTTACCCTTGGTTTGAAAATCTTGCTCCGGGTTACGTAGTGATAGGCCATATGGCACAAAATTTTCTTCTCTTTGTTGGCTTTCACAAGCAACTTCTCAAGGTGAATGTTCACCCTTTCCAACCATGTCTCTCGGTCATTCTCAATTTCTTGCTCAACGGAGGTCATCTCGATCTTTATTTTTTCTGCCTCTTGCCTATCTTCCCTAATCATATGCAGCTGCATAATAGTTTTCTTATCTATCAACTTCTTGTTTTCCTGCTCAAGAAAGTTGTTGATCCATTTGGCCCTCTCAAGGTTAAGTGATAGGGCTTGTATTTCAGCCTACTTCTCTTTGATAATCATGTCCTTGAGTCTTGAGTTTTGAGAGCCCAAATCAGTGACATCCTCCTCAATCAAAATAAACTCTCTGTCTTGCCCTTCAGTAGGGCTCTCCTTATGCATCTTTTGCTTTCCTTTATCTCCGACCTTCTGTTTCTGCCCAACCTGTACCTGTATAGTTGGAGAAGAAGGCAAAGCCCTTTCCACCCTGGGTGGAAATAGCATTTGCCTATTCCCTGGTGAAGAAAACGAGACCCCTTCCACCCCTTATGGAGATAGTACTTGCTTGGTAGCTGCAAAGAGCATCCTAGTGCCTCTTTCATAGGTGACAAACATAAGAACATGAAACTCCTCTGTTTTATTTTCAGGCTCCTTTTTGTTGCTCGAAAGGTTCACCTTCCTCTTGAGGATCTGAAAATATTTGAGGCCCCTTGAAGCATTCATGGGCAATGAAAGTTTCCCATGGCATTCCAAACTGAGTGAGCTGATGCAAAACAATAATTTTGATGACAGAAAAATGATAAATGCTATTGAGTTGCTGTGGATATGGTTTTCCTTTTGCAATCATTATCATCCTCTCTATGTTTTTGCATATGAAATAAGGGATGCTCAACATTTTGACCCTGGTGAAGTGCATGAGTAATCTGATGTGGTAGGCATAAATTCTAGAGAACCTACCTTCACATGTAAAGTATTTAATGATAAGTTTCATGAGTGGAACATACCGGTTCTCCAGGTATTTAAAAAGAAACACCCTGTTGAGTTTGCCATGCTACTTGGCCTTGATATAAGGCTCATAATGCTACTTAGTAATATTTTTCCTTTTGTTCCACTTTTGCCCTACATCTGGAATTCTTGTGGCCTCTGTAATGATTGTTTGTGAAAGAGTGAAGTTCACCCCACCAAGAAGTAACATATTTTTATCCTTGTTTATCACAAACTGCCTTGCTAACTCATGGTGAAATTTCACCCTCTTAACCATTTCAAAAAACTCAAAACAAGACTGATATCTGAAACATGTCGTGGCTTGTGGGCAAGCAAGGAGTTCACTCATGATGATAGGTTCCTCCCTGATGATTTTTCCACCTCTTTGAGGTTTCCTAGATTGCACATTTCTTTCCCTTGAGCTATCACTAAGTTGATCCTCTTGAAAATCTGATTCACTACTTCTTTCTATGCTTGTCTCTATAAGAATAATGGATATGGTCAATAATGGATAATAGGTGGGAACAAAAGGTGAGTATGAATAGATTTCATAAATGGAGAAATAGTAATGAGATGGGGTAGGGGAATGAAGGGAATGATTTGGGGAGCTAGGGTTTTGATTTATGAGGGACTTAGGGTTTAATAAAGGGGATTAGGGGAATAGGGAAAGGGAAAATAGAATGAAGGGCTAGTTTTAGTGCAATGAAGTTTGGGGAAAGGGACAAGGGAAAAAGATTTTGTAGTGATGTGAAGGTTTTTCAATGATGTGCAATAGGGTATGGAGCAAGCTAGGGTTTTACCTTTAAGAAGCAAAAAGCATGAACCAAATATGAAAAAACTTTATTTCAGCTTAAAATGTATGAACACTTACTTGTTAGGAGGTGAATGCAGGGTTTGGGAGGATTTGAGATGAATTTGTGTGATTTTGAAGCCTCACTGGACAATGCGCAGTGCACTGAGACCAATGCATAGCGCTTGCTTGATGCGCAGTACCAGGGTATTTTTTCATAGGGAAAAGCTATCTGATGTAGAATGTCGACCCTCTGATGCGTAGCGCTAGGCCAACTTGCTGCAAATTTCAGGTTTTCTTCCTCTTTTGCTCAATTTTCACTCAAAATGCGATTTTGTCTCTTGACTTGACTTCTCACACAATAGAATGAATTGCTAGCATGAATTTGCTTTATATATCATACACTTTTACTTTTTGTTCATTCTCAACCCACTTTTCTAAAGTCTTAGTCACTTTTATAAAAACACTGTTTTTCAGTTTGAAGTTTGACTTCTTTTCTTGGCAATTTGATGGACTAATGTCTTGATGCTTTTGTTTTTACAGTGGCATGGGTTGGCAAGGTGACCAGGAACATCTGTTCAGTGCTTGTTACATATAGAAACATTTAAATTACATGAAATTCTTACAAAAATGGAAAAACTTTGTTTTCACCTCAAAACAGAGTTTTGAGGTGAAAAAGGTTTATTGAGCATATCATAAGTAAAATTACAACTTTATGAACCTTGATGTGCCTGCTGACCACTTTATTAGGGCATGATAGACAAACCTTAAAACCTATTGGAACTAAACCCTAGGGCTATTTTTTATACATGAAATGAAACATGATGACTGTGAATGACTAAAAAAATATGTAAACAAGTCAGTAGGTGGAGGTCATGAGGGAAACTGACATGAAACCAATACCACTGGTTGATCCATGACCAAATGGAATGTAGTTGATCAAGTGAGACACCTAATATGCATGCAAAAGAGAAATTTGATCATTGATGGAAGTGTGAAGACACTGACACTAACTGAATCAGAGGGTGAGTTCTTGGTTGAACCGCTGGGTATACTTGATCGAAGAGAAGTAATGTTTCCAAAATGAGTTATCACCAAAGTTAGAGTGATATTGAAGCACTATGGGCCATAGGAGGCTACCTAGGAAGATGAGCAGGTTATGAAAGAGGCCTATACAAATCTATTTTTAGAAGAGAAATATCGGGACGATTTTTAATCTTAAAGGGGGAAGATGTGAGATACCTAACAAATGTAATTATCTATTAACTGAAGAACTCAACAAACTGATTATTATTATTTTATTAACAAAATGTTTGCTAATTTAAGTTATGCAAGAATGAATAACAATTATATTTAAATATTGTCTTTTACATGTTAAGTAGTTGGGATTGATAGTTACCTGTCCCTAACTAATGTCTTCAAGACTTATTCAAGAAATATCAAGAGGATAGGAATATATGAGATCAATAGGAGGAACATAGAGAGAAAAGAAAGAAAAAGAAGAAATTGCACTGAAGTGTCAAGTAGAATTCTAGAGCTAAGTCTGGTTTGGACTAGATAGTTGTTTCCATGAGAAATATAGTCTCAGGATAGTTCCGATGTGTAAGGAACAACTCAGGGGGAGACAATGCTTCATGGAAGTCTCACGGTTGGGAGGAAAAAGAGAAACACAAGTCACTGCCTAGTGGAAAACCCTGGTTGAGAAATCAGCTTTATACAGATAAGTAAATTTCCAGATTTCCTAGCATAGTGGACTATCCAGAGAAGGGAAATCATAGAACTGTTAATAAGTTTTTCTCTGTTTGTTATCAATAAAGTTATAACTAGTTTACTTAAAATCTATGATATTCGTAAGAGTAAACAATAGACAGTAAGTGAATGCAGAGGTAAAATTACAACTAGACTTGCATTCCCCTCTGCTAGAGAGGATATTTTCTTAAGACCTGTTACTACGAAGATATTGTAAATACTAAAGGAAAAACAGGGTTTACTTCCAAAAACAATTTAATAACTGACAAACAAGGTTTTATCTCCATAAACATTATATTAATAGAGCTCCACCCAAAATAATAAATTGAGAATATCAAGGAAACCTGATGATGGTTCCAGAATTTGGTTCCAAAGCTAAGTCCAAGCCACAAGAAACCCTAAATCATTTCGCAGCGTTTTAGCTTGACCTTTAAATATCACCAATAGTCACAAACCGAGAAATGAAACTAATATAATTGAAAGCATAGAAGATGACAAATTCAAAAATAATGAAATAGTATTATAACAAAGGATAAAACACAAACCGAACCCAGAAAGTTCAAGGTGTTGTGAAAATTACCCCAGCGGAATTTGTGGCATTTGACAGGACTAGATATAGTCTATATATTTTAACAAATAACTTCATTATTAGAAAACTCAAAAGGCAGGAATTAAGCCGTTAAGGTGAATGTTATTTCTCATGACTTAGGGAGATAACCCTAACCGCAGACGGCCAATACTATCATCCATTATACAAATATAGTAACACAACTAATAACTAGAAAGATGCAATGAGAATAGGCATGAAAATGTTGAGTGCGGAAACCACAACCATGCGCTTAACAACAACCAAGAAATATATAAATTGTATGTGCATAAGACATAAATAAATTATTATATAAAGATTCCAATCCAGAATGTGTTTCACAATCCAAACAACAGACAAGTAAACAAGTGACTAGGGCTCACCCGGAATAAGTCTTCGCGAACCTCTTACCCAACTTAAACAAGCCAACCGCGAGGGTCAACATAAATTACATTACATTAATCTCAGATGCCTAGTATCCTAGATAAATAACAATTACAGTTCTTTAAAAAGGAGTCTGCCTCATCTAATCGAATCATGCCATGAAACCCTACAGACTATAGGATAGGAGACAATGCCTCCATTTAGATTGTACACAAAGAATAATCTTGGCCAGTATTCTCTAGAGGAACTAAATGCAAACCCCATATTCCTGCTTAGATCGACATCATTGCCCTCTACCTCGCAAGAGAACAGGGAATCACGTGTTAGAACAGGTAATGCAATAGGTAGAACAACAAAACTAAAAATCATTTCCGCAATTTAGTAAATAAATATAACATCAAGAGGAAATCACATGGTCATGAGTTGGGAGAAGCCTTACCTGAGATATAAATTGGGCTTGAGTCGCCTCCAGGTAGCAGTTTTCCATGGATCAAATTGACAGCATGTAGGTGCAAACCAAAGACTAGATACGCAAACCAGATAACCTTAACCCCCATCTAACATGGTGGAAAAGATGAAAATGAATTGCAAATAATACCATTAATGCATAGGAAAAATAAACAATACCCCATAGAAAATGCCAAGGGATAGACTTCAACAATTGCATCGAGAAGCACAAGAAACCTCCTCTATTCGATGAAGAGCAACGATTGCCATCTTAGATGGAGAATAGGTATGGAGGCTAGGAGGGCTAGTTGGAGTCCAATAGAGGAGTCCAGATCCATTCCATCGATGGATCTAGGCAGACATACCAAAAACCAATTAAATGCATATTTAAACAAGTCACTGGAATAGTAAATTCAGAGGGGTCGACAGGCCAAAACATTTACCATGGCAAGCTATATAGAGACCTTAATCTGACTATGTATTAACCAACAGCAGTAAATGAACGTGGCTGTAATTAAATATAGAATCTTGTACATACTTGGAACAGTTTTACCGCTAAAAACATGAATAATGTATTTTTATTGTAACAACCACGAAATAAAAACATGTAATTAATTAGATTAATCATGCGATTTATAATCTAAACATTATTTATCAGCTAGTTAACATCAAATTTCAGAAATATGAGTAGAGACAACATACCTGTGGCGATGATGTTTATCACTTGTGATTTCGGGGTTGAACACTCGTTGAATTCTACTAACTGCAACAAAGTCTTTGGGACAAATCTCCACCCAACAGTAGGCTCAATTGCACAAAATCTTGCTACAAATGGCCACCCCCAACCACTCAATCAACGTACTACTGCCAGGAAATCCTTTGTCTCACAACACATTTCTCCCAAGAGAATGGATGATGGAATCATGGAATGATAGAATTCCTCTCATCCTCCTCACCATTTATTAAATAGAGTAAACATTGGAAGGGGAACCACATGCACACACTCCATGTGTCAACATGCAACTTTACTGCTTTCTTGTTTTTTTTTTTTGATAAGTAAGAGACGAACCTTCTATTAAACTGGACAAAATACATAATTTACAAAGAGCCTCAGACAGCTGGGGCGACAGGACCATGAACTGAAGTAAACAACAACCTTATTGGTCAAGACAGGGAGCTTACTGTGATCCACAAATGGACCCACCTGCAACATTACAGGAGGTCACTAAACAAAACAGGTTCAAAACCCTCATGCAACCAGCAAGAACCAAACCATGCTTATGAGTAAAAAATCCCCAACCCATCAGCCAATAAGCAGCAAGCCCTGATCCATCTGAGCCGTCAAAAACAGAGTCCCAATCCAACGGCCAACATGGATATCACGTAGACAAGAAGCACGGAGGTTAACCACGTGATGAGAGTAGTTTTCTCTCACCTCTCCTTGCCACGTGTTACCCCCTGAATGGAATCGCATGCATCTGCCCCAAAACCTGATACCACCCATGCCCTGCGCAATATACCACTTGTGGTTTTTGGGTGTTGTGTTCGCGGTATCATGGTAAGTTAGGGGCCCACAGTGGGACCCATAGTGGAGCCCATTATCCCCAGCACCCGGACCCGAAATCAACTCTAGAATGGGTCCACAAGGCCAACTCAGGTCTGTGACCCTGAGACAAATAGCCCGACCAATCCTAGCCATCGAAACCATTGTCCCAATCCAACGGCCAGCGCGGATATCGCACTGCCTAGAAGCTCAAGCATTAATCACGTGATAAGAGTGGTTTCCCTCACTATGCATTGCCACGTGGTGTCCTCTGAGTGGAATCGTGCACATTTGCCAAAATACCACATACCATTTGAGTCCCATGCAATAAACCATTTATGGTTTTGAGTCAATGGTTTCGTGTCGGAAGCAGCTCACTCATTGGCCAAACACGGAGCCTCCAGGCCATTTCACCATTCTTTCTGAGCCTTCCATCTATAGTCGCCAACAGAAAACTTCTGAGCCAGAAACACACAGACCGCCCGTTCTGTGTCTCTGTCCATCTTGTGACCATCGTCATTTATCCAAATTGAAACATAAATGTGGAAAGCTGCCATAGATATGTATGAATTATGTTATACAATTTGCATCCCTATCTCCTAACTCCCTCTGATCAGTTCTATTCAACCACAGATCCCAATCATTGGTTGCCAGGAATAGACACTCTTCTCTCGGTTTACCTACAAGTGCCTGTTACTAAGCATGTCGAGAATTCCTGTTCTTATTGACCACGCCTTCATTGGCCAACCAATCCACAAGCATGTTTGCTTTCCGTCTGACATGAAAAAATCTTATCATTTGAAGAGTTTGTAGATGATATTGTATGCGATGAAAAATCTTCATAAACTTCCAATGCTTCGACACTTTATCCAACGAAGTTCCATAGTGAATCCTCTTTGTTGCTCTGATGGTAAGTTCTAAATCTGCTTCAATTACAACATTTTGTAAATTAGCTTCCAACATGATCTCCAAGCATTGTTCCAAGGCGAGGAGTTTAGCCATGTTATTGGTGCCCTTTTCCAAGTGGCCATGGAAGATGAATTTTATATGCCCCTGTTGATCTTGCATAGCACCCCCAAAGCCCGCTTCCCTTGGATTACCCTTAGAAGATCCATCAATGTTTACTTTGAGGAAGCACTATGGAGGGGGCTACAACCTACTAGCCCCTGAGCTTATTGTTCTTACTTCCTTAGGAGTTCCTTGAGGAATTATGGATTCAGACCCAAATTGAGATCAGTGATCTCCTCGTGAGGTAGAGGAGGGTTAGTCGGAGTTGACCTTACAAGGATTTTGACCATTTCTTTGAGCTGGTTCATGATATGAGTGATTATGTGTTGTGGCTCGTTGGCTTTGTTTTTGAATATTTTTCTATTGTGTTCTTTCCAAACATTCCAAATGATAAATCCCAGAAGTAGCATCGAGGATTTGTTGTTGATTTCATTCTCTGAGAAGTTATTCCTCTAGTTTTTCAAAGTGTTGGAGATACTGAGATTGTCCTGGTTGGTTTGTCAAAAGGTTGAGGCCACCCAGTTCCATACCCTGGCAAAAAAAGGGCAGAGGTTGAGCAGGTGCTTAATCGTTTCCTGATGTGAGCTGCAGAGGTGAAATTTGGAAGGTCCTATGAAGCCTTTCTTAAGGAGGTTTTCCCAAGTTAGTATCTTTATTTGGTGCACTAACCAGATAAATATCTTTATTTTCATCTAGTGAGAGGTTTTCCAAAGCTTCTTCCAGACTATGTTAGTATTGACAAAGTTAAAACATGTTATTGCCTTTTTTGCCTCTTTGAGATTAAAGTTTCCTTCATTATTCTTCCCCCATCTTAATTGGTCGGGTGAGGATGAGACCATAATCTATCTCTACTCTAAGTCCATGGTGAGAGCATCTGCCATATCCTTCAAAGGACTTTCATTGTTGTAATATAGATCCTTCCATTTCCTCCATTTTCCATTATTACTCTCCTGGTCCCAGAAATCTTGTACCAAGAAGAGATCTTTGTTTTCTGTGTCTCTCTTGAGAGCTGCCCATTCATTCATGTTTAATATGGGTTCTTGTTGCCAACTATCCTCCCAAAAACGAGCCCGGTCCCCAACACAGTTTTCCCAAAAGCAGTGTTGTTGAACAATGCCTTTGTTCTCCTAAGCAAGGTTCCAACTATGTGACCCCCTAATTTGTCCTGACATTCTGATGTGATCCTTTTCCTGCTATTATTTAGTGTAATTTTGTTTCAAAATCTTGGCCCATGGGGCATTTAGCTCCTTAATCCATCGCCACCACAGTTTAGCTCCCAAAGCCTTTCTTAGAGTCTCTGGATCATGCAGCCCCAAGCCACTATGGCTTTTGGGCTTGCAAAGCTTGTCCCAGGCAACTAAAGGCCATTTTTTATTTTCTTCCCCTCCACCCCACAAAAAGTACCTTTGAATGTTACTTACCTACTGCTTGATACTTTGAGGAGCAGGTATGGTTGCAAACATGAAGATGGGAATGGCCTGCAATACTGCGTGAGTGAGCACCAGTCGCCTTGCTAAGTTTAAAGCTCTGTATGTCCATTTACTGATTTTGTCCTAAGTTTTGTTCAAAATAGGTTTCCATATTTTCTTGCTTAGAGGGTTATGAGTGAAAGGAATGCCAAGATATTTGGAAGATAGCTATTCCCTTTGAAAACCAAGAATCCTAGTAATGTTTCTTTGTATAGCAATATTACTGTTAAAGAAAAAAAAATTGGACTCGTTTTGGCTTACCTCTATACCTGCGCCCATAGCAAAGTCATCCAAGATTTCTTTGATTTCCCTTGCCTCTCTAACTGTGGGTATGCCCTGCAACATAGTATCATCCACAAATTGTTGATGAGTGTTAACCTCTCCATCTGGGGTGAGCCTGATCCCCTGAATTCAACCTTCAACATTTGCCATCTTGATTTCCCTACCTAGCCCTTCCATCATGAGGACAAAGAGGAAAGGTGATAACAGATCTCCCTGCTTGAGCCCTCTGGAAGGTGTAAAAGTTTTTGAAGGAGCCCCATTGAGCAGAATGGAAAATTTGTTCGTGGTGACTAGTGCCATAACCCATCTTATCTAGTTTTGGTCAAATCCATAGGCTTTAAGAATAGATCTTATATAAGACAAGCTAAGTTTCAAGGTCCAAATGAATTATCATCCCTACTTGCTTGTTGCTTTTGAGTGAGTGTACCACCTCATATACTTGGATGATGTTGTTGAGAATTTTTCTACCCTCCACATGGCCTATTTTCTCTTCTAAGATGAGGGTAGGTAGTAGGGGCTTGAGCCTATTGGCTATCACTTTGGCGCTGATTTTATACACCACATTACTTAAGGCTATGGGCCTGAATCCATCCAGAGTCATAGCGTTTTCCTTTTTGCGGATTAAAGCTATAAAGGAAGCATTAAGTGCTTTCAGAAACTTTTTTTCTTCTTAAGTCTTACACAACCTCAAGGATATCCTATTTGACTGTATTCCGACAGGGTTTGAAGAAATCAACATTGAAACCATCCGGTCCTGGTGCTTTTCTACTTTGCATTTCCTTGATCACCTCACTTACCTCCTCTTTTGAGACCAGTCGGTTGAGATTATGGTTATCCTCTCTGGTGACCAACTTGGGAATGTACTGTGTGAACTGAGCAATGTACCTATATCTATCCTCCATAGGCTCCTTTGCAATGTTAGAAAAGTGTTGAACTAGGTTCGATTCCATATCCTTGTGAGCGACCAGTTCAATACCCTGAGAATCCTTAATTTTTGTGATTCTATTATGCACCCTGTGGGCCATAGTGGATTTGTGGAAGAACTTGGTATTTATTTCTCCCTCTTTAATCCATTGAATCATGGATTTTTTTCTCCATAAAGTTTCCTCCTATAGGCAACGATCCTCCCATTCTCCCTGCAAAGTGTTAGTTAGTTTTTGCCTTTCCTCATTGAATCCCTCTGAGATATTGATCTGATTGACTTCTTGGAGTTTTTGCTCAGTTTCAATTCTAGCCTTGATGATGTCTCCAAAGTCCTCTTTGTTCCAATTCTTGAGTTTGAATTTAATATATTTCAGTCTTTGCTGAAGCATGTACATCTTAGTACCCTGAATGTTCAAATTCTCCTTCCACCATTTATCAATGTTGCTGGTAAAATTGGGGTGTGAGAGCCAGGAATTTTCAAATATGAAAGGCCTATTTCTCGGTGTGCCCATAAAGTTGGCTTCTAGTTGAACTGGCCAATGATCTGATCCTCCAAAGGGTAGAATGGACATTGTGATGGCTGGTCTTGTTAGGATGAGATCCTCAAAAACTATGAATCTATCAAGTTTTGACGCCACTTGGGATGCCCCTCCCCTTCTGTTGTTCCAAGTGAAGGTTCCATTTATTGTCTCTATATTTGCTAGTCCCATATTCATGATGAAATCTTGGAAAGCTTCATAATCTCTGCCTAGCTGTCTGGTCTCTGATTTTTTTCCGAAAGAGATCTTATCACGTTGAAATCACCTGCAACTATCCAAGGAATATTAGGATGTCGTGCTCTGAGACCTTCCAGGGATGCAAGAAACTTGAGTTTATCTGCTTGCTGTTGAGGTCCATAAACATTTGTTATCATGTAAGTATCTTTGTCACCTAAAGGACTACACACCAAAGAAAGATAGTTTATGGATGCTTCAACATCTAGGATTCCAAATTTCTTTGGATCCCACAGCATGAGAATCCCACCTACATTGTTATTGGATTTAACTTCTAAATATTCATACTTGATTAACCACTTAATGTAAATTTCTCTTATTTTTTCCATTGAGAGTTTGGTTTCCTGAATAAAAACCATGTCTGGTTTTTCTTCTTTTATTCAGATTACCTAGATTTCTCTGTTTCCTTCTACTACCTAAACCTCTAATATGCCAAGTTGTGAACTTCATTAAGAAAGGTTGGTAATGGAATAGCTGGTGAGATCTTTCATATTACCTGAGTTAATCAATAGTTTCCCACATTCATTTAGTAGTTCATTCTGTCTTTTTCTTCCACTTTTCCTCCTTGGGTTCTTTGGAGGTTGTGTCTGTGGGTTCTCCATCACTTTGACCCCACTTTGCTCCTGGATTTGATGGTTTCTTTTGAGACCAGTTCCCTTCGATTGTGCCCTCCATAAATAAAGTTGTTGAACTCGATAATAGCCTTCTTTTGGTAATGATTCCACTACTTTATTCTTTCCTTGTTCCAGAAAATGTTCTAGATCTATATTTTCCCTATCATGAATCTCTTGTAATTCTTGGTCCTCTGCTCCTAACTCACTTGGAGTAATCTCTTGGTCCTTACTAATCTCCATGCCATTTTTAATTTCCTCCATCTGCTGGTTATTTGGTGGGATGTCCTCCATTTCAGCTTCCATGTCTTACTCCTTAAGTGCATTCTTCGTGTCCTAGACGGTCTCCACATTCTCCTCCACTTCCTCTAGGGTTTTGAAACTATTGTGTTTCATCTATCTGTCTTCATTAGTCTTCTTGTGTGATCATTTACCCCCTTCCCTTTGCCCCCAACCTTGGTAAAACCCTCATGATCTCTGTCCACAGAGGTTTTCCCATTGCCTTCCATATTATTTGTTGGGCAGTCTCTGAATAGGTGGCCATGTTCATGACATTTGTGGCATCTCAATGGTATGTGCTCATAGTCCACTATTTGTACCCATTCTTCATCATATACCTCCAAAATTATTACTTCCGGAAGAGCTCCAAATAGATCCATTTCCACACATATTCGGGCGAAGGAGGTATATTTACCTTTTAGAGTTGCCTCTGATATCTTTAGAAAATGCCCCAGCTTGTTGCCTATGGTTTTCAAGGATTCTGGTTGCCAGTAGTCTAGGGGTAGTGAGTAAAGTCTGATCCAAACCGATACTGATGTAAATGTTTCACATTCTAGAACAAAATTCATTGTCCATGGCTGCATGTAGAGTCCTGCCGCAGCATAGAAGTAAGGCCCCCTTCAAATACTCTATATCTTTCCTCTAGGCTCGCGAACACCACCGTGAAGAAGCCCTTAGAACCCAGATGTAATGTATTTCTCCCTTTGGCTTCCAATGACTCCTGATCCAGATATATAATGCCCTCTCCATTGGCCATAACACCATGAAGTTGCAAATGATCACATGTTCTTTCATGTGTTTCTTGTGCACGTGAATTGCCGAATCACTCAAAATGACCCAGGGATGATGCTTGATTTGGGTTTGCAAACTCCCGTAGTTTTCATGGGAGGCATTTTTCTATTGTTGCTTGCCTTCTCATTGTCTTTACTTGTTTCCTGTTGCTTTCCTTCCTCATCCTGGGTTTCGTTTCTTCCCACTGTTTCCTAGCCTCTTGCTTCTGAAATCTTTTCCAACGGTTTTTTGAAATACTTTCCTCCTTCTTCCTTGCCTCCCTCTGTGACTGCTTGATTGTAGGAGGGAGAGGCACTCCCCCCTGCACGTCCTACCATGGAACCCTAATGCAGAACTCATCGCCAATGTTAGAACTCGTTCTGGTTACAGAACCCAAATTTCACAATCAAAATATTGTCCTTATTTCTTTCGTTTTTTAGTTTTTGATAGCTTTACTGATTTTTACTGCTTTCTTGTTGTATTTCTTTTGTTTTTACTTTTTGATACCTTTACTGATTTTTAATATTTTTCTATTTATTTTTATTTATATTTATTTAGAGCTTTAGTATTGTTATTTATTATTTTATTATTATTTATTATTTATTTACTATTACTATTTTTATTTATTAAAATACAATAAATAAATAATAAACAATAAATAAAAATAGTAATAGTAAATAAATAATAAATAATAATACTAAAGCTATAAATAAATATAAATAAAAGTAAACAGAAAAATAGTAAAGATCAAATAAAGCTATCAAAAAGTAAAAACAAAAAAAATAAAACAAGAAAGAAGTAAAGTTGCATGTTGACACATGGAGTGTGTGCATGTGGTTCCTCTTCCAATGTTTGCTCTATTTAATAGACGGTGAGGAGGATGAGAGGCATTCCATCATTCCATGATTCCATCATCCATTCTCTTGGGAGAATAGTGTTGTGAGACAAAGGATTCCCTGGTAGTAGTACGTTGATTGAGGGCTCAGGAGTGGCCAGTTGTAGCAAGATTTTGTGCAATTGAGCCTAGGGTTGGGTGGAGAGTTGCCCCCAAGACTTTGTTTGGCTAAACTAGTGATTTCTGCCATTGTGATGGGTTTCCACATGGCGACTTCCGCTCGGACCAAGGGATCGAGTCCATGCAGGAATCTTTCATCTTAACGTTGATCATTAGCCATATAGTCCACGTGATGGACCAACGCATAGAATTCTACTTCATAGTCCTCAATAGATCTACGATTCTATCATACTATATGGAAAGCCCCTACTTCTTGGTGTTTGTACTCCTCTAATAGGTACCTAGTTCAGAAGGCTTCCTCAAACATTTCCCAAGTCACTCACAATGGGGTGACTTGCATCTTCATTTCTTCATTTACCAACCATAATAGAGCATCTCCTTTTAATAGACTCATTGATATTTGGGCCTTTTCCCTTGAAGTGTATGCCTTAAAGCTAAGTGCTCTTTTGACACCAATTACCCACACTTCTGCTTTTGAACCCCCCTCTTGACTCGTAAACTCTAGTAATTTGGCTTTTTGGACTTCTTTCATAATATCGAGGGGTGTTTGTCCATCTTTGGCATTGAATTGAGAATTTAGGTCTTACCTCTGTTTTCATTCCAACTCCCTTACTTTACCTTGATCATTTCCTTGATCTTGTCATTTACCCAAGGGAATGTAAGATAGCTTTCTCAGTTGGGGTTCCAATCTCTATAGTGGTGGGAGGTGGGGTTTCCACCTCAAGGTTGCTTTGGGTTTGTCTTAGACGTTTAGGAGCCATGATCTCCCCTATGTTTAATCAAGTTGAATTTTACATCACTTCCAATGTTATACTTACTCATGTGACAAAAGCTAAAATAAATCTAGGATATACCTTGATTTCAGAATATGCAATTAGTTACATCAACCTATTCAAGACACAATTTATTTTCCATTCATCCAAAGTTATTTATTATAATACTTAAACAATAAATTATCAATAACCACTAATTTTATAGTATTATATTATATTATTTATACCATGGAAAACATGAGTTGGAAGGTAATAGAGATGTCCGAAAAAAGCTTAGAAAGTTGTCTCAACATAAAATCGAAGTTCGAATGATTGTGAAAATAAAGCTTTAGAATATTGGTGGCATTATAGGAATGAAGATTTTTTTTTAATAGGTATGATTATTTTTTAATAGGGTACTTGAATCCTGGAAAGAAAATTTATTCACCAACTGAATTTTGAAATTATATGTCACACCATTCACATATAAATTTGATGGACCATCACAATATTAAGTCTACAGATTAATGACCCATATGTGCTACGATAGATTGAAATTGTGTGCAGTAGAGTGAAATATTTTGAGTATCTGGTTATTATGTGCCCTCAAATAACTTAGAGGTCGATGGTTCTTAGAACTGTTGTAACAACTATGCTTGGTATTTACGGAGATCAGCAAATGTTTTAATTTATTGTTGCTGATATATTAAAATGGTTTTGAGACATTACAGTGAAATGCATCATATTTAAGCCATATTTCCATAAATATACTTATCACAAACTACCCTACAATGTAAACCATAGAGCTCATGTAAATTAAAGTGTATTGAATAGTTTTTAGTGCCCAACTACTTAGGCTATGATTTCATGTATTTAGATACCAGCAACGGGCCAATAAATTGTATCAGCAAGTTGGATTACCGAATTAGAACAATGCTAACAATCCCATACCATTAAATCTAAATTATCCATTCATCATGTGTGCTAATAGCTGAAAGAGAACTCAAGAAAATTCATGCTGATTTATTTAGCATCTACGTAAAACTATTCGTTCCTCTATAAATTGTTTGCAAAGTTAAATGACACTAGGTCTCAAATGGTCATAAGGGTGAACTATTTAACTTAGTTAATTACAAAATTGTGTTTGGGTTTCTACATCAGTAATGAGAGATCAGTTACATAAACACCACAAAAATATATTTAAAGAACTGATTTCAGTTGAAGAAAATACATGAAACCAGAGAATGAAATAGCAACAATAAATTAATTCTAATTCAAATTAGACATTTAATCAAACAAAACTCTTTCAAATCTTAAGTCTATCTTGGAGAATATCTAGACCGCTTTGTCAAAGTCTTCTTGGATGACATCCTCATTTATTCCCACAATGAGAAGGAGCATCTAGAACACTTGAGATTGGTACTTCAATGCCTTATAGAACATAAGCTATATTGGAAACTTACTAACTATTCCTTCATTGAGAAATAAATTCAATATCTAGGCCACACCATTAGTGGGAAAGACATTGCAATGGATTACAGTAAGATTAAAACTATAATTGATTGGCCTAGTCCTCAGAATGTCAAGGAAGTATGAAAAAATGCCTTCAGGACTATGTTAACAGAAACTGAAGCAAGAACAGAACAAGATATGGGTATAGGGTTATTTTTATGTATTAAAGTTCAAGGGTGCCTTAATGTTTAGAATTCCATAGTGGATTAGCTAACTCTGTTTCTGTAGAACTTATCATATTGTTTTTAGTCATGATGTAGTTCCTTCGACTTCGTTTAGTCATTATTTGAACTAACAAGTGGTAGGTATGTATTATAACAACTGTTGTAATGAAATTGAAAGCCCATAATGCACGATGTATCTTATCTATTATAGAACAGTGAACATTGAATTGATGCATCTCGACAGAGACTATTGGTATTAGTTGGTAAAATTATTGTCATGATATTCTCTTGTGCTAACAAAGATAAAATGTTTTGAGAGTCTTATATTGGTGTTTGCTTGGTGTTTATTGAGGCAATTCAGTGTTGCTGTTTTTCAGGGAATGAATTCATTTTATGGAAAATATTGAAGCTCTTTTTAGTTGGTCAAAGAGGTCATCTATTCGAGGCATGGGGTACCTGTTCCGAATGGTGGCCATTTTTAGATCTCAGTAATCAATACATAACCTAAGAGTTCCATCCTTCTTCTTTACAAAGATCACTGGTGCACCCCAAGGTGACACACTAGGTCGGATAAATCCTTGATCAAGAAGTTCTTTAAGCTGTATACTCAACTCATTAAGCTCTGGGACAGTCATTTGATAAGGTGTTCTGGATATGGTTTTATTCCTAGTTTCAAAGGAATGGAGAAATCGATTTCTCAAACTGGAGGAAAACCTAGTAGCTCTAGAGGGAATACATCTGCAAATTCGGGAAATAGTAGGTGAAACTTATCCAAGCACTTCTTGTTGGCACAAACCATCACTACCGCATAAATATTGCACCCTTTCTTCATACACTTATTAACCTTCTTGGCTTATATGCGGTGCAACATAACATCACGCCAAATCCCTCTTATTACTATGGTTTCTCCTTGGTCATTTTTTAGGAGAATTGTCTTATTATAGCAATCCAGTATACCTCGATGAGATTCAAGCCAATCCATTCCTACAATTAAGACATAAGTCCCTAGAGTCATCCTATGCAGGTTCATCTCCCCCAATGTTAACATTGCAATGTCTTACCATTGACCCTACTGATTGCTGAGAGCCTAATGCCATTTCTACCATTTAAAGTTACTTTGATCATGAGCTGTCAATCCACATCTAAGTATTGTTGAAGGAGAAATAAAACTATCAGTGGCACCTGAATCAATTGACACAGATAGAGGGATGTTATTCATCATACCTATGGACTCCACCACTGTGGCTTGGTGCTCAGCCTGGCGATGGTTTGTGGCTACATGAATTCGGTGTGGCTTTTTTGGTCTTCCTCCTTTTGCTTTGTGCCCTTGTTGTTTAATCCTGGTTTGATACCTTGGATAATCCCTTCTATAATGTGGACCTCCACATTGCCAACATTCTACTTGTTCGCGATTCTTACATCGTACCTGTCCTTGGCCACCAAATCCTCTACCCCCACCATTAGTGTTTCTCAATTAGGGCTGACCCCTACGTCCTCCTGGAGGCAACCGAGAAGTTGCACTAGTGATCTGAGAAACATTGGAGGGGGAACCACATGCACACACTCCATGTGTCAACATGCAATTTTACTGCTTTCTTGTTTTATTTATTTTGTTTTTACTTTTTGATAGCTTTACTAAATTTTGCTACTTTTTTGTTTTATTTCTTTTGTTTTTACTTTTTCATAGCTTTGCTCATTTTTACTATTTTTCTGTTTATTTTTATTTATATTTATTCAGAGCTTTGATATTGTTATTTATTATTTTATTATTATTTATTATTTATTATTTATTTACTATTAATATTTATTATTTATGGTTTATTATTTATTTGTTGTAGTTTAATATTATATTTTATTATTTATTATTTATTATTTTTATTATTGTTATTATTTATTATTTATTATTAGGGGACAATACATTTATGTTTACAATAATTAAACTAAAAAATAAATACTAATTAATACATAGTATTTATTTCATTACTAAAATTATAATTCATTTTATGATTTCTATCATGATATTGATATTTATGAAATGGAATGAATTCAAATAATTAAGAATTATAATTCATTTTATGATTTCTATCATGATATTGATATTTATGAAATGGAATGAATTCAAATAATTAAGAATTAATATATACGAGTGATTAATTCAAAAATCATATTTAAGTAAAAAAATAGTTTTTTACAATGCAATGGCTTACATATTTGCTAAATGTAGATTTCCACCTAAATCTTTATCAAGGAAATAATTTTGAAAGACATCATTGGTAAAAGTAGAAAGCTAAAAATAGAAAATGTTATAAATCTTATTATCTTACTTGACACACACAATTGAATTTCATTTTCATTTGATTCATATATTATAAAAATTATTTGAAAATTGTAAGATCATATAAAATTATATATTATAAAAATTATGTGAACATTATAAAATTATAGAAATTTACATATTAAGATTTAAAATAAAGGGTCACATTTTAACAAGGAGTATTATAACAGTGCACTCATTGAACTATTTTGGTAAGGATTGCCATAACATTGCATCTGTTTCATCAATCTATTTTTAAGCTCATACCCAAGAGGATTTGAACTTGTAACCTTTGTAGAAGGATTATCTTAACAATACACCCATTCACTATCAATTCAAAGCCTTAAAAGACTTTTAAGGAGAAAAGACATAAAGCGAAATTTGATCCTCTTATATATGCATGAATCACAAAACCATACTATATTTAATATGATCTCTCTAAATACAACTACAAATTTAAATACTAATATTTCTATAATTTAAAATTAAATCTTCATACAAATTAAACTTGCCTCCTTAAATACTCACTATTAACCTATTTATATTTTCTCAAATATACATGGTATTAAATTATGCAACTCTAATGGGAAATACTTACCTGCATTTCTTAAAAATATATTTTAAAAGTTTAAAAAATTGAATAAATTGAACGAAGTAAGTTTATCTCTGCATATCCCTTGAATGTCAAGCTTTATTTGTTTCAAAGATTTATAATGACGTGATTATAATGGTCAGATAACTTAAAATGTGATAAATAAATCCCTTAAATATCAAGCTTTAATTTATTTCAAAGATTTATAATGACGCGATTATCGTGTACAGATAACTTAAAATGTAATAAATAAATACTTCGGACATAAAACTTAAAACGTAATAAATAAACACTTCATAAAAATTTAAAGACATGGTTATGTCAGGTATTATTATTAAGCAATATATTTTGATACACCAGTATATATTTATTTTAATCAGTGATCTAATACGAGTGAGAGTTTAGAAGGGATCAAATTTTTTCGATCTAATACGAGTTAGCTTATTAAGCAATATATTTTGATATAGGTGATATACTGGAATACTACACCGGTATATATTTATTTTAATCAGTGATCTAATGCGAGTGAGAGTACGAGGGAGAGAGTGAGAGTAGGAGTTTTGAGTGCAAATTTATTTTAAAATTTAAAAAATTATATTTTTATAATTTAAATTGTATTTTTTTGATATTATAGAAATTAATAATTTGTAGATTGAATCATTTTAAATATAAATAACATATTTTCTTTTTATTATAGCTGACACTGAGTTGTAAAATTAATCTCTTAATTCAATGAAATGATTTAATTCATATTTATAAAATCACATAAATTTAAAATAAAAATAAAAAATCAACTAAAACCATCACTATTTTTTTTTTTCTTCATTTATCATTTTGGAAACTATTTTTTTTTGGTTTCTCATCTTTCAATTTGGAAATGAGACTATTGACCTGCCAAATTTGCGCTCTTCATAGTGCTATTGCATATGACTACATAGCTCGCTATGAGGGTATGTACATTAAAGAAACATTGGGACAATGTACGTTTAATGTGAAATTATAGTGGGTGAGTGAAAATGAGGGCACATGAAGGATAAACATGATTACAAAATTATTAGGATTATAAGACATCGATATAAGGATGTTATATGATATTTTATGAGATCACAATGAGCTTCAAGAGGATCCTTTCTGCTCTCAAGCTACAGTACTCGGGCATGATATTTTTATCGTTATTTTGATAGCAAATTCTTGGATTAAGTTGTGAAAGGAAAAAGTATGAGATAGCAAAATTTTTTAAACCGTCATTCTTAATATCTATTTTCTTATATGAATAAAAAGTCTCTAAGATTATCTATCTATATATTTCATTAAACATATAATTATGCTGTCGGGAAATACTGAAAATACCAAAAAAACAGAGAAAGATAAGTTGTTATAATCAAAAGTGTCATGGAAGGTTGAGTGGCCCTTTTCCTATGTAGTGTTGTCCACAGTGAATCGATTCAGTGGAGTTCTGCATTGTTATTTTTGGATAATTTGTCTGCTTCCTTGTTTTCTCTATAAATGTGAGTGATAATGTATACTTAGTGATCCAATATGTGCTTGGTCTTCTTTATCTAACCAACTCAATAATGTGGTGTGACCAAATATGAGTGTCCCATGATTCTGAAAAATTTGGAAGAGAAATTTGGAATAAGATCAATCTGATCTTAACATCAGAATATTTGGAATCTGCACGCTGGAATTTGCATTTTGATCCATCATAGATTCAGGACTGCTCACAAATATAAAACACGAAGTACCTTCTCATAATATAAAACAACAAAGTCCCTTCTCATAAGTTCCCCTGCTAGCTGAAATGATCACAAGCAAACAAAATTCTGGCACATGTTGAGCGCGAAGCATGAACTGTTTAAAACAGTTTGTTCTATATCCGCAAAATAATCATTTCAAATATGAGATAGAAGACTACTTGCAGATAGACAAATGAAAACTCTGCCACACCTTTCTATATAAATGACAGTGAGGCCTTTAGTTTATCATGAAAATGGTATGCTCTGCGTCACATAACATCCATGACTCAACCAAAACAAACAATTGCATGTGACGCGTTTAGTGCAATACCTTTTCATGTGACCCCTCGAGAACAGCAAGTCATGCTATTCGTGTGGTAGCAAAACAGAATTTCATGTAAAAATAATTAGATGGAATCTTTTATCAGTGAACCAATGCAGATTACATGGTCAAAATCAAAACTACAAATGCACTGGAACACCTTTCCTGATGGAGATTACACCTGGAATGCACTTGGAATAATAATTAGATGGAATCTTTGATCTTTGATCCAAGATGTATTTATTGTAACAAACTTTTTCCTATACACTTTGCGAAAGATTCTAGTTGACGTATTTAGTAACATAATGTTTTAACTCATGATTTATCAAGAGCATAAGGGAATATAAAAAATAATATCTATTAATATTGCAACTCTTCACAATTAGAAGCATCATGATAATGGTATTTATGGTACATAGAGTTGTGATGAGATTGAGAGGATCCAACCACTATTAGACTTAGAGGTGGGCTGTACCAGCATATTAATGAAAGGAGGAAGGGTAACAGTCTAAAGTTCCTGTGTGTTTTTTAATTTTACATTAAAGTATCGAAGAAGCATTGATTTAGAGTATTAATTTTAAATAAAACTAAATCATATTTGAAAATTATGAAACTACTAGAATTGAAATAAGTATTTACTCAAAATCTTTAATTTCGAATCGGTTTCGGAGATTCTAAAAAATGTTAGACACTTTGGCATAGACCTTGTGAAAGTCGTAACAATCTGGACATCAAATCGGTATGTAGTTTAGAAGATAAAGCAATCTCGAGGCATCCCATAATGTGTCCCAGCTGGTGATGAGTCCAAACATAGATATGTTACCATGTGTTGTTGAATTCAATGTAAATATTTTCAATTTTGATGTGAAAGTGACACCATGTTTAAGTCATATTTTGTAGGTGATGTCCAATCAGAATTAAGAGTTGGTGCTTGCAAGAAGATTTATACATATTCATGGATTGTTAATATATACCTTTTAAAAAATAAGAATGTCGTTGTTAGGTATGAATGTAATAGCATTGGTATGTGTTTGGTATTTTTTTCTCAATAATTTTTTATTCGTTTAGAGGTTGGGAGCTAATTATTGTGAGATGTAAGAAATTAAGGCTATGGGACAAGTGAATCTTAGACTTAGAATAAAGAGGATTAAAACGTAGAGGTAAATAGCTTGAAAGAGTATAGGGGTAAGAATACGACGCTAATGAAAGGGGGATACTGAAGGAATAGGGCCCTAGGGTAGAGGAGATAGTGAAGAAATAAGGCTTTACGATAATGAAGGAATATGGCCCTAGGGAAGAGAGTCTAGGGGTAGCACAACTCTTTAAGTGCTCTTCATGCTACTTTTCATTCTTGGA
This sequence comes from Pinus tabuliformis, assembly GCA_031772625.1. NCBI lineage: Eukaryota > Viridiplantae > Streptophyta > Pinopsida > Pinales > Pinaceae > Pinus > Pinus tabuliformis. Next base: position 500,014,777 of record CM062812.1, on the reverse strand, counting down.
ATATATGAGAATATCATCCAAAAATACTTGGACAAAGTGGTCCAGAAGCTTATGGAACAAGCCATTCATGAGGTTCATGAACATATTCACTGCATTGGTCAAACCAAACCTCACTATAACAAACTCATAATGCCTCAAGTGAGTTATAAAGATGGTTTTGGGATGTCACCTTCCTTAATCCTTAACTCATCATATATAGTCACAATATCTATTTTAAAGAAAGTTGTTGCTCCTATCATTTGATCAAATAGATCATCTCTTCTAGGTATAGTATACATATTCTTTAATGTCGTAAATAATCTCACTCACAGTGTGGTAGCTTGGTTCAATGTTGATTTCACATTCATTCTCAAACATAAATAAAATATATCTCTCTCCAAATGAAGTAATATAATTTTATAGCAACTTTGGAGAGATAAAATAATTAAATGTGAAAAAATAATTATATATATACTTTTGAATAGTAGAGAGATGTATAATTTTATATTTTTTTTAAAAAATTCATTAAGAAATTTAAATAAATGACTTGAATATCCATATTAACTAATTTGTTTCAATATAATTTTTTCTAGAAGACAGATATACGTAAAGAACAAACTACCATTATTATGGGGCCTAATTTAATTAACTATTCTCGAGGTGGCATTCTAGGAAGATTATTTGATGGAATGTAACAGGTCATTGGAACTGGAATGAGAAGATCTACACGATGGGATGAACAGGAATGAAAGGACCTACAGGATGGTGGCATTCCAGGAAGATTATTTGATGGAATGTAACAGCTCGTTGGAACCAGAATGAGAAGATCTACATGATGGGATGTTGAGAAGTGACTTCCAGTGGATGGGGAGAGTATGGTGGGCAATTTTTTATTTTCCTTAATTAAAAATGACTTTAATTATTCATTTAATTAAGGAAAAATAACTAATTGGAGAAAAAGGCTCAATAGTGACTGAAGTGAAGTAAAATAAAATTAAAAAGTCACTTAAGATAAATTCAATGGACAAACTTGAAGTGAAATAAAATAAAATTAAAAACTAAGGCTTCTAGAATAATAAAAGAATAAAAAAAGAAGGTGTTTTAAAGGCTTGGAGATCTATCCATCAGATATATAAAAGAGAAGGAGGAGTTCATTTTGAGACATGTTGGATTTGTGCATTGTCTTTGTGATGGGGTTTTTAGAACTTAGTTCTCTACTTCAGTAGTAGCCCTAGGACGAAAACCCTAGGGTGATTCAGTGAGAGTGAACGAGCACCCATATCTTCCTTTGGTGGATCCATTCAAGATTCACAAGTCGTAGTTTATTGATTTTAAGTTTTTTTTGGAGGCTAGTTGTGACATTATTCTAGATCTGCTTGGGGCTATCATCTCAACCATACTCTTTCTCTTGTACTAGCTTATTTACATATTAATAAAATAAGGCTTCTACCTATTATTCAATTGCAAATTATATTTTCTTTTTTGCGATAAATTTTGTAGTTTGATGTGTGCAAATTGTTTATGGTGTTGACGACATAAATTTGGAAGCTATTTTCTACAAAATTTATATTTGGGTCATTACAAGTCAAGTACCAAAATTGTGAATGAGATCCTTTTGTTTATGGGACAAGGAATTTGTGCCAACATAGCTATTTAACTTCTAATATTTAAAAAGATATACATATTTTATCTCTCTAAATTTAAATTTGTAACATTTTATAAAAAAACACTTACTCTTAATTATTAATTAATTTTCAAATAAATAACTAATTTTAATTATATGTAATATTATAACTAGCATTTGCACCAGATGTTGCAAAGGAAACGTCGTAAGCATAAATTGAAGAACACAAATACAACACAAGAATACTTTGATAAAGAATAAAAATATATTGAATGCTCAAATCAATGCCCCATTAACTGGAACCACTTAGTAGACATATCTATCAACATTAGGATTATATACAATGTTCAAAAAATTTCCCATATACAAACAACACCTTCCACAACAACCTTTTGTCACATTCACATTTAAAAAATATATTGAACGCTCAAATAAATGCCCCATTAACTGGAACCACTTAGTAGACATATCTATCGACATTTGGATTATACACAATGATAAAAAAAAATTCCCATATACAAACAGCACCTTCCACAACAACCTTTTGTCACATGCACATTTTGAAAAATGCCTTGGAACATGATTGGAATCTCCCATATTGCCTTTTTCATTATGCAAATAAATCTTCCATATTGCTATTTTCATCAAGAATATTGTTAGCTTATTGTTGTAAAGTGTTAGTGTGTTAAAATATACAAATAGCGCCTTCCACAACAACCTTTTTTCACATCCACATTTTTAAAAATGCCTTGGAATGTGATTGGAATCTCCCATATTGCCTTTTTCATTATGCAGATAAATCTTCCATACTGCTATTTTCATCATGAATATTGTTAGTTCATTGTTGTAAAGTGCTAGTGTGTTAAATTCAATACTATAAGTTTGACAAACAAAAAACATTCCTCAATTAGCATAATATGTATTTTTCTCTCACCGTGTATTTTTCAGTCATGCATTACAAAACTTCCATCAAAGAGCACAACAGATTAACATGTATTTTCCCTTCATTATTTTCATCATAGAGCCAAGAAATATACGCCTTATCTATAAAGGAACAAAAACATTTTGAAATAAGTTTAATATTTCAAGCCAGTGTCTAACCTATAAAGTAACAAAAACTTTTTGAAATAAATTTAATATTTTAAGCAATTGACTAACCTAATTTAATAATTGAAAACTTCTCAAAGATGAATTATACTCCATAATAAGAGAGCCAAAATTGGAGCCCATACTTTCAATAAAACCAAAAGAAACACAACAACTTGTTAAGGAGAAATTCAAGTAATAATAATAAAACAAAAATAATAAACATTAAAGTATAAAATGGTTTTCCCAACACACAGGTATAAATATACATGCTCTATGTCCATTGTTAGATTAAATGGGTGTGGAGAAAATTAGTAGAGAACCCAAAATTGTATTTCTGATTAGGAGAGGGGTGGAGAAATGCTTTAAATTCCGGTTGTTGTCATTCTAATGAAACCCTTTGCAAAGGGGATGCTAAGATTCTGAGAGAGAAGCTAGGCTTGGTAGAGAACACATTCCTTATGAAGACAGAATGTCAGTGTTTGGTTGCTCAGATTTATTCTCCTAAAAAAAGGGGTAGATGAGTTTTAAAGATTTGCAGGATGACTTGTAGAACTATGAAAATTCCTTCCATATAGATGCTTGGCATCTTCTATTTCTGACCAATGTAAGTTTATGACATATTATATGAAAGTTGTGACCAATACCTCTCACATCATGAGCCATTTATGATGGGGGATTCACAGGCTAAATAGGTAACATCTCTTGAGAAACAATTATTTGTTATATTGGCTAATGATTCCTTTGACATAGAGATATTTTTGTAATTTATGTTTCCTTTCTTGTCAAGTCAAGTTGGGAGAGCATTGTAGTTAGGCTTATATATAGCTAGAATGAGTAGAGTGAATCTACCTGGTAATAGCCTTGGGCCATTTCTGTGTCTCTGGCTCCATCCATGGATAGTTGGTTCAGGTTGGCTAATCCTATGATAGCATAATAAAAAACAACATTTTTCGGCATGTGTAAGAGAATCAAGGGAATTCAAAAATATTAAATGTAAATATAGTGGCTCTGTTAGGATGGTTCAAGTACATTTTGGTGATCATAAACTGACTTAAATATGACTTTTATATGCAGTGATACAGTTACAAGAGCCATACATATAATCTAACTAATAGACCATATATTCATACAATCCCCACCAGTCATCGAGCGGCTTTCCATCATGGCTGCTGCCATTAGTAAAGGATATTAGAGTTTCCTCCAACAATCTAAAAAATAAAATCTAAACATTTCATGCTGGTCTGCTTCACTGATATATTCATGATTGATCATCTCTGATGGGTGTGCCTTCTACAAATAGCCTGAGACTATCAAGAAATGCCTTCCTTCCACTCAGAATAACATGAAAGAAGTCATTAACATGTTTAGAGAGAGGATCTAACCCCTGGGCAAGCAATTGTGCACTTTGTTGTAATTCCTGTATAGCAATTCTAATATGTTCCACTTTCTCTGTTCCATCAACAATGTCAGCAGAAGATAATTTCTCAACTATAGGGTGAACATTTTCAATCACTGCATCCAACAATTCTAGCTCTTTCAAAACTCTAATCTCCGTCATTCACAAAACATCTCTCGATTTCATCATTAATCCCTCGCTGCAAACTCATGAATGCTATAGACCACAAAAACTGATAAGGAATATGCAATTCAATCAATGGGCCAGAGTGCCCAGCAAGAGCAAAAGCCACCACACTTCAGAGAAATATAGTTGTTGCCTTCACTCCATACACCGCTCTCAAGAAAAAACTACCCTTTGACAATGACATTACCTTCCCAAATTGAAGACTTTTGCTCAAATTTTGTAATATCAAAATGCAAATTTAAATCCTACTATTCCTTTGGGTGTTTGCACCATTTTTCCCCTTCGAATCCATTTTTTCCTTCAACTCTTGGAGAGAACCTTTGACATGGAAGAGCTTGTCGTTAGACCAAATGCCATTTGAAAAGTCCAACAAATGCAAAGCATAATGAAAAAGAAGTTGGAAATATTCAAGCTTTGAAATATTGACATTTAATGCAAGGAAAATGTCTAAAAGCTTTACAGTGTCATCCAGGTATTCGTCCATTTATTTCTCATCCCATTCTACAATAGGAAATTGGAGATCTGTAATAAGGGACTTGAGGTGCGCATGTCTAGTAGATAAAACTGCCATGGCTTGTTGGATCCACGACAGATTTATCGTGTTGAATCTCTGGCTCAAGTTTCTTTAATATTCTTGTTAAGGAAATCACAAAGGCATTCAATATCTCATTAAAGTTTGCAGACTGATCAAGCGATCAATTAGAAGCAACCATTCTGAAAGGATTTCAAAAGTTTAGGAACAAAGAAGGGCCATCATGTGGGAAACTCATTGCTGAAGCAGTTCACAAACCAAATGACGAAAATAGGGGAAACACTTGGTAACAGAAACAAAATAGCAAGACAACCAAGAGCTTGCAAAGAAAGTGTGTGTCGTTAATTTTTTAGGTGCAAGACACGGAAGCTCGTCCCTTGATATTATTACCCACAAAGACAGGCAGCACAATCTATAAAGCTTGAAATCTTATTCCATAGTTTTACACTCTGTTTTCTTATTGGTCCACCGAGAGTTTTGTCTAAAGGATCCCTGGACTTTATATGCAGTGATAAGGTTACAAGAGAAATACATATAATCTGACTAATGGACCAGATATTCATACAATCCCCACCAGTCATGGAGCGGCTTTCTAGCATGGTTGTTGCCATTAGTAAAGGATATTGGAGTTTCCTCTAGCAATCTAAAAAATAAAAACTAAACATTTCATGCTGGTCAACTTTACTGATATATTCATGATTGATCATCTCTCATTGGTGTGCCTTCTACGGATAACCTGAGACTATCAAGCAATGCATTCCTTCCACTCAGAATAACATGAAAGAAGTCATTAACCTGTTTAGAGAGAGTATCTAACCCCTGGGCAAGCAATTGTGCACTTTGTTGTAATTCCTGTATAGTAATTCTGATATGTTCCACTTTCTATGTTCCATCAACAATGTTAGCAGAAGGTAATTTCTCAACTATAGGGTGAACATTTTCAATCACTGCATCCAACAATTCTATCTCTTTCAAAACTCGATCTCGACCCTTGGAAAAACATCTCCTTATATCGTCATTAATACCTCGCTAGAAACTCATGAATGTTGTGGACCACAAAAATTGATAAGGAATATGCATTTCAATCAATGGGCCAGAGTGCCCAGCGAGAGAAAAAGCCACCACACTATAGAGAAATATAGTTGTTTCCTTCAGTCCATACATTGCTCTCAAGAAAACACTACCCTTTGATGATGACTTTACCTTCCCAAACATAAGGATTTTGCTCATATGCTGTAATATCACAATGCAATTTTGAATCCTACTATTCCTTTGGGTGTTTGCACCATTTTTCCCCTTCGAATCCATTTTTTCCTTCAACTCTTGGAGAGAACCTTTGAGATGGAAACACTTTTCGTTAGACCAAATGCCATCTGAAAAGTCCAGCAAATGCAAAGTATAATGAAAAAGAAGCTGGAAATATTCAAGCTTTGAAATTTCGATATTTAATGCAAGGCAAATGTATAAAAGATTTACAGTGTCATCCAGGTATTCGTCCATCCATTTCTCATCCCATTCTACTGTAGGAAATTGGAGATCTGTAATAAGGGACTTGAGGTCCGTGTGTGTAGCAAATAAAACTGCCATGGCTTGCTGCATCCACGACAAATTTATCGTGTTCTTCAGGATCTTTGGCTTGAGTTGCTTTAATTTCTTGTTAAGGAAATCTCAAAGGCGTTCAATATTTCATTAAACTTTGCAGATTGATTAGACGATCGATTAGAAGCAACCATTCTAAAAGGATTTCCAATGTTTAGGAACAAAGAATGGCCATCATGTGGGCGATTCATTGCTGAAGCAGCTCACAAACCAAATGATGAAAAAAGGGGAAACGCTTGGTAACAAAAACAAAATAGCAAGACAACCAAGAGCTTGCAAAGAAAGTGTGTGCCGTTAATTTTTTAGGTGTAAGACATGGAAGCTCGTCCCATGATATTATCACCTTCAAAGAGAGGCAGCACAACCTATAAAGCTCGAAAACTTATTCCACGATTTTACACTCTGTTTTCTTATTGGTCCGCTGAGGGTTTTGTCTAAAGGCTCCCTGGCACAGAGGTTGCATTGGATGTGTTGAGGTGTTATGTCGATACCCTACCAAACACGCATTAACGTATCAGATCTATTAAGGTATTTCTGAGCAAGAAAATCTAATTAATTCTCTCCGACTCAATGAAAGATTATATACCTACGTCCAAAGACAAGTGAAATGGGTGAAGTAGAATTACAGCCCATTCAGAAAATGAGATGAGAAATAATTCCAGGGATGACAAGATCAACTGATGTTTTTAAAAGATGTAAAAGTCTACAAGCATATTATCCCCGACTCTCTATACAAAACATCATCGAGGAATGAAAATGACAATACTCACCAATTTATTTTCAAGAAAAATCCTGACTCGCTGAACACACGCCACAAAATTATCATCGTCCAAAATCAGCAAAGAAAAAAACAGCTGGAGCAGTCAACCTCCATGAAGGAGGATTTTTTTAAAGCTATTATGAAAGGCAACTACAAGCATACTATCCCTCACTCTCTATACGACTTAAATAAACTGACTTTAACTGATTCGTTTGGAGATCATAAACTGGAAAGGTCCTGAAACTTTTTGAGTTCCATACCTAAACCAAGAAAATGAAAAACCCTAAGAGACCCTAAACCAAGAAAATGAAAAACCCTAAGAAACCCTAAACCAAGAAACATTTCATGCTGGTCAGCTTTACTGATATATTCATGACTGATCATCTCCGATGGGTGTTCCTTCTGCGGATAACCTGTGACTATCAAGCAATGCATTCCTTGCACTCAGAATAACATGAAAGAAGTCATTAACCTGTTTAGAGAGAGGATCTAACCCTTGCGCAAGCAGTTGTGCACTTTGTTGTAATTCCTGTGTTGAAATGCTTATATGTTCCACTTTCTCTGTTCCATCGACCATGTCAGCAGAAGATAATTTCTCAACTATAGGGTGAAAATTTTCAATCGCTGCATCCAACAATTCTAGCTCTTTCCAAACTCGATCTCGACCATTGGAAAAAACATCTCTTGATTTCGTCATTAATCCCTCGGTGCAAACTCATGAATTTTGTGGACCAAAAATACTGATCAGGAATATGCAATTCAATCAATGGGCTAAAGTGCCCACTCCATATATCGCTCTCAATAAAACACTACCCTTTGACGATGACTTTACCTTCCCAAACTAAAGGCTTTTGCTCATATGCTATAATATCACAATGCAATTTTGAATCCTACTATTCCTTTGGGTGTTTGCACCATTTTTCCCCTTCGAATCCTTTTTGTCCTTCACCTCTTGGAGAGAACCTTTGAAATGGAAGGGATTGCCATTAGACCAAACACCATATGAAAAGTCCAGCAAATGCAAAGCATAATGAAACAAGAAGCTGGAAATATTCAAGCTTTGAAATTTTGACATTTAATGCAAGGCAAATGTCTAAAAGCTTCACAGTGTCATCCAGGTATTCATCCATCCATTTCTAATCCCATTCTGCTGTAGGAAATTGGAGATCTGTAATAAGGGACTTGAGGTCTGCGTGTGTAGTAGATAAAACTGCCATGGCTTGTTGCATCTCTGAAAGATTTATAATGTTCTTCAGAAAACCAAGATCTTGCAAAGAAAGTGTGTCCCATTAATTTTTTAGGTGCAATACACAGAAGCTCGTCCGACGATATTATCACCCGCAAAGACAGGCAGAACAACTTATAAATCTTGAAACCTTATTCCACAGTTTTACACTCTATTTTCTTATTGGTCCACCGAGGGTTTTGTACAAAGGCTCCATGGCACAGAGGTTGCATTGCATGTGTTGAGGTGTTATTTTGATACCCTACCAAACACACGCTGACGTATGGGATCTGTTAAGGTATTTCTAACCAAGAAAATCTAATTAATTCTCTCTGGCTCAATGAAAGGTTATATACCTGTGTCCAAAGACAAGTAGAATGGGTGAAGTAGAATTACAGCCCATTCAGAAAATGAGATGAGAAAGAATTCCAAAGACGACAAGTCACCCTATGCTTTTAAAATATGAAAAGTCATACAAGCATATTATCCATGAATCTCTATATGAAACATCATCGAGGAATGAAAATGACAATATTCACCAATTTATTTTCAAGAAAAATCCTGACTGCCTCAACACAAGGAAATGCCACAAAATTCACATCATCCAAAATTAGCAAAGAAAATAATAACTGGAGCAGTCAACCTCTGTGAAGGAGGATTTTTTTAAAGCTGTTGTGAAAGGAAACTACAAGCATACTATCCCCGACTCTCTATACGACCTAAATAAACTGACTTAAACTGATTTTTTTCGAGGTCATAAAGTGGAAAAGCCCTGTAACTTTTCGAGTTCCATACCTAAACCAAGAAAATGAAAAAACCTAAGAAACCCTAAACCAATAAAATGAAAAACAATAAGAAACCCTAAACCTGTAGGTTTTAACCCTGTAGAGAAATTACCTGCATACGAATTCTTAAACAAAGAAAATAAACAATGCGAGATCATAACCCATAAAACACATATGCACAAAGATTTTTCCCTGGACCCCAAAACCGGGACTACCAGCTTGATTTTTCATTATGTTCCTTTAAATGTTACAATACATATTTATACATGTCGAAGCATCCAATACCATGGACCGAAAACCATCGCGTCCAAAAAACATGTGCGAAAATCATGCACAAAACCATAGGTGGGTCCACCCAACCTAACATATGGTCCAAAACCAAAATTTTCCGGGGCGCTGCCCCGGACCCCATAAAGTGGGGTTACGGGTGCCCTTTAAACCCCCTATTAACTACGTGGAAAGAATATAACACAACCCAACAATCTCCCACTTGTTGTTTTCTTTCCACAGGGGGCTACAGGAGAGCTTAGTCATTTTTTCAGCCCTGAGATTCCCATTGCTTCTCTACACCAAGAGAACTTCTCATAGCTCACAGATTTTGTCAATGCATCTGCAGTATTCTTCAAAGTGTCCACCTTTACCAGCAACACCTTTCTGTCTTCTATCATATCCCTCACAAAGTGATACTGAACATCAATGTGCTTTGTCTTTGAATGATAAGCAGGGTTCTTTGCCAAGAAAATTGCACTTTGGCTGTCACAGTCTATTCTTCTAGCTCCCTGTACTAACCCCATACTTGAACACAATCTCTGCAACCAAACTGCTTCCTTGCTTGCATGAGTGGCTGCCATGTATTCTGCCTCTGTAGTTGATAGTGCCACTACAGATTGTTTCTTACTCATCCAACTGACTGCACCTCCAAATAGGTTAAACACATACCCACTTGTAGATCTTCTCTGATCCATATCTCCAGCCCAGTCTGCATCAACAAAGCCATGAATATCCAACACTCTATCCAATCCTGGTCTTCCTTGGTAGCACAAACCATAATCACTAGTGCCACGCAAATACCTGAAACCCTGCTTCACTGTAGTCCAGTGCTCCTTCCGAGGTTTTGACATAAACCTACTCAATACTCCCACTGCATGTGCAATGTCTGGTCTAGTACAGACCATTGCATACATCAGGCTACCCATTGCACTTGCATATGGAACACGGGACATGTCCTCTTCCTCTTCTTGTGTCTTCGGACACTGTTCAGCAGATAACCTCACACCTACAGGAATAGGAACCTTCACCGGTTTACTATCCTGCATATTAAACCTCTGGAGTATTGTCTCGACATACTTCCTCTGGTTTAACCAAAGCTTCCTCCTTGACCGATCTCTTTTAATCTCCATGCCCAAAATATAGTTTGCAACACCAATATCTTTCATGTCGAATTTGGAGGACAATTGGGTCTTCAAATCCTGGATAATTTCTTTGTCATTTCCAACCAGCAACATATCATCCACATACAAGACCAGATAAATAATACGGTCACCAATTAATTTATAATACACACAATGATCTGCTTTGCTTCTGGTGAAGCCAAGTCCCCATATAAATGTATCAAATTTCTGATACCACATCCTTGGTGACTATTTTAACCCATACAGAGACTTCTTTAACTTGCATACCAGTTCTTTCTTACCCTTCACCGCAAAGCCTTCAGCTTGCTTCATGTAGATTTCCTCTTCCAAATCCCCGTGAAGAAATGTTGTCTTCACATCCATCTGTTCTACCTCAAAATCAAAAGCAGCAGCAATAGATAAAAGTAATCTAATAGAAGTTACCTTGGCAACAGGAGAAAAAATATCACCAAAATCAATTCCCGGCACCTGGGAATAACCTTTTGCTACCAACCGAGCTTTGTATTTCTCCACCTTTCCTTCTGCATCTGTCTTCTTCTTGAACACGCATTTGCTGCCAATGGGTTTCCTTCCAGCCGGCAACTCCACCAGATCCCAAGCCTCATTTTTGTGCAAAGATGCCACATCATCGACCATGGCCTCTTTCCAGAGTTTTCCATCCTCTGAATCCACTGCTTCCTTCACAGTTCTGGGATCATTATCAGTAACAGAAAAAGAAAAATTTGAATTGAAAGCAGATGGACTATACCTTTCTAGCTGCCTTCTTTCTCGAACTGATCTTCTCACAGCCGGAGTTTGTGGCTCTTCATCTTCTGATTCCTCCTCTGCTGCAGAGTCTGATTCTTCCTCCTTTGGCTCAAAATCTATCTTCTCAGGTTCCTTTGGTTGGACTTCAGGTTCAATAACATCTTTTACCTCTCTGAACAACACATCTCGGCTGTACACAACCTTCCGTGTGACTGGGTTCCAAAGCTTATAACCCTTTAAACCATCCTTATACCCAATAAAGATGCACTTTTCAGGATTACTATCCAACTTGGTTCATTTCTCCTATGGAACATGTACATATGCATCACATCCAAATACCCTTAGATGTGAAAGAGAGGGTTTCTTACCAGTCCATACTTCTTGTGGAGTCTTATCCTCCAACGCTGATGAAGGTGATCTATTGATCAGATAACATGCAGTATCCACCGCCTCTGCCCATAATTCCTGTCCTAACCTGGCACCATTGAGCATGCTTCTTGCCCTTTCCATCAACGTCTTGTTCATTCTTTTTGCGACTCCATTTTGCTGAGGTGTATATGGAGTAGTCTTCTGCCGTGCTATACCACACTTCTTACAAAATTCTTCAAATCCCTTGCTGCAAAATTCTCCACCATTATCTGTCCTCAGCATCTTTATCTTCTTCTCTGTCTGATTTTCCACCAGAGCCTTAAATTCTTTAAACCTGTCAAAGACTTCAGATTTCTTCTTAAGAAAATATATCCATGTATTCCTTGAGAAGTCATCTATGAATGATACATAGTACACAGACTTACCCAGTGATGGAACCTTCACAGGTCCAAACACATCACTGTGCACAAGCTCTAATATATGTTTCGTCCTCTTGCCACCAGAGGGGGAACTCACCCGATTTTGCTTCCCATATACACAATTTTCACAGAAATCAAAATCCAGAGAGCTATTATTAATACCTTCTACCATACCTTTACCATGAAGTATTCGAAGGCCCTTCTCTCCAATATGTCCAAGCCTTTGATGCCACAACATGGTCTTCTCTCCAGAGACCACTAGATTCTCTACTCCATTTTCAGGAACCATAGAACTATTGCACCCATCAACACCAGTGCTACCTTGCAGCTTGTACAAAGTTCCAATCCGAACTCCCCGCATTAATATCAGTGCTCGTCAAACAATCTTGCAGGTATCTTTCTCGAACACCAGCTTTACACCTGCATCATCCAACTTGCTTACAGAAATCAGATTTCTGGCCAATGCAGAAATATGTAGAACACCCGGAAGTGTTCTAACCCTTCCACCTTGCAACTTCAACTTTACTTTTCCCTTACCAATGATTCTACCCTTCCTATCAACTTCTAAGGAGACATCACCACCATCGTATTTCTCATACTCGCAGAACCACTCTCTATGGGGAGTGAAGTGAAAGGATGCACCTGAGTCAATCAACCATGCCTCATGATCTACATGTGTACTTGAAGAAGCCAAGTACACATCCCCACCTTCTTCTGAGGTGGTTTTCGCCTCTGCAGAAGGAGCATCATTAAATCCCTTTCCGTTATCAGGAGCTTTAGGTTTATAATCCCTTCTGGAGTGCCCTTCCTTTCTGCATTTCTAGCACACCACCTTTGTAGGTTTTCCTGGAGATTTAGATCTCCCTCTAGATTTAGATCTCCCACTCGATGACGTATTTTTGTTTCTCTTGTGGGACCGTCCTCGTACAGACAAGGCATCACCATTCTGGTTGTCCATATTTTTCCGTCTCATCTCCTCCGTCAGCAAGGCTGAGACTATTTCATCAAATTGTAAAGCAGTTGCATTGCTACCTATGCAATAACCAGACTATCCCACGAATCTGGTAGAGAACACAACAGACTGATGCACTTATCTTCATCTAAAATTTTAATATCAATAGATAATAATTGACTTACCACAGTATTTAACGCATTCAGATGCTCTGTCACTGAGTCTCCATCTTTCATCCTCAGGTTATACAGCTTTTTCCGCAGGAACAGTTTATTCACCAGAGACTTAGATTCGTACAAAGTCCCTAACTTGACCCACAAAGCCTTTGCCATAGCTTCCCTTGATACATTCAGCAATACTGAATCCGAGACACACAATCATATTGTGCTCTCTGCCTTCCGATCCAACTTCTTCCATTCTTCATCGGTCACTCCCAATGGTTTAGTACCCGGATCTACCGCGATCCATTGATCTTTATCCACCAACAAATCCTCCATCTTGAGTTTCCACAACTCAAAATTCTGACCATTGAACTTCTCAATCTCTATCTTTCCACTGCTCGCCATCTTCTTTCACCACCAGAATCGATCTCACAGATCTCCCACTAAACAAGCTCTACCACAGGCCCGAGCGAAACCCCTCAGCAACAAAGGCGTCCCCTTGAAGCCAAAAAAGCTCTGATACCAAATGTAGGTTTTAACCCTGTACAGAAATTACCTGCATACGAATTCTTAAACAAAGAAAATAAACAATGCGAGAGCATAACCCATAAAAGACATATGCACAAAGATTTTTCCCTGGATCCCAAAACCGGGACTACCAGCTTGATTTTTCATTATGTTCCTTTCAATGTTACAATACATATTTATACATGGCGAAGCATCCAATACCATGGACCGAAAACCATCGCGTCCAATACCATGGACCGAAAACCATCGCGTCCAAAAAAAATGTGCGAAAATCATGCACAAAACCATAGGTGGGTCCACGCAACCTAACATATGGTCCAAAACCAAAGTTTTCCAGGGTGCTGCCCCGGACCCCATAAAGTGGGGTTACGGGTGCCCTTCAAACCCCCTATTAACTACGTGGAAAGAATATAACACAACCCAACAAAACCAAGAAACATTTCATGTTGGTCAACTTTACTGATATATTCATGACTAATCATATCTGATGGGTGTGACTTCTACGGATAAACTGAGACTATCAAGCAATGCATTCCTTCCACTCAGAATAACATGAAAGATGTCATTAACCTGTTTAGAGAAAGGATCTAACCCCTGGGCAAGCAATTGTGCACTTTGTTGTAATTCCTATGTAGCAATTCTGATATGTTCCACTTTCTTTGTTCCATCGACAATGTCATCAGAAGATAATTTCTCAACTATAGGGTGGACATTTTCAATCGCTGCATCCAAAAATTCTAGCTCTTTCAAAACTTGATCTCGGCCATTGGAAAAACATCTCTTGATTTCGTCATTAATCCCTCGCTGCAAACTCATGAATGCTGTGGACCACAAAAACTGATTAGGAATATGCAATTCAATCAATGGGCCAGAGTGCCCAGCGAGAGCAGAAGCCACCACATTGCAAAGAAATATAGTTGTTGCCTTCACTCCATACATTGCTCTCAAGAAGACACTACCCTTTGACGATGACTTTACCTTCCCAAACTGAAGGCTTTTGCTCATATGCTATAATATCACAATGTAATTTTCAATCCTACTATTCCTTTGGGTGTTTGCACCATTTTTCGCCTTCGAATCCATTTTTTCCTTCAACTCTTGGAGAGAACCTTTGACATAGAAGAGCTTGTCGGTAGACCAAACACCATTTGAAAAGTCCAGCAAATGCAAAGCATAATGAACAAGAAGGTGGAAATATTCAAGCTTTGAGATTTCGACATTTAATGCAAGGAAAATTTCTAAAAACTTTACAGTGTTATCCAGGTATTCGTCCATCGATTTCTCATCCCATTCTGTTGTAGGAAATTGGAGATATGTAATAAGGGACTTGAGGTCCACGTGTCTAGTAGAAAAAACTGCCATGGCTTGCTACATCCATGACATATTTATCGTGTTCTTCAAAATCTTTGGCCCGAGTTGATTTAATCTTCTTGTTAAGGAAATCTCAAAGGTGTTCAATATCTCATTAAACTTTGCAGACTGATCATATGATCGATTAGAAGCAACCATTCTGAAAGGATTTCCAAAGTTTAGGAATAGAGAATGGCCATCATGTGAGCGACTCATTGCTGAAGCAGTTCACAAACCAAATGACAAAAATAGGGGAAACACTTGGTAACATAAACAAAATAGCAAGACAACCGAGAGCTTGCAAAGAAAGTGTGTGCCATTAATTTTTTAGGTGAAAGACACGGAAGCTTGTCCCACGATATTATCACCTGCAAAGACAAGCAGAGCAACCTATAAAGCTCGAAACCTTATTCCATAGTTTTACACTTTGTTTTATTATTGGTCCACTGAGGGTTTTGTCCAAAGGCTCCCTGGCATAGAGGTTGCTTTGGATGTGTTGAGGTGTTATGTCGATATCCTACCAAACACGCAATGACGTATGGGATCTATTAAGGTATTTCTGAGAAAGAAAATCTGATTAATTCTCTCTGACTCAATGAAAGCTTATATACCTGCATCCAAAGACAAGTAAAATAGGTGAAGTAGAATTACAGCCCATTCAAAAAATGAGATGAGAAAGAATTCCAGGGATGTCAAGATCAACCGATGTTTTTAAAAGATGCAAAAGCCTATAAGCATATTATCCCCGAGTCTCTATACAAAACGTCATCGAGGAATGAAAATGACAATATTCACCAATTTATTTTCAAGAAAAATCCTAACTGCATCAACACAAGGAAACGCCACAAAATTCGCATCATCCACAACTAGAAAAGAAAAAAACAGATGGAGTAGTCAACCTCCATGAAGGAGGATTTTTTTAAAGCTGTTGCGAAAGGTAACTGCAAGCATACTATCCCTGACTCTCTATACTTCTTAAATAAACTAACTTAAACTGATTTTTTTTTAGATCATAAACTAGAAAAGCCCTGAAACTTTTCGAGTTCCATACCTAAACCAAGAAAATGAAAAACCCTAAGAAACCCTAAACCAAGAAAATGAAAAACCCTAAGAAACCCTAAACCAAGAAACATTTCATCCTGGTCCGCTTTACTAATATATTCATGACTGATCATCTCTAATGGGTGTGCCTTCTACGGATAACTTGAAATTTCGACATTTAATGCAAGGCAAATGTCTAAAAGATTTACAGTGTCATCCAGGTATTCGTCCATCCATTTCTCATCCCATTCTGCTATAGGAAATTGGAGATCTGTAATAAGGGACTTGAGGTCCGCATGTGTAGTAGATAAAACCACCATGGTTTGCTGCATCCATGACAGATTTATCGTGTTCTTTAGAATCTTTGGCTCGAGTTGCTTTAATCTTCTTGTAAGGAAATCTCAAAGGTGTTCAATATCTCATTAAGCTTTGCAGACTGATCAGATGATCGATTAGAAGCAACCATTCTGAAAGGATTTATAAAGTTTAGGAACAGAGACTGGCCATCATGTGGGTGACTCATTGCTAAAGTAGTACACAAACCAAATGAAGAAAACAAGGGAAACGCTTGGTAACAAAAAAAAAATAGCAAGACAACCAAGATCTTGCAAAGAAAGTGTGTGGCGTTAATTTTTTAGGTGCAAGGCAAGGAAGCTCGGCGAACCGCCCCCGGGCTCTGATCTTTCTCACTACCTTCAGGGCAATCTCAATCGATATCAGATGCAGGCATTCACAATCCTGATCTTGGTCCTAAGAAGCACAACTTCCGAAGAAGTGTTTCCCAACCTTTAATTGATGATGCGAAGCCGAAACCAGAAGCTAATCCAAAACTGTTATGGAGGTTCAAATTTTCCCTAGTCAGGCGGTTAGGGAGTTGCAACTACCTTAGTGTAATAAAACAACTCAACATCGCTCAATCATCTAACATGTCATCTAATGGTACAAAGTAATGACACGTAGGCAGAGAGCAAACTTTATTTCATAGGGCACGCCTTACGGTGTAAATATAAAAAGAAAAAATATAAACCTATAGAAAAAGACTAATGATATATGTCAACTTTAACATATCCCATCTTAAATAAGGGAGGTTGCATGGCAACTAGTCCCTGCCTTGGGGATATTGTTAGAAAATTTACAAAGCGTCTCAAGTTCATGGTGCTAGCAGTGTTGTTAAATTGTGGGCAAAGCCGAAGTTCTGGGAGGGACATCCAACCTTCAGCCTACAACCTGTAACCTATCAAAAGAAGAACCCATAGTTTTCCTTTATTACTGGAACTTGAAACCATGCTGCTAGAAGGATAGTTTGATTAGATAATGGTTTGAGACTTATATTTTGCAACATTATGTGCAATCCTTACCCTGGACTTAGCTTGAGCAGGCTGTGGAGATGTGTTCTGTGATAGAATGCCATCCCATCCCAAGCTTTTGGACACCTTAGCCTGTTGTTGTTGTTGTTTCTATATTTGACTTTGGGGCTATGACTTTGACTTGCTAGCGACCTGTAAACTTTGTCCAGGTGCCTGAGCAAGGTTTAGTTGCTACTGTGGAGTACTTTGGAAAGGTCGATTTACAGGTGAAGCACCACCCTGATGAAGTGTCAACGTTGGAGGTGGAGGTGACAATCACTGTTGTTGAGATGCTGTCTATTGATGGCATGCTGTGACAAAACATGTTGTTGTTGATGCTCCTGTGAGAGAAAATGTAGCTGAGATGAAAGAGAATGCTACATATGAGAAAGAGCATATGGCTGTGACTGTGTCAATCGAGATAACTGAGAACTACTTGCAGGAAATTACTGTTGTGATTGAAGATACAGGTTCTGTTGTTGTTGCTATTGTTGATGCTATTAGTGATGCTACTGATGCGGTTGGCGAACTACATGCACATAGGCTTGATTATGGTTTTGATTTTGAGGTTGAGGATACTATTGGTTACTATGCCCTTGCTGCTGCTGAGGCTTCTAAAGATGATGTTGACCCGAAAAACTCCGATTTGTTGAAGAAACCATCTGATTAAAGTAGGCAGTGTTCACGCCATTGAATGAAGAGGCTATTTAAACCATTATTCTAGCTGGCCTGAATTGGAAGCTCTTGCATAAGCATCTGCTGCACTCTTGACTGGTCTGTAAACCCAAGCATACACAAAAACAATTGTGAATTATCACAAGTCTGCCTACAATATTAAACTTCAACCTACAGAAATGGAAGGCAAGTTCTAGAGATATCAAAGAGAGCAGCACTTACAGATTCCACTTTAACTTTAAAGGTATTATCTGCTTAAGTTACAGCTAAATGGTAACAACATTGTGCCCATCAGAAATTGTAGTTATGTAGTGGGAACTGATTTAAGGAACACTAAGCAAAAGGATAAAGCATCATAGATGGAATGCTTTCATTCCTAGGCAAAAAAAATCCCTGCAAACTGTTGATTACCATGACTATCCAAGAAAATATCATCACTCTTTTTATTGTACATTACTCAGATTTTTCATCAGGAAGCAGCAATACGTGTCAGACATCACAGAATATAAAGGAAGCCTACAGAAAAGTTTCTAACCCTTTATAACATCAAAGTTTCAAATGGAATTCCTTCCTAGTGTCTCAACTTACATTTGTCTAAATTTCCTCTCTATTTATCTTTCCATGGCTTCAAGTTCAGAACTGCAATAATCATTATTTTGTTTCTTCTGGGCAATACAGAAAGATTACCACATAACAGCTGAGCAAGGAACTCAAGTACCTAGTCTCCATTAAAATTACAGTAGCATTATCCTCCAGCATGCTCATGATGGTAGACAATACGTTACAGGGATGAAAAAACATTATAAAGATTTTTTTGTCAAGGAAAGACTGGTGAAATATAGGAGGTTACCTGCAACATCTACACATCTCTTGGCCTCTGAATCATACTTCCTGGAACATGCATGGTTCCAGAAGGAGCTGGACCACTGACAGGCAACCGAAGACCATTATAAGAAAGCATGTCACTAATTCCTGAAGAAACCATCCTAGGAATTCCTACTGATCCTAATACTGGAAATCCTGGCCTTGGCAATGCCATTCTTCTTCCAAGTCCACACATCATTCTAGTGCCATTTCCTATGGTTGGCACTGCACAATCATTTGAATTGGGTAAGCCAATAATTGGAAAACCAGCAGAAACAGTGACAACAGATGGTTGCAGGCTTCTTCCTGCCACCAGTCGATTATAATGTTGCAACCGTTGTTGTTGCTCATCAATGGAGACAGAGAGGGACCTTCCTGAAGCAAATCTTTGCACATCCCTGCCACAAAACAAAGAAAAAATAAGTGTGCATCCAGAATGTATGAAAGCAATTAAATCTAGCCATATTAGGCACATAATGATACATTACCTTGCAGTGGCTCCAACGTTCAGACCTACCAATGAAGCTACCAAACCAGAACCCAACTGCACACTGTTCGTCCCCTGCAACAGAGTAAGTCCAGCTGACATAGGCTGTATCCCTGAAGATGCTCCTAGAATGTTGGCCATTGCCAGGCCACTAGCATGTGGAGAATGTAACTGATAAGGATAGAGGCAACATTACAAAACCACAGTAGGGTTAGCCTAGCGCCAATAACTTGAACAACTCTAAACCGAACCATAAATTCATCTTTCTTTCAGCTCTGCTTCAAACTGGAGCAATCTATTCTGAATTGGAGACAAGAATGACGTAAGATATTTAATAATCATACTTCTTTTGGAGTCCTGGATTCCCTTGTCAGCGTCCAAAGACATGTTCAACTCCCAAAAAATGAAGACAACGAAATTTAGTAATCATGTTTTTGAATATCATATATGATTGGCAGACTTTTAAACTAGTTTTAAAAAGTATGTCTATTATTCACATCGAATTTTGTCTTGAGACAAATTCCACAAACATGAAAAAATAAAATAGCTACCAAACCAAAACTAATATTAGACACATGAACAATGATTCTAAAACAAAAGCTAAGCAGGACTCGCAAACATAATTATAAAACACATTGAATTTCTTGACAACAATATAAAATAAACAATAGGACCAGTTGGGATCCATGCTATTTAGATGACGATAATTTACCAACATTGATTTACGCAGCAGATCTTAGAATGACGACACTTTAAAATAAAATTGTTTCTCAACATCCTCACAACTTTCTGAGAATAAACCATGATAGCTTAACGTTTTATGGTTCAAACAACATTTACAAAGCATCTATACAGAGATAACAAACATTGCTAGAATGGTTTGAGATTCGAATCCAGAAACCAAAAGTTCTTTTTCAGGAGATAAATGCCAGTAATTTTGGTTCGCCAACTTATCTGGGATGATGTCTGTATATAAGGAACATCCATCTGGTAAAGGCTGAAACTTTGTGGTGTTTACCAATGGCCCACTCCAGATTCTAAATAAATATAAGCCAGAAAACATGCGTGTTTACATTACTATTTCTCTCTCAAATAGTATTTTTGGTTTCTGCTCCATTTATGCTCTCCTTGCAGAGACCACGAAAGAGACCTATTTGTGATCCAGAAAATAGGTATGCTTACATAATTACTACTATTTTATCAAGTGTTTTGGATTTCGGCTCCATTGATATTCTCCTAACACAGCCTGAAAGGAGCCATTTGTGGTTATGGATAACTAATAACTCCCCACCTACTATTAGTTGGCTTTTAGGAGCTGGTTTGAATACAATCAACTAGGTAGGTGCTAAAGATGAGGTTCTTTCCTCTCATTGATGGCAGGCAAAAAATTCCTCGAATGCCCTTTGCTAATCTCTTCATATTGTAGACGTAAAGTGGAAGCAAAAGCACATGATCCATGCCAAGCAATACTATAGTTCCAACAAGTAAAACAAAGTTTAAGGTTGAGACACAAACCATTCCTTGTGTTGGCCTTAACCCCAGATCTATCCCTTCTTGAAACATGATAATATCCAAGGAATGATGATCTCCTTGTAAAATTCTACAAGGGTTTCTGAGACAGTCCAACAAGTAAAATGAAATGGCCTTTTCATTCCCAATTGATTTTACTAAGTGAAACACATTCATTTTTAAGCTTACTGTTTCCCACCTCAAGCCATTGGAGTGCAGGAAAATTACTTAGCAAATGTGTAATTTACTTCCCTGTTCTATTGGATGTGTTGAGTGGAATTTGTGGTGGGAATGTGCACAACATCCTACTAACCAAGTTTATGTCCGAGACACAGACCATTCCTTGTCCTGGCCTTAACCCCAGATTTATTCCTCCTTGAAACATGATAATATCCAAGGAATGATGGACTCCCTGTAAAATTCTGTAAGGGTTTCTGAGACACCATTGGGAAACCTTTTAAATGTGTGCTTGGAAGCTCTTCATCTAGAACCACCTATAGAGCAAACTAATGTTTACATCATCAATATAAACCATAGCTTGGCCAACAGGAACTCAATTAATGATCCTAGGCTAATCATTCTACTTTACGTGGCTTACAAGACTCCTTCAGAAGTATTAACCACAAAAAAATTAGGCTTGAAAACTATCTAGTGGGCTGGAGAAATTCATCAAGAAGATCTGCTCCTCAAGACTGATTCTGATAAAGTCCTATGCAGATTAGAATGGTATATTACTTCAGATATGATGACATGGATTGGTATCCTAAGGTCAAAAAAGCAATGAGGTACAACGTTGAGAACATAACCAATCAAGTTATTCTGCAATGGTCCATCAGAAAGGGTTTTCTTTGTCCAATAAAACATTTCATCGCAGCTAATGCTCTAGGTTAGCTAGAGTCAAGTGAAAATCGAAGGAATGGTCTTTATAAGGTGCCTACAAGATGTTTTAAAATCCACTTTGTAGATGACTCTATGCTCTCTCTAGAATTAGCCCAATCTTTGGATATGATGATGTGTTGGATTTGGCCCAAGTTCAAGAAAGTAGTGAGCATTATGTTCACCAAAGCATCTATTAAGTTTCAAGCTAGGCATCTAGCATTAAGAAACAAGTTATAACTAAATCATAATTAACAATTACATCTGAATCAGGTGATTTTTTATTCAAACATGTATGGCATGACAATGTTGACAATGTGAACATGGAAGAACTTCTACAAGCTGGTGTTGAGATAACACCCAGTCAACCCAACGACAAACTAATTAGGTTCTGATGGATGTGCAACAATCACAAGCGGATGTACATTTCCATTACACATATAAATCAACACAAATCCATGGTATAATTTTGCTCTAAAATGGAAATTCCATTGAACTTTTGAAGTTTTCGATTGTGCTATGAGATAGCTAAAGCTGCTAACCTGCTCAAGCCCGGCTGTATATATATGGAAGGTGCAATACGGCAATGTGGCCTCAAGCTTTCTTAATCAAATACTCCAACAACACCATCGATG
Source organism: Pinus tabuliformis (assembly GCA_031772625.1). Lineage (NCBI taxonomy): Eukaryota > Viridiplantae > Streptophyta > Pinopsida > Pinales > Pinaceae > Pinus > Pinus tabuliformis. Next base: position 499,992,231 of record CM062812.1, on the reverse strand, counting down.
AAGCTAACATAGATTAGAAGGCCGTCACATGAGTATGTTGCATTTGAAATTGATGCAGACAGTGAATCATGGGGCGTCCACTGCAATGCAGACATGTACAACAATCATGCGTCATTTTAACAGCTTTTTAGATTCCCTGGCAATCTTGCCGTTAAAAGATGATACATAAACCAATCTTGCTAGCCAGAGATAAAAAGTAAGAAACAAGGAAAATACTTGTCTAATTTGTACTGTATAAGATTGCTCACATTATAAGATGTTACACTGAAAACACAGGCTTACATGGCACTAAATCTATAATTACAGTAATTAAATACAAATAGAAAAGGTAGTGCTATCAAAATTCATAGGAGGAGGAGGCTATTAATGTAAAAGGAGTTCTCAATGAGGAAAGAAGCAGCAAAGACAAAATACCATCCCCCCACAATATGCCACCATTACAGAAATCAAATACAAATAGTGCTATCAATATTAATGATAGAGGAACGACGGTATCAATGTAACATGGGATCCCAGCAAAGGATATGCAAACTCCAAAACGAAGGACAATATCAATGTAACACCAGATTTCAACGAACAAACTTTCCAGTATTTCCTGAAATTGGATTTCCAATTTCAGGGGCAAATTTGTGGCCAATTTACACTATGGCTAATCCGATTCGAGAGGGATTTATAATCAAGATTTCACCTATAAATCAATTACATCAAACCAGAAAATCACACTCCAATGCAATAGGATCTGGTCGCACTTCACAGAAAATCCACTACCTCAGAAAGTTTAAGTCAATAGTTCCATTTGACTGATGGAAATAGAACATTTTTTCCAAATCTTTTCGCCAAAGTGGAACGTTTCTTCTACATAACGAAATATAGAGGTCAGAAAGATTAGGTTCATCAGATTGAGGCATTTTCTAGTAAAACTGCAAAATTGTTGTCAATGATTCAAAAATTGTAACTTCCACTCCAAGATAGCTTCCAACCCTTCACCATAGTAATTTCAATCCAACAGTCCTAACAAAACCCTTCACCACAGGAATGTCAATCCAATAGTCTTAACAAAAAGCTGCAACTTCAAATATAGTTAACATAAAGAAACGTGGTCAATCGCAATAGACAAACAAGCCCCAAGTTACTGTTCAATTCCTTGCAAGGAAATGCCTCACAGAACCTCTACCTAGGATTTCAATCACTGTTGAACCTAGAACAATACACCATTGTCTGTAAAATCAAGGGAATATAAGGGTGGTAAGATATTTCTTATCAAGAAATTAACTATTGAATGCAAGCACTAGTTACTTGAAATTGTCTCGTCTGATGAATCAGAAATGCAATCCCTGTGGTCTCGACCACCACCCATATTTGTAATTGGGTTTCTCTCAGCGAGGGCAGTAATAATTTTTCTGAAATTGCATCATATCCCAAAAAATTCCTTCAGAGATTCAGCCCTCTATATTCAAAATTATGAATTGGGTTCTTCCAAACTCACTACAAAATGCTTTAATTGACAATAAAAATAATACTCATGAGTGGAGAAATGAGATGAAATTTCATGAAAATGGGATAAAATTCAATGGAAATGCCAAATGCAAATCGATTAGTTTCGCAAAAATACCTGATCAGATGCAAGACACACCGAAGAGGAAACTATGGCATATGATGAAATCCCTTACATCTTTTAAACTCGATCAACTAAGAAATGACAGTGCACCCTAAAATTTCAAATTTAAAATAAAGATGAAAAATGAATCGATTTCAATAAGAATAAAAATGAAAATCGTAACATTTATCTACCTTGTGCGCCCTACATGAGGGCCATGTGCCTAACACCTCTCTCTCCATAGCATAACATGCAAGCTTACACCTCTGTCTCCTTAAAATAGCATGCAAGCTCTAAAGTAGGCCACCTAAGGTTGCATCAGGCTAACATCTGTGAGCAGGCAGATTGAAACCCGAGCAGGAAGATTGAAACCTGAATTCTTAGATTATTCATTTACCTAGTTCCTTAGCATGAACATTCAATGAATATGAATTCATATGTCACAAAACCCTTGACTAACTGCATAAACAGCCTTAGCCTTCCTCGGTACAGTTTGTCAACAACAACTTTGAGCCCTGGAAAGTGGAGATTGCAAGCTCCACATGACTCACAGGCCCAAGGGATCAGGAGAAAACCTAATTTCTACTGCGCCCATCTAAAGATCGATTCCGTTAAGGGTCTAGATCTTACACCATCCAAGACACACACAGAGCCCAACAGATTAATGATTGAAGGTAAGGCGTATTAGCTCACTCGCTTGCTAAGGTACAAAGTTATCATGGTTGCTTTCTCTGCTTAGAGCTCGTGCCTCTAGGTCTTGACAGCGACGGGGGTACGGGTTGAGAAATGTTACACAGAAACAGTAGCTAGTTTCGAACCCTGCTTAAAAAACTTTCAGAGGTAAGAGCTTTTCTAAGTTTCCTATTACGCAGAAAGAAATCAACAGATCAAATTTGTGTGTCCTTTGAGCACAGTTGGGTGTTTTTTGAGCTGCATTTTCATTTGGAAGGAAAGTGTCGTGAGATTTCGGAAAAATGAGGAAAAGAGGCACATTTTACCTAGATGCAGTCCGTAGCAGGACAAGAGGCACCCTTGACAGGAGCTCCAGTCGGCGTATCTTTGCTTGAACCAAGTGATGCCCTTCGTTTGCTTTGCACATCTGACGACGAACCAGGCAATACTTGAGCCACTGAGTCACATTCGGCTCATCGACGTCGGAGCCGACGCCAAACCGCTGCACAAGACCGGGCGGCTCGAACGATTGGCGCACACTCTTGGCCTGCAATTCGAACTCAACCCCTCCATAGGCATAGCGGTTTCACGCAAGGAACTTCAACAAACAAACTCCCTGTGGTGAGAATAAACCCTTGCTCTGACTAATTCTTGACTAATTGATAGCTCAGTGAAAAGCCTTTGCCCCTCCCTTTTCTTCTCTGGCGTCTTCACACCTTCATAATATAGAGATAGGATCCACATGTGCACCTCAACAAGATGGCTTAATTACATATATAATACACTCCGCTTTTGGCCGCGATTACCAACATTGTGGCCTTCCAACGCCACGGCAGGAACAAACACCACCAGAACTGGTCACAGGGTATGGGCTCGCAAGAAGGGTAAGCTTTCGTGGCAGTTGCCTCACTGTAAGCCCCCGAGACTCCCTTGTAAGCAACGTAGAGATGGGATCCATGATTATTGCAGTCACGCTTCCTGATTCAGAGAATTGCAGCGTTACAGAATGATTTCCCCCTAACATAGAGAAATAAAAAAATAGCCTCTGTGAAGGGATGGCTCTGGTCAGGTATGTATTGATTTTACCAATGTTCGTTAACGTAGCTTCTTCTGGTTCTGTATTAGGCCTGCCTGAAACATAGGCTTGAATGACAGCTTGAGCTTGAATGACCAAGTGGACTTATGCCAGAGCAACATGCAGAGTAGACACTGCAGATGCATTGCAACAGGCACATGTCTTCCCATCTTCATGTAACAACCTGTAGGTCTGAAAGTACAATGTGCCAAGCATTATCCCAAGCATTAAATGCCTAGGATTAATGCTAGCATTAACGAGATGTTTTACACTGCTCTAACACTGATTGGAAAAAAATAATTATATATAACCTATGTTTTTGCCTCCGGCCTCGGGAAGAGGCCAAATAACACAATAAATTATTATGTACCAAAAAAATTTCGGTATACTCCTCAACCAACGCTAAGAAGCAGGTCACAAACAGGTCAATTAATGTTAACATCTTGGTTTCCGATTACTATAGTCCTTGGCCATTGCCAGATGGCAGGGACTAATAAGGCTTCCATGGTATTTATCCTTACCTGCGTGATTATCCTCCTCTTTATCTTGGTGTAAGGTTGTTATCCCTACTTGAATGATCATCTTGCTTGAAGGATTGTATTTCTGTTAAAGTGATTATATGATTTTGTGGTGTGTTATAAAGTTTCTAAAACTGTATTTAGTTAATCCTAATAAATATAGGTTACCTATTTGGTTATTATTGTATTATTTTTCTAATTAGGTTGACTCACTATATATATGTGAATGGTTGAAGTTTTACTATATTATCTAACACATTCTATCTGGTATCAATGTCATTATTATACTCCGAAGTATGAAGGTCATTATTATACTCCGAAAAAGTTTCAGGTATGTTGTAAAGTTTTTAAAATGCATTTAGATAATAGTAAAGAAATATGAATTTATTTGGTGGTTACTGTATGCTCTTTTTTTCTTAATTTATAAAAATGTGGAGATATTTTTTTTGTTTCTCAAAATAATTGCAAGATTAATAAATTTGTATTAATACTAAGTAAAAGAATAAAATTTTTATAATCAATATATATAATAATATTTACTAACGACCTCAATGCAGGTGCTCCCTATGTCAGTAATGAAGATTAGATGGAAGGACGGTGGGAGGCTTGGCCATAGGGCCTCCCGCATCCCCTCCTAGGCCAGATTGAAGCAAATTCATGGTGACTTGTAAGCACCATTAATATGGTGCTCAAGTCAAGAATTCTGTAAAAAGCTTAAGGTAATGGCCTCCACAGACCATAACGCAGTCTTCCCTCCTCTGATCAACAACACTTACCCTCCTCAAGCTGTGGAGCCTTGCTCTCGCACCATCACTGGCAGACAATGCTGGCTGCTATGTTGCGTCGATGTAGGAAATGGGTATCATTTATCCCAAACTATGCACTGTAATATGATTCCAACCCAGAATCCCCTTGTTTTCCCTCTGAACAGCCATTCCTCTAATTCCCCAAGTGTTAGCTCTGCGATGAATTTAGTCATGATTCACATCCGCCACTGCATGCGCAACAAAAGAGGGGGCAGTCGTGGTGGAAGCATTCGTCATCTCGTTATGCCCAACCCTGAATTTTCTTCCCCCTCCTCTTCTCCAGTCATCTCGCATCCCTATAGCACCTTCTGTGGTAGGTATTCAGACACCCGTAGTGGCAGAGGGCGGGGTCCGCCCCAAGGTGACTGCAGGATGAATGCAGCTATTCATAATACCAATTTTCCCGTTTCGCCTCACCTCGCTCCTCACACAACTCAATTTCACTTCCAAAACACTCTACACAGGCTTGTCATCACCACCACTATAACAATTACCTTCACTGAGGAAATTGACACGCAGGAAGCTCAGCCAAGGAACAACGATGAGCAACAGCGGGTCGCTCAACGGAACAGGAATGCGCGAGACCCAGGAAAGCAGCAGATGGCTGATGACTTTGCCACCCCGCAAGGAGAGGAGATGGTTGGCAGCCAGACGACCACCGAAGGCAGAGCACGAGACACAAAGGCAACCAGTGGCAGAGCAGGAGACACATCCAGCAAGCATGCAGCAGAGGGCATCTCTGCTGGCACTCAACCAGCTCATGGAATACTGCGCAACACATCAGCAGAGGAGGAGGAGTGGTACAAGTATGCATGTCGTATTGTGGAAGAGCCTGCCACAGATGACCTCTAGGAGGTCCATCCTGATTGACAACTAGGCTGCTAGGTGTCGCCCTTCTGCCAGCTGGAGTCTCTTATGCTGATTGGTTGATTTTTGTTATGTTGTGTTTTGTGAAAATTTTCCTTTTGGTCGATTTTTGCTATGTTTTGTTTTGTCAAAACTTGTAACCCCTGCGTGGGTTTTTATCTGGTTTCACAGACTGGTTTCCCCCTCGATGGGGCAGCTGAGGTGGTTTCCGCCTCGATGGGGCAGCTGAGGTTAGGCTGTGATATTTTTTGACAAACTTTGTTCAGCACTGCTGAGGCTAGAGCCTCGTTGTACTTTTATTTTGTTTCATATCAATAGAATAGTATTACTTAGAAAAAAATAAAATATTTACTAACAAGTAATGAAGATGTTATTTATTTTTGTTGAATCCTTTAATTTCTTAGCATATGGTGTTTGCAATTTTGTTGGATATATATATATAAAATAAAATGTTACTGATAAACATCATTATATGTTAATCTTTTAAAAAATAATGTTGTATGTTAAGTAAATATTTTCTTAAGTAATAGATTAGAAATTGCAATTTTATACATATTTAATATTATTTTATAAATTTATATATTAACTTATTTATATTTTCTCAATTATATATGGTATTATATTATGCAACTGTATTGGGAGATACTCACTGCATTTCTAAAAACATATTTTAAAATCTTAAAAATTTGAATAAACTGAACGAAATAAGTTTATCTCCGCAAATCCCTTGAATGCCAAGCTTTAATTTGTTTCAAAGATTTACAATGGCGTGATTATAATGGATAGATAACCTAAAATGTAATAAATAAATCCCTTGAATGTCAAGCTTTAATTTGTTTCAAAGATTTATAATGACGTGATTATAATGGACAGATAACTTAAAATGTAATAAATAAATATTTCTTATAATGGACAGAAAACTTAAATGTAATAAATAAATAAATATTTAATAAAATTTTAGTGACATGGTTATTTTTATAAAATATGTTAGTACTATTATTACTCAACAATATATTTTGACATAAAGATTAAAAAATTACTATGTTTATAAAGTTAATATTATATATATGTGATATTTTGAAAGAGTATATCAGTGTATATTTATTTTAATCACTGATTTAACATAAGTGAAATTAAAGAAATTAAATTTCTTTAACGGCAAATTTATTTTATAGTGTAAAAAACAATATATAATGTTTTATTATTTAAATTGTATTTTTCAATGTTAAAGAGATTAATAATATGTATATTATACTGGTTTTTTTTGTTATTAATATATTTAAAATATTTTATTCTTAATTATATTAGTTATTTTATTCTATACAGTGTTAAAATATTTTCTTCTGTCATATAGGCAACCAATTAAATATAAATAACATTTTTTTTATTATAGTTTATATTACCTTTTTTATTTAAAAAATATTTTATTATATATATATATATATATATATTAAAATATTATAACTGGTCTAAATTTTTCTATTTAAAAAATATTTTATTTTTATTTTAAAAAGGATAAACATACTTACACATTACCTTTTATAACTCATAAGTATAAAATCTCATTAAATATATAAAAGCCTCCAACAAAACAAGTAATGCAGTTCAACTAACTGAATATTTTTATTTTTTCCCTCATTTATCAATTTGGAAACATTTTTTTTTCTTGTCTACCAATTTGGAAATGAGAATTATTAACCCTGCCAAATTTGCGCTCTTCATAGTGCTCTTGCATATGACTACATCGATCGGTATGAGGGTATGTACATTAAAGAAACATTGGGACAAACTCAAGGAAATGCTTGATATAATACAAAGTGAGCTGGCAATGCAAGTGGAAAATGTATGTTTAATGTGAAATTATAGTGGGTGAGTGAACATGAGGGTACATGAAGGATAAACATGATTACAAAACTCCTAGGATTATCAGACATCGATATAAGGATGTTAGCGTTTGATATACCATAAGATCACCATGAGCTTCATGAGGATCCATGCTGCTCAATATCAGGGCATGGACATTTTTATCTTTATATCGATTGTACATTCTGGGATTAAGCTGCTAAAGGAAAAAGAACGAGAGATCAATCAGATTCTAACGTCAAAATATTTGCAATTTGGAATCTAAGAAAGGGAGATCAACCTGATCTCTTTTTTTAAGAGGAAAAAAACATGAAAAAAACGTTCATTTTATTAAAGATAAACTAATACATGTCAATTGTATCTTTATGTAATTTCCAAAAATTGGTTTTGTAGATAAAAATTATGATATATATCAAAACTATGAAACAACAATTTTCTTCTAAAATCAGTCATTCATATATCTATTTTCTAATAGAGATAAATGTCTCGAAGATTATATATCCATATACTTTTATTAAATGTATATTTATGTTATCTGAAAAATACGGAAAATACAAAAAAAAAAAAAGACAACGATATATTGTTGTGATCACTGAAGGCAAGCGATCCCCTGTCTAATGTAGTGTTGTACATTGTGAATCTGAATTTCATGATTCCGTAGGGTTTTCTAATATCGTCCTTTAAGAATTTGTCTGTCTTCTGATTAGCTTCTTTATAGATGTGAGTGATAGTGTACACTGAGTGATTGCATACGTGATTGATCTTCTTTATCCAACCAACCCAATAGAATGGGGCGATCAAAATCTGAGTGTCCCATAATTCTATTTATGAGAGATCTGGAATCAAGATCAATATGATCTTAACATCAGAATATTTGCAATCTGATCCTTCATAGATTCAGGACTGCACTGATTTTCTGGCCTAAACAGTTGGCTCTCTCGATCTTGACGAGCGCTCCATAAACCAAACAATCGAATGAATCCATTTAACGGAGCTCTTTTCAATTCTACCCATTCGAATCCTGCTCACAAATATAAAACAACAATGTACCTTCTGATAAGTTTCCCCTGCTAGCTGAAATGATCACAAACACAAAATTCTGGCACATGTTGAGGCCGAAGCATGAACTGTTTAAAACAGTTTATTCGATGCCCGCAAAATAATCATTTCAGATATGAGATAGAAGACTACTTGCAGATAAACTTTGGGAGACGTTTCTATATAAATGACTCTGAGGCAATACCTTTTTATGTGACTCCTCAACTATAACAAACTATTGCATGTGAAGCGTTTAGTGCAATACCATTTTATGTGACACCTCAACTATAATAACAGCAAGTCATGCTATTCATGTGGTGGCAAAACATAATCTCATGTGAAAATAATTTAGATGGGATCTTTGATACAGTGAACAAATGCAGTGGAAAGCCTTTCCAGATGGAGATTACATGGTGAAAATCAACATTCATCGCTATACATATATCAATTGCCAACACCATAGATCCAACATGTATTTATTGTAACGAGCTTTCTCCTACGTAGTTTGCGAAAGATTCTAACTGACTTATTTAGTAACATAGTGTTTTAACTCATGATTTATCAAGAGCATAAGGGAATCTAAAATATAATATGTATTAACATTACGACGCTTGTCAATTAGAACATCATGATAATGGGATTTATGGCACAAAGAGTTAGTGATGAGATTGAGAGTATGCACACAGCTATTAGACTTAGAGGTGGGCTGTACCAGCATATTGTTGAAAGGAGCAAAGGTAACACTCTAAAGTTCATGGTGTTTTTAAATTTTACATTAAAGTATTGAAGAAGTATTGATTTCGAGTATTAATTCTAAATAAAACTAAATCATATTTGAAAATTATGAAACTACTAAATTGAAATAAGTATTTATTCAAAATCTTTAATCTGGAATTGGTTTCGGAGATTCTAAAAAATGTTAGACACTTTGGCCTCGACCTTGTCAGAGTTGTAATAATCTGCACATCAAATTCGGTACGTAGCTCACAAGATAAAGCCTCAAATTGGGTAGGTAACAAAAATGATAAAGCGTTGTCTCGAGGCATCGCATAATGTGTCCAAGCTGGTGATGAGTCCAAACATAGATATGTTACCATGTGTTGGTTGAATTCAACGTAAATATTTTCAATTTTGATGCGAAAGTGACACCGTGTTTGATTAATATTTTATAAGTGATGGCTAATCAGAATTAAGGGTCGGTGCTCGCAAGAAAATTTATACATATTCATGAATGGTTAAATATATGCGTTTTAAAAAATAAGAATATTGTTGTTAGGTATGAATGTACTAGCATTGGTATGTGTTGGGTAGTTTTTTATCATTATTGGTAAATAGGTTGAAGGAGGTTAGAGGTAGGAATAGGGCTCTAATGAAGATGGACAGTGAAGGAATAAGGCAACAGAGTTGATGCAATAAAGTTGCAGTTTTTCACGATCGTCTGTGGTTTATTGGTCCAACATATGGATGAAATCATCCATTAGAAAACAAATCTAAGGGGTATTAAAATTAAAAATCAACACATAATATTGAAGTCTACATAATAGGTATCTACATTAAAATTAATAAAATAATTCATTAATAAAATATTTACATGAGAATTATTCTCATTCCTCACTCTCACACCCCTTCTACTGCCTTTAAGGCTTACCAATATATACAAAAGGATTCTGAAACCATTTCTGGTTCAGATCCCACAATCTACTCAACCATATCATAAAAATCCTCTAATTCCACTTTTAACTCAACTAATCTTCTATTCTAGGAACCCCTAATCCCTAAGATCTCTATGAGATCTTTACAAGTCTATCCTCACTCATATTCTCTCATAATTGAGAATATTTACAATTAAAACCTCACATGTATATTTTTCACCCAATTTAGAAAAAATATACAAATAAATTGAAAACGTCACACCCCCTAAGTCAACCAAATATACAATGATTTTCTGAAGCAAGATGCTCCTGCATAGACTCGCGAAGTAGAAAAGAGAAATTCATAGACTTCTGTATATGAGACTTGTCACTTTTCTATAGTAATGTGACAGCTAAAAGTCTCAATGACTTACTACCTCTAGGAATCCAAACTCTGTTTTGTTGTTGGTCCTTCAGTCTTTCTTCCTGATGTTGTTTCCTTAAATCTTCAATTTCAATATCCAATCTAGTTTCTGATTGGAATTTATTGTTACAAGATTGGAATAACAATTCATTACATTCAAGTTCCACATTTGAACATTTTTCTTCCATATGTGCAATATGTTCATGTTCCAACAACATTTTCATTTATTCAATTTTAACTTTGTTATCATTCTCTATGCTTCTGTTGCGCCAAATTTGTTGATTTGAAGGCATATTGTCACATTCTATCTTTGGATTATCCAACCATTCTTCTATAAATTTTAATTCTACTACACTATTACTCACGTTGACATCTGAAATTATTTGATGATTATCAACAAATTCAATTATTTGTTCACCTTCAACATCTTTAACATATCCCGCATCCACAAACAAGCTATCCGTTTTTAAAGTACAAGACCTTTCGGCCTCATCTGATGCTTCAAGTACCAGTCATTTACAATGGACTTTCTGGGTTTCAGCAAATACTCTTTGTTATGACACAATTCCTTTGAGTCTATTCTTTGCCAACAAAGAAATATGTATTTGTTCAAGTTCTCTAAGCTTGTTTATCAGCTTGGCATTCCATTTCTTTTGCAATAAGTTCCATTTAACCCTTTCCTCATTCTCCATCCATGTCTTCGGTCTTCAATCTCTTTTCCTTGTAGCCATTCTGTTAGTTTGTCAGGTAGTGCTTTCAATTCCTCTATCTCTTTTTTCATTTTCTGTGGTAAACGTTATCATGTTAGTTATCACATGCAACAACTAACACTTTACTAAATTGTTTTAACATAAGTAGACCGCAGAAGATAAATACCACCTGCAACAGAAATTTACCCAAACAAAACTAGAACCAAAGAAGCCAGACCAAAAAGAAAATCATGTGCGCTAATAGAAATATGTTCCCTGCAACAATTGTTTAAATTTCGTCGAATCCATGACCGAATCCAAAAGAAAAGCAGTGAAATATCCAAGGTCCAGGAGATAAACGTTGAGCATAAAAAATGTCAGAACAAACCGTAGGTTATTTAAAAATGAAGTCCACAAGTTGCCTCAGACTGTCTCCATAAGACTGGTGGAAAATCCCTTTTTTAATAGGAAAATAACTCTAGGCTTCCTTCGATCGCTTCTTCAAGAATTTTCTAGTTGCATAAAATAATTCGTGTCTGCCAAATTGAATCACCTTAATGCAATTCCTCAACTACTCTTGCTCTAAACAATTTCTGCTTCCACGCAGTCTCTCATTAACTTTTGCACAATGCAACAAAAAAAAACACTGCTGCTATCTCGCCTTTTAGACTCAATGACTGCTTCTATCTGGATGCAGGTCTCCCATGCATCTCATATGTTCACAGGTTCCCAATGTGCAACAACGTCACTATCTGCAATGAAAATGTCTTCTCAGCTGCTTCACTTCATGGAATTACCAACACTATTCTTTAAATTGCAAGCAATGTATACAATGATTCTTAGGTAGCATATACAATTTAATTGGCATCGATCCAAGTGTTAATATAATCATTCATCTTAGAAAGAAAACAATCCATCACAAAAACTCTTAGCTGGATAATAATAAGAAACCATAAATTTTGAACATGTGCTTGGACCAAAATGTCTCCTTAATGCCAGAACTCAAAATTTTTTTATGCTTGAACCTGCGCCTTGAATGTGCATTTGCCTCCATCCAGATTGTATTGTTGCAGCGTATTCCATTGGAATTTTCTGAATTTATGTAGCTTCTGTTGGATGCTTTTTTCGTGCTCTCACTAGGATTATCTACACATGTTTTAGGCCTTCAATTGTGTGCCTTATGCCACAGGTAATGGCCACGATCTTTGCTAGAAAATGCAGCAAACTCCTCCTTGAAACATTCGCCAATAAAGCCAACGAGGTGTGCCCTTCTCTCTATCATCTCCAACAGGAATATAATATTGCAATTTGTTTATAATCATTTCACATAATAGAAATCTATACGAACATTCAACGCATTATCTCTTCATAATTCTCAGCAAAGGCACCCGATTGTACAGAATTTTGCATCAAAACATTATATTTATTAATTAATAGAGAGAAAATCAATATAGAAAGGATGGTCACTATCGTTCCTCTCAATCCCAAGGAGCATAATTGTCTGCTCTGATACCACTTTGATGTAGCAAAGCTACAATTTTTCACGATCCTCGGACCTGTGGTTTATTGGTCCAACATATGGACGAAATAATCTATTATACAGCAAATATAAAGAGTTTCAAAATTAAAAATCAACACATAACATTGACGTTTACACAATACGTATTTACATTAAAACTCAGAAAATAATTCATTAATAAAATATTTACATGAGAATTATTCTCATTCCTCACTCTCACACCCCTTCTACTGCCTTTAATGCTTACAAATATATACAAAAGAATTCTGCAACCATTTCTGGTCCAAATCCCACAATCTACTCAACCATATCCTAAAAGTCCTATAATTCCACTTTTAACTCAACTAATCCTCTATTCTAGGATCCACTAATCCCTAAGATCTCTATGAGATCTTTACAAGTTTATCATCACTCATATTCTCTCATAATTGAGAATATTTACAATTAAAAACCTCACACACATATTTTCATTCAATTTAAAAAAAATATACAAATAAATTAAAAACATACAAATATATATAGTGATTTTGTGAAGCACGATGCTACTGCATCATCAGGAGTAGAGGAGATAGTGAAGAAATAAAGACCTAGGATAATGAAGGAATATGGCCCCAAGAAGAGGGTAGTGGGGTAGCACAACCCTTAAGTGCTCTTCATGATGCTTTTCATTCTTGGAATACATAAGAATATCATCCAAAAATACTTGGACAAAGTGGTCCAAAAGCTTCTGGAACAGGCCATTCATGAGGCTTATGAACATATTTGGTGCATTGGTCAAACCAAACCACACAACAACAAATTCATAATTCATGAAGCAAGTTATAAAGGTGGTCTTTGCCATGTTGCCTTCCTTAATTCTTAACTGGTCATATGTAGTTACCAGATCTATTTTAAGGAAAACCATTGCCATTTTATCAAATAGATAATCTCTTCTAGGTATAGTATACATAGTTTTTAATGTCATAAATAATCTCACACTAATCCCACTAGCAGTGTGGTATCTTGGTTCAATGTTGATATTACAACCTAGTATAAAAGAAATGTGGTAAAAATATCTCAGATTCATTCTCAAATATAAATAAAATATCTGAGTGTCCAAATAAAGTAATATAATTTTATAGTAATTTTGGGAAGATAAAATAATAAAATTTGCAAAAGAAATATTTTGTACAAAATTTTAAATATATATATATATATATATATATATATATATATATATAATTAAGAAATTTAAATATTTATATTAATTTATTTATTTTCTATTCTTTTAAATATTCATTAAGAAATTTAAATAAATTTGAATATTTATATTAATTTATTTATTTTAATATCAATTTCTCTATTGCAAAATATAATCCATAAATAAAATATTTTCAACCTATTTTAAATAAAATACTTTTAATTGATTAAAACCTTTCTAAATAATTTTGAGTTTTTTTAATATATACCTTGGTCCGGATTTTCCATAAACTCCATTCCCGTAGGTTAGCAGGGTATACAAATCCGGATTCTACTCTTCCAATACAACAATTTGTCAACGACCGGTGGCTTCGGGGTGTCATTTTTCATGAACCCCGTTTCCGTGCTCTGTCGCCGGTTTTTATATCGTTTATCAGGGTCTACCAATCGAAACCGTACGGATTTGTCAACAAAATAAAGGCGCTGACTTTGTAAACATTTTGAATTTTTATTTATAAAGTATAATTACACATTTATGAATTTTTATTTATGATTTGTTTTCCTGTGACACATTTCAATGGGGCGCGGATTTAGTATGAAAAAAAGGTTGAACGTACATGAATATGCGTAGAGATAAGTTTATTAGGATCAATCAAGTTTGTAATTAGTTTAGAAAATAATAAAAATATTTATAAGATTATGATAAAATTTGGCGGAAAATACTTTAATTTTCTAATTAAAAAAAAATGGATTCCAAATCTGTGGTTTAGGGAAATTTGTGGCCTCTTTTAAATGAAGTTGTATTAATACTAAACAAAAAGAAGCAAAATTGGTATATATATATATATATATATTAGTTATTTTAATTTATAAATAAATGGTATTTTTCACCACATTTTTTTAATTAATTTTATAAAAAGTTGATAGAGATTTTTAAAAAGTTAAATTTAAGTAGAATTTGATTCTCTTAGGGTTTTTTCATGGTGCTCATCTATTTATGTATTCAAAAATGAAAAAGTCTATTTCATCTATAAGTTAGAGTATGCCATTTTTTGAGTAAGTTCATTTGTATTACTTTAAATATCAAACATAGAGAGAGAGAGTCGTTGTGGTCTTAATCTGCTAAGTGCAAAACATATGTTGTTGACCACCTACTAATACAGTAGTTTTTCCACTCATGAAGTTTCAAAAATTTAATTAGAGCTAGAGTATCTATATCAATATTCTAATACCCAAAATTAAAAGTCAACATTCAATCTCAAGTGTTGGATGATGTCACTAGAGCTAGATCTCTAGCACTAGAACATGTAGGATCATGAGAAACAAGTCCACATTTAAAATGGTGTTCAATGTTAGTCAACTTCTCATCCATCCTCTCTAGAATGAAACTCTGGCTTCACTAAATCATTTGATGTCTTCCAAACTATTGATGTTATTATTAGATTAACAAATCTTAACCAATCAACTCCTAGAATGTCATTATACTATTGGGTTATTTTATGTGTTTTATGAATTTTTTGATTTTTTAAGTATGAAAAACATAACAACATTTTAAATGACAAGCAAAATGGTTGTATATACATTAAGTACAAAAATTATAGCAAAAATAAATAAATTTCCACAAGTAAAGAGAAAAATTAAAATGGAAAATTAAACGAATGAAACGAGCTAATCAAGATTAAGGCAGATGCCTTGTATCTCACAAAGCATAAATTTCTTAAAACAAATAAATAAATTGTTGACAAATAAGATACATGTAAGATGTAGAGAGATATATGAACAAGTGTTTGATGAATCAAAGGCAATTTTTTGTTAAACAAGACAGAGTACAACCAAAATCCTAAAAGGAAAGCCCTTGCAAAGACTCTTGACAAGCCCAATCATGGACTACTACAATGTAAAGCTATCATATACAATAATACGAGGAAGAAACAAGAATGACAACAAAATGAAATCCTTCATGAAAACAAGATGTTGGCCCCTAAATTTATTAGCCTAACTTTCAAAAAACAATAAAAATAATAAAAAAGGCATAAGATACTTGAATGATTTTCAATAATTTTAGTGGAGTCATCTAGTTTGATGCCCCTTAGTGATATAAAGTTGTTGTCACCATCAGGATTACCCTAAAATTTTGTAAGAAACTTGTAAATATTAGTGGAATGATAGCAACCAAAAAGTTATGGCATATCTCTTCCTCAACATTTCTCTCTTTTTTTCCTTCATATATTTTTACTCTTTTTAAGAAGGCTCCAAGAAGTTTTGGTAGTTTTCCTTTAAGTTTAAAGATTGAATTAATTAGATTTCTAATCAAGCATGATTAGATAACAAGAGGAGAAACTTCTAAAGGTTGTTCAAAATATTTATTTTAAGCTAGACCCTATAGGTGGGACCCACTGTAATCCATTAAATCAGGTTTTCGTTTTTCCTTTTAATGTATATAAATAGTCATTATGTATCATTTTATTTGTTGAATTTCTAAACTTTAAACTAGATTAATAATCACAACATGTATCATAAGACTAACCATGAGAATTAATAAACAACCACCACATATAACTTATCATCGTAGCTTTCTTTTTGTAATCTTAGCAGTACCTTTCATTCATTAATCTATAAACATGCAGGTTATAAATATATGGGTCGTTCGGTGGTCTCAACCCGCCTTGTGGAAAACCAGCTATGTTGGTCACTAAATCGCATTATAAGCCATCCAAAACATAAATAGTTTAGTGTTTTTAGCCAACCCTTATAAGGCTAATAGTATGGAACCAACTAATAAACATCTAATTGAAAACATAGATACTACCTGAAATAAACAAGAAATAATGAGCCAAAATTAACAATCATAGATTCGACTCATTAATCCTCCGACGATTCCACTGGAGCAAGATCTTTAGCACTTGATCTTGGCAATTTAGATTGCGGAAGACAAGGGATATTATGCTCAATGCATCCAGATGGGCGTTCTGATTCTGTAACTGATGTTGGATAAGCAAGAGCTCATTTTGAATGTCTTGTAGACTCGGATCGACCTCATTGTGCGCCAGCGTGTTCATGGTCGCAACCATTTCTTTGGCCACTATGCACTTCTTTACCCAGTAAAGATGAATGGACTATCTGAATAGGGTGAGATGGTTGCGCATGCACCTAGGGTCCATGATTAGTTCCCCCTAGTCTGCAACTGGTGGTTTAAGCTCAGCTTGTGAGTTCAACTCTGCGTCCCAGTTCCCAATAAATTATTTCACCTGCATCTGGTTCCCTTCATAGTAAGCCTTGACTATGGACTGAAGATTCTTAGAATATGATTTTTTCACCATTTATCACTCAATCCCTTGCCACGTAGTCCCCTACCGTGTAGTTCCCCTCTACGTTGTTCCGTATCGTGTAGTCTCCCACCGCTCATTCCTTTGTTGCGCGGTCCTCTGCCACTCAGTTTGATGGAAATATGAATCTACATATTTTCCTTTTTCTTAGTAGTGTCTTCTGCCTCTTCTGCCTTGACCCGAGGCTCCACCGTGAGGCTAACACTTCACCATATCTACCAAGGTCGGACCCCCTTTCTTCACCCTTCTCCCACTTTCCCGCGCTCATCACCCAACGCACTGTATAGAACCTAGAAGTAAACATGGAATATAATTTGTATAGAGAATCACCTAAAAAACAAGAATTAACTTAATGAATGGCCAGAGAAACAAATGCAATGTCGACCAACACCGCGTCCCTTCAAAATTCCTCCACCCGATCCAACAAACATATATAATTAATAACCCTTCGGAGGTGGGAGGTATCACCAGAATAGAAACGATGTCCTCCATACCCCATAAGCCCTGCGTCCCTAGACTTGGCCCTGATAATGTTCCAAAAAGTTTGCTCTCCATAGGGCTTGCCCCGATAATTCAGCCCTAAATCAAGAAACCCAATTATCAACATGCAGTGAAAACATCATGAGAAAAAGCTAGAAACCAGTAAACATGCCCATGCGAGAAACAATATTGCAAAAAAATATAGAAATTGACATTACAGAATTTAGAAGGTCTATATTTTCAGTCACAGGAACTGTTAATTTAACCAATGTTTCCTTTCCCCTTTGGGCACGAAGTTTATCCTGAGTACCCACCTCCCACCTAGGATACAAAGATAGCATTATAACATACTGGACTCTACCATCCTTGAGTAGAGACAGGAATCATATAGGCATTTCTCTTGCATTCTCGGCATCACGAACCTATAACCAACAAACTTAGGCTCCTTGAGAAGCTAAGGATGTGAGTTTATACGCCAGATATATGGTGTTAACTCCATCTTCACTCCCACTACCTGTAGGTGCCAAGGATTAATAACTTTCATGTCATGGATCTCCCAAGATCCATGATGCTACATATTATCACAGTGAATATGTGTGTGAGGTGTGGGGGATACCACCCACCGTCCCAAAACAATAAAAGCTCTGTCATGTCAATCAAGGCCAAGTGGGCCTCCAGCTGTCTCACACTCTAATCGGTTGTTCTGATTATGCGTCAATTCTTCGTTTAGAATAAGAGTTAATTGGTCCATTCTTGCTTCCCCAATCTCCCTTATCCAAGGCTTATCTATTTTCACTCTCGGGTGAAGACAACCCTAGTTTGCTAAGAAACTTGAAACTTTGTTGTCATTGCAGTGAACATGCGAGGGGATGATATATTCGAAATCTTGAATGAGTTCACCAATATCCTAGATCGAGTGAGAAGTCCTCTAGCTTTTACTAATGTTTTCCCACTGAGACCCTTGGTTAAGATTCTTAATACTATCAATGACCACAAAAGTCACCTTCCACCACCATTTTTCTTAGCCCTTCCCTTTTGGCTATTATCAAGCCACGTTTAATAGCATTGAATTCAACTTCATTGTTACTTCCAATGCCACAATCTGGAGCATATATTTGGACAACCTAACCCTGCGAACCCCTGATGACCCCTCCAAAGGCCACATCCCCAAGGTTACCTTTGGATGCGCCATCAAAGTTTAGCTTGTGAAAATCCTAATGGGGGAAGGAGAAGCAAGAAGGAGATTCAATGGGAGGCAACTTTAATTTCCAAGATGAGGGTCTAAGAATTTGTGGGGATAAGTGTACAGTAGATAGTATTTGTTCTTCCTGGGGGTTGACCTTCCAATCATCAAAATTCCATTTCTCTAGAAGTATAGATTCTCTTACATTTTGGAGTATTCCTTTCCAAATTTCCAAGTGTGACAATTTCTAGTCCTTGAAAATACTTATGTTCCTTTCCTTCCATGCTGCCCATAAAAGAAAGCTGAGAGATAGAAAACATACTTGATTTACCACTGGACTAGACAAGGTTCATTTCCTCCAACTCCAATGGTGGATCACATACTAGTATTATCCCAGTCTAGATGACTAAAAAGAATATCTATCCAGAGCTGGGCTATAAAGGGGCATAGATTTAGGAGATGCTCTATGGTTTCAATCTGAGTGGCATAAATATTGTAAAAATATGGCCCATGGATTCCTCTCTTCTGTAACTGGTTCCAGGTGAGAACCTACCACTACACACTAGCCATAGGAAATACATTAGTTTCGTCCAAAATTGTCTCATTCATACTTTCCTCTAGAGTGGAATGTTCTGATCTAGATGTTCCTATACTGCCAATTGGTAAGATTCTTTTATGGTGAACATACCTTTAGTTTTATAGCCCCACCTGAGAATGTTATGTACTTCTAATAATGAAATTATTCTAGTGCGCAACTTAGAATCAAACGCATCCCATTGGTTTGAGTTACGAGGGTTGTGCCAGTCTTGTTTCGTTTTCCACTCTCTCCATTGGTTCTTGGGGGTTGGGTCCCAAAACTAATTAATTGTCAAGTTTTAGGGACTATTAGTGAAAATGAAGATCTCTGCCAAATCCTGGTAACTCGAGAATTTTTCCCATTGTTGCCACGAATATGGACAGAATAGAGCTCTCCTCCCATATTTGATTTCCCAAAACGTATGGTTGTGAATTAACTCTTTATTCTCAGAAGCTAAGTTCCAAATTGATGATCCTC
Organism: Pinus tabuliformis; assembly: GCA_031772625.1. NCBI lineage: Eukaryota > Viridiplantae > Streptophyta > Pinopsida > Pinales > Pinaceae > Pinus > Pinus tabuliformis. Next base: position 499,972,310 of record CM062812.1, on the reverse strand, counting down.
TTGGATTTCCCTGCATTCTCAGTATTTCCTTTGTAGTTTAAGTCATGTTATATTTCCGGCCCTAGATGACCATCCAGAGATCAGTACCACCTTGAAATCATTGCCACTAGAGTTTTGCCCCCACCACTTTGTTACACATCATTTTGTCACATTAGGAAACCGATCATCAGAATTGGATCTCTCGTCATCCATCCAAGTGTCATGAATCACTCCCTTGCAAGTCAAAAACTTATATACCTTAAATAAAGTGGAATTTTTGGATCTCTTGGTAAAAAACCCTTCTTTTGAGCATTTCCGCAGTTTTTCTGAACAAAAACTGCACATGTGCAATTTCTTCCACTGTAAACTATAGATCTGCACTGTGTTTCTGAAAAAAAATGTGCAGGTAAATCAATAAAAAGTAAAAACAAAAAGTGAGATTTATAAGCCTTGTTGGGCGAATCATTCCCAACAGAAAGCCTCAAACTCATGTTTATTCAAGCCTAACCTCATTTTTTATGGAACTAATTACCATTATTCAAGAGCCCTCATCCCTCTTTTAGTGGATCTCGTCCTTGGACTAAGGATCTCAAACTACTTCTTTTTGGCCTATTAATCAAACCATAGGTGGGTGAATTTAGGGAGGCTGTTGAGAGTAAGTTTATGTTGGAGTAATCAGGTTGGAGAGCTTATCATTCTTGGGGAGGGAGATCAATGGGAGGAGTTTCACAACATCAAGGCACATGTTTTATAGATCCTTTATGTTTATGAAATTAATACAAACAAGAATTTCTTCTCACTTCATTGTTTAATGGATTAATTGATCGATCTCCATTGGAATGATGTTATTTATATTTTTTTTATTAGAATGATGTTTGTTACTAATCTCCTTGATCACCAATTTGAATTATTGAATAATTTATGTTTCATATGACTTTGATCCTTTATTGTTTCCATGTGTGCAGGTCTAGATTCAAGCATGGAGAAGTTGCACTGAAACACAAAGAGGGATCTTCATCAAGCAATTCGTAATAAGGTATGAATTTCCATTGATCACCTTTTTAGCTTATGATTGAAGGAAAGATAGATTCAGTGAAGGAATTAGCTTGATTGTTTGTTTGTTTCTAGTTTCCTTTTAGAATCTAGGGAAATTTCTCTTGTTAGCAAGAGGAATTTATCTGCCTATCAAATTGATGACCATACTGGGAATGACTTGTTCTCTTCCATCTCCTTGTTTTTTGTTATCGAACCTATTTTGTTAGATTTATCTGAGTCTTAACAAGTTAATGATATTTCAGATTTTGTGATTTGTTTGGATACTTTTCGTGGAAGAAACCGCACATGTGAAGTTTTTCTTCATAAAAACTATGCATATGCTCAAAAGCAGAATTTTGTACAAAGAGATCAGGAAATTCCACTTTATTCAAGGTATATAAGTTGTTGACCTACAAGGGAGTGCTTCATGACACTTGGATGGATGGCAAGAGATCCAATTTTGATGATCAGTTTCCTAATGCGAGAAAATAATGTGTAACAGATTCCCCCCTAAAGTGAAAATTCAGAAAATTTTGAGGACTGAAATACTTTATCATATCAAGGATTGGATCAAAGATCATGGTTGGAAACCTGCAACAGTTAATCAAGGATTACAATGCAATATAATAATCATCACTTAGGTAGGCATTCCCATACTCATAACATAAATGTCTTAAAGCACAGTGTGGAAATACATAATGTCAATGTAGATATAGGATGGATGCAACCATCAAACATAAAACTCTTTGTATAATCATGAATACAAAACTCCTTGCAACCTATATGGATGAAACTAGATCCAGGGTCTTGACCTCCATCTCTCAATCCATACTACAAATTTAATCAGGTGAGTAAATGTCTTGAAGTCGAACATGGCAGAAGCCAGTTGATTACCAATCCATAATGTAAATTGTTAACAAGTTCGAGAGAAACCACCAATAATGACAATGGCTCTCAAGGTACTCCTAGTACAATCTATGAAGTGCGAATAAGTTATTTGAACTCAAACACTCATAGAATCGGTTGATCGAAGGACGATGATGAGAACCTGTCATTGAAGGGGAGAAACCTGTCATTAAGTCATGCAGGTCTCAAGGTATTGAAGGATTCTAGATCAACTTCCTAGATAATGATCTAAAGTCGATGGGAAGTGACTTGCCATAGGAAGCCTACGACACGAAACATAGTGTCAGGTTTTGAAAAACAGTTTGCAAGGACTGACTCAAGGATGGACGATGCGATTGAAGGCTACAAATTGCAAGGTATTTTTAACTGAGGTTTAGACTTCTCTTGAAGATATTCGCGACACAAAAAATGACTTGGAAACATTTGACTCAACGATAATACCCAAAACCAAATGAATACTTTCAATAAGGTTCGATTAACTGTGAGACAGATGGATTTCCCGAACCCGAACATGAATGTGACGAAGTTTCATGTTCAAGAGTGACATAATTCCTAAAATACAAGAAACGAAGTTTTATTCTCAATTTCCACACACCATTACTGCCAAGTACCTCTTTATTTTTTACAACCTTGAGGAGGATAACATATGCTTGTCATGTAAGCTCATTCTTCGATGAGTCCATCCTAGTATTTTTAACGAACCCTAAGAAGCAATGGTGCGGTCTCATTATGATTTATGAGTCTAGTAAAGGAGTAACTTGATGTCATTTTATTTTAAAGAGTTTGAAGAAGACACAAAATGGAAACTCATTCAGTTCTTTTACTGTGAAATTTTAACGAGCCCAGTGGAAGTAAAGCTCGACATTTTTCAATTTTAGAGAGTCAGAAGAAAAACATAAGTAGAGTCCATCAGGTTCCTTTTCGTAAGTTTTAGTCCCTGAGGTTAGAAAAAAAGATAAAATAATACGAGACAACTCTCTTGACCATGTTCGATCGATGTATACCTTTTTCATAAATAATACAGTTCAGTCTATAAAAGGGGTAAACCTATACTAAGTGGACAATTGTGCATTTACTTTTACAAGTTTGAACAATCAAGTGCTTGAATATCTTTTCATGTTTTAATTTTCTGAAAAGGGCTTAAAATAGGACTTTGTGCTTTCACTTTTTCATAAGTTTTGACAAGTTTGAAAAAAGTAATAAAAATATACTCATCTTACCAACTTTCAATTTAATTAACGAGGAGGAAAAAACAAAAAGAACTCATCATTTTCATGTGTGTTTTACGAGCATGAAAAGATAGCAAATTAAGCTCGAGACTTTTATGAATTTAACTAGTTTTGAAAATAATAACCGAAATGGACTCAAGATATGTTTCATTTTTACACAAACTTGAAACAAAAGAAAAGTTGTGCTTGAGGGTGGTTTCATTTTTACACATGGTTGAAACAGAGAAAATTGTGCTTGAGGGTTGTTTTATTTTTACACAAGCTTGAAACAGACAAAGCTGTGCTTGAGATAAGTTTTCATGTCCCCAGCATAATGACTGCAAGGGAAAATCCTCCCCAAACTTCATTTCATTCACCTAAGTAGACTACAAGTTACTAATAGGAGGATGAAATGAAGGCTTGTTTACGAGATTAGGAAGACTCGACTTTAACATTTATGAGATCTAGGTGAAGACTCAATGATAATAGGGGAGGATTTGTTTCATTTTTTAACGAGCTTGAAACAGTAAAAGAACTATCCTCATGAAACCTTTTTTCATTTTTTAATGAGGTGACATAGTGAAAGAGCTATCCTCATGGAATCTATTTCATTTTTTAACAAGGTAGACATAGGAAAAGAACTATCCTCATGAGACCTATTTCATTTTTTAACGAGGTTTACATAGTAAAAGAACCATACTCATAAAGAGTTGTTCCATTTTTAATGAGGTTGACACAGTAAAATAACTATCCTCATGTAACTTGTTCATGACTTCTAAATGGAAGAAACACATGCCAAGGGAGACCCCTTTGTCATGGCTTCCAAAATGTATTCATCAGATGGAAGAATAGTCCTTTGGAAGTAGCACATGTCAAGGGGACCAATAGGGATAAGAAAATCGTATTCAAATTCTCTCATTCATGTTTTGACCATGGCAGCTACCAGATCTGAGTCAAAAGAAGTTAAGCAGACAGTGAGAGGCTCACTTGCATCAGTAACTGGAGACATGGGATAGGTTTCCACATAATTAACCCATGGCATGGTAAGTACCACTTCCATATAAGGAACACTAAAGGGTGTTGTATGACTGGTAGTCAAGGCAATATCAACGTATGAAAGCTGATCAACCATCACAATGTTCCCGTTGTGAGGTAAGCACATCATGTGAAACAGTGTTGATACGACAACTTTCATGGTATAAACATAGTCTTGCGCAAAGCAAAAATTGAAATCTAAGGGTCCTTTTACTACCATAATATTAATACAAACAATTTTAGCTTCCAGAGTAATAGGTAACTTTGGAAGGATCCCTAAAGGTTCACTAACTGTTATGTTAAAATCTAACAGATTCTTTGTAAAAGGAACAAGATGAGGGGAGCCCAAAACTTGCCAAGCATCTAAGGATAAAATGCTAATATAAGCACCTTCATCCACATTGGTGCAATGCACATTCTTACCATAAGCCTTCACAATGATTTGGGAAGGGGTGGTATATGGAAGACGAGGTTCTTTCAATCTACTCCAATCAAAATAAATAGCCTCGTTAGTTGGATGGGGTTCAAAAGCAACAAAAAAAATGTTCCCATGTGTAGAAGAATCTAGGATAACCTGAAGAACATGATTAGTATGAAATTCACTCTCTAAAAGGAGAGTGGGATTAACCAATGATGGAATCGATGCGACCACTTGATCAAAAAATATTCCAACAACCTGAGTGATGCATGTTTCACCTTCCAATGGAAGAGTGGGATTGATTGTACTTGGATTTAGATCAATCACTTCATAAATTGACGGTAGATGGGGATAAAGTTCAGGTAATTAGTTGGAAATTGTTGTTGTGAAATATTAAGTTTTTCCAACAATTCAAAGGCTTCATCCATGTGAGGGAAAATGTGACTATGATGAGTCCCTTTGCATAACCTACAAGGAAACCTAACTTTAATTTTTTTCCCCGGAATATAAGAATTATTTGTTGATGGATCAACAGTAAGTTGATGAGAATTATTTGGCCATACTTCCAAAACCTTAGTAATACCAAGACAATTGATCCCTTACAAAGCTTGCAAGGGTATTTCGGGTTACGATGCATTGTAGAAGTTCCCTTAGCATTATCAATACTTACAACTATGGTTGGTTGGGACTTCTTTCTTATATTGCTTCTTCTTCTTGTTCTTATTCCCTTTCTTCTTCTTCTTGGTCACCTGGTTACTAATATCAGGGCTTTTACCAACAGAAGAAGAAGAAAGGGAGGAGGAAATTTTGGAGGAAGAGGGTAAAGGGTCAACAATAGGTTGGTGATGTTGAGATGGTGAACTCGGTTGAGATGGTACCATTGGAGTATTTACAATTAAATAAGTTGAGAACATCTATACAAGTAAATATATCGTGAATCTCGTAAGTGACAATGTAGCCATATAAGGAGGAAAAATATTTCCAAGATTAGGAAAAGGACTAGGGTTCTCATGAATGGGGTTTCCTTGGTTTGTAACTTCTGTATGGGTAGCCATTAGATTCAATAAAAATAAGTTTTTATTATTAAAATTAAATAATATTCATAATCCACACCTAAGGTCTTGTAAAAATTAAAAACAAACAAAGTAACACACGCTAAAAATCTAGGGATTCAAACCATACAAACTCACCTTTCACAGAGATCAATATTTACTAGTTGGCGACGAAATCCAACGTTGCAAATATCATAGTGAAGTTTTTTTTATAGATATTAGTGTTTGGAACCAGCTACCCTGACAACCTACTTAATGAAACAATGTGGTGAAAGTAACTTTGCTATAAACCATCTCGAGCAAAGATCACCCTCCAAAAATTCCAAGTGAGTCTAGTCAATGTCTGTTCCAGGTATAGCAAGACCTTCCCTCTGCCATCACGTTAGGTAGAGCCCTAGGATTATAGTCACTAATTTTACTAATTACAACAATTTCACCTAGGGGGACAGTCGTAGATCAGACATACACAGAAAGGAAGAGTAACAAGCTTAATGCCCTTTAGGGATCCTCACCATGGTCAATTGGAGCTTTACTTTCAAGTGACCCCAAGTACCTTTCAGCATAGCTTTAATATGTGAAAATAACTATATCTAGGCTGATGAAGTGGGTACAACCACTTCACCAGATTCAACATGATCTCGTGCTTAACTCATGTACAAGAAGAGCTTCCTAGAGAAAAAATGAAATAATTGGATTTCTTTCCCTAACTCAAGATTCTATTGTTTGTCTGTAGCTTTGGAAAGTTTACTTCCTTTCCTATTCCAAATCCCTACAACCTAATCTACTATAGGTGGAAAGAGCCCTAAAAATAATAAAAATTCTAGATGAAATTTATTAATGTTGTGTTATTAAGCTCTTATTTACTCAAAGGGTAAATGGACGTGGAATTGATGGTATTATGACTTGACTCAAAACTCTAATGCATCAAATATGAAATTTTTAATCTTTTCATCTTGATGAATTCTAGCTAGAGTAAGTAAAGAGGTTCTTCTTTAAAATATCAACTCCATCATGTACCACTTCTAATTTTTCAATGCAATTCAAAGTTCTAAGTTGCAAAACACACAATGTAATATATGCACAATTTTCCTAAAAACTATGCAAATGTAATATATGCACAATTTCCGTGAACACTATGCAAATGTAATATATGCAATATAATTATTCAAAACAAACACAAGATGATTCCAAAGCAGCAAAAGAACAACAAGACTATTTCCCTTCACTAATACAATTAAAGAACCAATCGAGTGTAAGTAAAGGAAATCAGGTGAAAATTCCAAAGATAAAAAATAATAACACTCAAAGGCAATTAACACTCAGAGACAAATGTCTTTTCAAAAATGAAAGAAAAGCATACCAAATTTGTTAAGAAACTGAGACAAATCTTTGAGCAATGACCAAAGGAATAAAAATTCAAAACACCCAATGAAATCTTTAAAATGAAATTTCTTGAATGAATGTTATGAAATCAATGCTTACAGTGTGATTCTCATTAAAATTCAATACTGGAATAAAAATGACTCATGTTTTAAATGCAACACAAGAATCATATCTCATCAAAACACAAATTCATGAGAAATCCTACTTTTCAATCCTTGAAAATAGACAAATCTCAAGAAAATGCCTTCACAACACTCGATCAAACACACAGAGACTCACTGGAGTCATAGACAAATGTAATGAAAGCTTAAAAACAAAAAATTCAAGATTTAATGAGAGGAAAAGCTATTTTTTCCAAAAATTCTCATAGTATATGCAGCTAGACAGTATAGTTTAGTGCGCATGTGCACTATTAATAAAGGTAATATGCACAGATCTACGCTCTGTTTCTAAACAAAAACTACGCAGGTAAATCAATAAAAAGTAAAAATAAAAAGTGAGATCTAGAAGCATTGTTGGGAAAATTATTCCTAATAGAGACTCGAAATCATGTTTATTTGAGCCTAACATCATTTTTAATGGAACTAATTCCCATTCTTCATGGAGCCCTCATCCCTCTTTTAGTGGATCTTGTTATCACTCAGGTTGTCCTTAAGCTCCAGAAAGGATACGACCGAGGTAACCACAAACCAACTTTGGACTGCAGGTTCTAGCCCACCTGCAATCAGAGAGGGCTTTCTCTTTCAGATTTAGCTTTGTTTAAACTGATTTTAGGCTAGTTATTGAGTTCAGGGTTTTTGTTTTGTTTTTGGTGGGAAGGATGATGTTTTCAGGTAGAGAGGCAAAACATAGTCTGGTAAGTTTCAAACCATTGGGCGTGGAGTCACGGAGTCGGACTGCTGATGCGTTTTCTTGGTCACAAGAGAAATAAGGAGCAAGGCAGCTGCTCATGAAACAAAACTTGAGCTTAAAAGGATGGAATGAGGGATAAGGAATGAGAGGCAACAAAGAATCTCTCACTCAACTTAAAAGGGGGAAAGTGAATGAGCTCTATCTAGGAGCAATTAAGAATTCCTAGACAACTATCAAAGATGAATGGATCAGGGAAAATATGAGCCAGAGGGAATTCATATTTATGACTGATCCAGAGGAAAACATAAAGAAACAACAGAAAATGAGCATAGAGGGCAGTTAAACCAATTCTAGACTATTCTTTCTTTCTGCTATTTTAGATGGTATATCAATGGAAAAAACAGAGTTAGGAAAACTTATTGAGTCATGTTGCAGCACAAGAATTCCAAATTCACTTCTTCAAACCATTAGACACAGAGTAGACAGTCTTTCCTCCAAGCCTTTCAGTAGTCTTTGATTACAGAAAACATATCAGGTATACAGTGCGAGTCTCAACTGAAGACTGTCAACCAACTGACCCTTTAAACATTACAGAGGGTGGTATATATAGGGAAGAGTTATCCAAAATTATCTATTACAGATGACCTAACGGGTCTGATAGAAAACTGTATATTTTAACCTAATCTTATCCAAAAATAAATGCAAGAAAATATCTTTGAGCTATGCTGGGGGCAGCTGTATCAAAATGAGTTAATGTCTGTCCTGGTGGCTCTGTGTTGTTCATCTGTCATAATTGTGCATTGGTCTTTGCACCCTTGCTATTCGGCGGTATTGAATGCTTTTGACTGTGAGTTGAGAGCTCTGATGGGCTTACGCCTCCCGACTTGACCTTTCTGAGGGACTCATTAATTGTACAGGTGCTTCGAGCCCCTAAAAAATCTTTGCTGATACTCTTTGGCTCTTCTTTTTCCTCTGATACTCTTTGGCAATAAATCGGGATGCTGCTCTGACGTTCTGTGTGTCTAATCACAAATTAATGGCCGTTGTTCGGCTCTTTGTTTCCTTCAAAACTGCTTTCTGCTCTTTCTTGAGTGCCTCACAAAGAAAAATGGCTCTTTCAGCGCCTTTCGAGCTTCCTGGGGGCTGCATAATGAAAAGATTCGCTGAAGATTCCCCATTTTGGCCCAAAAAATCTAGCGATGAGCGATTTGGCGCAAATCTCTCATCAAAAACTGCCTCAGAAACTGATTCCAGGGCCCCGAAGTGCGATTTTCACCTCTGCGCCAGAAAACTGATGATGACGTCAGCATGATGACATAGCGGGATGACGTCATCCTGTATGGACAGTGACATGGAATGTACGGTGGCAGGGACACAGTGGCAGGACACGTGGTAGATGACTCTGTGGTACAATGGCGGGGCAAGGGGGGTGACGCGGCGGATGACGTGGGGCTTACGTCACAGCGGAGCGGGCGGTAAGCGGTTTCTGGGCGCACCGCCTTTGGGCACGAGCGGTTTTGTCAGGGGGACCTCCGCCACAGCCCAGGAGGTGACGCGTGGCGGGAGGTACGGTGGGAATACCGCCCATCTCCCGGACGCTAACCTTCGGGCGATTTAGAGATGGGACGGCCCGTCAGCCGTAGATCTGCGGGGCGGATGATCCAATGGCTGGTGGCGATGGTGAGTCGGCGGGGGTATACGGGCTGGGAATATTCAAAGAATATCCTGATTTTAATAACGCGCGGTGGTGGGGTTTAGACTTAGGAAATGGGGGTTTATGGGTTATAAACAGTGCGCGGTTAATATTTTATGCACAAACTTTGGGTTAGGGGCGGAAGAGAGGGTTTTTAGGGTTTTAGGGCTAGGGAAGAGACTGTTAGCATGACCAGGTGTCATCTAACCCCTGTGATGACTCGAATGGGCTAAAAATAGCCCAGGATGGTCCGTTTTTTCCCGGACTCATAAAAATATGGCTATATTGCCAGGGAGGAAATATTCACATAGGGGAATTTTATATACAAAGTTTTAGTAGGGGAAGGGGGAAACTGATAGGGAGTTATATAATACTGTTAGTAGTTAATATGAAGGTGATTAGCAAGCGCTAAGGTCGGGGACCTTAGGCTAAATTTGGGAAAAAGGACTTGTACAGAAATGGAGTCCTTGAGTGAAGCAGATCTTCACCAAGGCAACTGTTATGGATGATGATGAAACTAAGAGGAATCAAGCAGATCTTGACCTCTTTGGGAAGTTAATAAGTGACTTGGGGAATTAGAAGAATGGGGAGTTAGAAGAATGGGGAGTTAGTGATGTCCACCTTTGATCTTTTTTGCATGAAAACTGCCTGCACTGTGATCTGTAAAGATAAAGCACTTTGTAACACAAAATTGATCACAAATTATCATTCTGCAACCACATAGCTACCTACCCAGCCTACTTTTCTAACATTTTTTCTTCTTTTTTGGGTGGGTGCACTTAGACTTGTAGACCCTGATTTACAATTTTCCTTTGAATTTTTCCTATCTAAATCTGCACTTATTTCTGCCAGGGCCCATATTAAACAAGTGGGTCCCTCTGATTCTCTACCTATCTACAAAATCTGCCAAGATTAAACTGTTTGGACAGATACATTCTCTATATTCTAAAACAGGAAATTGAAATCTAGGGAGGCCTAGATTAAACTATTTGGCCTTCCCTTTAAAAAAGAACTCATCAAAAATGGAATACAGCAGTGGCCTTTAGACTAGCACACTTCATGGCTTGTTCTTTGGTCTCTTCTGGAAATATGGAACACTGCAGCTTGCAAAGTATGACATATTTGGCATGTAAAAATGTCAATCATGAAAGATGAATACCTGCTGCAGCAGGAGGCTAACAGATCTCATCCTTGAACTAAGGATCTCATACTACTTACTTTTGGCATATTAATCAAGGCATAGGTCGGGGAATTGAGGGAGGCTACTGAGAGTAAGATTATGTTGGAGTAACATGGTTGGAGAGCTTATCATCCTTGGAGAGGATTGAGATCAATGGGAGGAGTTTCACAACATCAAGGTACAAGTTTTGTAGCTCCTTTATGTTTCTGAAATTAATACAAACAAGCATTTCTTCTCACTTCATTGTTTAATGGATTAATTGATCAACTCCATGGATGTTTTATGTTATTAATATTTGTCCATTGGAATGATTTTATTTATATATTTCCATTAGAATGATGTTTGTTACAAGTCCCCTTGATCACTAATTTGAATTATTGAATGATTTATGCTACATATGCCTTTGATCCTTTGTTGTTTCCATGTGTGTAGGTCTAGATTCAAGCATGGAGAAGCTACACTGAAGCACAAAGAGGGATCTTCATTAAGCATGTTGTAATAAGGTATGAATTTCCATTTCTCACCTTGTTAACTTATGATTCAAGGAAAGATAGATTCAGGGAAGGAATTAGATTAATTATCTATTTGTTTCTTGTTTCCTTTTAGCATCTAGGAATATTTATCTTGTGAGCAAGAGGAATTTATGTTTGTGGAAATCCTTAGTAGACCAGTTAGAAGCAAAAGCAAATCGAAGTATAATAGTTGGAGGGGACTTCAACTTGGTTATGAATAAACGGGAAAACAAGAAGGTGTTTTCCTGTTAGATTCAAACATAAACAAGCTCGAAAGTATTGTAGAGGAACAAAATGTAATTGATTTCATGCCAAAGAAAAACAAATTCACCTAGAGCAACAAAAGAATTGGCCCAAACAACATAAAGAAAAGACATGACTATTTCCTAACCCATTTCAGTCTTATTTCAGAATCTGAACCAATGCCATCAAGAATCCTCTCATCAACAACATCTAATCACAAACCTATTTCTCTAACATTTTGAGATTCCGTAAATCTAGGACCTCTCACCTTTCATTTCAACCCCTTGTGGTTGACCATCAATTAGGTTAAGAAACTAGTCCTTTCTACATTGAAATCCAGTATCAATGGATTTCTGGGGTATATATGGGCAACCAATCTCAATATGACTAGGAATTCTCTCAAATAATGGGCTATAACTCATTAAAAAGAGCCAAAGAAAAATAGAATTGAACTCTAGAGGGAGTTGGACCAAGTCTAGGTAAAGAAGGAAACTGGAGAAGACACCAAAGAACTGCAATGCAAAGAAAATGAACTATATTGGGAGATCTATCAAACTAATATGAAAGAAGAGGAAAGTTGGAGAATTAAATCTAGGAGTTTATGGATTCAAGCACACGATAAGAACTCAACCTTATTTTACAATCTAGCTAAAATGTCAATAATCAATAATCACATAGAGGTGATAAAGGGGGAAGGGAATGTAGAATTAAAAGGGCGGGAAGAAAACAAAGAGGAGACATATAAGCACTTTAAAACATTACTATCAGTAGAGGAAGAGCCTAATAGTTATGAATATTTCTTAAGACATACTCCAAATATGGTTTCTGATGAGGCAAATGCAGCTCTAACAAAACTAGTAGAGGAAGAGGAACTAAAAAGAGCAATTTGGAATCTCCATCCAAACAAAGTGCCATGGCTGGATGGTTTCTCCATTTCTTTCTATCGCTCGTTCTTGGATATCAAAAAAAAATATCTTCTTAAAATGATTCATTGGGCTCATCGAAAGAACAAAATAGGAGGCAATAAAAATTCAACCTTCCTGGATCTAATCCCGAAAGAATCCAGTCCAACCTCCTTTAACTACTTTAGACCCGTATCCTTGTGTAACTCCTCATACAAAATCATAACTAAGATTCTATCTAATCATCTCAAAATTATCCCCCCCACCTAATTTCTTAAAATCAAGGTGGCTTTGTTCCTAATCGAAAAATTGTTGATAATATTCTATCCACTCTAGCTTTTCCATAAATGAGAAAGGATTTACCTTGAAGTTGTACATGGCTAATTGTCTTGATAGAGTTAGAAAATCTTTCCTTCTTGTTGTTCTTCAAAAATTAGGCTTTACAGAATATTTCATATACCTCATAAAATCCTGTATTCAAGGGCCTTAGGTCGCCCCTTTAATTAATGGAAGACTTGGAATTTTTTTTTCAAATTTCAAGGGGCTTTAGGCAAGGCTTCCCTATTTATCCCTTCCTCTACATAATAATGTCTAAATATCTCAATAGAAATCTAGAACACAATAGTTAATGTGGGCTCATCACTTAGATCCAATATAGCAGAGGAATAAAAGGCATGAATGACACTTTGTTCATTCGTGGCGCCTCTTGCACTATTGCAAGAAGATTTAAGTCCACCATGGATTAATTTTTGGAGGGCTTAGAAGGACTTCTCAACAATTCTAAGAGCATCATATTTGGATGGAACACCCCTTCCATAACTCTTTAGCACATTTCTCAAATCTTTTCCATCCCTTTGAAATCACATTGGTCACATTTCAAGCATTTAGGAATGCCATATCAAATTTTCCTATGAAGATTGAGGTATCGACAGAAGCTATAGACAAAATGAAGAGGAAAAAGCAACTATAAGGAATGCAATGGATTAATTTGGCGGGGATGATAACTTTCATCAAATTAATTCTCTTTTCCCTCCCCTTATACCAATACACAATTTCGAAAGCTCAGGTTGGGATCCAAAAGAAAATTGAGCTAACCATATGGAAGTTGCTCTGGGAGAAGGTAAAATAGAGACAAAAAATTTAGTTTAATAAGGTGGAATCAAGTGACATCCCCTTATGACAAAGGAAGAATTTCCAACTGGCATCCAGGTTTAATTAACACAACTTTAAGAGAAAAACTCATATAGAGGCTAATAAATGGAGAAGATTCATGGTGGAAGCAAGTTTTAGAACATAAATACATCAACACCTCACAACATTGGCTTCTCACCTCCCAGATTCCTAGTAGAAAATGTTTAAAAATTTGAAAGCTATGCAAAAATGATCTGCCCCTTATTCAAGCCAACACTTCTAGAATCCCTGGGGGAGAACAAGAAATAAACATTTGGACTTATATCATTATGGGTAAGCCTTCTTTCTCAAATTTAGGATTCAAAATAAAGGAATCTTAAAATTAGATCAAATATCTTCCTGGAATCAACATGATAATACATGGGATGAATGGATTCTGTGAGGATCCAACCTAGGGTTCTCTAACTAAAACTAAATTTATTTAGTTTAAACACAATCAGAAGGAAATAGCCTATTTATATCTCAAAATTTATGTGATTATACTACACAAGTAAAATTTATTTACAAAATATTAAAGAAGTATGAAATTTCATTGCAACAATTTACATAAGGAATAAAGAAATGCAAGAATACATGTTCTAGTAGCTTGGTTGGGATGCTCCTCTTAGCTACATGACTGAATTTTCCTCCCAGCCAACTAGGAACAAATTCCTAGCCCAGGGAACCTCCATAAGTTTCCAAGCCTAGGGAACCTTCCAGCCCAAGTCTAACCAGCTATGGTGTGTCCAAGTTAAACCAACACTCTCTAATAGATCCCAGTTTGAATTCTCTCATTTATCTCTCCATTCTCTCCCTTCTCCTCTCCCCACATTCCTCCGCCAAAACAAAATCCTCCAAAACCAAAACCAGGACCAAGGATCTCCCCCTCTCCTCTCATCCTCCTTCCCTTTTATGTCTCTTCCTCCCATCCACCTCAACCACCTATCATTATTGTCTTGACTAACCCCTCATCCTTTAATTTTAGCATCCTTGAATTTTCTTATCATATCTTATTCAAGTAGATTTGAGAAGACATTTTGGGAATAAAATATGGATATTTAATTTAGAATAAAATTGGAGAAGACCAAATCTTCTCAAAAGTAGATTTGAGAAAACACCTTGGGATATGGATATTTAATTTGGAAATAAATTGGATAATACCATATCTTCGCAAAAGTAGATTTGAGAAGACACCTTGAGATATAGATATTTAATTTGGAAATAAATTGGAGAAGACCATATCTTCTTAAAAGTAGATTTAAGAAGACACCTCAAGATATGGATATTTAATTTGGAAATAAATTGGGGGAGACCATATCCTATTCATAATTAAATTTGAGAAGAAAACTTGGGAATTGAATAAAAATAATAATAAAATTCATATCAGTGAAATAAAATTACAGTTTCACAAATGTAGGTATATACCAATATTTCTTAATAATTATTAATCAATATTTTCAAGTTAATTGAACACTAACAACAATTAGCATGATAGGATCAAGTATGGCATTACATACACCCCTCCTTCAGAAAAATTGGTCCCGAAGTTCGAGTGAAAGAGATACAAGTTCGAAAGAAGTTTGACAATAAGGCATAACAAAATAGAGAGAGAGTTATAGTAGTCAAATTAAGTAAGTCAGGTAATGATACCACTTCCCATCACTGGTCTCCAACTAATATATATCATCCTATCCTTCCTAACCTACTTCCACTCCCACCCTATCCATCCTTTGCTGCTATATACTATGGCATTGGCTATACCAATGTAACTACTTATAAAACTAATATGGCAGAAACATTGACTATATCGACCTAACTTCCGCAACAAGAAACTCACAATCGTCATCACATGTCTAGGGGAGCATGTCCATCACTGCCCCCCCACGATTCAAGGTTTGTAGGTTACATGGTGGGAAATACCTCCACCCCTCCTCACAACTAGGGTCAACAACCTAATATGGACCACACTACAATGGTGGTTGGATACTTTTCATCGAATAATCTAGTGAGATAGTCATGTCACTTGCCATTGACATTTTACCCATGTCATAAGAGTGCATATCAAATAGATACAAAATGTAATAGAACAATGTACATCATAGCATTTGTCATTGGATGTCTCGATGTTCCCCATTGGAAGAGTAGATCTTGGTTATCATATAGCTCTTTCCAATCTACAAGTATATCTTGGTTATCATATATCTCTTTCTAATCTACATGTTCTCAGTCATGCATATACATAACAACAAAATATATATAGATAAGTGATCTTAAACATCACTTTATTAAGTCTAGTTTCCATGTGTCAATTTTGTACATCATATTGGAAATAAATCTTACATTAGATAAATCATAATTTTTCTAAGTCATTCATTAGATAAATCATAACCACTTAAGAGATACATGAAACAAAAATAACTCGGATAAGACATACATTAGATAAATCATAACCAAGTAAGTCGTACATTAGGTCATACATCAAATATTTCAATCAAAAATACCTAATCCATCTAATGATTTATATAAGTAGTTTCACCTGTCTAAATGCGTCAATATTAGATAGTGTTCATAAATAAATAACACGGAACTACAAATAGAGCCTTAACATAGGTATATATCTAAGTCAAAATGAGGATAACAGAGGCTCAGAATGTGAGTGGTAGTCACGACGTATAGTCTCTGCATCCTCCTAGGTAACCAATCATGGGCTATACTTGTCCCACTAGAAATCACCAAGGTTCACCATGTGACATCTGAGTTGTTGAACCCTACGGTCCAATATGCATAATGGTTCGACCAATATGGTTCCCACGTTAGAGACCTGCAATTCTCTCCAATCCATTTTATGATATTCATCAAAAACATAATGTTGTAAAATAGATACATGAAAAAAATCATGAGTTTTATGCAAATAGGATGGCAGTACAAGATGATATGCAACTAGTCCAATCTTCTCCTTGATCCTAAAAGGTCCTATAAAAGGAGATGACAACTTCGTCCTGCTGGATGGTGATGATCAACCTTCACTCGTTGACATTCAAGACATTTGGCAACAAACTAGACTCTGTCGTGCTTCATGCTATCCAAAAGAATATTTTCTTCATGTCTGCATACATCTTCTTCACTCCACAATGTGCACAATAGATTTCTCTATGTGACTCTTCGACGAAGGTTCTTCTTAGAACCCCTTCCTTAGGTATGTACATTCTCCCTTGAAATCTCAATATTCCATCTAGTTCAAGGACATATCACTCAAACTTTGGTTCTATTTGCTTCCGACTATGGAGTGATAATATAACCTTTAGATATGAACTATCTTCAAAGAGTTTCCCCAACACACGTTCCCTCAAAGTGGCCCTCAAGGATACTAGGGAGAAGGTTTGTGGCCTCGCGCTTAGTGCATTGGCCACCACATTCTCCTTTCCCTTAATGTATGAGATTCCAAAATCATACTCACTCATGAATTCTCTCTATCGCCTCTATCTGGAATTCAAATCCCTTTGAGTGAAGTGGTTTTTCAAGATTTGATGATCTGTTCTTAACGCAAAGCTTCTCCCAATGAGGTGGTGTCTTGACAGTTTCAAAGCCAACATCACTGCTGCTAACTCTATTTCATGGGTAGCATACAACTCTTCATGTTTCTTCAAATTTCTAGACGCGTAAGCTATAACTCTGTGTTCTTGCATCAATACTGCTCCCAATCCTTGCTTCGAAGCATCGGTTCAAACAGTGAAGTCTTTTCCATGTATGGTACTCGAATGATTGGTGCACTAGTTAGTAACCTCTTTAGTTCAGTGAATGCAGTGTCACATTCATATTTCCATTCATACCTAACCCCTTTTCACTGTAATGTGGTGATGTCTTTGGAATCCTTGAAAACACTTCCACAAACTTGTGATAATAACTTGCTAGCCCCATAAAACTATGCACCTATGAGAATTTTTTGGTACTAGCCAATCCATTATGGCCTTTGTCTTTTCCAATTCAATTTAAATCCCTTCTCATGAAATGATGTGCCCAAGATAATGAATTTTCTTTTGAAAGAAGGAAAATTTTTACAATTTTCCATATAATTGATTTTCCCTTCAGCAAGTCAATACAACACTTAGGTGCTCTTCATGCTCATTTTCATTCTTGGAATACACAAGAATGTCATCTAGAAAGACTTGCACAAATTGGTCCAAATACTTCCTGAACACACCATTCATGAGGCTCATGAATATTGTTGGTTCATTGGTCAAACCAAATGGAACAACTACGAACTCGTAGTGCCCAAAACGAGTTCAAAATTTGGTTTTTGACATGTCACCTTCTCTAATCCTCAATTGGTGGTATCCAGATCATAGATCGATCTTTGAGAAAATTACTGCTCCCTTCATTTGATCAAATAGGTCATTTATTCTAGGTATCGAGTACCTATTATTGATTCTGGCTCTACTCAAGTCCTTATAATCTATGAATAGCCTTAAGAAACCATCCTTCTTCCTGACGAAAATCACTAGTGCACCCCAAGGTGAAATACTAGGTCTGATAAATCCCAAATCTAAAAGCTCTTTTAACTCCATCTGCAACTCAAAAGGTTCTGGAGCTATCATCCTATAGGGTGCCTTATATATTGGTTCTGCACCATGTTTTAGGTCGATTTTGAAATCAATCTCCCTTACAAGAGGTAATCTAGAAAATTCCTTAGGAAAAACATCCTTGAACTCTAACAAAATTAGGTGTTGATCTAGGGAGGGTCTTTTCTGGTCACTTACATCCTCGACCACATATAGTTTGCAACCTTTTTGGAGATAATATTTTACCTTAATCATGGAGATGAATCGTAGGGACACTCCTCTCTTGATACCACAAATCTCAATTGACCTACGTTCATCATCTAAAAAAATCACCCTCTTTTTGAAATAATCTACCAAATCTTGATGAGATTCTAGCCAGTCCATACAAATAATTACATTGTACGTCCCCAATGTTGTGATGTATGCCTTCAACTTAGTTATACATACCCCGAGGTTCACCTAACATTGGTCAACACTAGGTCCTACTTCCTGTTTTATCCCAGAAGCCTTCTCAACTTGCTTAAAGACATCGTGCTCATAGGCTGCCAACCCACACTTTTCTAATGCAACTGGTGAAATGAAACTATCTATAGCACTAAAATCATTTTTTTTAACTTTTAGTTTGTTTATCATACTTGAGGTTTCTACCGTGGAAGATTGGTGTTCAACTTGTTGGTTATAAACTTCTGCATAGATTTGATGGTGGCTACTTGATCCCACATAGGTGGTTTTCCTTCTCTATGGTTGTTACCAGTTTGTAACTTAGGACAGTCACGCTGGTAATGAGGTCCCCCACATCCCCAACAAGTGATGCGTGGCACGACCTCCACTAAAATCTAGGAGCTGAATCTTTTGGAGCTCCCTAGTAATGTCTTCGATTGGAGGTCCTCTATTAGAGGCCCTTGATCCCTCAAGATTTCCCAACCCTGATGGAGGGTGCTCCACTTCCACTTCAATTGTTTCGCGCCCTCTTAAAGTTTCATTAGTTTCTTCTAGGGAATGAAAGATGAGAGCCAACTCTAGAAATGGTAATGGGTTATTTGTAGGATGTCCTTGGGACGATCCTCCTTGACCTAGATTTCTCCACGTCTTCACCATTTTGAAATGTTCAATTATCTGTTCCAAACAAGATTTATTAATGCAACTTAGAACTTGTCCTCCCCTAGTCAACTCATACACATATATAAAATGATAGGCATAATTTTTTCTTTTTACTATGCTCGTCAACAAGCATTATGAATATTGATCATATCCACAAGGATTTATTAAAGCCTCTCATGTGTGAGCTCCTAAAATTTTTCTCTTAATACTATCTAGGTTTCTAGTGCAATGTACATGCCGGTCACACTCTAAATGCCTTATTAAAACCAAATTACTTTCTTTAGTTACCATAATTATTTATTTAATGAATTGGTTTAATATACTCAATTATTAGTTTGCTCTTGGTGGCTTTCAAAATACTCATCTAGAATGAAATTTGGAACCATTCTTGCATACTCACCAACAAACCATTAATCCTATTTCGAGTAGTAGTTTAAATATAAAAAAGAGCTTTTACTAACTCTCAAACACATATTTTTTTCCTAGACATAATAATATCAAAACCATTCAAGGCACAATGAACACAATATATACCTTTGAAACTATGTTGGGAAACCAAGGTCACCAGTTGTTGAGCTCTTAATTAGACAATCCTTTGACTATAGTTCTTTGGCTCTTTGAGCATACTCTCCACCCAAAATGTCCTTTAAAAATAAAAATACAAAATGTAATGAATAAGATAATAAACTTAACATTTCCTTTTTCTCATATATATATATATATATATATATAATATATAATATAAAAATAAAATAATAATATCAAACATCATTAATATTTTCGATTCAAATGTGAACCTATAGTAATACTATATCTAAAGTATTTGAGACAAATAAACAAAATATATTTCTTTACTAAATATCTATAATATCCTTTAACTATATGTTATTATATATAACTAATAAATCACTTTAATTTTAATCCAATTAATTGCTTATTTTAATTTTATTTATTTTAAATTAAATAATATTACGCTCAACTTTATTTATTATGATATTTAATAATTCTGCATTATAGATTAATAAATATATAAATTTATTTATGGCGAATATCATATCTTATATAATTTTATATGGTTTACTAGTTTCTTTTCTATTTCACTTACTACCACAAATTTGGACAAAGTACAATAAACACTTAAAATATGTTATCGATAGAGAACCATAAATACTTTTTCAGTTGGTAAACGAAATATTGTGCTTTTGTGTAATAAGAGAATATAGATTGCAGTTCCCATCACTACTATTTCCATAAAATAATATAAAGTAAAAAAAAATATTATAACTATGTCATTAATTCTTATGTGATAGACCTGACAATAGTCAAATCCTTAACGAAATCCATATATCAGAGACCAACTGTCAGGTAGACATTAATGGGGAATTACCATGCTCATGTAATGTCGCTGTCAGCCGAGGCTCTCACTCGCTGGATTGATAATTTCTCCATTATCAAAAATGCAAGCTTTTTCCAATTGGCCATAATTTTCAAGTGAAATTATAATATAATTAGACTAAAATTTCTTTTAAAATAAATTTAAATATTTAATTATTAATAACTAAATTAAAATTACATAAATGTAATTAGTAGTAAATTAAAATTATAGAAGTGTAATGGGTAGTTATTTGTTATAAATAATTGAAATCTACTTCAATTTTCTTTTTAATATATTGAAAAAGAAAAATTAAACTTTATTTGCTTTGTTTATTTATTATATTAAACTAATTAATATATATATAACTGAAGTGTAATTGTTTTGGACTATCCTATGCCTATTTCATTATCGAGAAAGGAATTCGGTGCCGTGAAACTATGGAGCTTCTTTCTATATTATATCAAATTTTTTTCCGCAGTCTTGGCACTTAAATTGAATGTTGGCATACGTATAAGTATAAATTCGTCGATATAGATGGGAATTTAATATTAATAGGTATTGAAAGGAAAGCTTTGTATATGTAAGTATGCAAGCATCAACAAAACGATCTCCGAGAAAAAGGTTAAATATAAAAATGAAAAAAATATAGATGACATGTTTCCCAACTCTAACAAGAAGAGGAGCATGCTCTGATTTAAATGTTTGTGAAAGTTACAACATAAATAATTGTGGTACCTGAAAAGCTTACATATTCTTTGATTTCGAAAGAATCTTACTAGACCTAAGTTTTAGAAATAAGATCATATATTAGTGGCAGTGCCATCTCATATCATAATCCAAATAGATTTTCTTAAATGACACTAGAGGTGATTTAAGTTTATGAACAAAATAAAAGAAAAGAATAAGGACCAGAGAAAACATTAGTCATAATAGTTTATGAATAGGCTTATAGAAGATCAAGAAGTAAAAAAAAACTCAAAACGTTACGAAAATTGTGTTTTTTAACGAATTATGTTATTCACTATGTAAGCAGCCCCTTAGCATATCTTAGCTAGCTATTGATGTAGGAGCATTCACCCAAGAGAAAATCATTGCAAATAATTAGACATAGGGGTCATGTAACTTTAGAGAATTAGTTTCCTAAAGTTTCAAGTTAATGTAATTTTAGGCTTAATGTGATTTAATTAGATAATTAGAGGAAGTTGTAAATGCTTTCAAATAAATGAGAACATGAGTGGTTAATAATGATAAAGAGTTAAAAGTCAAATATAACTCTTTAAGCAGTTTCATGATTCTAGGAGCGAGAGAGAACTTTTAAGAATTTAATGAATTAGAAGTGGACATAGAGGATAAAGTACATCTAAGAGTTGGTTCAATAGAGCTAGGAGTCAAGCCAGGATGAGTTCAACAGAACTCACTGTCATATATGTAAGCCTACGCGCAAAGTGCAAGAGGAGGCTACTGATAGCAAAAGAACATGCCTGTACGAGACAAAGAAGTCTCGAATGTAATCTTTTGGTTATGCATATATATACATGGTTTCATTCCTGACTGTGTCAGAGTGTGTGAATTGAGTGTTTTATGACTGATTGTGGTGTGAACTCGTAGGTTCTGTAACAAGTTGCAGACAGAGTTCTATAGAACGCTCAGGGAGAGAAAAATGATTCAGAGGAATCATAAAAGGATCTTAGAATCCAATTGAAGAGGCAGAGTGAAGCTCTGGATAGAAGGAGCGAAGTGAGAACTCGCTGGTTAAGCTCAGTGATAGTGTGTAGAGGAAGCGGAAGGCCGAAACCTTGAAGAAACTCATAAACCATAGAAATCCGAAGAAATGGCATAAAATTTAAGTTAAGTGGAAGAACAGAGAAGTGAGGAAGGATGCACAGGAGCCATTTGATCTTGAAGATCAACCGTTTAGATGATGTCACTAAGGAGTGAGGTGAAATATCGCATCGCGGAATTATTCATAAAGATTAAGTCCTGCAAGTGTAAAGGCCAGTTTACACTAAGAAATGGTACGAAACACAGTCGGAACTGAGTTTCGGACTTGAAATATTATATAGAGTGGACTAATCCATACCGGGTTTGTAAGGATTGATCGGATTGGTGATTTGAAGTGGTAGGGGTCCAACTATATAAATAGCAATTGCGATAATGCAATGGATATTGGACCGTCGAATAGAGAGTCTAGATCAGCGGTCCAGAAGTGATCCCTTATCGCATATCAGGGCCGGCAGAGATCGGAAGTTATAGCGGAAAGGCTCGAAGGAGGCGGACCTGACGATAACTATAGTCGTGGGTTTAATGTTTTTGAGTTTTGGCCTTTGTCTCCGGTGGGATTTTCCGTTGTAAATGGGATAGTGAAGAATAAAACGCCAATAGTGTACTCTGGGAAGTGAGAGTTGCATATCGGAGTCGAAGAAGGGATCATGCATACAAGTATGTATGGCTCGCCAAAGAGCCGATAGTGATTGAAAAAGAGGTACAACCTTGGAATCTGTGTAGAAGTCATACGGAAGGAGGGAAAAGGTGTGATTTGCATACGTTTTCCTTTGTAAATGGTTTATAAGGAAAATGGCGCTGATAGAGCATTTTATGTGATAAATATATGTTAGCCAAGGTTTAGAGAGGGAAAGGTCGCATATGCGTTATATAAAGGTTCTGAAGGCTTTTTAGAGTCTCGATAAGAAATATTTGAGGAAGGCTTTAATAAAAGGGATAATGAGTGTTATAAGGAGGTGAATAGTCTCGATAGGAGGTTTAGGTGGGGTGATTGAGTTCCAATAAAAAGGAATTGGTGGAAAAAGGGCCTTAATTGGTAGAGGTTGAAAATTTGACTCCTTACCTGGGACAGTTGTGTTTATGCATTTATATGCATACTGTGGGTATGTGCAGGGGTGACCTTACATCATAGTGGTATCATAGCATAATTGAAGTTGAAACAATTGGTTAAAGCAACACAAAGAAATTCTATGAGAAAGAATTGAGAAAGGTGTTTATGCAAGAAAAAGGAAGAATCAGATTCTAATCTGACAGAAGAATGCACATAGAGGTGATGTGTAGCAAAACTTGTAGATGCAAGAGACAGAGGAAATCCATCCAAGGTACCGGTGGAATGTTAAAATAAGATCATGCTGAGATCTTGAAGGTAAGGTAGTATGTTATGTTCTGTTTTAAATTAATAATATGTGTTTATATACTAATGCATAAGTGACAGCAAGAGAAGCTGTGAGAGGGGAACCATATGTGTTCTTGAAGACAGAGTAAGGTAAACACTCTAAAGGAAAGTGGCAGTGAACTTGAAGAATCCAATAAGAGATTGGACAGAGAGGATTGTTGAAGTGTTGTCAAGAGAGAATGAGAGATTACAGAAGCCTAGAAGGAGCAAAGGTGTTGCTCAAAAGGAGGTTCTAGATACAGGAACCGTGCTTACCAAAACACCAAGTGAGGAGAGCTTAGTGAGGTAAGATTGCAACAAGGAGGACTAGCTATTGCAGAGGCTTATTACAGATGAGTGAGGAGCTCATGAAGAAAGAGGAGAAGAAGATGACTACTGATAATCATAGCAAAGGTTCAGAGAGAAGCCACAACAGAAGATATGCGAAGAAGGATTCTAAAGCAGGTGGCAAGAGGATGAGTCAAGAGGAAATTGACAAAGAGATTGCAGAGTGAAAAGAACAATTTGATGCATTAAGGAGGATACTAGAAGAAATCCAGAGACTAGGTTTTGTCTTGAGGAAGAAGCCAATAAAATGGCATGAGATACAGAGAATCCTATAGCAAAAGCAAATGAAGTGGCTGAGGAAAAAACTTAAGGAAGTTGAGTTAGAAACAGAAGAGTCCATTTGTGAGCTAGAACAGGGAAAAATTCTGGGAGAAAGTGAAGATGAAGACTTGAAGACTGAAACTTGAAGTGAGACCAAAAGGTCTGATGATTTTAAATCTAACAATTTGTGTATGTTTGCAGGTGAAACATGTAAGGAAGGACAATTTTCTGATATTGTCATGAAGAAGGAAGAAGACAAGCAGAATCTAAATTCTGTTTTGGAAGAAGATGAGATAGATAGGTCTCATATACAGTTGGAGAAAGATATCAAGCAACCAAGTGAAGGCTTGAAGAGATTGAAGAGGAGACCATCAAAGAATTTCTGAATCATATTAAGGATTTAGAACAGCAGGAGAATGTTAATGCAGATGGTGAGACAAGGATAGCTCTTGGGGAAGATAAATAGCAAGAGACTGAAGGAAAACTTGGAGAAGGGACTATGTTAACTAAAAACATAGTAAAGGATCATCAATCCAACATGATGATATGCACAGTGAAACTAGCCATGGAAGCTATTGAGACAATCAATAATAAAGAAGGACATCTACTGAAAGATGTTAAGGAAGAAGAAACCTATGCAAAGGATTTAACCTTGGGAAAAGGAACACTAACAAAGGAGTGTTTTGCAGAGGATGAGCAATATTTTGAAGCTGTCAGAAGTATGGAGAAGTATCTTTCAGAAGATAAAAACTCCGAAATAAAGGAGGGTGGAGAATGTCTCTTAAATGAGAGAAGAAGTGACTTATTGTAGCAGAAAGAATTTAACAATACATGGATGTTTGAAGATGTGACAACACAGGAACAAGTTTTTGTGAAAGAAGGAGATGAAGTTCAGTTTGAAAAGCTGATATGTGAAGCAACAGTTCAGACTGTTGAAGCTTATGATTTCCAAACTAATAATTTGTTTATAAATGCAGGAAACATAAGTGATGATGAAATACTTGTGAAGTGTCACAAAGAAATTGCATTGCTAGAATATTTGCTGGAAAATTCAGAGTATGACAATATGATTGTAGAAAAAGGAGGTCACTACAGTGGACAAGGGTAGAAAGACATTATTAGGATAGATGGTGTGGAAGGGAGACTAATGGATGGTCTCATGAATTCGTATTAGAGTTCAAATCAGTGTACTAATGTGCTGACAAAGGAGGAAGAAACAATGTAGCAAGTTGAATTGTTTCCAAAGGAAGATAAGGCACAAAAACCTTATGTTTTTTATTCTAACAATTGTGTTGTGAATGCAATTTTAGTTGTAGATGCTGGAGGAGATTTGGCACAAGTGAAAAACCAAATAAAGAGTAGAGAAGAAGATTCTATGGAAGAAATTATTCCATGGAAGAGAGATGTGCAATTGCTGGAGAGAATGCTAGAAAGTCATGATTCAATGTGGAAAGAGATAATCATGGGAGAGGGTAAGGATGATAGGGAGGTAGTAAGCTCAGCAAGCATAGCAAAAATTGGAGCAAGAGAAAAAGAAAAAGACAAAGTAAACCAACAGCTACAAACTGGAAGTAACCAGCATCAGTTTGAAGAATTAATGGACAATAGCAACAACCTGAAGCAAAGAGAAAGAAGAAGAAGTAAGTGGAAGAGTATGGACCAGCCCAAAGATGTGTTGGAGATAGAGATTGAAGAAATATGGCAGAAGATGATGAAACAGTCCAAATGGAGGAAAATGGTAGCAACAGGAAGTATGATCAATCAGAGTTTGAACTTGATTGACAAGAAGAAGAAGATGGAGCAAAAGACAATAGAAGTGCAGCAACAACAAGAGAACAAGACATTTGGGCAGTTACAGAAAAAAGTATGGGATCCAGGAAGACAAAGATTAGAAGACGCATGATCAGGAAATCATGAATATTTTCTACTTTGGGAGTTTGATACAGGAGCATTCACCCAAGAGAAAATCATTGTAAATAAGTAGACATAGGGAGTCATGTATCTTTAGACAAGTAGTTTCCTAAAGTCTCAAGCTAATGTAATATTTAGGCTTAAAGTGATTTAATTAAATAATTAGAGGAAGTTGTAAATGCTCTCAAATAAATGAGAACATGAGTGTTTAATAAAGATAAAGAGTTAAGAGTCAAATATAACTCTTTAAGCAGTTTCATGATTCTAGGAGTGAGAGAGAGTTTTTAGGAATTTAATGAATTACAAGTGGACATAGAGGATAGGGTTCATCTAGGAGTCGATTCAATATATCTAAGAGTCAAACTAGGATGAGTTCAACAGAACTCACTGGCATATATGTAAGACTATAGGAAGAGTGCAAGAGGGGGCCATTTATCGCAAAAGAACAAGCCTGTGTGGGACAGAGAATTCTCAAATGTAATTTTTTGGTTAGCATATATATACAGGGTTTTATTCCTAACTGTGTCAGAGTGTGTGAATTTACTGTTTTATGATTGATTGTGGTGTGAACTCGTAGGTTCTATAACAGGTTGCAGACAGAGTTCTATAGAATCCTCAGGGAGAGAAGAATGATTAAGAGGAATCGTAAAAGGATCTTAGAATCCAATTGAGGAGGCAGTGTGAAGCTCTGGATAGAAGGAGTGAAGTGAGAACTCGCTCGAGAGTTTAAGCTCAAAGATAGTGTGCAGCAGAAGGAGAAGGCGGAAACCTTGAAGAAACTCGTAAACCATAGAAATTCGAAGAAATGGTGTAAAATTTAGGTTAAGTGGAAGAACAGAGAAGTGAAGTGGGATGCACAGGAGCCGTTTGATTTGGAAGATCAAAGGTCTAGATGATGTCACTGAGGAGTGAGGTGGAATTATTCATAAAGATTAAGTCCCACAAGTGTAAAGCCAAGTTTACAGTAAGAAATGGCGCAAAACACAGTCGGAATTGAGTTCCAGAATTGAAATATTATATAGAGTGGACTAATCCATATCAAGTCCATAAGGACTAATCGGATTTGCGATTTGAAGTGGTAGGGGTTCAACTATATAAAGAGAAATTGTGATAATGCGATGGATCCTAGACCGTCAGATCGAGATTCCATATTTCCCGTCCAGAAGTGATCACTTATCTCATATCGGCGCGAGCAGAGATCGGAAGTTATAGCGGAAAGGCTCAAAGGAGGTGGACCTGACGATAATTATAGTCGCGGGTTTAATGTTTTTGAGTTCTGGCATTTGCGTTCGATGGGATTTTCCTTTGTAAATGGGATAGTGAAGAATAAAACGTCAATAGTGTATTCTGGGAAGTGAGAGTTGCATACCAGTGTCGAAGAAGGGATGAGGCATACATGTATGTATGACCCGCGGAAGAGCTGATAGCGATTGCGATAGAGGTACAACCTTAAAATCTATGTAGAAGTCATGTGGAAGGAAAAAAAGGTATGATTTGCATACGTTTTCCTTTGTACATGGTTGATAAGGAAAATGGCACTGATAGAGCATTTTATGTGATAAACATATGTTAGCCAAGGTTTAGAGAGGGAAAGGTCGCATATGTGTTATATAAAGGTTATGAAGGGTTTTTAGAGTCCTGATAAGAAAGATTAGAGGAAGGCTTTAACAAAAGGGATAGTGAATGTTATAAGGAGGTGAATAGTCTTGATAGGAGGTTTAGGCGGGGTGATTGAGTTCCAATAGAAAGGAACTAGTGGGAAAAGGGCCTTAACCGGTAAAGATTGAAAATTTGACTCCTTACCTGGGACAGATGTGTTTATGCATTTATATGCATATTGTGGGTATGTGTGGGGGTGACCTTGCATCAACTACATAGGAGTTAAAAGGCTACAGTAAATTACTATTTTTTTTTACTATGACAAAGAAATAGGTTGCCAATGAGGCAGTAACTTACCAATTTCATTTAGTTTATTATGTGCTCAGATGCTAAAATTTACAATGGTAATGAATTTTAGTAGACAAACACATTTCATGGATACATACCATACCAGCCCTAGAAGCAGAGGCAGTCAAGGTGGGGCATCTTGAGATAATTGTTAATGCTGCCACTTCAAGATCATGCAAACAAAGAAACTTGATCTCCCTCATAATATTTTTCACATGGCATCTGATAGGAATGCCAGCAGTGAAACCGAAAGATATATATATATATATATATATATATATATATATATATATATATATATATAATATATATATATATATATATATATATATATATATAATCTGAAGTTAAGGTTAACACATATTTGTCAATGCCAACAATTAAGTCTTGATTAAGCAAAACAATGAATGGACCAACCCCAATTCACCGAGTACTTGGATCGAAAAGAGATTTCCCCTCTAATTATGTGGGCATCCTCTATTTTAGATATTTCTATGATGCTCCAAATGAGAAATAGCCATCACATTTGAATTCCAACCTTTAAATATGTATCTTGATTTCCAAAGAATGTGCTTGGAAAGACTTCCAATTTAGAATGGACTTCTATTGGAATCCAGTTAGTCACATCATAAACCGCATGCTCTCCTGAAAGATAACAACCTTTAGGACTCTTGCTGCCTCGCATCATTTCAGAGGTTTCACATTGCATTGGTGGCTTCAGATAACTGCATGATGCTTGTAAAATAAATGTATGAAATTCAAGAAAAATATATTTGACTGAGGCTCTGAATATTACTCATTAAATCTTAAAATAAAAGGACCATATGTACAAGGAAGCCTCAATTAATGTTTTATGATGTTGGGTCTCCTAGCTAGATTTATCCCACTACCATATTCATTCTTGAAAATTCTTCGTCCTAAAGATCCCTTACAACACTGGAATACAAACGCAGAAGCCTTGTGTTTTATTTCCAAGGGTTTTTTATGAAGCATTTGAATGAACGCCGCAAAAGAAACTTCTACTTAAAGCTCTCACATAAAATTTCTTGATTCAAGAACTGTTGTGGTAAAGGTTCCAGACGCAGTCAATGAGCGACCATTTCTGACTAAATATATATTGCATCTTAAAAAGCTTCTCATATAAATTGTAGATAAATGGGAGTTTCTTTTCGTAAACAAAATAGAATCTTTATTTATGTATTCATCTCATTTGAACATTTCTGGGATCGAAATTACTTTGGAGTCTAAAGTGGAGTTTTTCAAACAGAGAGGCCCAAAAATGTCCCTAAAGCTAGAAAGGAGTAGATAAAAAGGAAAAAAAAAGTGTTGCTTTAGTCATCAACATTGGAATAGGGAATGGAGAATCCATTTACTTTGGAAGTGGGGAAACTAATGAGAAAATTAGGAATAGGGTGTGGGATTGGCATCGATGATGTTTGGCCTTAAAATTTAGGTGTGATTTTTTTTTTATCTGCAAACCTATTTTGATTTGTGTATCTTTTCATTCCAAAAATTGGAGTTAGGACATCTGTTGCACATTGTGCAAAGGGAGCAATGGAAGCCAACGTAAATGGCAAGGGTGAAAATAGTAATTCTCTTTTTCATTGCTTTCTATGGTTTCTGATCATATGAGTTTGTTCTTAGAACCTTAGATTACTTAAAATATGGGTTGTTGTTTCCATCAGTATTCTATATATGCTTATAATGATATGTCTTAGGTTTCTCATGCCTCTCTAATTTTTTATTTTTTATTTAACTCGAAACTTAGTGATTCAAAATTTATTTATTTGTTAAGATATATATATATATATATATATATATATATATATATATATATATATATATATATATATATATATATATATATATATAAGGTGGTGTCGGTAGGTGCTTTCAAGGCCAGATTTCAAATTTGGCTTTGATACCATATGTGAGGATCCAACCTAGGGTCCTATAACTAAAACTAAATTTATTTAATTTAAACACAATAAGAAGGAAATAACCTATTTATAACTCAACATTTATGTGATGATAATACACAAGTAAAATTTATTTACAACATATTAAACAAGTATGAAATTTTATTGCAACAATTTACATAAGGAATCAAGAAACTTGGCTACCCAAATAAATTTTCCTCCCAGCCAACTAGGAATAAATTCCTTGCCTAGAGAACCTCCACTGGCTCCCTAGCCCTCCAAGCTCAAGTCCAACTAGTTGTAGTGTGTCCAAGTTAAACCGACACTCTCCAATAGATCCCAATTTTAATTCTCTCATACATCTCTCCATTCTCTCCCTTCTCCTCTCTCCACATTCCTCCCCCAAAACAAAATCCTCCAAAACCAAAACTAGGACAAATGATCTCCCACCTCTCCTCTCATCCTCCTTCCCTTTTTATGTCTCTTCGTCCCATCCACCTCAACCACCTTTCATTAATGTCATGACTACCTCCTCATCCTTTCATTTTAGTATCATTGACTTTTTTTACCATATCTTATTCAAGTAGATTTGAGAAGAAATTTTGGGAATAAATATGAATATTTAATTTAGAACTAAATTGGAGAAGACACATCCATATATGGATATTTAATTTGGAAATAAATTGGATAAGACCACATATTCTCAAAAGTAGATCTGAGAAGACACCTTGGGATATGGATATTTAATTTGGAAATAAATTGGAGAAGACCACATCTTCTAGAAAGCAAATTTGAGAAGACACCTTGGGATATGGATATTTAATTTGGAAATAAATTGGGGGAGGCCATATCCTATCCAAAATTAAATTTGAGAAGACGACCTGGGAACTGAATAAAAACAATAATAAAATTCATATCAGTGAAATAAAATTGCAGTTTCACAAATGTAGGTATATACCAATATTTCTTAATAATTATAACTCAATATTTTGAGGTCAATTAAAAACTAATAAAAAATACCATAATAGGATCAAGTAGGACATTACTTTTCTTCCTACACTCCCCCCCCCGAGCTTCTCCATCAAAGAAATCTCCTCGTCCAACATCTTAAGGGAGCGACCCCTATTCAGCTTAGGCAACAAGATAGCTTCAAATGGAACCCAACTATAAGAGACTCTTCAATCAAATCTAGATAAGGAAAACTTCAAGATGGTCTTGAACAACAACCCACATGACCCTTATGAAAAATTGTTTGGAAATCTAAATGTCTCCAAAAAACAGAAGTATTTATATGAACACTCAAGGGGAAGATTCTCACAGGTGACAATCTGAGAAACCAAGGCATCCATGGCCCTTCAATATGCCCTTTTTATTTAAAAGCTCGGGAAATGATTCATCATCACTTCATGTCATGCAAATTCTCAAGTAGCTATTGGAAAGACTTCGTAAGTCCCCTCCATGTCTAAGTAAATTCTTCCTCAACTAGAATCTTAGTTATCCTTATTCCTTCAAAATAAAAATCATGCTCAAACTCTTTAGGACTTGCATTACAACCTTTCGATGTTGGCATCTCTCATTAGCAAGGAAAAAATATATATTTCAAAACAAAAATCCTAAAACCAGGAAAGTCTTGTCCAAAACGTGGAGTCTTTCCATGTAAACCACTTTCTCAAAAGGTAACAATAAAATAGATATCAAGATTTTACAAATTGAAGAGAGACATTGATTCAACTTCATCTTGGGTAGATCACCTGGCACTGTCTATCTACCCATGAGAAATATTCTTAATTCAGTTAATTGGAAAGTGGGTCTTAAAGATCAGGGATTCAAGGATTGGCTAAAAGAACTTAGGCAACCCTACCTATTATTTGATGGTGCCTCTAAAAATCCTAGTCGAGCTAGCACTATTTGTTTCATTATCGCTCAACTGGGATTTGAATCAGTGTCATTTGTGTGGAGCTTAGGTACTATATCTAACAATAAGGCTGAGGCCTATGGATTTCTTTTAGGTGCTAAAATTCTCTGTGAGCGTAATTTCAAAAACCGGATAGCGATTGGAGATTCAACCATCCTCATTCATAAGATAGTAAAAAATTTGATTCCCAAAATATTCTCTCAAATCCAACATCAAATGAGGAATTTGGGAGAGGATTCCTATTATCACGTCTTCAGAGAAAATAGTGGCAAGGCAGACGAATTAGAAAAAAATGCATGTTGCAGACCCCAAGGAGAGGCCAGGATCAATGAGGAGATTTTCATCAAGTATATTCCCTAATTTCTTACTTGATCACATGCAAGAAAGGACTCAAGTAATATTCATTTCTAAAAATCATCCTTTCCACTCAAGCGATAGACCCTTCAAAATTCCCCAACATATCTTTATCAGTGAAAGCTCCAATTTCCAAGTGGATAGGAGTATCTTCTTGAAATTTTCTCCTCTGCAATATTTTTAGACCACCATTTTTAACATGACTCTTCATAGATTTCTCATGATTGTGCCCTACTCTCTCCCTTTCATAAATTCCCCTCATAGCTCCCCTCTAAGCACCATTCTCTTCTTTAATGTGCAATTCCCTCTAAGCCTGTTTTCTTATCTATTGCTTCGTTCTCTTTTCCCTATGATGCCTCTTGTCTCTATTTTGGTCCTGCCTTCAACATTTGCGTTATGCTCTTCCTTCTCATTCTGCTGCCCCTCTACTCTTACGCCATCACAATCTCTTGATATCTCAGAAAATCGCTTCACCCATTAAATTCGACTCATTGTTGTCCTCATTGTATCTCCCTTAAAGAAGAACCATAACATGTCAAAGCTCTACAGAATTAGTGGAAGGAGCATTGCTCCTCAAAGCTAGGGTTCTTATACCATCAATGCACTAACCTCAAATATACTCTCTACAAGATTTTTGAATGTTGCCTCCCTATCGAACAAGCCCTATATTGTGTATGAGACATATTCTAAAGTAAATTTGTTGACAACTCAATCTCGAATGGTCGAAGCAGCGCACACCCACAGAGGGAGGCAGCAAACAGAGCCAACTTCGCGCTAGACCCCATGAGAACATGCTCAATCAAAATGACTTTTTTTTTCTCTATTGTTTTTTTCTCTCATCATAGTGAACAATAAAAAATAAATGTATTATTTTGCTTCAACAACACATTAGAGTCAGCCCCACGGGGGTAGGCGAGTTGGTAATCACATCGCGGTGAAGTCGTTAGAAAGGCGGCTCCGCACTGAAGGTCATGAGTTCAAATCCCCCGGACTAACCCGGAGCTGTGGAGAGGGGCGGGCGCATGCTCCCAGTGGTTATATAGGTAGCGGTCAGAATCGACCCCGTGTAACGCGAGTCGCGAGGCTGCCCCTGTTGCCGATTCCACTGTAAAAAAAAAAAAAAAAAAAAAAAAAAAAAAAAAAAAAAAAACATTAGAGTCTACAAGTTAAATGTAGTAGGTAAAACAAGTGGTTTTCAGTTTCATGTAAAAGTAGGAAAACACAAATCTAGGAGTTTTTCTCTGGTTCCCATCTTGATCTGGTTAAAATCATTGTACCAAGGCACTAGCCTCTTTCTTTTTTTCGAATGAATATACCATAACCGAGTTTGTTAAAAAATAATATTAATAATAATAAAATAAATTTTCATTTAAACATGGAGATGTTTGATGGGTGAATGAAAATCATTCACTGAACCTATTGCATACATTTATATGTAATTCTAATCATATAATTATTATATTACGAAATGTCAATAAAATTTAATATAAATTATATAAATATTATTATTATCCAATTTTAAGGTCACGACCAAGGGACCCACCTCCCCACAACAATTTTACTGTTAAGTATACAAAGGCATGCACTCTACCCCCCTCTGGTTTTGAACCTGTGACATCTTAGGAGGAAAAACATGATGTTAACCATGAGGCCCACTCAAGTTGTTGATTGTTTAATATAAATCTAAGATTTTATTTTTCTTTTATTTAATGATACAATTTTTGGTGATATTGTGAATTTTTCTCCTTGAAAATGTGTTTTTGAGTATATAAATAGATTCAATCTCTTGACAAATTTATGGGATATTCATATTGTGTAGACTTCAGAACTTAAACTTGTAATTTCAACAAGTCTCTCTCAAATTTCAAGCAAAATTTAATAAACCTCTACAAAAAAATCTAATAAATCCCTACCAAATTTGCAAAATTCACCAAAATATAACCAAAACTTAAGCTATAGTTTTATATATCTATATATAAAAAATAAAGACTACATGACTCAAACTTATACTTTTTACCAAATTTTTACTTGATCTATATTATGCATCAAAAGACTTACCTTAAACTACATCTCAATTTTTCTAAAAAAAAAGTCATAAAAACTAATTAAATTGTAACTTTATTTTATTTATTATTATTACTATTAATTATAAAAAAAACATATAAATTTAAAATATAATATATATATATATATATATATATATATATAGATATATATATATATATATATATATATTCAAAATTCATCATCTATATAATTTAAAAAAATCTTTAATTTTTAACTTTTATTTAATTCATTCAAAAAAACAATAACAATGAAAATCTATTATAGTTTTTATTTAAATTTTTTTTTTTATTTATAAATATATTTTTTCAAATTTAATAATTTAAATTATTATATTTAAGTTTAATCATTTTAAATTAAATTTAAATTTAAAATAATTATAATTTAAATGTATATTAACCATATATATTTTATAAATTAAAAAATAATATTTTATTTTACATTTATCTAATTAATGTTCAAAAATTTATCATCTAATGTCAAATGTTTAATTTAGCTATATTTAATTACGTGGTATGTATTAGCTACTACGAAACACTTGTTTAATTCATGTTACGATTTCAATCAAAATGTTAATATTTGTAAAATGAACTTAATTCAAAGAATTAAAAATTAAGATGCATAAAACATTAACTCAAAAACTATTTCTAAGTAAAAATTAATTTTTTACAATGCAATGTCTTACATATTGGATAAATGCAGTTTTTTCCTTATAATCGCTATGAAGGAAACAATTATGGAAAACATACTTTATTTTAATGGTTTTTTAATATTTTCAAGTGATTTTTTAAATTAAATATTTGTTATATAAACTTATTGGTAAAAATAAATAGCTAAAATTACAAATACTATCGATTTCACTTTATACACAACTGAATTTCATTTAATTCGTATGTTATAAAAATTGTTTGAAAATTGTAAAATCATATAAAATTTTATACTATAAAAATTATTTAAACATTCTAAAATTATATAAATTTACATATTAAGATTTAAAATAACTAGTGACTTTTTAGTAAAGAGTGTTATAATATTGCACACATTACTCTTTTGATAAGGATTGTCAAAACATTGCCCTCATTCCATTAATTTTTTTTAGATTAATATTCAAGATGATTAGAATTGATGATCTTTAGAGAAGGAGTGTCTTAACAATCCACCATTTAGTTTCAATTCAAAGTCTTCAAGATTTTAATAAATGAAGACATGAGGTGAGATTTCATTCATTTATGTGTGCATGGGTGACAAAACCATTTATTATGGTTTCTCTAAATGCAACAACAAATTGAACTACTAATACTTCCATAATTTAAAATTAAATCTTCATAAAATTAAACTTTCTAAATAATAAAACACCCATCATTTAATTCCACCTCTAAAAATTAAAATACTTACCATTAACTTATTCATATTTTCATAATATCAATTATACAACTCTACTAAATTATACAGCTCTATTAAACTACTAATACTTCTATGATTTAAACTTAAATCTTCATAAAAATTAAACTTACTAAATAATAAAACATCCATCATTTGATTCCACCTCTAAAAAATAAAATACTTACTATTAACTTATTTATATTTTCATGATATTAATTATACAACCCTATTAAATTATACAACTCTACTGAAAGAAACCATACACTTACCTGCATTTCTTAAGGATGGTATTTTTAAAATCTTAGAAACTTAACTGAACTAAATAAGTTTATCTCGGCAAATCCCTTGAACGTCAAGCTTTAATTTGTTTCAAAGATTTATAATGATGTACTTATAATGATGTGCATATGACTACATGGACATGAGGGCACTTGAAGGATAAACAAGATTACAATTATTAGGATAACAAGACAACATCATATCGATGCTACAGTAATAGGGTATTGACATTTTTCCCTGATATTGCAAATTTTTGGATTACAATAGTAAGAGAGATTAATTTGATTTTTTTTCACCACAAAAGACAAAACTGCCTTCTTTAAAAAGAGTTTACCACAACAGTAATAGGGTATTGACATTTTTACCTGATATTGCAAATTTTGAGATTACAAAAGAAAGAGAGGTTAATTTGATTTTTTTTTCACCACAAAAAAACAGAACTGCCTTCATTAAAAAGTGTATACATATGTGGTATCTAAAGCTCCATAATACATTACATCGAAGCCACAACTCAAAATCTGAGAGAATCTAGCAACGTAAATATTTTTGTCCATAATACATTACATCGAAGCCACAACTCAAAATCTGAGAGAATCTAGCAACATAAATATTTTTGTTCATCCTAGAAGTACACGACATCATTAATCATTAATCTTTAACGCCTAAATGTGACCCAGCAAAGGTGGAACCAGGGTTAGAATTTGGATTCCTCTTTATTCATTGTACAATTTTTTTTGAATTTTTAGGTCTTTATGCTGCACTTCAAGAAACGTTATGTTTAAAATTTTGCCCTTCCAAAAGTGATGTTTTGATAATAAAATAATGCTTCATTAATAAAGGTTTCATTAAAAACACATATCTATCATAAGAAAAGAAAAAACAAAATGACCATAACACATAAATGACTTATTGAATTCTGAAATTTGGTTTGAAATTATATGAAACGCTCACAATAAAATCTGCATAACTCTGAAATCAAATGTCCTTGACTCAGACATGCCATAACATGATATTACTAAAGAGTTCTTATGGGACGTATAAGATGACCAACAAAGTAAAACTATGAGATGGACTATCCTCTGCATCCTCTCCATGATCATAATCACATGGAATCAATGTGAGGGTCCACCGTGGAGTGGGACGTATAAGATGACCAACAAAGTAAAACTATGAGATGGACTATCCTCTGCATCCTCTCCATGATCATAATCACATGGAATCAATGTGAGGGTCCACCGTGGAGAGTTTGTAGACAAATAAGTACAATGTATAAAAAGTGTTCTAGTATTTCATAATCTTCATGAGCCATATCTTTCAAATATTTTAAGTGATATGTTGAGAAACTCGATATCTGGTGCAAATTGTAGTCAAAGCGACACTTCCACTGTTCCATAGGTGATATTGTGACATAGGATAACTTTCATAAGTGAGTGGTGAGTCGGTGACACTGTGACAGACCTCTGGCCCAAACAATTCAATAAAGGTGGGTGGCCAATACACTCCGGGAGAGTAAGTGGGAACAAGCAAGATTGTGGTCCAAAATTATTGTGACAAGGAAGAGGTTTTGTTCTTTTAGCTATGTAGGTTCGATGATGCACTAACACAGTCATGGATTGATTGTTTGATTTATTCAAGTGAGAATTTTAATGATGTTTGCATAAGAGGTAGATACATATTCATTGGATTTCAAGGAAACTATTTGGACTTAGATTCTAATCCAACTTACCCTAATCAAATGAACGAATTGTGAGTTATTGAACGACATTCCTTCTAAGGAGTACTAAATATATATGTTTTCTTCCCCTTGTACCTTCTAGGTGACACTTATGGGAATTCAATCATATTAAGATTGAGCATCTGAAGAGATCTCATCATGAACAAAACATTTCAAACCAAGCCAAATTTGTTGTGTTGTGGGCATATATATATATATATATATATATATATATATATATATATATATATATATATATATATAAGATATAAAGTCTCTATTAGACTAGATGCTTATTGATCACTTAGTTTTGCAGACATATATTTAAGGAGACTAGGTAATAACCTTTGTTGAATGGTCTCAAATCCAATTTAATGGTTCTGTGTCCTTAGGCTTTAGGTGTTTTTGTGCTAGTTGTAAGTATCGTAATTCCTACTTTAATAAAAATATGTTTCACTTTCTATGTGTGTGCATATTCGAATTCACTTGAGAGCTCTCTTCAATCAGCATGGTCCACTCACATGCACCTCAAGCTCATCAACAAGAAAGCAACTCAATGAAGGTGAAAAGGGGCCTAAATGGATTTAGCCATGGAAAATTGAAATCTTGCAAAATTAATGGCGCAAAAGAAAGTAGAGAAAGACCGAGAATGTGAAGCCTAGGAATAAAAATACGCAACATTGTTATCTATAAGTTTATAATTTCTATTTGTAATCATTCCTAAAGTATAAAAGAGCCAAACAAAGGTCATTTCTAGAAGGTTTTGTTAAAAAAAGGTTTCCAAGGTAAGATATCTACATTATCATGTTTACAATTGAGTTCTTCAA
The DNA here is from genome assembly GCA_031772625.1 of Pinus tabuliformis. Taxonomy (NCBI): domain Eukaryota; kingdom Viridiplantae; phylum Streptophyta; class Pinopsida; order Pinales; family Pinaceae; genus Pinus; species Pinus tabuliformis. Next base: position 499,933,628 of record CM062812.1, on the reverse strand, counting down.
CACCATTTCTACATTTATTAATTCTAATAAATTAAAAAATAGTTTTCAGTGATGTTTTAGACTCATTTCATTATGCTGGTATTATACAATTAATAAATTAGGTTTTGATTTACTTGAACCCACTTAACCTATTACAAGCATGTGTTTCAATAACACACCTTGTTGGTGATGGATTTTGTAAAACATAAACCATTAAATATACACACACTTCTTACAAATTTTTAAAAGAATTGTGTTTATAAATTGGAATTGTTGACAATTTTTTTTTTTAGTTCTATGGTATGCCTTAAAATTGCTTTTGTTTGGCTAAGAGTTTGATTTCATGGAATGTAAGGAAATAGGTTAATAGGCCAAGACTAAGAGATATTTGGTAAGAGTGAAAGTCAAACTCGGACTCGGAGTAGGGTAATTCCAGGGAGTGGTTTTTCTATAATAACCATGACGAGTCAACCTGCATTATGGATAGCTCCCAGTGATGATTGTCCCCAATGTGAATTTCGCCACTGAATTATAATCATTTTTTCCAATATTTGAAAAAAAGAGAAAAAGAAACAAAAAAATATTAAAATATTATAGAAAGCAGTTCACTAAATTCATTTAATATATTTCAAGTATATTTTTAACTAAAACATCATAAAAAAACACTAGACTTTTTAAAAAAATTATTTTTATCAATTTTTAATTATTTAAAATAAGAGAGATTTTTAAATATACTTAATTAATTTAGACATTAAAAAAATAAAAATATTTAATCTACACAAATCTACAATTTCTTACCATTTCTTTAAAAGATACCATACTTAATTCCAATCCAAAAAAAACCATAAAATCTAAAATACTTAATAATAACCGAGTTCTGAATAGTGAGATGATCATGAATAATATCTTGTCGAAACCACAATCACCAAACTTATAATGCAGACGAATTTTAATTTCAGTGGACCATTTTTGTAAACTAAAGTCGAGGAAACTGCCCTCTAAAGCACCTGGTTTTTTCTAAAGTTCATTTGTGGATAAGGTGATTATCGATTTATTAAAGTGTTCCAAATTAAAGTAGAAAGGTGTCACTCTTGGGATATGATATTAATAACGTTTTCAAAAAAACCTTAACCGCCAAAAATACGTTGTGCATCCTTCCCAACACGTGAGGTCAGACGGTTATTTAAAAAAATTCAACGTATTTTATGGATAAACTGGTCTCTGACGGGCAAAATGACCGTCAAATTCCAACCCTGGGTGGAACCATACACTCTGAAACAAAACATCATAAGGCAGAGGAATCGCTGCCCCGCACGGCACGCAACCGAGTAACCAAATCTGCTTAGAAGAAAAAGGAAAAAACAGAGCAATCCAAAGACAGCAGAAAAGAATTCCATACAAAAATAACCAGGCCGATCAAATTTAGAAGGATCAAAGGAGTTATCTGGTTAGAAATCAAAGTGAATCAGAACTGATAGGCAGGAAAGCCTGTGTTTGGATAAGGCTGAAGTGTTCTTCTCCTTGCAGATATGTTGAAATTAAAGGTTCAGAAATGAGGGCAACTGAGCCCTTATATTTTGCATTCCGTCTTACTGATTTTGAATTACATCTAATTGGAAAAATAATTTTTTTTTTAAAAAGTAAATCTGTTTTTATTCTTCAATAATTGTTTAGATCTAGTTATTTTTATTCTTCAATAATTGTTTAGATCTAGTTATTTTTTATATTGATGTGTAAAAAATATTCTCTCAACCATTTAATTGCGTCTAAAACCAGACATTTTATATATATCTATATATAAATGTGAAAAACATGCTGAGCTACAATCTGTAACCAAGACCGTCCATTGGAGGCAACGCTAAACAGTCAACGGCGGTCTCAAAATATTGTTTTTATGTCATCAACGCAAACTGTCATCGCCACCAATGCCTTATCAAGGCGCGTTGAGGATGGATAAACGCACGTGTTCTTGGCCAAAGACTGCCGCTGGTGAAGTTGTGGCGAAGGAAGCTTGACGAGCGGCTGCAAGGTTGTCGCAAGAGCAGTGTGTAGATTTTCCGCTGCTGTTGAAGAGATGCAGAGAATCAGTGTTTGGACATTCAATTTTCAAAGCCGTGGAGCTGTGTGACTGGTTTTTGTTTTTGGTTAGAACTGCACATTGCAGACTTGGAAACGTGGTGGCGTGGATGTATGCTGAGAATTGTTTCAATTGCTTGTGTGCGGGCCCGCGGGGAGGAGACTGCGGAGAGGACCTCCGGGTAGCAGAGCTGCATATCGAAGGTGCAACTCCTCATTGATTGACATGAATTTATTAATACAAAGGCAATTGACGTTTAACGATGCTCGTTGGGGAAATTGGTGGCTCTCCCCGGATATGAACCGGAGATATTGGTGGAGCGATGCTCACTCTCTGTGCAAAACAAGGAAGCTCCAAACCCCAACATCTAGAATATTTGCAATTTGCAATCTACATACGTTCATGGCTACGCTGATTTTCAGGCATACACAATCGGATCTCTCGATTTTGACAAGTGCTCCATAAACCAAACAATCGGAGAAATTGATTTAACTGAGCTCTTTTCAATTCTACCCATTGCAAATCCTGCTCACAAATATAAAACAACCAAATACCTTCTCATAAGTTCCCCTGCTAGCTGAAATGATCACAAAATTCTTGGACATGTTGAGTGCAAAGCATGAACTGTTTATATCAGGGATTTATTCGATATGAGATAGAAGACTGGTTGCACATAGATAAACGAAAACTTTGGTACATCTTTCCATATAAATGACGGTTAGACCTTTAGGTTATCATGAAAATGGTAGGCTCTGCGTCACATAATATCCACGATTCAATCACAACAAACAATTGCATGTGACGAGCTTAGTACAATACTTTTCATGTGACTCCTCCGGTATAACAAGTCATGCTATTCATGTGTACCAAAACAGAATTTCGTGACAAGTTCAGTGTAATACTTTTCATGTGAGTCCTTTAGTATAACCATGGAGCCACTGCCTTAGCGGTAGTTTCTGCTGGAGTTTTTCAATATTCGTGAAGCGTTTGTTGAATAGGCAGTATTGCATTGTGCCAGGCGCAACTCGACATTTTAATTCATTAGGTTGCCTTTATCAAGACTAGGATGCTATTACCACTGGAAATGTAGGGCAACATAGTCACTACTATCACTACTACCAACAAATTGTTGCAATTTCGCTGCTTCTACCACAAGTACTTTTTCTCTGTCACAACAACACAATACAAACCCTCTTTGCAACATGCACCTGTACTATGTCCAACAATACTCTGCCACTATTATCAACAATGTTTGCAATGCAAACATACCATATCAAGATTGTCCTTATTAACCTTATTCATCAAAATTAGATTACCAACAATACTTCCTATGTAGAAATTCTAGTAATTCATGCTCATAAGTTCACTCTATTACTGAGCATATTAAGAGATCATAGAACTGTTTGCTTTAGATTTATCAAAGAAGAAACTTGAACCAAGTCTCAAACGTATGCCAAATCAGCCAAAAATGTGCCAGAAAAAGGTTTTTGTAGATCAATGTAGTTATGTCCAAAAGGAGTCTTAAATAAAGAAAACAAAGTGCCTTAGAAATATTGTTTCAAGTGTACCCTTAGAAAAAATGTCCTTTATAGTATGTTCCAAGAAGAAAGAACCTTCAAAATCAAATTGAATTAGACCACATAACTGGAAATTAACCCAACATGATGGCGTTGCAAACCTCCAGTGACAGTCTTAGATTGGGGCTTTAGTAGTTCTTGAATAGATCTATGTTTGACTTGAAAAAATTCAATGTGTGATTCGTTACAAAAATTCAGATTAGGGCTTGAAAATAAAAATAATTTAGTCCAACTCACATTAGGGCTCAAATTTCCTTAGGGAACCATGAATAGGGTGCTTTAGGACAATCAAACAGACTCAAATAAATATGCGTCAAAAGTGACCGAAATAAATCCATGAAAATGCTCCATAATATGTATTAGATATGCCTCAGAAATAACTTAAAAAATGAAAATTGAGATTCAAAATTTTGACAATCTCTCCTCAAAAATGTGAGTTGTAACTGAAATATACTCCATAATCATTGCGCAAAACCATACCGCATACGAGTTGCAAATATGTGATGTGTTCAAGTGAAAATAATGGAGAGTTCATAGGCCCTATATATAATGCTTAAGTGGACACAAAAGAGCAGGGGAGACTTTCAGAAATTTTCTGAGTATTTCTATTCCCTGGCATGGATGTTGTAGAGGCAGAAGCAATAGATGGATAGTCTAATAGCTGAGTACTTGTTGTAGATTCGTATGCTCGTCCAGATAGTCTAATAGCCAAGTACTTGTCGTAGATTCCTATGCTCCTCGTTCGAGATGTTATTGTTAGTGGTTGTTTCTTGGTTTATTTTTCCTTTGTGCTTCTACTTTTAGGATGTCCATAATCAGAAGAGTCATGAGAACAAGTGCTAAGAGAAGCAATGCTGCCAATTGAGTAAGTTGTCTTATGCTAATGGATTCCATGTTATGTGAAGCAGCGAGATGTATGTCAATATGTAGGTGTAGAACTAGGCATTGCTTTTGCCAATTTATAAAAGAGTTCAAGGTGTTTGCAAGCTGGTTTTAAGTGTGAATGGAACTGAGTTTTTGGGAATATTTTACTGCAAGCAAGAGGTAATCATTTGAAAAGATTGAAAGACAGTGGGTAATGGATGTTTGTATAAGCTTGTTCAACCTCATGGAACGAGCGTTTTTGGAGCCTATGCGCTAAAAGAGATGCAACCGAAAAGTCTTGTACAACCAAATAGGGAAACCCATCCATCTGGTACTATTGCATACATCATATCGAAAAGGGTAGAAATAAATAAATATATTGTCTGATTTGAAATGGAACTGAAATACTTCACCTAGAGTTGTCAAGTCGCCAATGATGTGTGGAATTCGATATGCAAATTGACAAAATTTTGGAATGTCAGCAATCGGTGCAATTAAGTGATCTATTTGACATCAGAGGCAAATGGCATATAAAATGATGTATGTGATAGCAAAAGCAAATCGGAAATTAAGTGATGTATCTGACATCAGAGGCAAATCTCAAATAAAATCTTGGTGTTAGATTGCAAGTGAGGTTTTGGCAGTTGAGTGCGACAGGCTCCAACTTCTCATTTCTGTTGAAGTTGGCAATTTTTACTGTGGACAATTTTACACATGATGCACATACAATGTCTTTTATTTTGAGGCATTCAGAAGCTAAGGTGGTCTTTGTGGATTACCAATTCTTGGAAGTTACAAACAGACACACAAAAAATGACATTTTAATTCATTAGGTTGCATTATGAAGAAGATGAGTAAAACAGGGAAAGATTCATAAATATGAAACTCAGTTCTTGCTCAATATGAACAGAGTGTAAATGTGTATAGAGATGCCTTTATCAAGAATCCCAGCACAATGGAAAGTGTTCTTAATGACGATATTACAATTGGTGAAATCATGATCAAGGGCAGCTGGAAAAAGAGGATGCTATTACCACTGGAAATGTGCCCTTATGACCAGTTTGAGAAGCGAGTGCAACAAACACACAAAAATGACATTTTATAGAGATTCCTTTATCAAGAATCCAAGTACAATGGAAAGTGTTCTTCATGATGGTACTATAATTGGTGAATTCATGATGAAGGGAAACATAGTCATGAACGGATTTGTTGCATCGCGAATGGATCCTGCAACTGTGTCTTCACAAAGCCTTGCATAGAAGAAAGGATATGACAGTCAGCGATATGACAATCTATAAAGTGAAAGAGAGGAAGTAATGAGAATATATATAAAGTTTAATACAACAATGCATTTGTAGTGACAATAGATAAAGACAAGGGTTACAGGATGTGAAAGTCTAGAAATATTCTTGACAAAAATTATAAAGATACATACACATAACTCCACTCTGCACAAGCATAGGGTCCTATTCGAAGATGAGGATAAAGGGCTGCCTCTCCTACTGTCTTCAAAACCTTCAGCAAATCAAATTTTCCTTCAAAATTATATTGCAATTAAATTGTGTGCCACAATAAATTCATAAACAATTCAGAGTTTAATTTGGAGTCATACATACATTTCAAGATTGTTAAAATATTTTTAATGCTTATTAACTAACATTGCTTTGGGAGCTTATGTGCTAAGAGAAATGCAATCGAGAAGTCCTGTACTTCCAGTTTTCTTTTATCTAGTCTTTTCAATATGATTGTTGGTATGGCGTGCAACCAAACAAGGAAATCGTTGCATGATCACAACACTTCGATGAGAGATAAATTTTTGACAAGTGCAGAAATAAATACACATACATAAACATATAGAGAGGCCTAATTTCCACCTGCATAACAACCAATCCTTAGTAACTTGTAATATTGTGTTGTCATAAACAACTTATACTGTCACTACTACCAACAAATTGTTGCAATTTCATTGCTTCTGCTTCTATCAAACAGTCAATAATCAATATGATATGAACTATCACAACTACAAGTCCCAACACTGAGATCAATAAACAACACTTTTTCTCTGCCACAACAACACAATACAAACCCTCTCTGCAACATGCACCTCTACTCACTGCAACAACTATAGCATATTCTAATCAGTGTTTACTGCAACATACACACTCAATATAATCACCATATGTCCAACAATACTCTGCCACTATCATCAACAATGATTGCAATGCAAACATACCATATGAAGATTTTTGTTATTAACCTTATTCATCAAAATTAGATTACCAACAATACTCCCTATGTATAAATTCTAGTAATTCATGCTCATAAGTTCACTCTATTACTGAGCATATTAAGAGATCATAGAACTGTTTGCTTTAGATTTATCAAAGAAGAAACTTGAACCAAGTCTCAAACGTATGCCAGATCACCCAAAAATGTGCCACAAAAAGGTTTTCGTAGATCAATGTAGTTATGTCCAAAAGGAGTCTTAAATAAAGAAAACAAAGTGCCTTAGAAATATTGTTTCAGGTGTACCCTTAGAAAAAATGTCCTTTATAGTATGTTCCAAGAAGAAAGAACCTAAATTGTATGCTACAATAAGTTCATCAACAATTCAGAGTTCAATTTGAAGTCATACAGACATTTCAAGATTGTTAAAATATTTTAAATGCTTATTACCTGACGTTGAGTCTTTTCAATTTGATTCCTAGTATGGCATGCAACTAAACAGGGAAACCCCTGGAAGATTGCAACACTTCAATGAGAGATAAATTTTTGACAAGGGTAGAAATAAATACATATACTGTCCGATTTGAAATGGAACTGAAATACTTCAAGTTCAGATATGGAATTGATGTACGCGACAATATCCATCATATATTTGAAGAATATTTAAATACCTGAGGCATCTGCACAGTCACTTTGTTAGGAAAGAGTTTAGACAAAAGCTTCATTGCCTGTGGAGCTTCTTTGTTTTGTTCATGTAACCTCCCAATGTTATCCTGCATCTTTCCAAAATTCAGCACATCATCCATATAAGATAATAATAAGAAGATAGAGGTTCAATTGTTTAAATTTTGGATTCAAATTTCAGAAGAATACTGTAAAACTCGAATCAAAATCAAAATTAGTCCTAAATTTAAAGACAACGAATTAGGAATCTGTATCAACATTTGAACAATACGGTGGACATACACACTGTACAGTTAAACAATCCTGACTATGAATTAATTTGATTACATGGAGTTGTAGAATGTTTGCTCATGTGATATTTGCTCTTATCCTATGTAAGAATGGAAAGGATATCTGCAGTAGCTAGTTTCAAATTCTCAATCAATGTGTTCTATCTACTCATAATTTCACTCATATCAATCTTGGTGACCAGTGCCCATTGACTAGGACAGAAATAACTGAGTGGATCAAAGCAACAAGTGACAAAGGGACCTTCAGCATATTTTAGACCACAAAGTGGTGAGACCCCATTTGTCCCCTAAACTTCCCCTGGGATGTCAATCGATATCCTTAACACAAGTTCTATGGGGCCAAACCAAACCTATAACTACAGATCATCATTGTAACAGACAAATCAATCTTAGACAGACCTTGAGTAGGGCACCTCAAACCCATCAGACTACATGCCAATTTCAAAAAGTAGCGTAAGTTCTATAGAGGCCTCTTTCCTTCGACCTTGGATGTTAGGAGAGAGGCTGCTTCACTCTTCTTCCCTCCACAAGATCATATAATCAGATCCCAGTATGGTGCTCAATAACTTCGACAGCTAGCAAGCACCCCAGGCACCCCCTTTGACCTTGGTCATGAAGATCAAGAGAGTGACAAATTGCCTCATTTTCTTGAGCAGCACTAAGATATTGATTCGAAAACTCACTCCTATATTTATGACATTACCTGTGGATTTTGTTTTAGTTAGACCTAGTGATTAGCTGAAATAGACGCTTATGAAGGTTGCACTTTTTGCTTTTCCTTTTGCTGTCATAAACAACTCATACTGTCACTACTACCAACAAATTGTTGCAATTTCATTGCTTCTGTTTCTATCAAATAGTCAATAATCAATATCATATGAACTATCACAAATAAAAGTCCCAACACTGAGATCAATAAACAACAATTTTTCTTTGCCACAACAACACAATACAAACCCTCTCTGCAACATGCACCTCTACTTATTGCAACAACTATATCATACTGTAATCAGTGTTTACTGCAACATACACACTCAATATAATTACCATATGTCCAACAATACTTGGCCACTATCATCAACAATGTTTGCAATGTCTTCACAAAGCCTTGCATAGAAGAAAGCAAACGATAGTCAGCCATATGACGTCATCCATGAAGAAAACAAAAGAGTTTAAGTTAATTGCGATCGTGAGGAAAAGGAATTATTGTTTGGCCATCCAACTAGATTTTAATATCTGAATCAGTTACATTGTTGATGCAAACACAAATCTGACAGTTCTCTGTTCTATGAAGCATGATTGGTCATGAAGATCAAGAGACTGACAAATTGCCTCATTTTCTTGAACAGCACTAAGATATTGAAAGAGAGGAAGTAATGAGAATATATATAAAGTCTAATACTAGAGTGCATGTAGTACTAATTACTGTAAAGTAAAGTACTGTAGTGACAATAGATAAAGACAAAGTTTACAGGCCATGAAACTTCATAAATATTTTTGATAAGTTACCCCCCTTTGTTAGGTATTACAAACTAATGAATTAAACCTGACTGCCTTCAATATAGATATCATCAACAATTCAGAGTTCAGTTCGAAGGCAAACATACATTTCAAGATTGTTAAAATATTTTAAACGCTTATTACCTGATGTTGCTCTGGATGATGCCCATTGCAAGAGAAATATGTCCGAATAACATCTATTGCCCCGTCTTTAGACTTGGAAATAAGATTGGGCCACATCTGTTTAACAACATGCAAAAAATTTAAGCAAATTGTACAGTGAACAATAAACAGAAACATAGCTAAAATAATACCAAATGCAATACAAACCTCTGCGGTGCCTCGAGGGCAATGTATGGAGCCAAAAATTAATAACGTACGCTATCCATTGATTAGCAAAGCTCTCCCATCATAGCTAGTTATCACTAGATTTTGTATAGCACTATGCCATAATTCCATCTTCAAACAACATAAATTCATTTTAAAGTTCATATAGTTTGGTGGTATCAATAAAGTTTACCTGGTATGCTAACATATTTCTCTTGAGTACTTTGTTGTACTTAATTTAATAGAGGAAAGTGCCATAGTACAACAAATTAAATAAATTATTAATACTTAGTAGATCTATACAGAAACATAGCTAAAATAATACCAAATGCAATAAAAACCTTTGTGGTGCCTTGAGGGCAATGTATGGAGCCAGAAATTAATAACGTAGGTTTTCCATTGATTAGCAAAGCTCTCCCATCATAGCTAGTTATCACTAGATTTTGTATAGCACTATGCCATAATTCCATCTTCAAACAACATAAATTCATTTTAAAGTTCATATAGTTTGGTGGTATCTATAATGTTTACATGGTATGCTAACATATGTCTACTGAGTAGTTTGTAGTACCTAATTTAATAGAGGAAAGTGCCATAGTACAACAAATTAAATAAATTATTAATACTTAATAGATCTATCCTAGGTTTGGATTATGTAGCTTTAGCTATTAAAGCAGATATTAACACTTGCTGTATTTAGTTAGCTATTAATACTTGATATATTTAGCTACTAAACCAGCCATTGATACTTGGGACATATACGCATCTCGATTTTGTAGTATTTAGCTTTTTAAAATGTACAACACAATATTGGTTTGGGATAACTTAGCTTAATACAGTGCAAAAGTACAACAACCTCATTATGACTAAAATTTGAAGCGACAATAGAAATTTAAAGTCTTCTCTTCTCAGTATGAAGTGGCAATGAAATTTAAAATATTCAAAGTACAATTTCTTGGTAAATGAGTAGAAATGGCAAGTTAAATAGTTCTATTATAGTAATACCATAATATGACGAAACATATTCATATCACTTTTGCATTTGCTGTGTACGTGAAGGCTACCATGTTCCTGGATTTTGTAATCTGTATAACAAATAGTTAGTTATAATAAAACGATAACATTGTGAATTGAAGAGAGGACATATTTGAGAGAAAATATGTTAAGGAATATGTTGATTTACCTTCCATTTGTTAGCCAACATGTAATAGTTCACTATCTTCATTGAGTGTGAACTTGCTGTGAATTTTGAAGTCACGTAACATGTATACAGTGGTAGCTTTTCATTGCAAATATGCCTCATATGACATTGGTTTTAAATCAGGAAGTAAGTCATGTAATAAGGGTTGCCTGATAATGCAATGGACAAAGTTATTTGTAATGGATTCATCATTTTATTACAGCATTTGTACAATGCTTGTAGATGAAAGGGCAATTATTATTGCATTGCAAATAGTAGATTGTCCCATTGGTTATCAGTATGGATGAATTGATTGGAAAGTTACAAATAGCACAAACATGTTCGCAAGGAGTTGAATATGGATTTGTTGCCATTAGAATACCTTCGACTTGTTTATAAAATATTCAAACGTTAATCTACATTATTACATAGGAAATACAAAGCTTGTAAAAAGATCATTATTGTTATACTTACAGCATAGGTAGATGTAGTTAGTTTTATGAGATTGTTTACTGCATCTGTGTTAAGTTCAGTCACGAACGTTGAATTTAATGCTTTGAATATTGTTTCTTTTGTGTTTACCTTTTTTGTTAAATTTTTGAAAAGGATGAGGGGGGACTCTCCTTTTTGTAGTTTTTTTTCCATTGAAAGGAAAAATTGTTCATAGGTGTCAAAAAACTGCAACTGCAAGAGACAAATTGTTATCTATTGAAAATTACGAATAAGTAATATGCAAATACATTGTTTGTATGTGTTGAAAAATTACAAGTGCAACAGACAAATTACAATAACTATATATTGAAGTGATGCATGTTATCTATTGAAAATTAGGAATAAGTGACATGCAAATACGTACAGTTGCATTGTCATTTTCAGAATCTCCATCTTTGATATGGAGTATGTAATGCAATCCAACTCGTTTGGCAAGTGTAACAGCTGCAGCGATTGTACCAATTGGGTACATTTATTTTTTGTTTGCAAATTGCCTAATGGTTGTATTGGGAATGAAGCAATATTCTTTGCAAACTTCAGGTACAGTTTCTATGATACTTGATTCATTAAGCGAAATTATTTTGTCACAGTCACCGCGATCATAAACAGTTTTAGGCAATATCTTTAAATTTGTAATTGATATGTTGTTGCCTTTCAAAATTTTCTGTTCAGTCGCTCCACTAAATGTGTAGGTACAATTAACGTTATAGTCATCATTCCTTGAGCATCTGTCAAATCATCTCGTAATATTTGATGTGATTTGTTTGCTTTATCAAGGAATGCGCTATACACAACCATTATGTCTCCAACAAATAGTTGTCCAATTCTAGGACTATTGAGATCTTCAATTGATACTTTAATTGGCAGTATCTATTTTTGCCTATAAAAATTTCTTAGTTAGATACTGCTATAAACATTTCTACAATGCTATGTTTCTCCTAAAAATTGAAGAAGTATAAATAGATTACAATGTTGTATTTCATATGCATACCTTTTTGATGTATCATTTTGTACATTTGTTGAATCAAGTTTTGTTGTGATTGTTTCACTTGGACTAAAAAAAATAATTGCAAATTTCAATATGATATGGATATTATCACATGTATTTTACAATAAGCAATCAATAAAAAAATTATGATATCTAACCTGTACATATCTTCTTGTTGCATTGTGTGGGGGGAATTACTACTAGTGCTTTCTCAACTCGTCCAACATTTTCTAATTTATATACATTTAAATATACATATCTAAAAACAGAATGCATATATAATAAACATTAATATTCTAAATACAAAATAGCATATTTGTATAGTTGTCATAGACATACCTTTTCAAAACAAGAGGTTGGCTTGCCTTTTCGAGTTATGCCCTCTATTTCTTCAATTGTTTCTTTTCCTTTTTCAAGATTTATGCTATGTTATAGAATAGTAGCATATATTTAGTTCAATTTAAAAGAGCATATAGAATTAAAAAGTGAACAAGAAGATAAAAACCATATAATCATACATATGCAAAAATAGAATGCATATATAGTAAACATTAATATTCTAAATACAAAGTAGCATATTTGTATAGTTGTCATAGACATACCTTTCCAAAACAAGCGGTTGGCTTGCCCTTTCTAATTGGGTTATGCCCTCTATTTCTTTAATTGTTTCTTTTCCTTTTTCAAGATTTATGCTATGTTATAGTATAGTAAGATATATTTAGTGCAATTTAAAATAACATATAAAAGTAAAAAGTGAACAAGAACATAAAATCAATAGGAAAGGAAAAGCAAGAAGAATATACTCTCTTTGTTTCTGTTTCATATTGTTGTTATTTTTTCTTGGTTGTTTTGTTCAATTGAAAAAGGTTTTACTGGTACAATCTGCATAAATTTATGATAGGATTCTTGTCTTGGTTAATTGAAAAGAGTTTCATTGGAATAATTTGCATTGATGAATATATGAGGTCATATATGTAAATGTACAATAGAATGCATAATATGTATGGTGTTATTATTTGTCTTAGTACAAAGAGAATATGCTAATACGCTTTAGTAAAATAGAAGTGGTAAAAATAATGATTTATTGAAAAAGTATCAAAATTTGGAATTTTGTGAAGTGTTTCATGTGTATATCATAGCTGAAGGACAAGAGATACTGTATCATGATCATACCAATATATATCTGATATGAAAATTCTATATTTTATATTAACTAGATTTGCCCAAACATGGTCAATGAATGATTTATGCATGGTATTAGTTTTGTCAATAAGGAAATGAAGATTGTAGTTTTCCATGTAGGTTTCCAGCTGCTTGGTTTTTTGATTGCAATGTACCATATCAATATTGAAGTCCCCTAATATAATTATGATATTGTCTAGATCTAGGTGCCATAAAGCTTTTGCAATGACATTCAAAATATTGTTTACATTTGCATGTGGCGATGCATATATATTGAGTACTACAATTTGTAATCCGTGAACTTTTATTTTTGCGAGCAATGCCTCTACAAGTTGCTCTTCAAAATGGGTATGTTCAAGGATAATGATATTTTTTTTATCAATATCATAATTTACTCCATGCTTAATGCAACTTGAGATGTAATTGAAATTTCGGAAATACTCATTTTGCATACACAATGACATATGTGTTTCTTGTAAGCATAAGATATCAGATTTCATTGTGTCATAATCATTGTATACATCAGTAAGATGTGCATGAATATTATGAGTGTTCAATGAAAGAATAAATATGGATCGCAATGATTGTATGGATGAATAGTCATATTCTAATTTCCATTTTGCAGTGGTTTGCAAACTTTGCATTTCACAATTTACTTTTTGCTTAACCTTAAAATTATTGCCTTTACGACCATTAAGCAAATACAATGATTCTATGTTTATGACACGTGATATTGTTGTGTATACTAGGCCATGCACTTGTACTCTAGTAGGGTCGAATGCAAGCCTATCCAAGGTTAAGCCTTGTGATCTATGTATTGTGCGTGCACATGCAAGTTGAATTGGAAATTGTTTCCATATTTTCAAATGAGCCATCTTTGATGTGATAGGCATTGCTTTTGATATTCGCAGTATTGGTGTCCAATTATGTGCTATGTCTGAAGTATACAAATGAGCCAGTTTTCTAGATTGTCGATGACCAATATTAGGGTCATGGAACTTAATCCATAGAACATCGACCTTATCTATATGGGTATATGATTTAACTATTCCATCTGCACCATTTACTAGCCCATCTGGTGCATCATAATTGCAAGCATACATTTAAACTAACATGTTCAACTTTATCAGAAGTTGCGAAGGCAAAATAGCTGTATGTTGATGTGTTGGGAAATTGCCATTATTCTCCTCATTTTCATCAATGGCATTAATTAAAATTTCATTGCTAGGCATGAGCATTAACATTTTCTTGTTATGCATTGTAACATCTTTGTTTTCGTAAAATAAATAGGGAAATGTCGGATCATTTGGTACAGGGTGCATGCAACTTGTATTCATATATGTTATATCACCAGATGTTTGACAATTTGTTCCCATTCTATTTAAAACTGATATGAATCTCTCATTTTTTTGTCGCATAGTCATATGCAATTGGAAGCACTTGACATTATTCTTCGAGAAATCATGTGTTATTGTTTGATTGTTGATTCTTGGTTGTTCAAAAATAAGAGAGTCTTGAATAGGTTGTGCTTGATAGAAATCACCACAAAATATGATGTCAATTTTTCCAAAGTATTTGGTTTGGACATGTTTTATGTTTCTGAATCTATTGTCAATGGAATATAAGAACCAACTACCAATCATAGAGACCTCATCTATGAAAGCTAGCTGCAATTCTTGATATAGCTTTGATAAGTTGTCCAATACTTCTTTGCTAAGTGGAAACAGTTGAGACTTGTTAAAAGGCATTAGCAATGCAGAATGGATTGTTGTTCCACCTGCATTATATGCAGCGTTTCCTGTATATGCTAATATTAGACCTTTTGGTTTCATAGAATCAGTGATGTTCTGTGAATCATAAATTCGTATAAGCATTTGGAAATTTTTTTTTGCTGTGAGTGTTTTACCTACGCCTGCTCCACCTGTAATAAAAAGGTAAATTGGTTCCTTGGGGTTTTTCAATTTTTTTTTTTGCAACGTCTTTTACAATTGCTTGTTGCTCTTTGTTCAACATTCTTCTAAGTTTGTAATACTCATTGTTCTCCATTAAAAATGGATGAGTAGTTATTTGAAATCCAAGATTGATTTTTTTCTTCATTTCAAACCGTTTTGGAAATTGCAAGTCCGATTGCAAATCGTATTCCTTGTAGGTTTCAACCCTGTACAGAAATTACCTGCATACAAATTCTTAAACAAAGAAAATATACAATGCGAGAGCATAACCCATAAAACACATATGCACAGAGATTTTTCCTTGGATCCCAAAACCGGGACTACCAGCTTGATTTTTTCATTATGTTCCTTTCAATGTTACAATACATATTTATACATGCCGAAGCATCCAATACCATGCACCGAAAACCATCGTGTTATCACTTAGAACTATAAACATATGTATATAATCCTTTGTCCAAGTTAAATGTCAAAAAGTTGGTGTCAAATGGTTTTTGTCCTATGTTTCTTACTTAGGGTTGAAGTTTTAAAGGTGTTTGATGTAAATCGTCCTCTAATCTTATTGGTCATCCTCCATCATGATTGCTAAAGCCATGTCTTGTCTTATCCATGTCACCGATCCTTTCCGTAATTCCGCAGCGCAGTCTCATTGGTCCGTTTTGCAGCGTAATCATTGTTTAGCAATTTCGCAGCGCGTCAGCATCAAGCCGTTTCGCAGCGCATTATGCCAATTCATAACTAACTGCGCTACGAAATCGCAGATTCGTGCGTTTTGCAGCATATATTCCTAAAAAGGTCAAGTCTGTTGATGAGTCACCACTTCCGTCCATTCATGTCAGTGGGCGTACCTCCCAAACACTCATTAACCATCACTCCACCAATAGATTTGTAGGCATGCACATAAATATTATTCAAATGGGTTTTACCGTGCAAGGATTTTTTATGATGATCGTAGATGATGCATAAATGACCAACCTGTGTGATGAGATATTTGAATTTGCAAGCGAGCCCGAGTTTTTCAAGTGAGCCTGGTTACAAGCGAGCCCGCGTTAAAAAAAAATTGAATTACCTTTTGAGTTGAAGCTGTTGGCCATTCTCTGTGTAAAAATTTCAAAAAAGCGAAATGGAGAGGAAAGAGCATAGGTCTGGAAAATGTCAGAGAACAGAGCCTGAAGGTTTGGACCTTGCATTAAGAGATGAAGGCGTGAAGAAAGCCTTCAAGGATGCCGGCTGTTGGAATTTCTGTGAGAAGCTGCAGGGTGGCCATGCTCAGGTAACAAAGGATTTTGCTTTAAACTTCACCGGTTTGAATTCTAAAATTGCTATGTTAGAAGTTCAAGTGTCTCCGGAGGCAATTGCTACTGTAACTGAGATTCCAAGAGGGGGGCAAGAATGGTTTAAGAACTTTAAGTTTGATATGAACCCCTGCAAAGAGTTTTTAAAAGAGGCCTATGTGAATGAAGACCTAACAAAAGCAGTGCCTAGAAACTATGTTAAGGAGCACTATGCCCTTCTCCTCACCTGTATTCAGAAGTACTTAACCTGTGAGGGGAGATACAATAAGGTCTACTCCTACCACTTCAAGTTGCTGTTACATTTTACTGGCAAAGCATCCATAGATATTCCCTTTTACTTGTTTCGCAGTCTAAGCAAAATGTGTGACAAAGTGCAATTAAGGAAGGATGACTGTGAAACATCGTTATTTCACCATGGTTTGGTTAAATTGTTGGTTTTGGATGGTCTTCAGAAAATAGGTAAGGATTGGAACTCCTTCATCTTCATGGCTGGTTTCCAGAGTAAAACAGGTCTTACTCCACAGCCGGTTAGAGAAAAAGAAAAATCAGTTGAAGAACCAACAATAGCTGAGCTTCGAAAGGAGGCAAAAGATAAAAAGAAGGCCAAGTCACAGTTGAGAAAATCAGTGAAGCCACTGATCATTAAAGAGCAACCTCAGCCATCATCAAAAGAAGAAGCTAAGCACAAGAAAGCTGTACCTGGACCAAGTGGATCTGAAACAGTGTCAAGAGTTAAGACAAGGAGTCAAATAAGCAAAGAAAAAGGCAAAGCAGTGGCTGTTGAGGAAAGCCCGATATCTAAGGCCAGCTTGAGTGATTTGCTTGAGGCCATTGAGTTTGAGCAGGTTGAACCGGTGCATGTTGAACCAATGCACATTGATTTGACTCACTCATCACCAGAAAGCACTAAGAAAACTAAAGCTTCAAAAAGACTGAGGTTTGATGAATCCGGTGATGAATTTATCTTCAAACCAAGAAGACCTGTTACAAGAAAACAAGTAAGGGAAGCTGAGAAACTGCCTAGAGCAGAGGAAGTTGAAAAATTGCCCAGAACAGAGGTAGCAGAGGAATTGTCCAGAACAGAAGAGGCAGAGAAAATTAAGCAAAAAGACAAGAATAGAACAGTCATTATTTCCCAAGGAGGCAACATTATAGCTATAAAAAACCAGTTGGAGGCAGCAAAAAATGAAATTGCCAAGGTGGGGAGTGCCATTAGGGAGTCTGCAGTCAGGTATGCAAATTATCGAAAAGCTGTTTTGAGAGGAAGTAAAAACCTAGTAAGCCAGGTGGATTCAGTAGCTGATGTTTACACATGGACTGTTCCAGCTCTCAAACAGGCCAAATCCATTAGAAAAATAAACATGCATTTAAGAGCTGAAAACAAAGCTTTAAGGAAAGAGGTTGCAGACTTAAAGGCACAGCTAGGTCAAATAGCTGCTAACTGATGTTGAGAAAGGTGTTGTTCTAAATTTTGTAAAATTTTGCTTAGTTTTATTATTCTGAGAACATATAGATCTCTGCCACATGTAAAGAAGGTTTAAAAATTTAAAGGTCCGAGCAGTGAAAATCTCAAGGAAAAGATAAACTGTTTAATAGTTTCGCAGTTTTGTAGCGCGCTATGAAACTGCGAAACTACTGTAGGTGCTGTTTTTAATACAGGCAAACAGTTCGATGGGATAATCGGAGATTTTCAAAGGAAACATCTGAGGGACATTTAGGAGACCAAATGAAGATAGCATAGCCATTCAAATGATGACAGGTGTACCTTTGTAAAAGTGTAATGTTTTGGTTCAAGTTAAAGTTTTGCTTGTAAAGGCACTTTATTACCGGTCATTAGGGTTTGGAAGGAGTTGCATATGAGGAGACTTGGCTGGCACACCTGTCCATCAACGAAACCTCCAACACATCTGGAAACATGGTGGTGCTCTACATTTTTGGGATATTAAAGAGCTGGAGACATGCTGCTGCATTTTCGTATAAGTGGTGGAAGACTGGAACCGGAAAAACAGGGGTTTTCTCCTAACATCTCTGAACCATTAAAGCATTCAGCATCCAAAGCTAGTATGGGACATTGAATCCTTTTCTCAGCCATCTCGGCCAAACTAAAAGGAGACAGGTGTCAGAGAACAAGAAAGAATCATTCTACGAGGAGGATAGAATTAGAGTTATAGTTAAATTAGGACTCTTTAAAATTCCAGTTTAGCACTTGTTGTATTTAATGAGTTAGTTCAATTGTGGATAGGGGTAATTAGTGGCAGTCATCGAGCTCCCCTCATGCTGGAGGAGGAAGCTCAAATGAGTTAAAGTTATGTTTCTATATATAGATGAAACTTTTATGTAATGAGGGTTGGATATTTGGAAAAACAAAGTATTATTTTGGCGTGTGTACAAACTCATTTTCAGTAATGCAAGTGACTGCTTTTCTTCTCAGGATTCATACGGTGTTTCAAATGCTCAAGATATGTGGTTTTGTTTTATCCTTTATGTTTTTACAGTTGTATAGATACACAATCACTCAGAATTCACTTTGCTGCTCTGATTTCCTGTGTGTATTTATAAGCTGAGGTTTCTATGAGATTGTTTTGAGTATTTAAACATTACATGCCCTGACTTCTATGTATGAGTAGTGTTATAGTTTACTGAAGAATGATTAACTCCATAAGCCCAATGGAAGTCTTTGTAATGTCTGTCCAGCCAACATATTTGTTAAATTTACTTTACAAGAGTTAGCCATCTCATCAATAGTCAAAATCAATAACCTTTGAGAGAGCCCTCTCAGGCTAAGGAGGCTAAGCCTTAGTCAAAAGTCTGGTTTGAAATAGTTGCACAGAGTCTACTTGATCAGCAGCGTTTCAGTGCTTGATTTTGTGATAACACATCGCGTCCAATACCATGGACAGAAAACCATTGCGTCCAAAAAACATGTGCGAAAATCATGCACAAAACCATAGGTGGGTCCGCCCAACCTAACATATGGTCCAAAACCAAAATTTTCCGGGGCGCTGCCCCGGACCCCATAAAGTGGGGTTACGGGTACCCTTCAAACCCCCTATTAACTACGTGGAAAGAATATAACACAACCCAACATTCCTCATAATGGGAACTGTTCTCTTGGTTTCGCATATTTATTTGGTTAGTATTCAAAAAAATAATTTGTTCATTTATTCCAGTCTCTAAATCACCCCATGTTGGATTGATGTTATATGTAAATTTAGCTTCATTGGCTTGAACTGTCTTTTCATGTAATGTATATGCAGAGAGCCATGTAGGCAATTCTTGTTTCAATGTATTTTCACAATTTTCAAATGGCATATATAATAATAATTTCTCTCTACAAAAGTTTTCAATATCATTCTATTTGTTATATTTGACAAATCATATAACATTTGGTTTTTTCCTTTTAGATATGTGTGTGCCATCTTCCTGTAATTTGATACAAATTCTGCAAGGCAGATTTTGCTAATGGAACTTGGGCGTCCAATGTAGTAGTCAATAATGGAAAGGCGCAGGAAAAATGGCCGAAGCCAAACCAAAGAAATGGCATGAACAAAAACAACTTCTGTAATCGTGGAAATGCTCCTTAGATTTTGTGTAAAATTAGGTCATTGTAAAATGAAACCATTAAACATACTTACAAGTAGTAAAGTTGAAGCTCCCCCCTTGACAGATGCTGCTGGTGGACACTCTCTGCTCTGCTCCTCTGCTCCTCAAACTAGCTCGAAACTGAAACTCACTCTCTCCCCTGCTTGTCTCCTCTAGAGAAAGCATTTCTAGACAAACGTGGACGCCTCTGCATAGACTTCAAACATCTGGCACTTGCAGCATGCAGGACACTGCATGCAGGGCACGGAGAACAGGCACCAGAAAGAACTTAGGATAAATTAAGTTGTGCGCACATCGGGCCAAGTGAGGCGGGCAATAAGAGGGTAAACTGAAAACTTTGGTTAAAATTTTCTGGCAGACAAAGTGCCCAGCATAAGCCCAACATAAAGTTTGGTTAAACAGTAATTAACCCGTAGAAATTGACGGTCAACGCGAAAATTAATAGCAAGTCAACGACCTATCGAACGCTATAGACCCTACTATGATGGAGGCAGGGACTAGTAACAACATGTAATGTTATTCATGTGGAGCAAAACATAATTTCATGCAAAAATAATTAGATGGAATCTTTGATGAGTGAAAAAATGCACTCGAACACCTTTTCGGATGGAGGTTACATGGTGAAAATCAACATTCATTTCTATACATATATTATCAATGACCCACCCCATAGGTCCAACATGTATTTATTGTAAAAAGCTTTCTCCTATATAGTTTGCGAAAGATTCTAACAGACGTATTTAGTAACATAGTATTTTAACTCATGATTTATCAAGAGCATAAAGGAATCTAAAAAAAATATGTTATTAATATTGCAACGCTTGACAAATAGAAGCATCACGATAATGGTATTTATGGTACAAAGAGTTGTGATGAGATTGAGAGGGTGCTCCTCGATATTAAAGTTAAAGGTGGGTTGTACCAACGGATTGTTGAAAGAAGGAAGGATAACATTGTAAAATTTATGGTGTTTTTGAATTTTAAATTAAATTTTTATTTTTATTTTTTTTCTAGTTAAGACTAACCTAAGTACCCACGAGGGATTTGAACTGGTGACCTGTCGTAAGGAGTCCCTTAACAGGACATCCATTCATCGTCAATCCAAAGCCCTGTGGACAATTTTAAATTAAATTACAGAAGAAGTTAATTTTAAATAAATTTATTTCATATTTAAAAATTATGAAATTAGTAGAATTAATATAAGTATTTATTCAGCCGAGATGCTTACATTTATCAGAATCTTTTTACTTTACAGTCCAGTATGAGGGATCTATATGTTTGCCAGTGAGTTTTTTCCTTTTTAAGGTAAAATGAGAAATTAGAAATTATGTTCTAAATAGAAAAATAAAATTTGTTATTATAAAAAATATGAATAGAAGTAAAAAATGTAAAAGTAAGATGTTTAAATCTTATATTTTTCAAAAATATTTAAAAAATAAATAAATAAACTATCTAAGATCTATATTAATATTAACATATACTTCAAATAATATTAATAATAAAATTTCATTTTAATTGGTCTAATATAAAATATTTTAATATAAATTAAGTATATATTATTTATCGTTTAAAAAATTTTATGTATATATCATGAAAAATATTTATTTTGTCCTATATATACTTTATTTATCATTAAAAATATATATCTTAAACCTTAAAAAATAACATATTATATTTTACACTTTAAAAAAAATTATACGTAAAAAAATTCATCCTTCTCAACCCATACTAAATTTATAGTTAAAAAATAAATTTATACTAATTCAAAGTATTTAATCTCAAATGAAGAAATATTTTTTTAACCTTTAATCTCAAACTTAGATTTGGAAACTCTAAAAAAATTTCGGTAGGCCAAGACATTGTCATCGTTGTAACAATCTGCACATCAAATTCGGTACTTAACCCAAAAGATAGAGCATTATCTCGAGGCATCGCATTAGGTGGCCTAGATAGTGATGAGTCAAAACATACATATGTTACCATGTGTTTTTTTCCGAAGGTGGTAAAACCTATCAACTCAGGTGTCAAACCAACAGTGAGGACAGCCATCTCTGGCTGCTAACCGCGAATGCTGGGTTTGACTCATCACTGTTAAATAGGAAAACCACGCCACCTGGTATAACCCTGCTGGTGGTCCGTAATCGGGAGCAGGCTCTCACTCCTGCCAGATGCCTCTGGGTCTTGGGCCGTTAACCTGTTTCCTTACGTCCGAGGAAGACGAGCTCTTAGCCAAGCAGAAGCAGTTTTACGGCATACTCCAGGCCGGATATGTTACCATGTGTTGTTTGTTGAATTTAGTGTAACTATTTTCAATTTTGATGTGAGACTGACACCATGTTTGTGTCACATAAGATGTCCTATGAAATTAAGGGTGAGTGCTCGTACCAAAATTTATACATGTTTACGGATTTTTAAATATATATGCTTTTAAAGATAAGAACGCAGATATGTTTTTGTTAGGCATGGATGGGTTGGGTATTTTTTTCTCAATGACTTTTTACTAGTTTAGAGTTTGGGAGCTCATTGTTGTGGCGGAAGAAAGTGATGAAGGTTATGGGATAAGTCAATATGAGATCTAAGATAAAGGGTTTAAAATTTGGGGATATATCGGTGGAAGGAGTTTAGTGGTAGGAATAAGGTCTTAATGGAGAGGGTATGGTTCAGGAATAAGGCCTTAAGTTAAGGCCTTAAGTAAAGGAGATAGTGAAGAAATAGGGCCTTAGGATAATAAAGGAATATGGTTATTTTTTCTTCTTGGAATATATGAGAATATTATCCAGAAATATTTGGACAAAGTGGTCAAGATGTTGCATGAATAATCCATTCATGAGGTTCATGAACATTTTCAGTGCATAGGTCAAACCAAATATCACTACAACAAACTCTTAATGCCCATAAAAATAGTTCTAGAAATGTCACCTTCTTTAATCTTTAATTGCCCATATCTAATTCCCAGATCTATTTTAAAGAAAATTGTTGCTCCTTTCATTTCATCAAATAGATCATCTCTTCTAAGTATAGGATACATATTATTTACTGTGGTAAATAAGTCCACTCTCATTGTGGACTTATATATTAAAATTTGAATGTGTAAATTATATATATATATATATAGATATTATATTACAAAATTTAAATAAATAATTTAAATATCTACAATTAATTTGTTTCAATATCAATTTCTCTCCCCGTAATAATATATATATATATATATATATATATATATATATATATATATATAATCTGAGGCCATGGCAACCAACGCGGCTTTCACCTTCACGGGGGCACTGAACCTGTTTCAGCCCACAGCTCAACCAGATGGTCTGAGGAGCAGAAAGATGACATTTTGTCAAAGACTGATAGCTCCTCGTCAATTTAGAGCGAAACATCGAGTGAGGAGTACCAGCAGGGTCTTGGTGAGGGTGTCAGCCAAGGATATATTGTTTGATCAGGCTTCGTGTGCAGCGGTGCAGAGGGGCATTGATAAATTGGCAGATGCCATGAGCTATACACCGGGGCTCACAGGGTGGAATGTTGTATTGGACAAGATTGGAATGCTGAAGCTGGTGAATTACGGTGTTACCATCATTCATGCCATTGAGCTTTCTGACCACACAAAAAATGCTGGGGCGACCTCAATCCGAGAGGCAAATATCCAGGGGATGTTGGATCTAGTCAAATTTAGGGGGATTCAAAATCGTACCCTAGATCTGGTGCACACTGCAATTGCTTGGGCTCTGATAAGGTTAAACCCCCCTGAATCAGGAATCTATGCAGCAGAATGTCCCCTGAAATGGTTAGATCTAAATCAATATTCTCAGATCCGAGGGTCCCCATAGCTCGATGACAGTGGTGCACGACGGAGAAAGAATGTGGGCAAACTTGGTAGACATCAATCCCTCAATACAGAATGACACAATATTGAACATCACAAGGCTAGAAAGTCCATCAGATAGCCCAGATTCGAAGATGCAAGAACCAAACAGAGCCTTGATATGCCTTGATTCGTTAGATCTGGATACTTGGGCAACAGATCGAGCCCTTTCCTAGATGGATGTACACCCTACCGAGGTGGATCTTATACAAATTTTCATCAAAATGCTGGATGACAGGCATCTTTGCTGGAGGATTTGGAAGCGGAGTAGGACCCAGGACCTAAGGTATAAAACACAGAACCACCTTGGTATACCAGCTAATAGGCAAAATCTAATCTATGTGGGTCACAGTTTAAAAGATAACTACACCCTACAGGATTATAATATATCCATAGACTCAACCGTCATCATCAACCTTCGTCTGTGGGGTGGATGCTCTGGAACCAATTGTAGGAACACAGGCTCCTTCGAGGATGTAGTCAAAGGCAAGGAAAAAGTGCAAACCAAACCAGCAACAATGCTCGAGCTTCCCAGACCCTACATTGTAGTGCTCTCACCATTATAATGCTTGAGGTAAAGGATTTGTACTCAAATCTCTACTCCAAATAAATTATATGTAGATATAATGGATTTTGGCGCAAATCTGATGTTTTGCACCAATGGATATCTGATACATGGTCACAAAATTTCGAAATATACTTATGCCCCAAGGGGTTTTTTATAGTCAGATTCAAAACAATATAGGAAAGGGAATACATCCTCAATAAGGGACCATGGCTCTGGGGAAACGTAGGGCTCTTCATGACTCCTTGGTTTCCAAATTTCGTTTCCAACACAATGATGGTATCAAAGATGCCAGTTTGGGTCAGGCTACACAACCTCCCATTACAGTTCTAGCATCATAATGTTTTAATTGCCATAGGGAACACTCTAGGGAAATTCCTCAACATTGATGGGGATAGACTCACAAGAGGAATATTTACCTTTGCCAGAATATGTGTTGAAGTAGACCTTAGCCAAGGATTACCAAAAAGCATAACACTAAATTCCAACAATACACAATGGATACAACCTTTAGATTACGAAAATACAATGTTCTGATGTCATGGATGCCTACAAACAGGCCACGCTCATAGTGCCTGCCCACAAGCAAAACAAATCCCCAAATGAAGCAAGAAGGAACAAAGAAAGCCAGAAGGATGGCAATATACAACCCCTTTGGATGAAGAGATAGACACAACAGAGAACAAAATATAAAGTAGAAATGGAAGATCAAAAAGTCCAGAACAACACACTAAACGAAAAGGAAGCTCCCAGTAATCCTCTGTAGCAACAGGAAACTAAGACAACAGGAATGGAAATATCTGGCAACAAGCGAACTCATGGATCAGAAGGATCTAATTCTGACAAAGACTCTACCATAAATATAAACGAAAACCATCTATCCATTGTAATAGCCACCCCCAACAATGGAGGTTGACAGAAGGTGGAGAAAAAGAAAGGGCGAAAAGAATAGTATTTTATTTTTTTGTTCTTTTTGTTTATGTGAAAACAGAAAAAGATCATATGCATATGCTTTTAGCATCTAAAACATGTAATTTTGTCTTATGAATAAAATTAGACTTTTTCCATGAGAAAGAAATTCATAAATAAAATATTTTAATATCAATTATAATATATATAAAAAAATAAATTCTAATAATAAAAATATTTAAAAATAAATTTATTAATTCTATATTTTAGCTTTCTTTAATATATATCCTATCCAGATTTTCAATAAACTTCAATCCAGTGGCTCGTTGTAGGAATTTATATATAGTTTATAAGGGTATACAAATCCGGATTCTACTCTACCAATACACCACTTTGTCAACAACATTCGGCTTCAGGGTTCATTTTTCATGAGCCCCGTTTCCATGCTCCGTGGCCAGTTTTTATATCGTTTATCACTATCTACGCATCGAAAGCGTACGGATTTATCAATAAATTGGAGGCGTCGATTCTCTTGTGGGATATAAAGTATTTTGTATTTTTATTTATAAATATAATAATTACTTTATAATTTGTTTTACTAAGAGCTCGTCTTCCTCGGACGTAAGGAAACAGGTTAACGGCCCAAGACCCAGAGGCATCTGGCAGGAGTGAGAGCCTGCTCCCGATTACGGACCACCAGCAGGGTTATGCCAGGTGGCGTGGTTTTCCTATTTAACAGTGATGAGTCAACCCAGCATTCGCGGATAGCAGCCAGAGATGGCTGTCCTCACTGTTGGTTTGACACCTGAGTTGATAGGTTTTACCACCTTCGGAAAAAAAAAAAAAAAAAATAACACAATTTTTTGAATAGTCTTGGAGTATGTTCTAATATTGTTTTTGTTTGGTTAACAATTTTTTTTCTTGGAACACCTCAAGACTCAGAGGTATCTGGCAGGAATGAAACCCTACCACTTATGGATCACCGGTGAGTTATTCCGGATGTCATGGTTTTTGTTGAATAACCGTGATGAGCATCCTACATTGAGGTTAGCAACCAAAAATCCTACATTGAGGTTAGCAACCAAAAATGTTTGAATAACAGTGATGAGTCATCCTACGTTCATTGTTATTCCAGGTGGCTTGGTTTTCGTTGAATAACCGTGACGAGTCATCTTACATTGCGGTTAGCAACCAAAAATGGTTGAATAACGGTGATGAGTCATCCTACATTCGTTGTTATTCTAGGTGGCCTTGTTTCATCTTACATTGCGGTTAGCAACCAAAAATGGTTGAATAACGGTGATGAGTCATCCTACATTTGTTGTTATTCTAGGTGGCCTTGTTTTCGTTGAATAACCATGACGAGTCATCCTACATTGCAGTTAGCAACCAAAAATGGTTGAATAACAACCATGAGTCTTCCTACATTCACTGTTAGCAACCAGAAATGGTTGTCCTAACTGTTGCTTTGAAAACTGAGTTATAATAGGTTTTCCTATTTGTAAAAAAAATTATAAAGCTCAGATTTAGTATTAAAAAACATAAAAAACAAAAAATTGTTTTGAAAACTGAGTTATAATAGGTTTTCTTATCTGTAAAAAAATTATAAAGCTCATATTTAGTATTAAAAAATATATAAAAAAAAAAATTTGAAGTTTGACAAACATGAATTTAGGTGGAGATAAGTTTATTTGGATTGTTCAAGTTTGTAAGTATTTGTATATTTAGAAAAAAAGGCCATCAGATACTAAGTTTCTAAAGGAACTTGTATTAATATTAAATATAAAGAAGCAAAATTAATATTAATAGTAAATATATTTTTTTAATTTTATTATTTTGTTTGAAATAATTATTTATTTTGGTAAGTCGATTTGTACTATTTTAAAATACCAAATTAAAAAATATATATATATCCATTTATCACCATTATCTAAAGAGTTATTGTGTGTTAGTTTTAATTTGTTAAATATGCAACCAAGTGTTGTTGACCACATATTAATAGAATAGTTTGTCCAAAACTTATAAAGTTTCAAAAATTTAAGTAGAGCTAGAGCATACATATTAGTACTATGATACAAAAAACTAAAAATCAACATTCAGTCTCAAGTATCATATGATCTCACTATAGCTAGATTTCTAGCATAGAAGAGGAACCTCAAGGATCATGGGAATCAAGTCCACATTTAAAATGAAGCTCAATGTGGGCTAACTTCTCATCCATCCTTTCTAGAAAGAACTTTTGGTTTCACCAAGCCTATATGATGTCTTCTAAACTAGAAAAATTAGCCTACTTGTCCATTAGGATCCTCCAAAGCAGGCTCTTCAGCAACCAATAAAGGGCTTGGCACCATAGTATTGCTTCCCTCTTCCCTTAGTGTGGCTTGGGTTAAGAATCCAAGGATTTGTGGCACGAGACTCCATATTTTGAATCTCATTATGGGTGTCAGGTGGGATAATTGTATGGAAAATATCAATGAGCTCATGGGTCTACTTTTGGGTGTGGTTGCCGCCTTGGGGACCATGACCCCCCCACTCACCCACACCTGCTATGCATGTATCGTTGTTGCATGGAAAACAAAAAAGTGTGAACCCTAGGGTTTAAATCCAAGCCACACAACATGAAGCCAAATATTTCAACTGCCCAATATAAGAACTCCATAGAGCATAGGTTGAGTGCCAGCTAAAATGAGGGGACCACTATTGATGGAAAGAATAATACGGAACCCAAACCAATCACCCCCCATTAGAAAAATACCAAGAAAAAATCAACAGTAATACTCAACCCCCACAATTTGCAAGTCTAGTGGCAAAAGCATGAAAAAATATCTAGATGCCCTAACGAAAGTAGAATGTCCACAAACATAAAGACCATTGAAGGTGTGAGCTACAAATATTAGCTCTAGATAGAGATGGACTTTGTGAGCCATCACTTTCTCTGGTAAACCCACAGGCATTCAAAAGAAAATCATGTGAAATATGCAAACCACTTTCAATGGAAGGGGGAACCTAGTTAATGCATACCAGGAAGAGCAACACACCTAGAGCTGGAAACAATGTGACAAGGCTTGGAATAGGATAAAAAACACCAAGAGGTATAGAGTTGATACTCAAAACTACACTAGCAATCTTCCCCCATGACTACTATAACAAGTCACTCAACCATGCCAAACTCAGAGCTACACTCTGACAACTCAGTTTACCAATTACCCACTCAGTGTCCCATACAATCCTCTGCCATCTAATTTTTACCAATCTCACAGGAAAATCCTTCCCTTCTTTTTCTCCTATAGCAGATCAAGCCAGTATCCCTTTTCTATAAAAATCCTACACAACCAACTCTCCCAAGTCGACATCAGGTACAAAAACATCAACTTAAGCAAGGATTAATTCACATGCTTAATGGAGGTGTCATTGGAGGCATGTCGAGACATTCAAGAATGGAAGGGGTCAAAGGATAGTGTCGAGAAGCAACTTAAAAAACAAATCATTCATTCCATAGGTATTTATACATCATTTGTAGAAATATTCAAATATCATTATATAATTAAGATGGAAGCATTTACAACAATGAATACTAGAATACACAACAACACATCATGATAAAATATTAAAGGGGAACACGAACTATAGTTGTTCCATACACACATATACAAAATTAATCCCCACAACTCCTTCTTTATTAATATGAGTGGACCATTACATTACAGATCTAGGAGAGCCCGCAAGATCTTTCACAAATCATATTAGAGCGAGGCTCAATAAAACCAAATTACAATCTAAAGGCAAGTACAAATCTTTGATCTTCAGTTTGGCAACATCTCAGCATATATCAAATCTCTCTCTCTCTTCCAACTCATTGCCTATAGCCTTTTATAGACTACTTCCTTGATCCTACTTGCTTGATTTGGCCCACTTTTTCCACTTTGATCCTATTCACTTGATCTAGTCTTCTTTGAACATTTCTAGTGTTTTGGTCATTATCACCTTGATTCTTTCAAAATTAATAGACATATCCTTCTTTGGTAGCTTTTACGAGGCCCAAGATTGCCACTCCTAACTTCTTCTTATCGCTTCCCTTTTCTTTTCTCGGCTTCTAGTTCTTTAGATCACTAAATTTCCTACTTCTATTGATCCTCTTCAAAACCTTTTTTGGGCCAATACTTAGTCAAAATTGACCAAAAAAATGAAGGACCCAACAAGCCCCAACCATAGTTCATTGACTTCATCCTCAAGTGAATCTTCTAATTGTGCACTTGTCTCTGCTTGTGGTTGCTCTACCTCTATAGACACTTATTTTTCCTATTATGTTTTTTCACCTTGATATATTTTATCATAGTACATTTCCAAGTGGTAATCACTACAATGATCGTATCAACAAATTCAATGGTAGTCTTAGCATTAGGCTACTCAGGACAAGGCGCAAGGATTTTCAACCACTCAACATCAGGATCATAATTAATCTTCCTAAGCTACATAAATTGAGACTTAGCTGGTGATCAAAGGTCTCACAATAGAGTCTTAGTTGTATGTGAGTTTTCTTCCAATTGATGAATTTTCTTCTCCAGGGCTTCAACTTGACTAAAAGGATTTTGTTGCTAATGGAGCTTAGCAGTGGTGAGTGTTAGGTCAAACAATTGTTGAGTTTCCTTCCACAATTGATACAAACTCTGATTCTTTTAGGAAAGTAGGTTGATTCGATCTTGGACTTGGCGAAAAAATTCCTATCAATCATTGGTAACTTATTGAAGGGTGTCTTGGAAATAAGAGGCTTGAGGAATCTCAAGATAAATGTTATTTTCATACCAGTCCATAAGATATGGGAGTTCTCGATGTAGCTTAACAACAATGTCGCACAACTCTCGATTGGCAACAACGAACTCCATACAAGAAGTTTCAATAAATTTGTAGTGTTCAACATGCTAACACATGGAAAAATCCTTTGGAGCATTAGATGACAATTCAGTAATGGTCAGCTGCATCTTTTGAAATTTAGAATTGATATCTGCAACTTTTTTCACCAATTTCTCTTTTTCCCCTTACAACTACTCTCACGTTGTAGTAGCCATAATGAGTTGTTTCTTCTATTGTTTATACATAGAAATGAGTTCAGTATAATTTGATTCCATAAGGACCACATGGTCTTCCAATTGAGTGGCAGAGGCTCTAATGAATTGAGACAGTTGAGATGAAGAACATATTTGTATAGGTTGTCGACTATTAATAGATTTTTTTGAGTGTCCCCGAGGCAAAGTTTTTGACTCTGGACTATATTCATTTTGGAATTCATCATGAATCCTAGAAATGACATTTGTAGGTGAAAGGGTGACAATATCTTGTGATTATTCAGCCAAATACAAAACAACTTGGTAATGATTTGGATCTCGAGTGAAAAAAGAAACTTGAGCTGCTAAAAATCATGCTAGAATTTGGCTGTGATGTAGACAAGTCTTTCACAGGCGATCTGGGAACGACTTCTATATCGGCATGTCGCTTTATTTGGGTTGTATCTTTGGGATTTGACTTAACTTCCATGTCGGCGACATCTCTGGTACTGGCTCCCATGTTAATACGGTCAAATATGGTTGTAGAAGGGGAAGCAATGTGAGGTGAGGGATTATGGGAATGGATAGGAGACTGACAAATTGAGTGGACATGTTTCTCTTCAGCGATGGTAGTAGGTTGAAAAAACATTTTATGGTCATCATCAGAGATATTGACAGTAGCATATCAACAACAAGTTTGGTAGGGTTAGGATAAATGCGTGCAAGAAAGACTTGCACAATAGAAAACCCTTAAAGAGTAGAGGGTTCAACATCAATGATAGTAGGCGTGCAATATAAATAGGAGACATCTTAACAAGTAGAATGGTTCGAGGTTTGAATGATAAACCAAAAAAAGGAATGAAATCAAGTATACCAGTAGTAAAAATAATAAAACTTATTATAGAACCAACATCCAAAATCATATGACATACGAAGGACATGCATTCTTGTAGCTTCTTCATCATAGGTTAAAGTTTAAGTATAGGATTGGTTGTGTAATTTTTGGAGGAAAATGGAGTATCAACAGTTGAATCTCAAGGTGGCATTGTAGCTAGAGAATAAATGTTCTAACCCTATCTTTTCATGCATTGAACTCCTAGCCAGGACATGACATCATTATCGAAAGTGTTTTCAAAGATATAATAGTGCAATGACCACATCTTGACTATATCTGGGCCGACATTTTTAGGTTAAGTATAAGTATGGCCATGACTTATACCAAACCATATATGACTTGCATATCTATCCAAAATTGACATGGGTACTCTAGGTATCGAAAAGGTGACACCAAGCATCTTAGTATGCCAATTTTCAAATGCTTATTCATTAAAATATTTGTTAGTAGAATAAACATGGGTTTTTCATATAGCATAGGCAAGAGAAAGGGGTTCATCATCTGTGACTTCAATTGGTTCTCTACCTTTGGGTGTGCACCATTTCATCATAGAAATGGCAATAGCTAGGAATCCATATATAAAAAAGGTTGCTTTATTAAATACATCATCATAGGCTTCAAAGAGATCATTCAAAAGAAAATTTCACTAACTTAATGATTCGCCTTGTGGCAACATAAATAACATCTAGGGTACACTCAACTTTGGTGTAATGCGCATAATCTTCACTGCATTGCCATGGGAATTTGATCCAGACATTGTTGGTCATATAAATAACTCTGTCATGACCTTTACATTGAGTGTCATATTTCCTATATGAATTATCATCACGCTTCATTTTTCCACATTTAGAGAAACTTTGGAATGTTGAGGAAATGTATGGACCATACGACGACAACCATATAAACTTGTAAATATCCTCAACATGAATGAGATATTATTTGTCAAGCCACGATGAATGACCATGAATTTTTCTAATGAGAAATTTGGTACAATTCATTGCCTCTCATGTGGTGCCAAAGATAGGAAAATTTCATAATTTCATCAAAGAAGATCATTACAAAGGTTAAAACTTAGGTTTTAGGCATAAAGTAGCACCACCACCCGATTTAGCAATAGATTACATGTAAACTTCATATTTTAGAGCTGGGAATGGAACATGATCAATCAAATCATTGTCAACTAAGGTGGATTTTTCATATTTGCCCAAAGTATCTTCCATTGGCTCAACACGGGGATCTAAAAAACTAGGAGGAACTAAAGGGTGAGAAGAAATACCCATAGTGAGTGATTAACTATTGTAAACAATGTGAACAGGTGGATGAAAATGGCCTCAAGAATTAGGTGAGCTCGATACAAAATCCAGGATGAAAGACTCCAAGAGACACATAGACAATTGACTTGAATCTACTCTACTCATCAACGGAAACAATAAATGATCGACGAAATCATGAAGTTTAGAAGAGAAATAATTTAATCAACACATTACACAATGATTTCCTAGGGAAAGCCATAGCTAGAAACCCCTTCTATATGTATATTTAATTAGTTAGAAAATATGAGAAGATTACAATGATTTTCTCAAGATTGAGTAACCTCTGCACCATCTCTATCTGTCTAACTACTTCCTAAGAAAGTCTTGGATTAATACAATATGATTTGCTCAACCTTTAGCTCAACTTGCACAAGTATTTTATATCCCTTGCCAAACTGACTTCCTTTGGACAATACTTAGACACATGTTCAAGCCTCCAAGCTTTTATTTCCTTGCGTTGTTCAATGATGAATTAGGCCCTTATTTAATAGGAATTTTACTCCATTAGATTGTGCATTTCCTTTAGGCTCTTCCTCTTACAACATGCATGATTTTTTCAATTCAGATAATTATACAATTGATAATAAACTACTCTTGAAACCTAATCTCAAATGGATCTTTCTCAGATATGACATGCATGAGTTATTTATGAATGAATCTTCAATTTACTAGTTGATCACAGCAGGCAACACCACACTACACTTTAAGAAGCACCACACTACACTTCAGGTAGCACCCTATTGCACTTCAGGCAGCACCACAGTGCACTTCAAGCAACACCACACTCAACTGCAAGGTAGCACCACATTGCACTTAAAGAAGCAACACACTCAACTGTAGGTGGCACAACACTACTACACCTCCCACTAGTTCCTCCATCAGTTGGAACTAGTTTAACTGACTTTAACTCAATTAAACTGAATTAATTAATTACAACTTACTATAAACTCAACTAGGGCTCCTATAATGCAGGGGACACTCTACATGACTCTAGTTAGACCCTCAACTCAAATTAACTAAACCAACTAAGTCAAATTAAATTAGTTAACTTGTACAAGTTGTCTTGTGATGTGGAATTACAATTTTATTCTTAATTTAATTCAAGGACAAAATCAAATTAGGGTTTTCTTATTGCATTTTTAACACTCGCTCTCAACAAGAAAGGGATTATCTTCTACCTCAATCCTTACTCTATGAAACTCAAATTTGCATCTTGGAAATGCCTTTTTCAAAATATCTACATCTGGTTCCTCTAGAGGCATGTACTCCAACAACACTTCTCATTGTTGTCGTTGGTACTGCAACATCTGAAACTGAGGAAAAAAATCACTCAATCAATTTGCAACTTTCTACTGGGAAAATTGTGCCACTATTGACTGTGATACTGAGCCTCCTGCTCTACTATCAACTCTGATTTACATTCCTTAGTATTTGATTGAAATTGATCCTACTGCAACTGAATACTGTGGGCCCCCGTAGAAAGGTAATGATCCATGAGACAAAAACACCTCAATGGACCCTACCCAAATTTTTGCAACTCGTTGGACTATTGCTTCACAATGCCCCACCTAACACCAGGAGGTATAAATTCATGCAAAGTGAAATCTGATACACTCATACTATTATTTCTACTGCTATGTTGGTGATTCAACATTGTTGTTGGAGCTACTTCAATAATGAGTCTGATCTTCCCATATCCATAAGCACTAACTTCCACAGGGCCGCTCCCTCTGAAACTGGACTCCCTTTGAGTATTGATCTCCTTGTGGGAAATATCTCTACTCCCTATTCTACCAATGTAAATGATCACAACGCCTCTTTGTGTCACTAAACATTGGGTCATTGATCTACCCACCAGTCACCTTCTAGATCCATTAAGAAGTCTACACATAGGGTCCTTTGGTTTTGCCTTGAACTAGAGCTCCATCAATCTACAATTCAAAATTCTTGATATAATGTGAATCCTGCTCTGATACCATGTAGGAATTTCTACAAATATTGCTCTAATACCATGCAGAAATTTATACAAATCTAGATCTGATACCAAATCTCCAAGCCACCAAGCATATATTCCTTGTGTTGTTCAATGTGGAATTAGGCCCTTATTTAATAGGAATTTTCCTCCTTTGGATTGTATAGTTCCTTTAGGCTCTTCGTCTGATTGCATGCACCATTTTTACAATTTAGATAATTAAACAATTGATAGTACACTGCCCTTGAATTCCAATCTTAACTGGGTCTTTCTCATATTTGACATGTGTGAGTTATTTATGAGTGAATCTTAAATTTACTAGTTGATCAATGCAAACAACACCACACTATACTTTAGGCAGCACCACACTGCATTTCAAGCAGCACCATATTGGACTGCAGGCAACACCACACTGCACTTCAGACAACACCAAACTAAAATTCAGGAAACACCACACTCGACTACAAAGATCACCACACTCGACTCTAGGTAGCACCACACTACAGGACCTCCCTTCACTAGTTCCTCCATCAATTGGAACTAGTTTAACTGACTTTAACTCTGTTAAACTGAATTGATTAATTACTATTGCAATGCTTGACAATTAATTACTGAATTACTGAATTAATATTGCAACGCTTGACAATTAGAAGCATCATGATAATGGGATTTACGATAGAGAGAGTTGTGATGAAATTAAGAGGATGCACCTGGCTATTAGACTTAGAGGTGGGTTGTAACAGTATATTGTTGAAAGGAGGAAGGGTATCAGTCTAAAGTTCACAGTGTTTCTAAATTATTTTAACTATGGAAGAAGTATTGATTTAGATTATTAATTTTAAATAAAACTAAATCATATTTAAAAATGATGAAACTACTAGAATTGAAATAAGTATTTATTCAAAACCTTTAATCTCGAATTGGTTTTGGAGATACTAAAAAAATGTTATATCGGTAGACACTTTGGCCTAGACCTTGTCATAGTTGTAACAATCTGCACATCAAATTCGGTACGTAGCCGAGAAGATAAAGCATCAAATTTGGTACATAAGCATTATCTAGAGGCATTGCATAAGGTGTCCCAGATGGTGATGAGTCGAAACGTAGATATGTTACCATGTGTTTGCTTAATTCAATGTAAATATTTTAAATTTTGATGTGAGGGTGACACCATGTTTGAGTCACAAATTTTAAGTATTCTTCTATTAGAACTAAAGGTTGGTAGTTGCAAGAAAATTTATACGTGTTCATGGATTGTTAAATATATGTGTTTTAGAAAATAAGAATGCAAATGCGCTTTTTTTTGGTTAGGTATGACTGTATTAACATTATTCGTATGTCTTGGGTATTTTTTTCTCAATGGCAAGAAACTATGGTTATGAGACAAGCGAATGTGAGACCTAAAATAAAGGGGGTTTTGAACCTAGGGGTAAATAGGTTGAAGGAGCCTAGGTGTAGGAATAGGGCCGTAATGAAGAGAGGATAATGAAGGAATAAGGCTCTAGGGTAGAGGAGATAGTGAACAAATAAGGCCTTAGGATAACAAAGGAATATGGCCCTAAGGAAGAAGGTTTAGGGGTAGCACAACTCTTAAGTGCTTTTCATGCTACTTTTCATTCTTGGAATACATAAGAATGTCATTCAAAATTTCTTGGACAAAGTGGTCCAGAAGCTTCTAGAACAAGCCATTCATGAGGTTCATGAACATATTCATTGAATTGGTCAAACCAAACCTCACTACAAATAACTCATAATACCTAAAGTGAGATGCAAAGGTGGTTTGTGGAATGTCACTTTCCTTAATCCTTAACTGGTCATATCTAGTTACAAGATCCATTTTAAAGAAAATTGTTGCTCTTATCATTTGATCAAATAGATCCTCTCTTCTAGTTATAGTATACATATTCTTTAATGTCATAAATAATCTCACTCTCAATGTGGTAGCTTAATTCAATGTTGATATCACAACCTAGTATAAAGGAAATGTGGTAAAAATATTTCAAATTCATTCTCAAACATAAATAAAATATCTTCGTGTCCAAATGAAGTAATATAATTTTATAGCAATTTTGGAGAGATAAAATAATTAAATGTGCAAAAAAAAAAGACTATATACATACTTTTGAATAGCAGAGAGATCTATAATTTTTATATTTTTTTAAAATATTTCATTAAGAAAATAAAATAAATGACTTGAATATCCATATTAACTAATTTGTTTCAATATCAATTTCTCTTAAAAATAGATACACATAAAGAACTAATTAGCATTACTATAGGGCCTAACTTATTTAATTATGCGGGATGGGATTATGAGAAGTGACTTCGAGTGGTTGGAGAGAGCATGGTGGGAGATTTACCACTTTTCTTAATTAAAAATGACTTTGATTAATCATTTAATTTAGAAAAAATAATTAATTGGAGGAAAAGGCCCAAAAGTGGCTAAAGTAAAATAAAATAAAATTAAAAAGTCAGTTACGATAAAGTCAATGGAGGAGGTTCTAGAATAATAAAATAAGGTGCTTCTAGATGCTTGGGGATCTATCGACCAGATCTATAAAAGAGGAGGAGATGATTTTGAGACATTTTGAATTTGTGCACTATCATTGTGGTGAGGTTTCGAGAACACGGTTCTCTACTTAAGCAGTAGCACCAGGACGAAAACCCTAGTGTGATTCAATGAGAGTGAGTGGATACCCATCTCTTCCCTTGGTGGATCCATTCAGGATTCACAGGTTGCAGTTTATTGATTTTTAGTTTGTTTTCAAGGCTAGTTGCGGCATTATTGTAGATCTACTCAAGGTGATCATCTCAGCCATATTCTTGCTCATGTACTATCTTATTTACATATTAATAAAATAAGGTTGAGATCTTTTGCATGCCTATATTGTCTATTATTCAATTGAAAATTATATTTCCCTTTTTGCCGTAATTTTTTTTGTTTAATTTGTGAAAATTGTTTATGGTGTTGACCACTTAAATTTATGAAGCTATTTTATGCAAATTTTATATTTAGGTAATTACAAGTTAGATATCAAAATTGTGAATGAGATCCTTTTGTTTATGCGACAAGGGATTTGTCTCAACATAACTATTTGACTTCTATGTTTAAAAAATATAGATATTCAATCTCTCTAAATTTAAATTTGTGACATTTTATAAGAAAACACATACTCTTAATCATTAATTAATTTTCAACTAAATAACTAATTTTAATTATATCTAATATTATAAATATAAACAGATAAAGAAAAACAAATATAATCTTATAGAAAAAGACAAATGATATATATTAACTTTAACATACAATTTTCAAATAAATAACTAATTATATGATAAATATAAACATATAAAGAAAAGCAAATATAATCCTATAGAAGAATACAAATGATATATATCAACTTTAGCATATCCTATCTTAAACAAGGGTTGCAGGAAGCAATATTGGGTCTAACAAAAACTAATAAAGCAAGTCGTAACCAAAACACCAATAAGCTTTGTCTAACATCAATATATTTTATCTTTTTACATTTCATATCTTTTACATTTAATTATATGATAAATGAGATGATAGCTGTTGGAGGCTCCGCTCAGACTATTTAGCATGATGAGCTAGATCTGTTTCTTCAACTTGTCTTGACGATGAACCACACTGGTTGGTTCGAAACGCGTCGTCAAATGAGATTCCATGTGATTTTCGCCAAAAAATCTTTCTCTAACTTGATATGGATCACAGAAGCCTAAACTCTAAAATATAAACATATAAAGAAAAACAAATATAATCCTATAGAAGAATAGGAATGATATATATCAACTAATCCTATGAATAGGAATAATATATATCAACTTTAAGCAATAACCCCTATTCGGTCTGACAAAAAATTTAATAAAACAAGTCATAACCAAAACAACAATAAGCTTTGTCTAACATCAATATATTTTATCTTTTTAAGATTTCATATCTTTTTACATTTCATGGTGTATATATATATATGAAATGCCTATATATATATATATGCCTATATATATATAAATTTTATCTTTTTAAGATTTCATATCTTTTATCTTTTTACATTTCATGGTGTATATATATATATATATATGAAATGCCTATATATATATGCCTATATATATATATATAAGAATGTTGAGATGAAATCATGATTTGTTGCAGTTAAAATGGTTTTTTAACTGCATATTCGGATTCAGCACCCTGAAAAACCCCTGCGACGCTTTCATTGTGCAGAAACTAGTTATCAAACTTCGATTTCAATAAATTACTGTCGGATTTTCACCGGAATTATATATATATAAGAATGTTGGGAGGAGATAAATGGAATGAAATCTAAAAGTATAATATTTAAACATAGATATACCAAAAGAAAATTCTCCCATCTTGAATATGTTTAATTTACTTCTAACTAATTTTGTAAATAGTTGTGATCGTTGTGATTTTTAATTTATAGAAAAAAAAAAAAAATTAATCCATCGAAATAAAATATTATTGTTGCAGTGAAAATTCTTATCACTTCAAGTTTATCATTCCTTTTTATTGAAAATTAAAAGCCCCTTCGGGAATGTCATTTATATATCAGATATCCGAAACATATTTCAATTTGAAACTTTTCTCAAAGCCATGTTAATGATATGTCATAGTCCCACACCGTGTACAAATCGAGAATCTAACTCACTCACTATGAAGAAAAATTGACAAAAACATGTTAATTCCAACTATT
Organism: Pinus tabuliformis; assembly: GCA_031772625.1. NCBI lineage: Eukaryota > Viridiplantae > Streptophyta > Pinopsida > Pinales > Pinaceae > Pinus > Pinus tabuliformis. The sequence goes on along the minus strand of CM062812.1, from coordinate 499,894,106 downwards.
CTGAAATACCAACCTCATTGCCAATTATTTTGAAATACAATATTAATCTGTTTTTCCACCTAAAACAAAGTTATACAATAACTCTCAAATTTAATTACTAAACCTATTAATACCAACAAGTGCCGTTGTGTAGCCCCCGCGAGGTCTAAAAAAATTTAATAAAACAAATCAGAACCAAAACACCAATAAATTTTTATCATCTGTCTTATTAGCTCAGTTGTTTAGATAACGTGTCAAAACGGACAACATGGCAACCATCTCTGTTGAAGTATGAGTACATAAATGGAAAACATAACTCCTTAATATACAGATATATGGGGTACATGCTCGAACTTTAAAAAATATCCTTCCTGTCTAAAGCCCGATAACCATTCCAAAGCATTGAATCTGGTGTAACATGCTATCAACCTAGAAAAAACTATGCTAAAACTTGTCAATCCGTTATGGTTTGTTTTGCATATCAGGTGGATATAGACACGAGGGTCCGCGACCGCTGCTTCGCTTCATGGAAGAGAGAAACCGCAGAACACCATAATCACCGAAATCAGAAATCGCAACCCCTCAGAAAACACACGCCAATACCCATCGGAATTCGACACGATATGTTTTCTGGACATGGTGCCATACCCACACACGTGTACAAAACACACGCCAATACCCATCGCAATTCGACACGATATGTTTTCTGGACATGGTGCCATACCCACACACGTGTACAACCACAACACCTTGGACCATCTTCTAACCACTCGTCGGGAGTGGGATGACATTGCAATGCAGATTTACCAAGGGCGCCTCGTAGCAGTTCGTTGAGGGTAGTTGCTTGCCAAGTCGCAGGCCATATTAATCGCAGACAATATCGCCATAAATCAAAAGAGAGGTGTTGGGCCAGAGCCTCGTAAATATCTCGATCGCGCATGAAGAGGAAGAGGAACCCGTATCTGAGATTTTGCACTTGTGTTTATACAACTGGATATAATGGAGCTGGAATTGTTCACTTGTATATAATGGAGATGGAATTATTCACCTGTAGATAATATTGATGCCCGGTAAAAGAAGAAACTGGCATAGAAGAAGAGGAGAGAAGTTGATTTTCAATATTGTTGAACATCGAATTCATTGGACTGCTAGAAAGGTTTATCACAGGACTAACAGACGATGTTGTTATTGTGGTTGATGCGGATAAAGAGGAAGATAGGGTTCCAGACATTGTGCCAGGTTTAGATCTTTGGACAACTTGCAATTGCCATTGTCTTCATTTTGTTTTGGATTTTCTATTTTTGAACCAGTACAACACACTGGCCTCACCAACTTGTCTAAATTCTTAAAACTGAGTTCTCATTCTTTTTATTTCATCTATTGGAGGGTTTACAATGCCAGAATTGAATATGTTTTCCAAGATCTGAATCTGCTCCCATTTGCGCTTTGCTCTCGGCGGGCTCCTCTCCACCAGCTCATAATCATGTGATGATATATGTCTTGCATGGAGGTTATAATGAAAATTGATACCAGGACTCTAACCAGATACTTGCAGTAAAAGAGAACTCTAACTAGATATAATTGCAATTAGTACCAGTACTCTATGGTTATTTCCAGGCATTATGTCTTCAGTTGCATCCTTCAAAATTTTACACCTCAGTTGCTATTATTAAAAAATCATGATTGCTGAAACAATTTCTTTGCTATTGTTAAAAAATTATGATTACCAAAACAATCGTTGCGTTTGACATCTGAATACTGGTCAAATCACATTATATGTATCAGTCTGTCTAAATATGAACGAGAAAAATTAGATATTATTTGTCCATGTAAAAATATGAATGGAACCACAATATGTTTCTGCATTTAACTGTGGAAGAAGGGCATTCTATTTATTTATGCAACTAAATTAGGTGCATCAAAGACTCCTGCATATTCCGCCTGTAAAATCTTCTCGTTTTATTACTGTTGGTACCTCAGAAGTTTTTGGTGCCTCAGAAGCAATGGTTTGTTAAATGCATCAAGTATAAGAAATCAACTCTCTCCTTGTTCCATGTTTCAATTAAATCATTTGGTCATTAATCGCTCTGTTTCAATTAAATCATTTGGTCATTAATCGCTCTGTTTCAATTAAATCATTTGGTCATTAATTGCTATAAAAGATTAAGTTATATGGTAATAAATTCCACTATAAAAGAGGAATTTCAGTTTTCTTTTGACCGTTTAAGCTTTGTGACTAGCCATTCAACCGTTGTTTTTCAGTTGACACTATGTGATAGAGATATTTACCTTCACTTGCAGCCTCATAGGGAGTATACGAAGATTCGTCGACTGTTCCATAACGATAGTCATAAATTGGCATGAAAATGCTGAATTTGGTACGCACTTGAGAATGATGAAGAGAATGAAACCTGCAAAAGCATTTCTCTTCTTAGAATCTAAATGAAGAAAGGAAAATGAAGCGGTCGCTAATCGATGAAGAGAATGAAACCTGCAAATACATTTTTCTTCTTAGAATCCAAAGGAAAAAAGGAAAATGAAGTGGTAGCTAATCAAACAGCTAGAGATAGAAGCAATATTGGTGAGAGCTAGAGATAGATGAGCCATGGAAAACATTGTTGCATACATGATGTTCTACAAACGGATGCACCACAGCTGAACAAGTATCTCCCACACCTGAACAGAGCTTTTCTGCCCTCACCTTTGTAATTAAACATAAAGCCCTTGATCAGAGATCTCTTCTGCCCTCGCCTTTGTAATTAAGCATAAAGCCCCTGATCAATGTCTGTGAAGGAAGAAATCAACTCTCCAAGCGAACGGCCATACGCAGAACCGATTGAAGTTATGAGTATGAAGGGGCTCAACGACATTACTCACCAAGAAAAGTTGGTTGGCAAGTTTACGACAGTTGTTGCCGCTGGAAAAAAACAACTGTAGACAAAAAATCGTGGCACTTGTTGCATGTGGAAAGCTATTCGTGAAGTGTAAATGTGTTACCTATACCACGAACATTTATTGCTCCTTCAAGTCTAGGTGAAACTGAATGAAATTGAAAACTTATATCTTAAGTTTTAATGGTTTACATATCAGTTTAGGTGAAATTGAAAACTTATATCTTAAAATTGAAACTGAATGAAATTGAAAACTTATATCTTAAGTTTTAATGGTTTACATATCAGTTTAGGTGAAATTGAAAACTTATATCTTAAATTTTAATGGTTTATATATCCTGAATGACAATAAAACCTGGAAACTTAAACTTGGGTTAAAATTTCATTGAATTGATATTATCAACCTAAAACTTTTAAAACCTTAATTAAATTGAGATAAAGACTAATTTTTTTTATTGTTTAATTGTTGGTCAACGACCGATCGATCGCTACGCTATAGTCCTGTAAGGCAAGAGACTAATAACACTTCCACGGTATTTATCCTTAACAGAGTGATTATCATCCTCTTTACATAGGTCTATGGTTGGTATTTATCCTTAACAGAGTGATTATCATCCTCTTTACATAGGTCTATGGTTGTTATCCTTACTCGAATGATTATCTTACTTGAAGGATTGTATTTTTCTTAAAGCGGTTATATGATTTTGTGGTGTGTTACAAAGTTTCTAAAATGTATTTAGTTAATCCTAAGAAATATATGTTACCTATTTAGTTCTTATTGTATTTTTCTTATAATTAGGTTGATTCAGTATAGAGATGTGAATGGTTGAGTTTTACTGTATTATCTAACATATTTTGCCCGGTATAAATGTCATTATTATACTCCGAAAAAGCATCATGAAAAAGTTTCACGTATTTTTAGTAAACCGATTATATGGTTTAGTTGAGTGTTGTAAAGTTGGTAAAATATATTTAGATAATCTTAAAGAAATATCAAATTTATTTGGTGATTAGTGTACGGCTTTTTTTGTTAATTTGGATATTAGGCTTTTTTTTTTTTTTTTCCTTTTTTTTTTTTTTTTGTTAATTTGGATATTAGAAATATGTTATGTTGGTATGAAAGTGGGGATTTTGAGTTGTATATGGAAAAAAAAATTTAGAAATAAAATATAAAACAAAATAATAATCACAGTGCACATTTTTGTTTTTATAAATAATTACGTCTAAAGCATTTTTTTCTTAAATGAACTTCCCTAAAATCTACTTGTCATCCTTGTGTGCTGTTAGATTATGTGTTAGACTATTAGAAGATTGTTAATCATTCAATCAAGGGAAGGTAGTTGAGTAGTAAAGGGAAGGTAGCTTAGTGGTTGCAACTGTTCATGATATTTGAAACAGTTGCAAACCCTCGTCTGAACGCTGCTAGATTGGAGCCTGAAAGATTTGCCCGGTACCCTTTTCGTCTTCTCCACTCTTGCTTCCCGTGATGCCTTGACATACCTCTTAAATGGGCTCCACAGACCTCTTAAATGGGCTCCATCGAATCTCTGGGGAAAATTTCATCCATGGCTTTACTGAATGTAGAAATGAGATCCGGATCAAATAAGGTTAGAGATGAATAGTTTGACGATGACTGCTATGTCCAAATGGTTTTTTTGATTGAAGCTGCAGGAGTCGAGGGCAAATCTGCCCCAGAGGAAGAAAAGCCGTCGAGAAATCCATTGCCGTTGTCGAAATTTTTCTTCAGATTCATGTTGGGTGTTGTTGAAGACGCTTGCAAATTTTCATCTGCAATTTTTACGCTAGGGGTAACCTTGTGCCTTTGACTGGACCCATTCCATAGTTTGGAGCTCTTTTGCATCAGAAAAATGATGCTTTTGCTGGTAATCCAGGTCTTTGTGGTCACCCACTGACAAATTTATGTTCAATTCCTTTAACACTCTCGGATCCTCCAAAAATCAACTCACCTTTAGCAATTGCAGCCATGCCTGTTATTAACAAGGGAAAAGGTCTAAGTAAAGGCACCATAGCTGCCATTGTAGTTGTCCATAGTTTGGAGCTCTTTGCATCAGAAAAATGATGCTTTTGCTGGTAATCCAGGTCTTTGTGGTCACCCACTGACAAATTTATGTTCAATTCGTTTAACACTCTCGGATCTTCCAAAAATCAACTCACCTTTAGAAATTGCAGCCATGCCTGTTATTAAGAAGAGAAAAGGTCTAAGTAAAGGCACCATAGCTACCATTGTAGTTGGCGATTTTGCAGGGATAAGCCTCCTTCGCATAGTTTTTATGTACCGTTACTGGGGAACAAGAAGAAAGGAGTCAGAGGATGGGTCTAATACCAGGAATATTCAGTTGGATGACAATGGAGATTGTTCTTCCAGTTCGGGTAGAGTTGGATGGCTCTGCCTTATAAAATTAACCTATCATCTCAACCACACACAACATTTTCTAACTCATGTTTATAAAATCTCATTAAATATGTAAAAGCCGGCAACAAAACAAGTAAATGCAGTTCAACTAAAACGACGACTGATTTTTTTCATTTATCAATTAGGAAATAATTTTTTGGAAACAATTTTATTGTTTTGTTTCTCATCTATCAATTTGGAAGTGATAATTATTGACCCTGCCAAATTTTCGCTCTTCATTGTGCTATTGCATATGACTACATGGATATGTATGAGGGTATGTGCATTAAAGAAACATTGGGACAAACTAAACGAAATGCTTGATATAATACAAAGTTAGCTAGCAATGCAATTGGAAAATGTATATTTATTGTGAAACTATAGTGGGTGAGTGAGCATGGAGGTACATGAAGGATAAACCTGATTACAAATTATTATGATTATAAGACATCGATATAAGGATGTTAGCGTTTTATATACCACGAGACATGAGCTTTAGGAGGATCCATGCGCTATCAAGCTACAGTGTTTGATATACCATGAGACATGAGCTTTAGGAGGATCCATGCTGCTCTCAAGCTACAGTATTAGGGCATGGACACTTTTATCTTTAGTAAATTCTGGGATTAACTTGTGAAATGAAAAAGTATGAGAGATAACTCAGATTCTAACGTCAAAATATTTTCAATTTGGAATCTAAGAAAGGGAGATCAATCTGATCTCTTTTCCTGAGAGGAAAAAACGTTATATGTGCATTGTATCTTCGTGCAATTTGCAAAAATTGGTTTAGTAGGTAAAGATGGTCATATATATCAAAATTATAAAACATCAATTACCTTTAAAAACCAGTCACTCATAATATCTATTTTCTAATATAGATAAAAAGTCTCTAATCCATATACTTTCATTAAAAGTATATTTATGCTGTCTCGAAAATACAGAAAATATAACGGTACGTTGTTGTGATCAAAAGTGTCACTGAAGGCTGAGCAGTCCCTTGTCCATGTAGTGTTGTCCATTGTGAATCTGAATTTTATGATTCTTTACGGCTCTTTAATGTCGTTTTTTAACAATTTGTCTGTTTCTTGTTAGCTTCTCTATAAATGTGAGTGATAGTGTATGCTGTGAGTGATGAAATCTATGTTTGATATTCCTTATCCAACCAACCCAATAGTAATAAATGTTTTATAATTCCATCTATGAGAGATTTGGAATCAAGATCATATTGATCTTAGAATATTTGCAATCTGAATGCTGCAATTCGCAGTCTGATCCTTCATAGATTCAGGACTGCACGGGTTTACAGTTGGCTCTCTCTATCTTGATAAGCGCTCCATAAACCAAACACTCGAAGGAATCGATTTAACGGAGCTCTTTTCAATTCTACCCATTCCAATCCTTCTCACAAATATGAAACAACAAAGTACCTTCTCATAAGTTCCCCTGCTAGCTGAAACGATCACAAACACAAAATTCTGGGACCTGTTGAGCGCGAAGCATTAACTGTTTAAAACAGTTTATTCGATGTCCGCAAAATAATCATTTCAGATATGAGATAGAAGACTACTTGCATAGACAAATGAAAACTTTGGCACACGTTTCTATGTAAATGACTGGTTGGCCTTTAGTTTATCATGAAAATGGTATGCGCTGCCTCACATACATCCTTGACTCAATCAAAACAAACGATTGCATGTGACGCGTTTAGTGCAATACCTTTTCATGTGACTCCTCAAGTAATAACAACAGCAAGTCATGCTATTCATGTGGTAGCAAAACAGAATTTCATGTGAAAATAATTAGATAGAATCTATGATCAGCGAACAAATGCAGTGGAACACCTTTCGGGATGGAGATTGCATGGTGAAAACGTTGGGTATTTTTAAATGGGGAAATACCAAAACCAACAAACTAACTATCACAGAGCCAATGCTATGTTTCCTTTGTTCCAGGACTTTTGCACAGGGAAGCTATTAAAACAAAATGACTCATAACAGTCCATTACACAGCCATAATAATATTTCTATTGATTAACATATATGCCTCATACATATTCATCCTCTTTGCTGAGAGGGATTCACCACAAAAATACATTCAACAAAACATTTACTCTGTTTTCACCTGAGAATTCACTGAGCTGGGTTTACTGCTGTAAAACCCCTTTTACTTTCACTGCTGTGAAAAACACTTTACTGCTGTAATAAAAATTTACATATACATACAAATGCGCTCCACCATTTTCTTTATGCACTGCTGTGCAAAACCACACATGGTTTTTCTTACACCTCTGTTTTACAAAAATGCCACACAAAATTTTACAACATATTCAACCATTTTTCTTTATGCACCACTATGCATTCACTTCGCTGCTCCTTCCTTTTTTATGATGGCCGATCACATAAAAAAAATTCTATGCTGCTCTTTTTCATGCACTGTTGTGCACACACTTCTTTCGCTCCCCCAAAGCTCTCATATTACAAAAAAAATGGTCGACGCATATTACAACACTACGCAGCCATCACACACAATTTCTACACTCTAAAACTACCGCACATAAAAAAAATTACATAACTCTTGCCTCACGTAGGCTTACATAGTATATATATAAAACATATAAAAAAACTTATATCAAAATGTGCCCATAACTATGTTAAATGTATGGGACGTATGCCCATCACAAATTTTAAGGGCAGCACCTAAAACTACGAACAACATTAAAGACCATTGAATTCCCTTCTCGGCGGTCAACGGGAAAAACTTCCACGCAAAACATTGATTTGATGCAGGCCCATGCACCTTCCGGAGATCGACGGCGGAGATCGCGCGTCCAAAACACTTACCTGATCCAACGTTGTTCGCACGCCAACCTCCAGCAAACCAAACGACCTTTACCGTCCGGGGAAAGTGGTTTTTGGGCGTTCGTACATGGGACGCGTGGCAGCATGTGAATGTGTTCGGAGGGCTCCAAGGAAAAACAGCCTTTGCCAAAAGGCGGTGCGATAAAGATAGGTGGTTTTCGGGAATGGTTTTGTGTTGCCATTTTAATGCTCCCGTACGGCAGGTGAAATTAATATTTCAACACTCCCCTTTAATTTCAGCTGCTGGGCATTCAGTCATACCCAAACACTTCCTCTCGTAGAGGGATTCACCAACTGCTGTTACAAAGATATCATCCTCACATAGAGGGATTCACCAACTGCTTCTGATGCAGTTCACAAACAATCAAAGTTGTCTTCCTCTTAATAGAGGGATTTACCTGAAACTGTGCTTAAGAGCACCTTCCTCATGACAGAGGGATTCACCATTACAATGTGCTGAAGAGCACCTTCCTCATGACAGAGGGATTCACCATGTAACTGTGCTTAAGAGCACCTTCCTCATGACAGAGGGATTCACCTGTTATAAAAAAAACATCTTCCTCTTAACAGAGGGATTTACTAATGACTATGCTGAAAAGCATCATCCTCTTGATAGAGGGTTTCACCAAATGACTGCTTCAAATGCAGTTCCAAAACAAACAATCATTGCACTGCTGTGTGTGCAAACTCATTACAATGTTCTTTTATGCTGATGGATATTCTCTGCTGCACTGTTGTGCCATCTTCTTTGCTGCATCTACCCCACACTGCTGTGTCTGCTCCACGCTACTGCGTTTACACCTGCACTGCTCTTACATTTCTTTACAAACTCTGCATTGCTGTGCATTCTTCAAAGACAAAATACTCTGTCTTTTCTGGAACAATTACACTGTCCCAACTTACAAATTTACACTGCTGTGTGTAAACATTTCTTACACTCACTGCTGTTGCATATGTTGCATTTCAATTCAATGAACAACAAATTCATTACATTTACCTTTACTGCTGTAAGGAAAATTTCTTTTGCATGTGCTGCTGTCCATTACATCTCATTTCTTCAACAAAACTTTAATGTTGTTGCATCTTTCTTGTTTGCATTGTTGTGTGTTTCTCCTTCTTCACGATGGGAAAACTTTTCTTTAAGCTGCTGCTGTCCATACACTTGCTGTTGTGTTGTTGCTGCAATTTGTACTGCTGTGTGCACATACACTTGGCACTTCATTCTCCACAAAAAAAATTAACACGGGCTGCTGCCTTTTCTTATGCACCCTTGCTTCACACAATCTTCATCTTCATTTTTTTTATTTTCATAATGCACTGCTGTGCAATCCCTTTCAATTTTCTGTTGCCATACACATTCTCATTCATCCATGTGCTTTAAAACTATGATGTCCCTGTTTTTCTTTATGCATTTTTTTGCATGTGATCCATAAAAAATTTCCAAACTGCTGTTTTGTATTCTGTCTTCCCACTGCTGTGAGGGTTTCCTTGCCTTGCATACTTCTTATTGCGCTGCTGCACTTTTCATTTCAGCGCTGCCATCTTTTCTTCTTTATGCATTTCTGTGCATATTGCATAAAAACAAAGCAAAAACATTGTTGATTTCATCACTGCTGCATATTACCTTTCAGAGGGATTAACAAAGATTTCATTTGCAACTGCTGCGCTGCAATACATCCTCCATCAACAAATGATTGTTAATACAGTTCAGCAAATAAAAAACTACAAGCTCCCCTTTAATGTATGCTTGTCTTCTTTTGGCAGACTCTTCTCAAAACAAATTTAGATCCACTGGGGAGTTCAAGGGGTTTTCAGATTGCATTTCCTTCCTTCTCCATACTTGTGTAACTTTCTTCTTTTGCATGGGTCTAGCTTGCATAGGAGCCCATCTTAAGTTACAGTCACGTGCCATATGCCCAATGTTATGACACTTGAAACATTCAACATTTTTCATGAATGACATTTCATGATTTCTTCTTGTAAAATTATTTCTTGGAGATTGTCGGGGACCACAACATCTATCTCTATGAAATGTTCTACAATCTTTTGCCATGTGACCAAAGTTTGAGCAAGCATAACAATAACCATAAAATGAATTTTGGTACCTGGGAGATGGAGGTTTTCTTGATGCACTTCTGAAGCCTTGCTGCCTTGAGATCCTTTGATGATAACCATTGCATCTTGCCTCTTTGACATCAGCTACATTTCTTCTTGGAGCTGGTTTTCTGCTTGGAGGAGGATTTCTTCTATTGCAGCTTTCATTTTTCTCCTTGCCTTTGCTGGAACTAGGAACATCACCATCTCTTTCTGGCTTCTTCACATCTCCTTTGCTTAAAGCATCCTCATGCTTGTTTGAGGGTTCACCTACATACCCAAGTCCTGATTTATCATATGGAGATCTGTGATAGCTGAGCATGTCATCCAAAGCTTGAGAGCTCTTCATGATCTTGTTCATCCCTTCAACCTTCTTCCTGAGAAGGACAATCTCTTCTTCTAACTTTTCACATTCATTATTTTTCTTTGCTAGTTGTCCCTCAGTTTCTTCCTTGCTACGAGTAGCTTCAGCTGCTACTATTTTGAAGGAGATAATCTCTGTCTTCATTTTGGAGATTTCTTCATCTTTTGCTTGACTGCTCTTCATTTTCTTTTCAGCTCCTTGTGCCTGCTTCTTGGCTTCTTGTAGTTCGGACTTAAGGGAGGAGACCTCTACCTTGTACTGTCCAATCTCTTCCACAAGCTTGTTCACTCTCTTGTGTCTTTGTTCAAGTTGACTTGTCAAGGCATCTGCCTGCTTCTTTGCTTCATTCAGCTGATTTGTCATGGATATGACTTCTTCATGATGTTTCTTCTTGCATTGGTCAAGCTCCTTCTTAAGCTTGGTAAGCTCTTCATCTCTTTCTTTTACTTGAAGCTTGATGAGGTCAAGCTTTTCATTCTCAGCTTCTATGATGGGTTCTTCTTGACTCATTGTCATGGTCAGTGCTCCCTTTGCATGAAGGTCATGCAGTTTGTCCCATATATCCTTTGCTGATGTATATTTTCCAAGGTTCCTCTTCACTGAATCAGGGAGACCATCCAAGATAGTCTTTGCTGCTTGTGCATCATACTCCATGGATTCTTTATCCATCTTGCTGTCATCAATCACTGAATCCCAGACTTCAATCCCCTCAGACATTAGGAAAGCCCTCATCATTATTTCCCATACATCAAAGTTTCCATCAAACTTTGGAACCTCAAATACAATGCTTTCAAACAGATTGCCTTCTAATTTAGTAGAGGAGGGAGACACATTTTTAGCAGGCTTGGAGGCTTTCTTCTTTGACCTTGCCATTCTTATCTAGGCTTTAAATACTTGACTGTGTTTTCTTTTAAATCAACTGACTGTCTTCAATAACAACTCAAAAACTTGAGAAATACCTGAATCCCTTTGGCTGAAACTTCACACTGTTGGAGAAGCTTTCTCTGCTGCAACCACACCTTCCTTCAGCTTCTTTGAGTCTTCAAAGAGCCTGGACTAGCTCTGATACCACTGTTGGGTATTTTTAAATGGGGAAATACCAAAACCAACAAACTAACCATCACAGAGCCAATGCTCTGTTTCCTTTGTTCCAGGACCTTTGCACAGGGAAGCTATTAAAACAAAATGACTCATAACAGTCCATTACACAGCCATAATAATATTTCTATTGATTAACATATATGCCTCATACATATTCATCCTCTTTGCTGAGAGGGATTCACCACAAAAATACATTCAACAAAACATTTACTCTGTTTTCACCTGAGAATTCACTGAGCTGGGTTTATTGCTGTAAAACCCCTTTTACTTTCACTGCTGTGAAAAACACTTTACTGCTGTAATAAAAATTTACATATACATACAAATGCGCTCCACCATTTTCTTTATGCACTGCTGTGCAAAACCACACATGGTTTTTCTTACACCTCTGTTTTACAAAAATGCCACACAAAATTTTACAACATATTCAACCATTTTTCTTTATGCACCACTATGCATTCACTTCGCTGCTCCTTCCTTTTTATGATGGCCAATCACATAAAAAAAATTCTATGCTGCTCTTTTTCATGCACTGCTGTGCACACACTTCTTTCGCTCCCCCAAAGCTCTCATATTACAAAAAAAATGGTCGACGCATGTTACAACACTACGCAGCCATCACACACAATTTCTACACTCTAAAACTACCGCACATAAAAAAAACTACATAACTCTTGCCTCACGTAGGCTTACATAGTATATATATAAAACATATAAAAAAACTTATATCAAAATGTGCCCATAACTATGTTAAATGTATGGGACGTATGCCCATCACAAATTTTAAGGGCCGCACCTAAAACTACGAACAACATTAAAGACCATTGAATTCCCTTCTCGGCGGTCAACGGGAAAAACTTCCACGCAAAACATTGATTTGATGCAGGCCCATGCACCTTCCGGAGATCGACGGCGGAGATCGCGCGTCCAAAACACTTACCTGATCCAACGAGGTTCGCACACCAACCTCCAGCAAACCGAACGAACTTTACTGTCCGGGGAAAGTGGTTTTTGGGCGTTCGTACATGGGACGCGTGGCAGCATGTGAATGTGTTCGGAGGGCTCCAAGGAAAAACAGCCTTTGCCAAAAGGCGGTGCGATAAAGATAGGTGGTTTTCGGGAATGGTTTTGTGTTGCCGTTTAATGCTCCCGTACGGCAGGTGAAATTAATATTTCAACAGAAAATCTAAATTCATCGCTATACACATACTATCAGTTGCCTATACCATATATCCAAGATGTATTTATCGTAACAAGCTTTATGCTATATAGTTTGCGAAAGATTCTGACTGACATATTTAGTAACATAGTGTTTTAACTCATGATTTATCAAGAGCATAAGGGAATCTAAAAAATAATATGTATTAATATTGCAACGCTTGACAATTAGAAGCATCATGATTATGGGATTTATGGTACAGACGGTTGTGATGAGATTGAGAGGATGCACCCAGCTATTAAACTTGGAGGTAGGCTGTACAATCATATTGTTAAAATTAGGAAGGGTAACAGTCTAAAGTTCAGTGTTTTTAGATTTTACATTAAAGTATCGAAGAAGCATTGATTTAGAGTATTAATTTTAAATAAAACTAAATCATAAATTTGAAAATTATGAAACTACTAGAATTGAAATAAGTATTTACACAAAATCTTTAATCTCGAATTGGTTTCGGAGATTCTAAAAAATGTTAGACACTTTGGCCTAGACCTTGTAGCTGTAACAATCTGCACATCAAATTCGGTGCGTAGCTCACAAGATGATCAAACATCAAATTCGGTACATAACCCAAAAGATAAAGCATTATCTCGAGGCATCGCATAATGTGTCCCAGCTAGTGATGAGTCCAAACATGGATATATGTTACCATGTGTTTATTGAATTCAATGTAAATATTTTCAAATTTGATGTGAAAGTGATACCATGTTTGAGTCATATTTTATAAGTGATGTCTAATCAGAATTAAGGGCTGGTTCTTGTAAGAAAATTTATACATATTCATGCATTGCTAAATACATGCGTTTTAAAAAACAAGCAGCCACTGCTGTGGCGGTAGTCCCTGCCGGGCTCTGCAGGGAAGTGCAGAACTTGGAAAGAATAAATGGAGTGAACCACAAATAAGTAATTCATATAAGTTGCTGTTTTGACATTTACAGCAATAAAATGCCAGGGCCCTCCTGGACTCTCCTTCCTGCCCTTTGGAACTTGCTGGGAAGATTGAGCCCATGGATAAAGCAAAAGAAGCCATATTATTAACCTGATATGCAAGTGCAAGAGAGCGAAGTCCCCCATTTTCTTCCAACGGGGTAGATAGGTACTCAATTTGAATTTACAGGGGTTTTTTTTCAGAGAAAACCAGATTTTTGTATGTCAAAATGGATATAAAATGTTAAAACTTGGCAGTTTTTTATATATTTTGGAGTGTCATCCCCTAAAATTTGGGGGATCTCTTCAACTGTGTCCAAAACTCGTTCACTCAATCCCCAAATGGGAATGAAACATAATATAGATAAATATTCAAAACCCTATATTTATATTCTTGCCAAGTAATTCTGTCATTTAGGCAATTTTCACACCATTTTTTATAGTTGATTGGAATGCAGGCCCTGCTGGAAGAATGAACTCGAAATACAGAAAGCTAGTTTCCTTGTACTCTTTGAGACTATTATGAGTAGAAAAAGAATCAAATAATTGATCACAGTACGTCTCGAGTCCTTAAAATTATGATTCTCCTCTATCATCTATATTGTATAAGTTACCTATGACTAGGCCAATATCAGAAAATTAACAGCATTCTAATCATAGATTCAATGAGATTCAAAATCGTAGGAGCCTAAAAGGACACGATTCATGAATTGGAATAGCTTCCAGAATTGGAAGCGCTTACTAAATGATATTACAATCTTGAATAAAAGAATAATTTTGTTTCAAAGGTTTAGCCCATGAGCCAATACACATCCATGCTTGCTTCCAATAAGGCTTTTGCAAAACCACGTCAATCCATTCCATGGCATCACACACCGCTATGCCTTCACAAATCTGCCATTTTGAGATATGATCCAGATAAATATATTAGAGCATCATCCATTGACATTGCATTCAAGCATGAATTGACCCTCTTGTTTTAAATACTTAGCGCAATATGGGTTGTATTTATTAATACCTATCTGTAACCACGGGTTCAAGTTGCCATTAAAATGCAAAACAGGAGATTTTTCTATATCAAGTTGATCAATTCCAAAGTCATGCCCTAAACCAACTGAAAGCCAAGAGTATTGCAGGCTTTGGGTCATATTGTAGAATGTAATCCGACTTGCAGGCAATGTCCCAAATCTCCACGTAATATTCTACCTATTTTGTTGTCGAACAGGGAAAGAGCAACATTAAGATCAATAATATTCAATCCAAACATCCATGCACACACATTTCTATCAAAACCATTTGGGAAAAACTTTGAAGAGTTAAGGTACTTACTCAAGTGATGAAACCTTACTTCACAAATCACCATGGCACCATTTACCTTCCCATGCAAATTAATACTCCAAAGAGGTGTCAGGTCCCTTTGCACGACCACATCATCATCTAGAAATAGCACTTTGTTCAGTCTTGGAAAAATTTCAGAAATCGAAAAGTGAGGATGATTGAAGCTAGACAAGTATTTACGTGTGTACCTCCTGAGAGTGGATGCTTGGTTAATAATATATCCATATTTCCATGGGTCGTGCCAAAGAAGTTGTAACCAGTGTTGAAGTCAGTATCTTTGGCAACTATATATGGCTTTGTCTCGGAAATAATAATCTAAAACCATTCATTGGAATGATGTAAATATCTGTGGGCAATCATTAAGGAAAGTACAAAGGATGGTACATTAATAGAAGTAAAGCAAGATAGTTTTTTTGCGTACATTCGTTGCAGAAAAATTTGAGGTCTTTGTTACAACTTCATCTTTGGAAACCTTTGATAGTTCAGACCCCAATTTGTTTAGATCATCGAGATGCCTAGAAAGATTTCTCTACAAAATGGAGACAACAAAAGCTGGCTTTAATAAGAAAATTCATTTTAAAATTTATAATTTAAAAGCCCAGTAATATCAAAATCCATTTCTTTCATAGTTCACCGACGTCAACAAACCAACATAGTATGGAAACAAGGATATATTATTTAATAAAGCAGTGAAAATTTTACAAAAGAACTATGGTAGTTATGAGATGGGTTGTATTTCTGAATGGGTCAGTGCCATATTGTGCAAGTACATTGTCTAACATGGATTCATTAGAATTTGATCTTCTTACCACCAACTGGAAAAAGGCACGAAAGAAAATTGTATTTAATACATAGCCACTAGATCTTGGTGAAATCTTATGTAATAAACCTTACCTCTGTTTGTTGTGAAGCATCATCGTGTTTAGACAGACTGACAGTCTTGGTAAAATCTGTTTGGTTCTCAACAACCAAATATAGCAAGTAAAACGTTAGAAAACTTTGATGACATCATTACAGAATTCAGTACATATACGACTTGCACAGAAGAAGAAGAAGAAGGAAAATTGACTAAGTTATTGACTTTGGATGTCTTTCCTTCAAATTCTTAATGTGAAGTTAACAATATATTGATGTTACACAAGTTAACAGAATGTATACCAGCGTTGGAGAGACTTCATCATTGATATAACCTGCAAGAGAAACATACAACAGGTTACAGAAAAACCAAATGACTTCTTTGATGTTGAAGAGATAAAGAGGATTCAAAATTCCAAAATAAGATCAAGCTGCTCAAAGGTACTCTATCACATGCAAGTTCCTCATCGCAAAGCGTTTCTAGTGGCTACTGAAGATGCCAAATTAAGCAATCCTACTACTGGTTAGCAGTTGTCATCGCCTAGTCACCACTAAACCAAACTTACTCTATACTTCCATAAAAAAACGAATCCTCCTTCAGACTCACAAGACAGATCTATCATTATCAAATGAAACAAGGTTGCACCAAGATGGGAATGACACAATGGGCATCAGATTGGGGACTGCTACTTTCTCTCTGGCTTAGTTCTACTTAATAATTTTAGGAGCTTTAAAGAAGGGCAACTTTTAGGAGTTCAGAAGAATAACTGTAAAACTAAGAAATTGTTCAGTTAGTATGCTCCTTAAGAAGCTGCATTTGGGATTTCTGTAAATATAATGAAAAAAACCCACAAACCTATTGATGAAATCCTTGAATGCACGCGACAGGAATTGAAGTCCACTGGCATTTGTGTCTAAGCCCTAAGAAAATAGTCTTAAGATTGCGTGTGGGTTTTCCAAGGAAGATGCATTCCATTTCAGTATCCAAACATCAGGGTTTAAGGCCTCGGTGTTTTGAAGCCCTAATCTTGTGTTCTCTAATCTTTGGCATCTAATGTGCGCAAATGCGACAGCCTTAAATTGTATCTGCCCTCAAACCTCACACTCACCCTAAGTAGCTAAACATGACAATGCACAAGGAGAGATCAAAACCTTGAGCCTACAAACTCATAAAGTTCTTAAATAAGCCTCGCAGTGCCTGCTTTTCAATGAGATCTAATACAAACATTGGCCCAAAATATTCCACAGTGTTGAGGATCTAGGCAATCATCAAATGCACATTGTCTTAGTATACAACAAAGGGGAAAAATGGTGCAAAAAAATGCAAACAACCGACTACAAATTCCAAGAACGGGTTTCATAAAAACCTTTAAGTCCCCTTGCCCAAGTACTCCAAAGCCAGCTTCTCCATACACGACATTATGTGTGAAGGGGGCTTCAAATCATATAAAAAATGAAATGGGTTCAGATAAACTTACTACTCTGAAATCCAGCATTCAGTCCGAGCAAGAATACCAATGGAATGAGCATGGATAGAAGCACCAAAAACAACACTATTCCATATCTCTTCCATCCCTTCTTCATAGACATAATTTCCTGCAGAAAATCCTAATCAACGGGTGCTATATGCCCTCCGTGCTTGCACCATCAGATCTGGAGGTTCAATACCCACAAACTTATTAGTGGCTGAACAGAGATTTATCACCAAATCAACAAATGACTTCAGCTTTGGTACTATCAAAATCTCAGAAGAGCTCGCACTTGCTCAGCCTTGTTAATTCAGTAAAATCTAAGAGAAATTTGCAGCAGACATAAATTTAAACCATACATAAATATTAAAAAGCTTCCCCTTAGACAAAATCCAATGAAAAATCGAGATATAAGTTATTGAAATGGATGTTATTTAACTTTTCCAAGGTTTTGACTTACATATAATCAAAATTTGTTAAAACACTAAAACATAATATACAACTCAAAACAACTACAAGATTTGTAAGAAATAAACAACGCTTACTGAAATTTTTTTGATCTCATTATGGTTTGAAGCCTAAAGTTACATTAGATATTATAAAATATCACAATATACCATAAGATAGTTTATATATAAGTTATTTTGAAAATTTTCTTATCTTAGAACGGCTAGAAGCTTGAACTTGCATGGGATGCTATAAAATATCTTATCAAATTCACGGCGAATTCCCACCAAACTGTACCAAAAATGGAACCTGTTACTCTTTGCATCCGACGCATGAGGCAGACAGAATGATAAGCCTTGGGTAGATATTGAAATAATAATATTAGGAGCAACAGTGTCATAATATAAGTGATTTCTGCCCTTTTTATAAGGTCTAGCACAACCAATTAGAAGACCACCTGCACAAATAAATAGGCATTCAGTAGCAATAGGAATTAGAATGTGATAAATTGTATGTAGGATTTATGTAAAAGATTAAATAATTATAATAAAAAAACTCTTCATACTTCAAGATAAGTTCATCTTTGCCTTCACCTAAAAAGATATTTGGATCTCTATATTTAAATAAAAATCAGAGAATCTAAGAATCTAGAAATATGTAAATCCAAAGACTGTCAATCCAAATGCTATAAGAATTTAGTAAAATGCCAATCAACACGCAACTGCTCTAGGACTTTAGTAAAATGTCAATCAACACCCAGCTGGTGTAAGAATTTAGAAAAATGTCAATCAACAGCCACCTGTGGAAGTGGCACTATGACAAATATATCAAACCAAAAGACTTTGAGAGAACGAAAGTAATGGAGAGCAATTAAACAAGCATCCCAAACAAGTTTCCCAGAGCCCACTACAAGTGATTCCTTTGACACATATGCAAGCCCGAGCTGCAACCAAATATGCCATAAATGCAAGGCATCATTGGTAGAATGCATAACAGTGACAAGAACAACGAACTTCCCATCTAGGTAGATGCACATTAGGTCTTTACTAATGTATAGAACATAAAAGAAAAGGCAGTCAATTTCCAATCCAATGGCACACACAGGAAGAATAATTATGTTCCATCTCTGGATGGCTTTGCTTCTTGGGTGCAATACTATATCAAGTATCCGTTTATCTCTCTTCCTTCAATGCAGGCATGGCTGATGAACTTAGGATTCGGTTGGAAAAACAGAGGAACCTGCATTGGCTTCCGAGTGGAGATGGTTGCTCTTATTACAGCTAATGGAATGGAAAGCTGGAGTTTCTATCTGGGTGCAAGCAAAACACTCCTCTGCTGATGTGCCTCCAGATCTTGACAGGGCAGGAGAGGCCACTGTTGCCATTGATTGTTCCCCTGCTGCTTGAGATATATTGCCTCCAGGAGGTGTTGAATTTTCTGTGCCCCTTGAAGTTTTGAAAAGCCATCTGCAAATATATTTCAGGTCCAGTCAGCGCATTCTATTGCAAGATCTTAGTTGCAGCTACTCTATAACTATTTTTCAATCAAGCAGACTAGAACATTGAATATAGGAATTTAGATTACTTACGCTGCAACTATACTCTTCAAAAAGGATGACATGCTTCTGGTTGTTATACCATTCTATGACATAATGGTTATTGCAGTGAATAAATTTGCAAGCCAAAAGACCAGGTGAAATCTCAGTCTTGAACCAACACAGAGGAAAAGGATTTAGGATTATATAGCAATGTTGCAAATCAAATCATTGCGGCCTTTCCTTTATATTCAGGTTTCAACACAGAGGAAAAGGATTTAGGACGGTGCTAGCATCTCTAGCATGACTGGAGCGAAAGCCCTGAGTCGTATAAGAATTAAAATATGTTTCATCTAAACCTTTACCTTACAAGTAAACATGACTAAGTGTAGTAAAGAGGTAGAATAGGAAGAAATTGTGTATGCGTGAAGAAAATGGGCACCAGAATAATATTTGTGTGCACGGCACATGCGCATACTGAACTAGTAGTCAAAAAAAAGTTCTTGGTGAATTGTCCCGTACAGTCAAAGCATCAAGAATGAAAAGCTACAAAAATTAATGGATGGGCATATCTATACCTCCATCAATAAAATATTTAAGCAACACAATCTAGAACTGTGCGCACGATAAGATTTTTCGGCCTCCTGGCATAACTCACCAATAAAAATTCACCTCAGGATCATTGTAAAATCGAAACTAGTAAGTGGGAGGAAAAAGAGAGTACCAGAGGGTTGGGACGAAAACTCGTTACCCAAACAAACACAATAAATGTTTCTCCTCTGCTGAAGAATCGACGAGGAAGATTAACCATCTACAACAACAAAATTAGGGGTTAATCCGTTGTTGTAGTAGATTATTTTAAACATGTGAATGATTACACGAGACCCTAACAGGAAGCATAAAAACCCATAGGGAACTCGGCTAAACCAACCAAATTTCAAAACTTTCCAGTAAATCAACGTGGAGTTATGCAAACGGTGGTGCAAAAGAAAAACCATCCAAACTTATATCTATCGTTCAGGAATTTGACTTCAGGGCACTATGCAATGTCCTGTGTAGGCCATTACAAAAGATAAAGGACAGATCTACTCCATGTCCAGGCGGGTTTTTCGCCGATGCACACGGGTTGAACCCTCTTAGTTAAACATGGATAACATAACTAATTTCCGTCACACAAATGACTAGAAGGAATTAAGTTAGGGTTTATGATTGGAGGAATAGCTAGCAATCGTTACATCACCTCGATCAATTTGAACCATCCCCAAAACCCAAAGTGTGAAAAACATCGCCCTCCATCTGATATTCCGGTGATGATTCATGGCATGGCGAGAGAAGAGTGGCATGCTAGTCCCCAGGTGTACCATAGTAACGTAAAACACTTGAGACATAGGAATGCCATCTGGTACCAGCTACTAAATTCGTGACAAACGCATTCAATGACAAGGGTTTGGATTCGTGCCGATCACGCCTTACGACAACCCAACTTGCCGTCCTTTGCATCGAACAATGTGAAGCTCGTAATAAGACTCCAATAATTTTCCACACCAAAACTTTGGTTAGACTTAGGTTAAAATGCTAATATAATAAAAAAATACAATGGTCAACCTACGGTCAGTGATCGATCGATTGCAAATAGTCCCAGGCAGGGACTAATGAGAGATTTCCAATCAGAATTAAGGGTGCGTGCTTGCAAGAAAGTTTATACATGTTCATGCATTGTTAAATATATGCGTTTAAAAAAATAAGAATGTCGTTGTTACGTAGGAATGTATTAGCATTGGGTACTTTTTCTAAGTAACTTATTATAGGTCTTGGGATGTAATTGTTGTGGTTGATGCAAGAAACTAAGGTTATGGGAGAAGTGAATATGAGATTTAGAATAAAGAGGATCAAAACTTAGGGGTAAATAGGTTGAAGGAACTTAGGGGTAGGAATAGCGTCTTAATGAAGAGGGAATAGGTTGAAGGAATTTATGGCCCTAATGAAGAGAGAATAGTAAAGGAATAAGGCCCTTGGGTAGAGGAGATAATAAAGAAATAAGGCCCTAGGATAATGAAGGAATATGACCCCAGGGAAGAGGATCTAGGGGTAGCACAACCCTTAAGTTCTTTTCATGCTACTTTTCATTCTTGGAATACATGAGAATATCATCCAAAAATAATTGGACAAAGTTGTCAAGAGGCTTCTGGAACAAGCTATTCATGAGGCTCATGAACATATTTGGTGCATTGGTCAAACCAAACCACACTACACCAAACTCATAATGTTTGAGTTGAATTATAAAGGTGGTTTTTGGGATGTCACATTCCTTAATCCTTAATGGTCATATCTAGTTATCAAATATATTTTAAAATAAACCCTTGCTCCATCAAATAGATCACTCTTCTAGGTATAATATACATATTATTTAATGTCATAATAAAATAATTAAATGGGCCAAAAAAAATTATCCAAAGACTTCCGAATACTAGAGAGATGTATAAATTTTATATATTTTTAAATATTTTATTAAAAAAATTAAATAAATGATTTGAATATCCATATTAACCAATTTGTTTCAATATCAATTTCTATGTGAGACAGATATACATAAAGAGAAAAATAGAATCCATAAATAAAATATTCACACATCCATTTAAAATAAAATATTTTAATGTGTTTAAAACATTTTAATTGATTAAAACATTTCTAAATAGTCTTGGTTTTTTTAATAGCAATAGTCTAAGAGACTCTTTTTTTTCCCTGGAAATTATGGAATTTCAGGCAATATTCTGATAAAATCTGGCAAAGATTTTTGTAAATCCAGGTTAAGATTTTTGTAAATCCACGTTATAGCTGTCAAAATGCAAGATTTTGGGTGCCCCATAGGTTTTTGATGGTGTTGAATTTATTTCCACCATCAACAACATGATTCAAACACCCCACTGCAAAATTTCTTAAATCTTTTTTGCTCGGATTTCGACCACTTTTGACTGTCCAGACAATTTCTCGGACAATCTACAAATAAAAAACATAGATATTTGTCAACAAAGTAGAGGCGCTAACTTTGTAAGCATTTTGACTTTTTATTTATAAAGTATAATGACACATTTATGAATTTTAATTTATGATTCGTTTTCGTGAATGCCACATTTCAATGAAGCACGTATTTAATATCAAAAACAAGAAGTTGAAGTTTGACGTACATGAACTTGGGTAGAGATAAGCTTATTTGGATTAATCAGGTTTGTTACTAGTTGTACTTAGACTAGTTTAAAAAGTCCACAAATTAGTTTGGAAAATTATGGAAATTTTGGCAAGATTATGCTAAAATGCGGCATAAATTTTTGAAAATCTGAGTTGTAGTTGTCAAATTTAAAGATTTTGGGTTCCCTACATGTCCTTGATGGTGTTGAACAAGTGTTTGATTAATGAAAGCTGTTTTTTATTAAAATAAGACAAAGTACAACCAAAACCCCAACCAAGTCATAGACTACTACAATGTAAAACTGTCATATATAATAATGCAAAGAAACAAGAATGGCATCAAAATGAGATCCTTAATGCATGTCAGATTTTGGCACCTTGCTTTCTACAAATAAATAGATGTTAGCACTATAAATAAATTAGCCCAACCTTCAAACAATACTAAAAATAATAAAAAAGACACAAGATACCTAAAATATTTTCAGTCATTTCAGAGGAGTCATCTAGTTTGTTTCCCCTTAGTGATATAAAGTTGTTCTCACCATCAGGATTAGCTTCAAACTTTGCAGGAAACTTGAAAAAATCAACGGAATGATAACAACAAAAAATTCATAGCATAACACTTCCTCAATAATTCTCTCCTTTTTTCCCTAAATAGATTTCTCCTCTTTTTAAGAAGGTTCCAAGTAGTTTTGGCAGTTTTTCTTTAAGTTTAAAGATTAAATTAATTAGGTTTCTAATCAAGGATGAATATATAACAAGAGTAGAAAATTCCAAAGGTTGTTCAAAATGTTTATTTAAAGCTAGACCCCAATTAGTGGGACCCACTCTAATCCATTCAATGAGGTTTCATTTTTCCTTTTAATGTATATAAATAGCCATTATGTATCATTTTATTTGTTGAATTTCTAAACTTTAAAATAGATTATTGATCACAACATGTATCATAATAATGATTAACCATGATAGCTAATAAACAACCGCCACATATAACTTATCATCATAGTTATTATCACATACACCCCCCCGCCACCCTCCACAAAAAATTGTACCTCCCATGCTCCTTGTCACTCCATATTCATATTCAAATGGTACCACAAATATAGAGCACAATATGCACATAATTATAGCCATCCTCTTCAAAATTCTAAGTTGCTAAAAAATTATAAATATAGTATCCAGAAATCATTCTAAAGAAGTAATTTCACCTAATAACATATGAACAAAACCAAAAGAAAACAAGTCTATACTGAAGTTTAAATGATATGCAACCTAAAAGAACTCTAATTATTTCTTCTTCCCATTAGAAGGAGTTGATTCCACTTCTTTCTCCTCTTGCTACGGATGTGATGTTACTGAGTGAGATGATGCAGGAGAGGAACTAGAGGCAGAAAATTGTGCATTATTTTTTTGTTCATTGGTAGCAAGAAAAGGGATGACTTGGTATTCTGATGGTTGGCCAGCAAAACCAACAAATATTACAGGGTTCTTAGAGTTTTGGTGTGAAGAAGGAGTGTGACAAGTAGCAGGGGTAGATGGTTGGGGTGTTGCAGGAAGAATATGACTTATACGTGAGACAACATACTGTAAATATGATACATGAGGGTAGTGAGGGGGGTTATGTGGTGAGATAGCATGCCAACCATATATAGATTGCACAAGTTGTGTAGAAATCATTGGTCCCCAACCATCATTGTTTGGGTTAACAAGAGGAGCAAAAACACATGGTAGAACAAGGGTTCCCGCAAAAGGTGTTTGGAGCAAAGGAAAGAGGTTGATGTTATTATTAGGTTAAAAAATATTAACAAATCAACTCCTTGAATCTTGTTATCACAATGAGATAATGAGACATTCTAGCTCAGATGTGAAAGAGTATTGGGTTATTTTATGTGTTTTATGAATTTTTTTAATTTTATATAAGTATGAAAAAACGAAAAACAATTTAAATGGTAAGAAAAATGGTTATATATACTTTAAGTATAGAAATTATGACAAAAATAAATAAATCTGCAACAAGTAAACAAAAAAATTAAAATGGAAAATTAAATAAAGGCAGTGAGCTAATCAGGATTAAATAAGGTGGCTTTTTATCTTGTAGAGCATGAATTGCTAAAATAACTACTGAAAAATATGATACAAGTCAAATGTAGAGAGATATATGAACAAGTGTTTGATGAATAAAATGTTAATTTTTATTAAAATAAGAAAAAGTACAACGAAAATCAAGCCTTTGTGAATATTCTTTACCAACCGAATCACAAACTACTGCAATGTAAAACTATCATATATAATAATCTGACCAAGGAACAAGAAATGAAACAAAATGAAATCCTTCATGTGATTAAGATGTTGACAACTTGCTTTCTACAAATAAATAGTTATTAGAACTGGAAAGAAGTTAGTCTGACCTTCAAACAAAAATAAAAATAATCAGAAAGACACAAGATGCTTGAATGAATTTCAATCATTTCAATGGAGTCACCTAGTTTGTTTCCCCTTACTGATATAAAGTTGTTGTCACCATCAAGGTTAGCCTAAAAATTTGTAAGTAACTTGAAAAAAAAACAGTGAAATGATAAAAGCCAGAAATTTATAACATACCTCTCCCTCAATAGTTCTCTCCTTTTCCTTCATAGATTTCTCCTCTCTTTAAGAAGGATCCAAGTAGTTTTGGTACTTTTTCTTTAGGTTTAAATATTGAATTAATTGGCTTTCTAGTCAAGGATGATTAGATAAAAAGAGAAGAAACTTCCAAAGTTTGTTCAAAAGCTTTATTTAAAGCTAGACACTAATAGGTGGAACCCTCTACAATCCATTCAATCAGGTTTCCTTTTTCCTTTTAATCTAAATAAATAGTCATTATGTATCATTTATATGTTGACTTTCTAAACTTTAAATTAGATTTCTAATCAAAATAGGTATCATAATAAGGATTAACCATTCAAATTAATAAACAACCTCCACATATAACTTATTATCATAATAATTATAACTTACACCACCTAGAAACCTTGTACCTACCATGCTCCTTTTCACTCCATGTAATCTTCATATTCAAGTGGTAGCACAAATATAGAGCATGATATGCACATATTTATAACCATCCTCTTCAAACTTCTACGTTTCTAAGAAATTATAAATGTAGTAACAAATAATCACTCTAAAGAAGTAACTTTGCCTCATAAACATATGAACAATACTAAAAGAAAATAAGATTGTACTGAAGTATAAATGATATGCAACGCAAAATAACCCTGATTATTTCTTCTCCTCATGAGAAGGAGTTGACTATGCTTGTTTCTCCTCTTGTTGTGGATGTGATGTGACTTAGTGAGATGATGCATTGGAGGAATTAGAGGCAGAAGCTTTTGCATCCCATTTCTATCCACTAGCAGCAAACAACATGATGATTAGGTATTTTGATGACTGGCCAAGATGACCAACCACTATTACATGTTTCTTAGAGTTCTGGTGTGTAGAAGGAGTATGACAAGTAGAATGGGTAGATGGTTGGGGTGTTGCATGAAGTGTATGAGTTGTACGTGAGGCAGTAGATCACAAACGTGATACATGAGGGTGGTAATGATGGTTATGTGGTGAGATAACTTGCCAACCATGTCTAGATTGCACAAGTTGTGCAGAAAACATGTGTCCCTACCATCATTGTTTTTCTTAACAAGAGGAGTAGAAACATGTGGGGAAACAAGGGTTCCCACAAAATTTTGTTATACCAAAGGAGGTTGTTGTGATTGGGACCATATCATGGACTGAGGATTTATTTATCCCAACAAATTAATCACACCATTGTTAAGCAAATCCCTTAGTTCCTCGGGAGTTGCATCAAAATGGATGGAGATTATGGGTCTCATATCCCTTCTTATACAAATTACTTATCTTTATTCCCAGTTCCTAGACCTTTTCCTCTTCCCTTGTTTTTATTAAAAGCACTCATTCTGTATAAATTGAATGACTAATTACACACAAGTGATTAATGTTTCAATTCCATTTTTCATTTCGTGGATGAAACACTAAGTTTCATGAAAAAATAGGAAAAAATATTTAAAATAGGGACAGGGAAAACATTTGTATGTAGAAAATCAATCATGTGGCAACATAAATATTTTAAACAATATTTGTGGTCAATTTGAAATAGAGGTCTTCCCTTTTTTTAAAGAAAACTAAGTTTCACTAAATGTATAGAGTCCTTATAATATAAACTAATAGTAAGAGGCACAATGCAAAGGCCATTTCCTTCATATGATATAGTCATGGAAAACAATCGTAGTAAGAGGAGAAGAGACCCTTGTAACATGTCATAGATTGATGACCTAAACCATCATATTATAAAATTCCCAATACAAGACCAAAGTAAAGACCCCAACATTAAAACTCCTTTTTTGATAGTTATACACTCACAAGTTGCCTCACGGGAAATTAAAATTTAGCAATTTGAGAGAGATTAAAATGAGTGAAAATATTGCTTAATGTACCAAACAATGGTTGGGTTAAAATGTATAAACCCTTGGAATGATGCGTGTTTGTTCAAAATTTAATTGTACATACAAACATTTCAATGATTGGCTAAAAAGAAAAGTCTGAGGAATTCCATATGCATAGCCCTCGCATGGGTTTTTTCTGAAAATTTTGGGGCTTCAGAGATCTCCCATATGTTTTATTAAATGAAACAAAGAATCTTGAATTTGATTAGGAGAAATAACACTAAACCAATTTTAACAATAAACAAAATCCATAACGAAATGGATTGGTAATTCTAAGAGGGCAAACCGCGACATTGTCACACATAAATTGTTTTATTCAGGCTGACACATCATAAGTAGGGGCTAATCCCTACTTGTTAACCAATGAATATATTCATTAAATTTCCACTGCCATTATGGTTAATATATGTTAATGGCAAACAAATTAGCCCAAGGCTCTAAGGCCTCAAGGGTTTCAAGTCTATAATGCACACATAAGAGTTGAGGAAACCATGTTCACATTCCTGGCAGAACCCTAAGAAACATAGAATATAGAAAACAAATTCACAACCAACCAAGAAAGTCCAGAGCAAATACATATGTTTGCAAATAGTCAAGGGGAACTAGTTGAAAGAGGAGGAGAAAAAAATTGTGTGTTCCATAAAAAGAACAATGGAAATGTGTTAATGTATACCTGGTGCAGTATGTAAAAAGAAATTGATATTATACAACCAATTCCATGTTGATCTATCTAGCCATTTGTTGTGGGGGAAAGTATCCAACTCGGAATGACCCTAACCCACTCTAAGCGTGACAGTTCCTTAGCAACAGCTGAAAGCAAAGCTATCTAAAGTTTCTTCTTTATGACATGCAAGAGATAAAAGGGAGAGATCCACTTACCGATGTCTTGCGCAAATGGTCGATCCAATCTCCTTTGTTTGCCGCTTGCTCCCAGCTCCAAGTCTTTTCACGGGCCCAGCTACACGATATCCTGCAAATAAGACAACAAAAGGAAACTACAAGAAGCATGCATGCATAAATGATTCAAGGATTAGCATAAATCAAAAACGCAAGTAAGACAATTCACCATTGAAACACATGCGAATAGAAGAACCTCAGATGCTTTATTAATATATGGAAGTAAGGTTCAGGCGGTGATACAACCATGAGAGGTCCAATCCAACATCACCTTCCCGACGGAGAGAAATCTCTTCTTCACCTCCCTCAAGCAATCACCCAATACTCTCAACTGCAAACCAACAATGATTCTTTGCACTGAATTCCGCCCTCCAGATCCCATGGGATGAGATCCTTATATAGAGTTTTGGAGTGAAGATAAGTCAGCTTGATGTGTGGCTTGTTGTCCTCTTCAACCCCAGTTGTTCTTCAGTTCTTCACTCGGAGTTTCTGTCTTCCACTTGGAGTTTTAGAAGCTCTTAACTCATCATTAGGCGAATCTTATGATCAAGTGTCTTTTTGGAAGCTTCCTGGTCACTGGCACATTGAGAAAAAGATTCCTCCACATGTCCAAGTACGCCCAACGCAGGTAGCCTTTGTTGCACTTGCTATGCAGCGCAGGTAGCCCTTGTTGCACTTGCTATGTAGCGCAGGTAGCC
The DNA here is from genome assembly GCA_031772625.1 of Pinus tabuliformis. Lineage (NCBI taxonomy): Eukaryota > Viridiplantae > Streptophyta > Pinopsida > Pinales > Pinaceae > Pinus > Pinus tabuliformis. The sequence continues at coordinate 499,865,340 of CM062812.1, read as the reverse complement.
TTTGGAGCAGCTGCTTTGATCCAGAATTGACCTGTTTTTGAGTGTTTTTCAGTGGAGAACTGATTTGCAGTGCTGTGGTTTGCTGACTTTGTTCCTCTAAGGGTAAGAACAACTTGTTTAGGGACTTTGGATCCCTTAGATTATTGACATTTCATGCTTTATGATGTAAGGCACAAAAATGTCTATAACAGTTGCCCCCTAAAGTATGAGGTCGTTTATCGGGTGAAATGCTTTATTAGGAGGATCCGAAGTTCATTCAAATCGTCGGGAGGTGACCTGTAACAAAATACAGTACAATGCATTATCTTTTCATACTTTCTTTTCATGATCTAGCTGAGGCGGGCATTTCCCATGCTCAGCTTTATAAATACATTTGTTGTACATAAACAGACGACCGTCTGATAATAGACTGATAATTCTCTGCTTTTAATTATCATCCTTTTAGTAGGATGATCATCTGCTGCACATGTCTATGTTTTTATCTCCTGAATATATATCGCAGCCCGGATGGATGAAACTAGATCCGGGGTCTTCAAACTTGTCCGATCTTCACTTTAGTACAAGTCGATCCATGTGAGAATTTCCTGAAGTCGAACATGGAAAGACATCGCTTGATTACCAGTCAATAATGTAAACTGTTAACAAGCGCGGGAGGAATCACCGATAATGATGATGACCCTCAAGGTACTGCAGCACAATTCACGTGGTGTGAATATAGGATCTGACGTCGAACACCACGCAAAGTCTCCTGGTCGAAGGTCATTAATGTATACCTATCGCCGGGAGTGAGAAACTTGCCATTGAGGCATGCAAGCTTCAAAGTACTGAGGGGGTGTTCCTAGATCAACTTCTTGGATAATGAGATGATGTCGACAACAAGTGATCCGTCAAAGGAGGGCCTTAATGAATCCCACATCAGTGACACGGAACGGAGCTAGTGATGATGGTGAAAACGATCTGTGAAATATGATTCACGGTGGCGGTCATGGAAGGATGAAAGATGATGTACGGTAGTGGATGGGACTCGGTTGACACTTTCTGAATGACATCTCTTGAACATATAACGACACTCATGTGATGGATCGGTAGCATTACCCCATGTATGGATGGTATGGCGAGACCATGGTGAAGGGACCGGTGAATGATAATAACCCAACCCGATATTTACGGAGGCAAAAGTGTCATGTTCAAGAGCGACTTGCTACCATTAAGCTTTGAGGTTCTTCCCAATTTTTCCCCAGTCATTTCTGACCAGTACCTCTTTATTTTTGTCAAGCTTGAGGAGGATAACATATGCTTGATCTATAACCTTCCCTTCGGGCAAGCCCATCGCTATGTTTTAACGAGCCTAGCGATAGGGAAACTCGTTCTTGTCTAAAGACAAGTTTGTCGCTATCTAATATTTTTAACGAGCCCAGCGACAAAGACAACTCGGTCCTTTTCATTTTTAGAGAGTCTGAAAAGTGTACATAAAGTAGACTCCAGGGGTCCTTTTTCGTCATCTAATCCCTTAAGTCCGAAAAAGTATAAAACAATACAGAAGGGATGAATGTTCGATATCTTTATCGAGCCGAACTAGACAAGTGCTCAATCTTTTTGTGCAATAATCCCTCAGGTCCAAAAAGATTAAAATCTAGAGGAGGGATAGCTCTTCCAGTCCTTTTAACGAGCTGGAAGGCCAAAACTCGGCAAACTTTTCATATTTTACGAGTCAGTGAAAAGAGCTCAAAGAAGACTCGTATTTTGAGGAACGAGTGATAAACAAGGATAGCAGTAGATTCCAGGTACAAGTTGGAATTTTTACAAGGATTGCTAGGTGGGATCACTCTTCGCAGTTGTTCCTCAAAATAGGTAAACAATCAAGTGGATGTGAATGATCGGCCAAATGAAAAGTGGAGGTGACGGTGCACAAACACGACCAAGGCTTTTATGGCTGATGAATTTACGGTCTCAAATGGTTATTTACCGGTTCATTTTTTCTGAATGAGCTTGAACACTGGGGGAAGCCTGCTCACAAGCTTATGTTTATTTTTTAACGAGCATGAATTTCCGCATTAAAACTGCTCGGATCTTGTGTTTATTTTTTAACGAGCATGAACTTTGCCAAAACTGCTCGTTTTTACCAGTCATAAAGTAGTAAGGTCTCATGGAAGATCGCTATTTTTTAAAGAGCTTCATCTCCCTACGTATTGCTCCATATCCTCTCTTTATGCAAGCTGGGTATCGGCCTATCCTACGGGTTAGCGGGGTTAGTCCTACCTAAAACTAAGAAGCCGCCCGAGCTTGCATTCCAAGAGGTTTGCATGCCCCCAGGTGTAAGTCTAATTTCAAGGCTGCCCCTACTTTTCCGTTAAAAACCTTTGTTTTCAACAGGTGAGGCTTACCTCTTTCAGGTTACCCAAAGATTGTTTTGCTAATTCTTTCAAACAGAACTTTCCTCGGCGACGTCGACTAGGCGACGGTGAATGATGATGCTCCGCCACCCACTCATAACTTTAACAAAAGAATATTTTTCCAGAACAACCCCATTCCTAACAGCCCCTTCTTCCGCATGAGAGCTCTTCCCGGCTCTTCTGTTTTACGAAGAAGAAGGAGGGGACGGGGTACGGGCTAGTCATATTCTCCCGCGGAAATTCTACTCTACACCCAAGGGTTTTTCTGCCTCCAGAGCAGACCAGGATGCATGCCCCCTGGGTTCCGGCCTTCCTTTCCTGAATTACTCGCACTCATCAGGAAGAAGAACCGGAGGTAGAGACCTTTCTTGATCAAATAGACCATTGAGGATAGGTATGTGACTACTTGCGATGCGTGATCCCGGAAGTGAAAGTTGGTCTACGAGCTTGACCATCCTTCCTTCGTATGGAAAGCACATTATTCGAAAGAGCGAGGAGACTATTGCTTCCATGCAATATATGTAGTCTCGTCCAAGGAGTAGGTTATAGACCAAGGGTCCTTGGACGACCATCAAATTCATCTTAACAACCTTCCCTTTCAGTGTAATAGGCACATTAGGTAGAATCCCTAATGGTCGACTGGTTCCTTTGTCAAAACCCGAGAGACGCCTTGTCTCGGGCAAAAGCGCCGGGCAACCCAGTGCTTTCCAAGCAATAGAGGACAGGATACTCATAGATGCCCCTTCATCAATGATAGTTCCAGCCATCACCATTTTGTATATTTGGACTATAATTCTAAATGGTATACTGGCTGGTAACCGGGGTCTGCCTAGTTGGTTCCAATCAAAGGACACAACTAGGTTGCTTGGTGGTGGGACCGAATATACGGCCGGATATGATCCTGACTACGCTCCTTCCTGCGATAAAGGAGTGGGCACATTGCCCTGATGTTCATCAGAATCGGTGTTGATGAAGAGAACCTGGACGGTGTCATCCTTACTCTCTTCGGTGAGGGTGTCAACTGAAGATGAATCCTCAGTGACTGTGGTATTTGAAGATGAAACTTCTGAAGGGAGAACCGGGTCAACTGCCGTTTCGACCTTTGGACTTTCGTCCGGTCCGGATTCAGTAGGTTCACTTTCAGTGACTGACACTTCAGCTGGCCCTATGAGCGGGGCAACTGTATTTTCGACTAACGAAGGACTTGGCGAGAGTTTTTGGTATCCAGGAGGAAGTAGCAACGGTGCAACCGGTTGATCTTCCAAAACTCTCTTTGCTTCGTCTAAAAAGGGACAATGGCGAAGGGTGTGATTGCCTTCACACAGTTCGCAGGGGAATCTCATTCCCCTTCGTCGTCTGGGACCTTCACTTTCGCTGGTCGACGGTACGCATTCAACCTGGTTGTCAGAGGTTGACGCTTCCGAACTGTGCAAACGAGGGGACCAGTCCCTTAGTATCCGGGGAATACTGGGACAATCACGGTGGAGGTGGTCTCCTCTACATATGACACATGGTGATTTGGGCCCGGTCCGTGCTGTGTGTGGGTTTTCGTTAGATACCTTTTGCTTGCCCCCAGGCACCTTTGGCTCCTTCTGCTTCTTTTCTTTCTTCTTCTTTTCCTTCTTCTTTTCTATGGGAGTTGCGCTTTTGGCGGCTTGACCTTTCGAAGAAGAAGGATCAGAGGAAGGCGTATAAGAAGTGGAAGGCTGGAGGGTAGATCTAGACGGGTCTAACTGTTGACTCGACTGTTCAGGAACCGTGGTGGTCTGAACTACAGCGGTTGAGAATAGCCAAACTGGTAGGCCAATTGTCAGCCCTGGAAGTGACAATGTGGCCATGTGGGGCACACCAACTTCTCCCCAAGAGGAGAACGGGCTAGGGGTCCCATCATGTGGAATCCCTTTGTTGGTGTGTTCCATGTTCTCAACCTTAAGATCAACGTAGGAATCAGGGGTAATTATGTTCCGTTTAAGATGAATTTTATATGACGACGCTTTAGACACAACTTGCTTTTTCACTTTTTAAGAGTCGAGAAAAAGCTAAAGATGACTCTAGTCTCCTTCGATGTATTAACGAGCCCGAAGTGACAAATGCTCGGATGGACTTTTTCAGTTATAGAGTTTCAAAAATGCCAAAAGAAACTACTCTGGAGTTCTAGGCAAGGGTGTGCCAAACCTTTCGCGAAACCACAGAATACGTTTTACGGTACGAGTGGTCGATCTTCGTGAATGTTGTGTTCACTGCATCGCGATCAGTAGGGCGGCCGACACGGCTTCCTATGGATAAAGGCTTTGTTCCTATAGGGGTCCCCCAATATACGCGACGGTACGCGGGGGCACAAGTCCGTATTAGTGCTATCGTCCCTCAGGAGGAATCACCCACCTTTGTAGAGATCGACAGTCACTATGTTTAACGACGCCGGTTCACGTCTCTACCTAGACCTCTACTGTGTTTCGTTATGTTTCAAAGCGTTGTTAGATAAATTCAGTTCTTTTTTAGGTTGATCTTGCTTAGCAGTTTGCCTTTATGGATCACCACGTGATGTATGATACAACTCCTAAATGCAGTCTAAGAATGATAAGCAAGCTTTTTTCAATTCTTTCAACTTATGAAAAACCTTAACTACTGAAGGAAAAGAAAGACATCATCTTTTCAAACAGATCATAGAGCACACACTGATGCACTTTTCCTAAATCGACATGCAAACTGTCAAAATGCACATGCACAATGCAAGTATTTCTTTTCTTCTTCCTTAATGTTGGTGTATTACAAAAAGAAAGTTGTTGTATAATTTCGAATTCGATTTCAAGCGTAAGCAAACAAGTTTTTGTCCAATAATCAAAAGAACACCTTAAGATTCACTCGTTTCAACACAAGAAATACTGAAATCCGAACCATATAACGAAAGCAAATGCTCAAGCAGCTATGAACAGCAATAAACTAGCTCTTAGAATCTCAACGACACTTTCTCATAGGTCTAGATCCAAGAGGTCATAGCAAGACTAGTTCACTTTCTCTATGGGAAACTGTGAATGACAGCAAGAAATACAATAAGAACAATCACGGTTTCTTCATACAACTGAGGAGGAATGAAGGCAAAGAGAAGTGGTTTAAGCTGGGTATACAGGTTGACAACAGGCTGCAAAAACAATACTGAAAACTGGGCAACAGACAGTGGGAAATCCCAGCTGCACAAGGCAAAACTGGATCAGCACAGGTGCTGCACTGTCAATCTGAGATGCAACGCAGGTAGCCCCTTCGGGACCTGCGTTGCAGTGCAGGTAGCCTTTGTTGCAGCTGCACTGATGAGACAACTCTCGTCTCTCTCAGATTCCGGCTCAGAGTTTGCTAAAAAATCAATGGTTTTTGGCCAAATCAGAGGCTATCAGTCAAGTATACACTAGAGGATGATTAAAGGAAGATGAACACTATCAAAAAGAGCTAAAAAGAGTCCTCGTGGATCAGCTCTTCAAGTCATAAACATGCCCAGCACTGGGCTAGAGTAGCTGCCGTCTACTTTGCATTCGAAGGACTCAAATGCAGTTCGATTCGGTACTCTCTTTGTTTAAGAAATGAATAGCAAGAAACACAAGCTACCAACAAGACACGATCCCCAACGGAGTCGCCAGTCTGTTGTGGGGGAAAGTATCCAACTCGGAATGACCCTAACCCACTCTAAGGGTGACAGTTCCTTAGCAACAGATGAAAGCAAAGCTATCTAAAGTTTCTTCTTTATGACATGCAAGAGATAAAAGGGAGAGATCCACTTACCGATGTCTTGCGCAAATGGTCGATCCAATCTCCTTTGTTTGCCGCTTGCTCCCAGCTCCAAGTCTTTTCACGGGCCCAGCTACACGAGATCCTGCAAATAAGACAAGAAAAGGAAACTACAAGAAGCATGCATGCATAAATGATTCAAGGATTAGCATAAATAAAAAACGCAAGTAAGACAATTCACCATTGAAACACATGCGAATAGAAGAACCTCAGATGCTTTATTAATATATGGAAGTAAGGTTCAGGCGGTGATACAACCATGAGAGGTCCAATCCAGCATCACCTTCCCGACGGAGAGAAATCTCTTCTTCACCTCCCTCAAGCAATCACCCAATACTCTCAACTGCAAACCAACAACGATTCTTTGCACTGAATTCCGCCCTCCAGATCCCATGGGATGAGATCCTTATATAGAGTTTTGGAGTGAAGATAAGTCAGCTTGATGTGTGACTTGTTGTCCTCTTCAACCCCAGTTGTTCTTCAGTTCTTCACTCGGAGTTTCTGTCTTCCACTTGGAGTTTTAGAAGCTCTTAACTCATCATTAGGCGAATCTTATGATCAAGTGTCTTTTTGGAAGCTTCCTGGGCACTGGCACATTGAGAAAAAGATTCCTCCACATGTCCAAGTACGCCCAACGCAGGTAGCCTTTGTTGCACTTGCTATGCAGCGCAGGTAGCCCTTGTTGCACTTGCTATGCAGCACAGGTAGCCTTTGGAGCAGCTGCTTTGATCCAGAATTGACCTGTTTTTGAGTGTTTTTCAGTGGAGAACTGATTTGCAGTGCTGTGGTTTGCTGACTTTGTTCCTCTAAGGGTAAGAACAACTTGTTTAGGGACTTTGGATCCCTTAGATTATTGACATTTCATGCTTTATGCTGTAAGGCACAAAAATGTCTATAACACCATTGAAATGGTAAACCCTCTGCCAATGGCTCAGAGAATGAACTTTCTAGTGTAACAGGGTTTGTAGTAGAGTGAAAAGGAATTACAGGGTTTTTGAAATGCTAAGAATTGAAGAAAAAAATAACTAAAAGGTGCAAAATTAAATGCAAGAGAGGAGTCAAGTAAGTATCGAGTTTCCCAATTCAATCACCCTACATGGTAGAAGATTTGAATCAGGTGTGTGATATGCCACAGATGAACCACAAACCAATGGATTAACTAGTAAATCCAATAAGGAGGAGCCACATCACTTGCCCTTTCACTATGTTAGTGTAATTTTAAATGTTTTATTCATGCATGGTGAGATTAGAGTTGTATTTAAATGTGTGAATGTTAAATCAAATTTAAGGTCTACTTCGAGAAAATTAAATCACTACAACACTAATCTTTGAAGATATGAAGTTCTAATGCCGAAAAATCACATATACTATATTGTTGAAATGCATACTAATCAAAGATTTGGAACCTTGTTGATTAAACAAAAAAGAATCACCTTGATAAGTCCACAAATTAAATGTATAAGAGTTGAATGCCAAACGTTGAACATGCATAAAATCTCCATATATAATCATCATATATTCACAAGCCATAATCCATGTTTTTCCAATCACCATAATATCTAAGATGCCAAAGTTTATAATGGCATACACATAATATATATTACACCACATCCCATTATTAAGGTCAAATAATAATCATAATGTTCATATACCCAAGCATGTAATGGTGAATAACAAGTGCATGTCATAAAAAAAATAATAAATTTTAGCCACCATTCATACCTCTCATAAATAATAAGACTATGCACATTCTCGAAACCATAACACATAACCTTGTGACACATAATTCATGATAATCATCATGTGGTTGCTACCAATTATACTTTTAAACGTGTTGCCTTGAGGGATGTATTCTTAAGAGGGGTCACACCTATGATCAAGTGCTCAGTATTTAGCTCAAAAATTAAAGTTCTCAGATTCGCTCGAAATTTATGAAATTACGTCTATCTTGTCAAGATGATCACAACGCAATTTGTTTCACCGAAAACAGTCCTGATGAGGGAGAAAAGGTCTACTGCTCATTTTCCTAAACAACTAAAAAAATTGTAGAACACGACAGAATGATGACATGGAAGTACAATCGACATGATGTGAATCTTCTTTAGTTTTTGCCCAATGAGGGTGTGACAAGTGTCACATCAGGATTCACCATTTTGGTTGTGTGAATGTCAAATTGCTCATTGTCCTCCAAGGTGGAATTATGAGTTCATGGTGAATATTATGTGGAAATTATTATTTTTAGAAATATATATATATATATATATATATATATATATATTATTTTATATGATTTAATATCATATATTATATTATAATTATTATAATTATTATATATTATATACAAATATCACATAATTCCGAACTATACCAAAGGTATCGAAATATTGAAATGGCACAATTTGGTGGGAAAAATATATGAAGGGACGGGTAGAGGGCAGATCGAACCCATGACCTCCCCCTCCTAACTCCATTGTATTATCATTGTAACAAGCGTAGGAAATGCAAACGGTGGCTCCAAATTATACACTTAAGCCTACAATGATGGTGATGGCAGACCTAAGGGAGCCAGCCCCACGGGCCAGTCCCCTCACCATATAACCATGCAATGTAACCCATGGCCAATGCTAAAGGATAAGTGTGCTTAGAGCGCCACTAATCGGGGTTTAACTTAATTAATCCATTTTTATGTTGGCGACAGTTTTGGAGGCGCGTGAATTTCGGTGGAATTGCCAATTTTGGTGGTGCTAACTGGAGTCTTCTCCAGTTTTAGTGGGGTTTCCTAGGGAAACATTCAATGAAGCATATATTGAGCAATTTTTTATCAAATTGAACTCATAAAGAGGTGTTCTTGGATAATTTTCACGTTCTGAACATATTGGTGCAGGTATTATGAGCCATAGAGCTTTGTAAATAACATTTTTTTTTCATATTGAGCTAATACAAAGGCCCAAGCCATGGAAGCTAGACCAAGGAGATGTAGCCTACAAGGGGTGAACTCCTTCATCAAAACACTGTGTTAATGTGTATCCTTTATGGTTTTATATAATGTACATGTTTTTGGTTTAGCATTTGTTTCTGAAGCTATTTTTCTCATGAATGTCTTTTAAAACTTAAGGAAATTTACCTAATTGTATGCATAAACAGCTAATGAAACCTCATCACAAGAAGCAATAAGAATTCACATATTTATAAATCTGTAATTATTGTTAACACAACAAAACTAATCGTACAAAAGTAGATCAATCTGGTATCATATCAAAGGTTTAATTTCTTGATTGCTTGAGTTTGTGCAATTAGGTTTTTAATGATTGCAAAATTGTGATGCTTACAACGTTAAAGCTGCAGAAAGGAGAAGGGAAGCTATTGGTTGCAATTCTTGAGGTAATTCCCAGAAGAAGGAGAGCCATAAGGGCACAGTCTCGACCACCCAAAGTTCCAATTCCATTGCACTTGAAACTCCTCAAGTTTTGTCTTCAAATGAGATTGAAGAGGTGTATGAATTACCAATTTCTGAGCCTAAATCCATAGCCATTATGTCTAGAGAAAGAGAGCTTGAAGGTCCCTCTTCAGAACAGGAAGACCTCAAGAAAGCTTTCTATAGTTTGAATAAGATGGTTAAATTACTCTATTAAGAGAGGAACACTAGAATCGATGGAGAGATTTATAAACCTCCACATGGATAAGGAAGCTCATAGGACAAAAAATATGAGAAGAAGGATTCCAAATGGAATGGTAGAAAGCAACCTCCATCTCCACCATCCTAATAATCTTCCTCACCATCTCCATCATCTCACACAACATCATATTCCACTACCACCACTGAAACTTCCCATACTCATTCCATAACCCCAAAAGGAAAAACTCCATTACTTAAATTGGACATAAAATTTGAACTTCCCATCTACAATGGAGAGGTGAATGTAGAAAAGTTGGAAAATTCGATTTGACAGTTGGAGGTATACTGCAGAATTCAGAACCTTCAATAAGATGACATAAAGATCTAGTTGGCCTCACTAAGGCTAGAAGGAGTTGCATTAGTTTGGTGGGAAGCAAAGACTCAAGAGGAAATGAGAATCCATGGTAAGATACTTGGGTTGAATTTTTTTATGCAATTGAAAGACAGTTTTATCCTTTATCCTATATGAAAAAAGCCATTATGAGTTGGCAAAATTTTAGGCAGTTTAAAGGCCAAATAGTTCAATATTATACACAAGAGTTTAGGAAAAGGGCTTTTTTATTGGGAGTGAATTTGAATTCCCAAGATACACTGCTGAAATATATTGGTGGTTTCATTCCTATCTTAAACACATTATTCTTATGTTCAATCCAACTAATTTGGACGAAGTATGTGTGCAAGCCATGCATCTTGAATATAGAGGAAATAACACTTATGAAGAGAGTAGTAATAAAAAGCCACCTAAGGGTAAGGAGAAAGAGAAGGACGGAAATGGAAAGGGAAGAAAAATGCAAGTGTGAAGAATGAAGGGGAGAAACTTATCTCTAAACACTATTCAAAAGAGGGACATAATGAGGATCATTGCTGGAAACTCCATCTAGAAATGAAACCAAATAAGTTCAACAATAATGGGAAAGAGAAAACCACTACTACCAGTCAAGAAGATTTATTTTCTGAATCAGGTGATGAAAACAAAATCACTACCATGGGAGTAAAAGGAAAGCAAGATATTGCAAGCAATAGTTCACAAAACTGTAACACTACTACTACTCTAGATGAAAAGAGATGAATTGAGTTATTTCATGTTAGGGTCATATCTAAACACACCAAGATTGACACACTCTTCGATAGTGGGTCACAAGGGAATCTAATATCTGAAGACTTAGTCAACAGATTGAATATTGAAAATGTACCTCACCATAAACCATACCTGTTGGGATGGCTAATAAGAGACACCAATTTACAGGTTACAAGAAAATGTTTGTTTAATTTTGCAATCACGACAAATTTTGTTGACAAAGTAGAGTTAGATGTGGTACCACTTGATATTTCAGGTGTGGTGTTGGGTCGTCCATATTTGTATGACTAGAAAGCAGTTTCTTATCACCATGAACACAAGTATCACTTGTTCAATGATGGCGTGGAGTATATAGTGAGATCCCATCACAAAAATTTAAACATATCAGTTGTTAATGCATGGCACGCAAAAATACTAGTGAATTCAAGTAAAGTTTAGTACTTCTCATGTTCATGCCAAATGATGATATTGTTTATGAAAATGTTGTTGCATGTAATGCAAGTTTCAATTGTGATTTGGTTGGTTTAGTTCATCAGAGTGATGAAGTATTTCAGGTTGTGAAAGAATCATCTTTCAAGGAGAAAGAAACTTCACATGAAATATCTTTGCAGCAAGACGTTTCCTTTCTGATGTTAGCATGCAAAGGTTGACAAAATTGCAAAAGTATAGAGACACCAATGCAATGGAAAATTTTGTTGAATAATGGGATCATCCAATCATCCCTTACGCCATTTTGTGCACTGATGGTTATGGTGCCAAAGAAGAATGGTAAACATTTCAAGAAAGAGGACAAATGGAGTAGTTTTCGCCAAAGCAAAGTTGTAAAAAGATATCAAAGAAAGAATATACATTACACCAAACAAGAATGGTTTGTATGGATTTTAATGTTGTATGTTATTTATATCACTTCTATTACTTACATGTATTTGAATTATGGCAAAAAAGAGTCCTTTTTTGAAGAAATTATCCACTTGGGTAGCATAAACATCTTTATAAAGTTTTCTTATGCACATGTCATCTATCAAGGAAAATTGTTTGATGTTTTGAAGATATCAAAGTACAATTTGGGTTTCACTTCTTTCATTCATTTGGGCCATAATATTGGAGGAGGTAAGTTGAAGCCAAGCCTCTCCAAGTTGGATGCCATTGTTGATTGGTCAACACCGAAGATCGTCATTCTGATAAGAGGTTTGTTGGGAGAAACCCAATGTTGGAGGAGAGTTTTTGTTGACATTTCTTCTTCCAAAGCTCCTTGGCATGCATTGTCATGTGTGTGAAAAGTCTTCTAAAGCTCCTTGGCATGCATTTTCATGTGTGTGCAAATTCTTCCAGTGGGGAGGCAAACAACAAGAGGCATGTATTGCTTCAAACCAAAAGATCAATTCAATTCTTTTTTATGATCTTTCAAACTTGAAAGGTTCATTTGAGTTTCAGGTTTATGCAAGCAACTTCAACATCTTATTTCATTTAGAAGATTTCCATGGTGTAGAGATTAAGTTCCAGTGATCCATGCACTTTCATTTGATGGAAGTTGTCAAAATTTTCACTTGGTTTGAAGGTACAAAAGAGGTATAAGAAACAAGTTCATTTTTATGCCTTTTAGGCATATTGGTTATTGAATTGTTGTATTCAAGTGTCATTATGTTTTACATGAAAGATATGTTCAGAAAATTTGATACTTTCAAGATATACAATCGGGCTTGAGTCATGTAAACCAAGTAGTGAAATTTTTCATCCATTTGTATTATATTTTGTTATGTCGTCTTAGCAAGAAGGATGCTTCTTTTGATGGAGACATGGAAAAACCATGAGTTTCTATGAACAACTGAAAATGGTGAAAGAAACAGTGCAAGATCAGCTTGAAAAAGGAAAATACAAGTACATGAATTATGTCAATCACAAGTTTCAAGTCAACGGTGCAAGCTGGTGTCAGTTTCCCAAAAAGAGGATTCAATTTGTTGAACAAGGAGAGAATGTTGAGATTTCACATTCTAAATTCATTCCTACATAATTTTTGAATAAGTTTCAACAAGACGCCATCTGTGACAGAATGGGGTCCTCAAGGCAAGTGAATGTTGATTTCCTTAGAGATGCGCTCAAGGAAATAAATTCTCCAAAATCTAATAGGATCGAGCTTGGAAAGGTGAGGGAGTTTTACCCTCATCTACTTGTCAGATAATAGTGATGTTTTGGGATCCAAAAGGCTTCTAGTGGGGAGGAATTAGTAGGTACTCAATATTTAGCTCCAAAATCAAAGTTCTCATATTGGCTCAAAACTTGTACGACTGTGTCTGTCTCATCAAGGCTATCGCAACGCAATTTATTTCACTAAAAACCAAGTCTGAATGAGGGATAAAAGACTTGTTGTTTATTTTTCTAAACAGTTAAAATAATTATAGATCAAGATAGAATGATGACATGGCTAATACAGTCAGCATGATGGGAATCTTATTCAGTTTTTTCCTAATGAGGCTATAACAAGTGTCACTTCAGGATTCACTAGTTTGGTTGTGTGAAGTTGAAATTACCCAATGTCCTCCAAGGTGGAATTATGGGTTCATGGTGAATATTATGTGGAAAATATTATATATATATATCACATAATTCCGAATTATACCAAAGGTATTGAAATATTGAAATGGCGCAATGTTTTATTTGGTGGGCAAAATATATGAAGGGACGTGTGGAGGGTGGGTCGAACTCATGACCTCCTCCTCCAAAATATGTTTTATTACTATTGAACCAAGCGGCGGACATGTAAACGGTGGCCCCAAATACTATAGTTAAGCCTACAACAATGTTGAGGGTGGAGCAAAGGGAGCCAGCATTGCGAGCTAACCCCCTCACCATACAACCACACAATATAACCCATGGCTAGTGCTAAAGGATAAGTGCACTTAGAGTGCCACTAATATGGGTTTAACTTAATTAATTCATTTTTATGTTCGTAGAATTTTTGGAGGCACGCCAATTTTGGCGATAATAATTGGAGTTTTCTCTAGTTTTAGTGGGGTTTCCTAGGGAAACATTGAATGAAGCATATCTTGAGCAATTTTCTACCAAATTGAGCTCAAAAAGAGGTGTTCTTGGCTAATTTGGACATTCTGAACACATTGGTGCATGTATTAGGATCGATATAGCTTTGTAACTAACCATTTTTACACATTGAGCTAATACAGAGGCCTAAGCCATGCAAGCTGGACCAAGGAGATGTAGCCTAGGAGGGGTGAACTCCTTCATCAAAACATTGTGTTAATGTGTCTCTTTGATGGTTTTCTGTGCTGTACATGTTTTTTGTTTAGTATTTGTTTTTGAAGCTATTTTTCTCATGAAGGTCTTTTAAAAATTAACGAAATTTACCTCATTGTATGCATAAACAGCTGATGAAACCTCGACACAAGAAGTAATAAGCATGCACATATTTATAATTCTGTAATTGCTATTAGCATAGCAAGACTAATCATACAAAAATAGATCAATCTATGAGGTATTTTAACAAGTCATATTAATTAAGGGGAGGGTTGTTTTAGGCATCACAATGGCTTGCAAATTTTGCTATTGTTGACCATTGTCAACATTGGTGACTCCACAAGGAGGATATCTTTATAAGCAAGTTAGAAATTAGGACTTTAGTTTGTATTGACACAACTTTACTAGTAGAGGGTAGGTTTTGGGTTGTTAAGGGGGTGGGAAGAAAGGGTCACAAGAGAATGGGATGTAGAGACATCAATTTTAGTAGTTGTGCAATAATAGTTAAGGTTGAAACAATACTAAAATGACCCAATTGAAAGAAAAAGGAGGCTTCTTAATTTTTGTAAGTAATTTTTGTAGAAGAGTAGATATATCAGCTAACAATTAACAAAAGAATATTGTTATACAACATTATACTTGTTGAATGATTTTTTTTGCCTATAGGGCCTTAAAGGATATATGAGAGTCAATGTCGAGCATAAATAAAACTTAACAATATCAATGTAATCATAACTTAAATAAGAGACTAAGCAAATAGAAAAAAAAAAAAACAAAGAATTCCAACGATGCCTAGAATGTACAGGTTGTGCACAAATCACCGGTCCCTAACCATTATTGTTCAGGTTAACAAGAGGAGTATAAACATGTGGGGAAACAAGGGTGCCCACAAAATATTGTTGGAACAAAGGAGTTTGTTGGGATTAGGAATACATCACGGACGAAGGGTTTATCTTGCCCAAAAAATTAATCACACCATTATTAAGAAATTGTTTTAGTTCCTGGGGATCTGCATCAAAATGGATGTAGATTCTTGGTCTCCTTTCCCTTCTTATACCAAATTACTAATCTATATTCCCAGTTCTTCTACCTCTTTCTCTGCCTCTTCCTATGTTCCCATTAAAAAATCTCATTATGTATAAATTAAATCATTCATTACAAACATGTGATTAATGATTCAATGTCATTTATTTCATGAACAAAACACTAAGTTTGAAGAAAAAATAGAGGAAAATAATTCAAATAGGGATAGGGAGAAACATTCATATGCAAAGAATCAATTAAGGTGGCAGCATAAGTTAATTGAACAATGTTGGCAATATTATTTGGAACAAAGGTCTTCTATTTTTTTAAACAAAACTAAATGTTGACAAATGTATACAATTCTTGTAATATAAAATAACAGTAAGACAAACAGAGCGAAGGCCCAAGTCTTTATATCATATATTCATAGAAAATACTCGTAGTAAGAGGAGAAGAAACCCTTGTGACACATAATATTCCAGAGACCTAAACCATTTTATTATAAAATTTCCAACACAAGACCAAAATAAAGAGACCAACATAAAAACTCATTGTTTTGACATTTAAACACTCATGGGTTACCTCACATGCAATTGAAATTCAACAATATGAGAGAGTAAATTGAGTGAAAATACTACTTAATTCACCAAATAATGGTTTCTTAATGAACATGTAAACCCTTGGGATGGAAAATATTTGTTCAAAATTTCATTGTACATACATACCTTTCAATGGTTGTTTGAAAACAAATGTTTGATCAATTCCCTATGCATGGCCCGCACATTGATCTTTTGCTCAAAAACCTGAGGCTCTAGAGCTCCCGCATGCAGTTTATTAAAGGAAACAAAGAATATTGAATTCAAATAGGAGAAATAACACTTAACCAATTTTAACAATAAAAAAATCCATAACAAAATGTGTTGATAATTCTTAGAGGGGACCTTATCAAACATAATCTTTTTAATCGAGTCGATACATCTTAAGTAGCGGTTAATATCTACTTGCTAACGAACAAATATTTTCATAAAACTTCCACAGTCATTATGTCTAAACCTAAGTTAATGCCAGACAAAAAAGTCTCTAATCCATAGAGAAGAGCTCCGGAAACCATGCAAAAACTTGCTAACAGTATCCTAAGAAACATACAATCCAAAAAATAAATTTCTTAACCAAACAATAAATACCAAAACAAATACATCTTTGCGAATAGTTAAAGGGAGCATGGTGAAAGAGGAGGAGAGAAAACACATGGTTCCATAAAGAAAAAAATGCCATTGTGTTAATGCATACTCCGTGTAGTGTGTAAAAAAGAGATTAAGATTATACAACCAATCCCATGTCAAGCTACCTAGCCCTTAGAAATGGTAAAACCTCCAACATCTTACATAACGAACTTTGCAGCATACTAGGGTTTATAGTAGAGTGAAAAATATTCATAGGGTTTTTGAAATGCCACAAATTAGAAAAAAAAAAAACTAAACGTGTTGCAGTAAATGCAAAGGAGTAGTGAGGAAAGTATTGAGTTTCCCAATTGAATCATCCTACGTTCTGGAAGATCTGACTCAAGCGTGTCATAGCCATGGATGAGCCACAAACCAATGAATTAACCATTCAAACCAATAAGGAGGAGCCACATCACCTTCCATATCACTCTATCAATGTAATTTGAAATGTTGTATTAACGCATGATGAGATGGGAATTGTATTGAAATGTGTGAATGTTCAATCAAATTTAAGGTTTGTTGACAAAAAATTAAATTACTACAATATATATGGAGGTGTGAAATTATCATGCAAAGAAATGTTATATACTATATCATTGAAATGCATACCAATCTAAGATTTGGAACGTCATTGATTGAAACAAAAAGATTCACCTTGACAAGTCCACAAATTAAATTTATAACCAAATGTCATTTTGGATGCCAAATTTCTAATGGGCATAAAATATCCATATATAATCCTCATTTATTCCCAAGCCAGAACCCACATTTACGAGTCACGATAATATATAAGATGCCAAATTTTACAACAACATACACATAATATATAACACCACATCCCATGATGAAGGTAAATGGTCATCATAAATTTTATAGGACCAAGCATGGGATGAGATACAACAAGAGTCCGCCATTAAAAATACAATTTAACGATAATATTTAATCACCCTTCATACCTGTAATAAAAAGTATGGTTTTGCACATTTTCAAAACCATAATATATAACCTTTGTGCCATACGATTTATAAGAGTCAATATGTGGTTATTGTCAATTATATCTATAAACTTTATATTTTGAGAGGTATATTCATAAGAGAGGTCCCACCTATTAGGTCTTTTAACAAGACATATTAGTTAAGGGGAGGGTTATTTTAGGCATCACAATGGTTTGTGAATTTTGTTAGTGTTGACCATCGTCAACACAATCTAGCAAAAATATTGTATCTTTCATTTTTCTTACCCATTAGGATCTTGGAAATAAGGGTCTTCATATACCAATAAAGGGTTAGGGCACCATAGTACGTGGCTGAGTCAAGAATTCAAGTTGCTATATCTTCCATAATTTTTGAACCTGAAAATACTTATTTATCATGATCTACACAAAGACACTACATTTTGAATACTACATTTTGAATCTTATTCCTGGTGTCAGGAGGGATGACTATATGAAAATTATCAATGACCGCTTGGGCCTAATGTTAGGCATGGTTATGGCGCTAGGGACCGCGACCACCCCCCACACCTATTGTGCATCTATTGACATTGCATGGAAGACAAAAAAGTGTGAACCCCGAGGTATGAATACAACTCACATAGATTCAATCCAAGGATTTCCAACTAGCCAATATAAGAAATCCATAGAGCATAAGTTGAGTGTCAGATATAACAACGCAACCTTCAGAGAGGAAGAGAATAATACAAAACCTATGCAAACTAGCTCCCAGTAGAAAAATACCAAGACAAAAACTTAACAGTAATGCTTATCCCATGGGGGAAGATAAGATAATCTAATGACAGAAACAAAAACCCCACTATTTTCAAGCCTGGTGGAAAAAGAAGGAAAAAATATCTAGATGTACAAACCAAAATTAAATGCCCTAGGACACAAATACCATGAATGGTGTGATCTACACATATTAACCCCGGATAATGTGTTATGAAACCAACTCACAAAAATATAGAAAAGAGAGATCAACGCCTTAGAATTCAACCTCTTCGAGGGGGCAACCTCCTTTACATAACACAAATGAACAATTCTTGGATGATGCAAATGAAAAAACCTCCTTTCTATATATATGAGTCTAAGGAGTCACAATATAACCCAGCCGACCTAACAATAATAATATAAAGCCACAAAAGTAACAATAGAGGGATTCTATGGGGCAGAGTAATAGAAATATGGGGACAATAAGGGCAAAACAATATTAATAAGGGATACAAATACAATAGTAATGGGGTAATCACTAGTATTATAGGGACCTAACATGCCCCTCTCCTTCAAAAAAAGTGTTGTCCTCAACGCTTGAGTAGTTTTGGATGCTTCTGTATAAAATTCTCATCCTCCCATGTGGAATCTTTAGCGGATAAGTTCTTCCACTTGATGAGATACTCCGAAATTGATCGATTTCGTATCTGTCGAGTTCTTATTTCTGTGACTGCTTCCGATTCCAATATAACTTTTACTTCCTCATCAAGTTCTAGCAATATTGTTTGAACTGGGAGCTTGTCGCCTATAACCTTCTTTAAACATGAAACATGGAAAACTGGGTGCACTCAAAATGCTGCAAGAAGCTCCAATTTGTATGCCATAGTACCAATCTTTTGCAACACCTTGTGTCGACCATAATACTTTGGTGATAATTTATTATCCTTCTTAACTTGCTTGAGGGACATTTTTTTATATGGTTGTAGCTGTAGGAATACCCAATCACCTACATCAAAACTTCTTTTATTGCGATGTTGATCTGCCTATTGTTTCATTCTATTCTATGCCAACATGAGGTTATCCTTTAAGAGTTGGAGGACTTGTTGTTGATGTTCGATGTGATGTTCCACTGCTTGAACCTTAGAATTTTCTCTTAAATATGATGTCATGGATGGTGACTGATATCCATAAAGTGCCACAAATGGGGTCATTTTTGTTGCTGTATGGAAGGAAGTGTTATACCACCATTCAACCAGAGGCAACCATTTGACCCATTGTGTTTGTTTATCAGATACAAAGCAACGTAGATATCCTTCCAAAAATTTGTTTACGATCTCAGTTTCCCATTAGATTGAGGATGATAAGATGAGATATGAGCTAACTGAGTACCATGAAAAGAAAATAATTCCGTCCAGAAATTTCCAGTGAAAATGGGATCTCTATCGCCTACAATAATCTTTGGGTTTCCATGTAGCTTTTGAATTGTTTCTATAAATGCAATAGAAACTGTACTATCTTTAAATGGATGTGATAATGCACAAAAGTGTGCATACTTGGTAAGTTTGTCAACTATCACCATGATGACACTCTTTCCCTCAGACTTGGGTAAACCTATGATAAAATCCATTGAAACCTCCTACCAACATTGGCTTGGAATGGATAAAGGTTGTAATAGACCCGAGGTCTTAATTGTTTCAACTTTATTTTGTTGGCAAACCAAGCATTCTGCCACAAACTTTTGAATATCTGATTTAAGGCCATCCCAAAAAAATTCCTTCTTAACCCTGTGGTAAGTTTTTAAAAATCCTGAGTGCCCTCCTAAGGGGGAAGTGTGCAATTCCAAAAGAATCTTTTGTTTGAGTTGCGAATTCTTACGAAGGCATAAGTGGTCTTTGTACCATAATGAATCATTTTACCAGCTAAATGTACCAGATGTACTGGAATCTTGTTGTAACTTTCGAATAAGGTCCCATACTTCTTCGTCATTCTTCCATTCCTCCCTTGCTTCATTTATCCAATCTGGTTGGATAATAGAAATGGCACACAACAATGCTTCCACATCCTCATCCTTTCTTGAGAGTGCGTCTGCCACCACATTTTGCTTCTCTTTTTTATAGATGATTTCAAAGTCATAACCCAAAATCCTTGTGACCCACTTTTGTTGCTCTTCAGAGGATAATATTTATTCTAAAAAGTATTTAAGGCTATCATGATCTGTTTTTACCTTGAAGTGTCTTCCCATTAGGTAGGGTCGCCATTTCTTAAGTGCATGTAGTATTGCCAACATTTCCTTCTCATAAATAGCTTTGTGTAAAAACTTTCCCTTCATTGGACGACTTTCAAAAGCAATGGGTCTTTCATATTGCATTAAAAAATCACCAATTCCATTTCCCGAAGCATCACATTCCATAATAAATGTTTTTGTGAAGTCCAGTGTAGCTAAGATCAGTGCTTGGCACATTGCCTCTTTAATATGTTCAAAGGCCTTTGTTGCTTCTGGAGTCCATGAAATTGCATCTTTCTTCAATAATGTTGTTAGAGGTGCTGCTATTCTCCAATAATTCTTAACAAACTTGCGATAATACCCTGTCAACCCAAGAAATCCTCGCAGATGCTTTATGGATGTGGGGATTTTTCATTCCTTAATGGCCTTAATTTTTCTAGGGTCTACCTTAACTCCTTCATGAGATATAATATGACCGAGATATTCCACCTATTGTACTCCAAAGAAACATTTGGATATTTTTGCATATAATTGTTTCTCCTCCAATAGTTGTAGCACCCTGTCAACATGTTCAACATGATCCTTCCAAGACTTGCTGTAGATTAGTATATCATCAAAAATTACTAACACAAATTTTCTAAGGAAGGGTTTGAAAATGGAATTCATCAAATATTGAAATGTAGAAGGCTCATTGGTAAGGCCAAAAGGAATGACAAAAAATTCATAATGACCCTCATGAGTTCTAAATGCTATTTTTGGAATGTCTTCAGTCTGCATTCAGATTTGATGATTTCCTGAATGAAGATCCAACTTGGTGAAGTAAATTGATCAATGCAATTCATCTAGTAATTCATCAATGACAAGAATGGGAAACTTATCTTTAATAGTGAGCTTGTTGAGCTCCCTATAATTTAGACACATGCACCATGATCCATCATTCTTGTGCACCAATACTATTGGAGCAAAGAAAAAACTTTGACTAGGTTGAATTATACCAGCCTCTAGCATTTCTGTAACCATACGTTCAATTTCACTCTTTTGGGCATAGGGATATCTGTACGTCTTGATGTTTGGAGGAACACTTCCCGGAATCAGATGAATAGCATGATCATGATCACGAATAGGTGGGATACCTTTGGGAGTCTCAAATACCTTGGAATGATTGTTCAAGACTTTTTGGAGATCTAGAGGAATAGATGATTTTGATGTGGAAACATCTGGCGAACATAATTGAGCAACTACACCTCTTTGTTCCTTTTTTAGAAGCTTTGTCATACCGTTAGAGCTGATTATCTTTCACGGTTTCCCTGCAATAACCCTTAATTCAACTTCCTTTCCTTCCGCAGAAAATTTCATGAAAAGTTCTTGAAAATTAAAAGCTATTGTACCCAAGGATTGTAGCCATTGGACTCCTAGTACAACATCAACACCTCCCATTGGAATGGAAAGCATTGGGCTAGTCAATACATATTCTCCCATTGATAGCTTGATATTATGACACTTTTCAGAGCAATTTATCATTCCTCTATTTGCAACCATCACTTGACACTCTGGTGCTGGATGTAGTAAGAAATTCAATTCTTTTTCTACCTTACAATGAATAAAATTGTGGGTACTTCATAAATCAATCAACACTATTACCTTTTTCTTCTTGATTTGTCCTTCTATCTTGATGGTTTGAGGAGTGGTAATTCCAGCCAATGCATTACAAGATATGGTCAGATTCATTTCTTCTTTATCTAGTCTTTGTTCCTGGAGTATGTCCTCTTCCTTTGACCTTTCTTGCTCCTTTTATTCTTCCTCTTCACAACCTATGTAGAATAATTCTTCTCAGCACACTTATGATCTTTAGTGTATTTGCTATCACAACTGTAACAAAGCCCTTTTACTCTTTTTTCTTCCAATTGTTGTGGTGTCAACCTTATAAGTTATGGAAGGCTAGGGGTAACAACAGTTCCATCTTTATAGTTGTGACTAGTATGCTTCCTGGTTGCCATAATTTTGCTTTCCATTTTTCTTGCTAACCTGAATGCCTTCTCTAATGAATCAGGTTCCCAAAAGCAAACATCATGTTGGATATTATCCTTTAAAGTCCCTATGAACACATCAATCCTATGCTCCTCTGGAATATTTTTTACCCTTATGTTCAATTTTTGGAACTCCTCAATGTGCTCCATTATTGAACCCTTTTGTTTGAGACTTATCAATTGGCTAAAAGAGGTGTTGCTTTTTGTATCTTCATAATGCGCTGTCAATTCTTTCGTAAAAATTGCCCAAGTGATAATTTGTTTACGAGAGCAAATCCATTGATACCATACAAACTGATTTAGTTCCAAATAGAAAGTTGCAATACGTACCTTTTGTGTGTTTTGCACATTATTGAGATCTAAAAATTGCTCCATCTGTAATATCCATGTTACAGGATCCTTGCCATCAAACTTCCTCATATCGATTTTTAGAATATGGTGGTCTTCGATCCAACATTAGAGTCTATGGAATCATGATTAACATTTCTTTTGTTCTCATCATGAGTTGCCTTTACTACCATTTCACCATTAGTGACCATTTCTTGTAGCAATTTATTCATATTTATCTTCAATTCTTCCATCTTATCATCCATGCCATCCATTTTAGCGTCCATGCCATTCATCTTAGCTTCCATGTTGTCCATCTTAGTTTCTACGCCTTTCTTTAAACAATCCCTTACCTTCTACGCCTTTCTTTAAACCATCCATATTAGCTTCTACATATTTCATCTTAGATTTTGTTACTTTTTGTGCAAGTGACACTTGTTGCACTTGGTATCGTAATTTTGATATATCATGTCGCATTTCTTCCTCTTCTTCATGAGTCATGCTAGAGCTTTCAGGTTTCTTACTAGGTGTTTGCATTTTCTTTTTTCACTTTGTAGGAGCTTGATATTGAATCTGATGTATCTCTATAATTGTTGATCATCCAATTCTAAAATTGTAGCCTGTAGTAGCCCTCTGTGTCCTCTTTCCAATGCCACTGGTTTGATCCAAATTGGATTCTCCAAGAAAGCGTTATGCATAATCTCCCAAGATGACCTGATTATAGACCTTTCCAGAAGTGCAAACTTGTATGAAGTGCCATGTGTCACTATTTCAACATTTGGCACTGAAAAATATATACAAGAAACTACAGTCCGTCTTCTTTCTGTACCTTCTTACAAAATTTCAATCCGATGCTCAGAGAGAAATTTATGACGATTTTCCCCAGGTCACCTGTTTGGAATGTAATTTAGGAGTCTGCAAAAAGACCAACTTCCTCAGATCATATCTCCACAAATATAGCACGAAAATTTCTGAAATTTGGACCCGAGGTTCAGTGTGATTTCTTCTCAAATGGTTTTTTTTTCGCTTCTAAAATGTCACAGAAAAAGTTATAGTGAAAATGCCATGATGACCTATTTGGAGCAACGAAACCCTAGAATCCAAAGCTCTGATACCAAATGTTATGAAACCAGCTCACAAAAAGATAGAAAAGAGAGATCAACACCTTAGAATTTAGCCTCTTCGAGGGGCAACCTCCTTTACATTACACAAATGAACAACTCCTGGATGATTCAAATGAAAAAACCTCCTTTCTATATATAGGAGTCTAAGGAGTCACAATATAACCCAGTCGACCTAACAATAATAATATAAAGCCACAAAAATAACAATAGAGGGATTCTATGGGGCACAGTAATAAAAATATGAGGACAAAAGGGGCACAATAATATTAATAAGGGATACAACTACAATAGTAATGGGGTAATCACTAGTATTATAGGGACCTAACACAATGACAAACTCTGTGAGATAGAGATACATTCAAGCCTAAAAATACAAATAGAAGATCATGTGGATCAATTGAATCACTTCTCTAGTAAACCCATAAGAATTAGAAGAGAATCATGTGAAATATGCAAATCACATAGATCAAAAGCCGGAAACTAGTTCATGCATACTAGGAAGGGTGATACACCTAGAGATGGAAATGATGTTACAAGGCTTTTAGGACTAGACACATAAAGATGCCCCAAGATAATAATTAAAACTACACCACTAATCTTCCCTTGCAACCACCTCAACAGGTCACTTAAACATGCAAAACTCAAAGCCATAATCTGAAAGCTTCTTTTAGGAATTACACACTGAGTGTTCCATACAATCTTCTACCAAGGAATTTTTAACTAACCTCACCCACAAATACTTTCCTTGTTTTTGTCCTATAGTAGGTCAAACTAATATTCCTCTAATGTAAAAATACCACATAACTTGCTCTCCAAAGTTAGCTTCATTTATACATACACCAGTTCAATCAAGGATTAATCTACATGCTTAATGCATGCAATGGGGCATCCATACCACCCACTTCCTTTACTACATTCTCTAGTTTAGGATGGTGGGCAATGTAGAAATATGGTGCATAATTTAAATTGTTCAATAAATTTTAATCTAAATCAAGAGACACAGTTCTACTCTACTTCTCTATGAAAATTGATTCACAATTTAAACAACGATATCATAAATACAATAAGATATAACAAACATGTACAATATTTTTCTAGGGTAAATAAACTGCTAAAAACCCCTTAAGCCTTCTTGCATTAATGATATGAAAAGAGAATATATTAAAATTGCTAGCTTTCTCTAAGCTCAACCTGCAAGTGAATAACTTATCTCTTTGCTCAATGAGAAGTCATGACCGAGACTTAGTTAAATTCAACCTCAGCTTGAGGCCATATTTCCTTGCAAATTTTTTTAGGAATTAGACCCCTATTATTTAGGAATTTTCCTCCAATTGATTGCGCAATTCCCAAGGTTTATCATCTGACTCCATGCAACACTTGTACACTGAAGACTAGTCTACAACTAATGTTACGCTGCCCTTGAATCTCCATCATAGCTGGGGAACTTGAATTCTCTGCACGCACTACCTAGTTGCAGTTGAATGATTAGTTAATTGGATGATCACTAAGTTAGGTTGTTGTCCCACTACACAATTGTCCTTCCACTAGTTCTGTCAACAATTGCAACTAGGTTAACTGAAAACACCTTGAAATAAATCACCTTGATTGATAAAAATTAGAAATCACACGTGCTTAATTGAAATCCAAGCCCTGTAACACAAATTTACTAAGTTAAATGAGTGACAAAAGCCATGTAACCTCAGTTAACTTCCTCCAAGTTGTTTGCTGATGTGGAGATTCGAATCTTCTCAATTTGACAAAGGCAAAGTCAAATTGAGACTTTCTTGGTGCATTTGTCAACACTCCCTCTCAATGAGAAAGGGATTATCAACCACCCCTATCTTTCACCTCTGGAATTCAAACTTCCCTCTTGACAAAGCCTTTGTCAAGACGTCAACATATTGTTCCTCTGTCAGAATGTATTGTAGTAACATTATCTTCATCTACACATAGTCCTGCAAATGATGATATCATATATCTATATGCTTGGATCGATCGTGAAATATTGAATTCTAAGAGAGCTTAATGCAACTTTGATTATCACAATAGATCACATTTGGATCCATAATCTAACTAAGTAGTCCCACAAGGATCTTTCTCATCCAGATTGCCTCACATGCTCCTTGACTTGTAGTCTTGTATTCTACTTCTACCTAACTTAATGTTGGGCCGTTAATATGCCATTATTATTATCACTCTTGAACACTTATTCCACCCATTTCTATTATTCTTCATCATGTCATTTATTATAATTTATCATTTAAATCCATTTTATAAATGATTTATGCTCTTATGAATGAATATTATTTATTCTCCTTTATTTCTAATAAATTGATGATTATGCATGATTTTATCAATGATAGTTTTAATAAGTTGGTTATAACATTATTTACTATTTTTAGCCTCCAAGATAATTTTCAGATTGAAGATTTGATTTTTAAAAGCGCCAACTCAGAAATGCGCTGGAATAAGGAGTGACAGTTTTGCGGTTGAGATTCTGAGCAAATGAAGACAAATTTGGAAAATCCGAAACATGGGTTTTGTCCAGAATGGGTCCAATTATCTTCTTGAACAACAGTTTGCCAAAATTCGGCTTGTACAGGGAGAAACACAGGGTTCTTTGAGAACGATTTTCTCAGATTTGCAGTTGCGGGCGCCCTCTAAACTTTAGCTGTAAACCCAAATCCGTCTTGCTTTTGTTGAAGAGATGAGAGGGAATATATTTTCTTGTTGATCATCTGGTTAGAATCAACCTAAATTTGTAAAACAAATCATGTTGTAATTATCTATGCTCTCTGATCTTTCTCTATTTAAATGAGAGCAAAGATCAGAGAGGGGGAGACTTCAGGGTGATTTCAGAGGGATTCAAATGATGGAATTAAGGATGAATTAGAGCTTCAGAATTGAGGATGGCAGAGAGAATGGATAATGGCTGAGAGATTGAGAGATTTCTTGTTGTAATCCACTGTAACTCTGCTTTGATATTTTAATATAAATCCAGTTGCCATTTCATCTTTGATCCTGAAGTAACCCAGCGGCATCCGCTGGTGGCTAAGGGCCCAGCCTCCGGTGGAGTACGCTGCTGCTGTATTATATCTTTATGCTTCATGTGTGGTTTGATTTCTTTCTTTTACTCTATTCAGTAATCTGATGCACTTTATTGTTTTACATATCAACGCTGTTATATATATTTGATTGGATACTATTGTTATTTTCAACAGGAATGCTATGTTATCATTTTAACCTTGTATCACATTTCTATTCCTTTTGATAATTGATATAACATTGCTGTTCCTTACAGATTGACATTCGATTACAGATTAACCGCGCTGTATGTTCCTAAATCGGTACAACTGTATGATTTATTGTTAATTTGTGACTGCCGTTTATTCAGGATTGTTGTTCCATTACAATTGCTGTTACTCTATAACTGTGATTCATGCATATTGTATCGAAGCTCAGATTACCGTCCCTTTTAATGATAAGTGTGTTGCGTGCTTGATTTGGATTGTTGTACATTCATATTCAGTTGCTATTCCATTTCTGAATTGTTGTTTCATTTCTATTGTTGTTCTATTTCCTTTTGCTATTTCATTTTACTTTCCGCCATTCCATTTACTTGCATTTACTCTTTTAGTGTGAGAGGAGGATCAAGGCTGTCGTGAGACACAGCAGACGCTATTATGCTCCCAGATCCATGATCCATACTCTAATTCCTTTTGCATCAATTTCTAGAGGAATGAGTTATTGCTACTGTATCCTCGATTGATGGTTATTTGAATGAATGATTTAGTTTAGAACATTTCAGTTTCTTGATGTTCCAATTAGATTTTGTTTCCAGCTTTCATTTACTTTTTCATTTTAAGCACTATACTACGAAACATTACTCTTGAGTAAATAGCCACCTCAGACTGAGTACACTCTTGAAATAAAAAGTCGTCCCTGGGTTGATAATTAATGTGAGGTAATTAGGAGTTCACAAGACACCTTTTTATCGCCCCACATTTTGGCGCCGTTGTCGGGGAGAGTGTAGCCATTTCTAAAGAGTAGTGTGAATCTGATGAGTGTCTGTTAGGGAAGAGTTGGATTTTAAAAACGGAAGGTAAGAACCTGCGTACGGAGCATGTAAAAGCCCTGCTCCACTGTCCGGTTTCCTAACAGATTTGCTCTTGCTTTATTGTGTAGAAGTAGATGTTTGAATTTTTGTGAATGACTAGGAAAAAAAATAGAAATTTTGAAAAATAAATCACATAATTTCACTCAAGTGGTGATGTAATCACCACCCATTTCACTAACTAATTGACAGGAATATTGGAAGAAGGAGCTTCGAAGGAACACATGAAGGACATCTTCTGTTATGGTAAGAAACTGCCCAACATTTTTTTGAATTTCCTGCTCAACTAATTCCACACCTTCACCGCAATAAACCAGTACAACATGCTTACAGTGTTGAACTGCCAAATTTACCCACCCTTCCCACCCATTCTATCTCACATGCGCTATCAAAGAAAATTTACAATGAGTTTCAGAATGTTTTAAATTCAAAAATTGTAGAAGCTATGGGAAAAAATGAGGTTTCTTGTAGGTTACGCCAACAAACCATTTTAAAAGCTCAAGAACTTCATGGTATGATGGGAAATCAAGAAAGTAATGGATATATTGAAGATTGGTTTCACTCCATCACGTGTTTGCATCATCACTCCATACTTCAAAATTTTTGAAACCATCTTTTCAAGGGAAGTTGGCTTCTCATACCCTAATTTTTATCAACATGCATTTTTCGAATTTGGGTATGTGCATATATGAGGCCTTATTTCTAACATGGTTCCACTGGAAATACTCTTATACATAAACATATTCAATTCTCAAAGAAGAGTAGGATAGTGGAGAAAATAAAATAAATAAAGAAATAAAACAAACACATTGTTTTTATTTTTGTAAAACTAGTTGTTTCTTTTGTTGCAACACGCTATTGAAATCAACATCGGTGATAAATATTTCAATCTATTTGTGTATGTAGATGAATCATAATAGAAATAATAATTTCTACAAACACTCATTTTCATTTTTTATCACCAATTTGAAAAAATGCTTGAATATCATTTTTTTTGGCTTGCGGTCTTGATGAACTTTTGGGAAAAACAGTCGGGACAGTCATGTTTTGAGGGACCAAAAGTGGATATTTTTAAAACCTGTTTCTACCTTAGCTAGCCCTTGATGTCTACTTTCTAACCCAATTTGAACCACTCAATTTGGATTTGAAACGAAAATGTTAGAAACAAAACATTGACAGGGTGTCTAGTGGGCAGCTCAGGAACAGAGTTGGGACAGTCAGTTTTTGGAGGCCTAAATGAATGAATTTTTAAAACATGTTTCTATGGTAGATCCCCCTATGAATCTAGTTTACAATGCAATTGGAATCACTCATTTTAGATATCGTATGGAGAAGTTATGATTAAAATACTGACTGTCTATCGTAAATCAGCACCCTTAAAACTATGTCTTTCCGGTTGTTCCTTACAGTAGTTGACCTATCAACTCTTCTTCTCTTCAAAACCTGTTTCTATTGGAAATAAATAAATGAATCTATTTTCACTTCCAATTTGAATCATTCGAATCCGACATCAAACGAAAAAGTTGCGCTTGAAATATCAACTGTTGGTCTAAGCTGGGTAATCGACAATGACTCTATTATGCAGGTTGTTCTAACTAAAATTGAGATGTCATATCATTGAATATTTAAAACTTGTTTCTAATGGAGATAAACCTTTGAATTATCTCTCATTTTGCTTTGGAATCACTCAATTTCGATGAAAAGCAAAGAAGTTGTGATTAAAACACTGCAGGTTAGCATGATTGGCCACTGCTCTCCCGCAGGTGACAAATAAATTTTACTTTGTTATTTTCTCCATGGATTTGTTCTACAGAGTAACTACCTGTTAGTTTTTTTGCATAATTCTTGGATTAGGGGAGCCCGTACACCTCTCTTTCTTCATGATTTAATGTTTTATTGCAGGAAGATACTCGTTTTTTTGCAGGTCTTGGGAAAATAAAGAAGGTCAATTTATGGACGAGTGATTTTTGAAAGAAATTTTAAATGAAACAAAGGAATTTCATCTAAGTCATTACCTAACGGATTCATAATAGAAGAAATGAAGAATTGATTTCGATTTGAAGATTCATGTCTTGTCACTGCTGCCAAAACATTTTTCAAAAAGATCATTTTTTTTACATAATATCATAGCGGTTGTAACTTAATTTACATATTGTTTTTAAATAAAATGTTGTTTCTTTTCTAATTTCTTTTATATTTTGTATTTCAGGTGTTGCTTCATTCAAACTGTGACTCAGCTTCAATACAGTGAACAGCTAATTCATTCTTTGTGTGCTTGCATTTTATGGTTGTGTATTTTGCTGTTCCTTTTCTGAAGGGACAACATTTGTGTGCATTTTTGTCATTCCTGCTGTTCCTTTTTCAAAGGGACATCATTTTCGCTTTGCTATTTATTTTCTAAAGGAATAGCACTTTTTGGTTCAACCATTCATTTTGCTGTTCCTTTTTCACAATTCATTTTGCTGTTCCTTTTCGAAATGGAACAACACTTTCGCACTTTCACATTTTGTTGTTCCTTTTCGAAATGGAACAGCTGTTGTTCCTTTTCGAAATGGAACATCACTGTTGCATTTTCACGTTTTGTTGTTCCTTTTCAAAATGGAACAACACTTTTTCATTCTCACTTTTTGTTGTTCCTTTTCGAAATGGAACAACACTTTTTCACTTTCACTTTTTGTTGTTCCTTTTCGAAATGGAACATCACTTTTTCACTTTCACATTTTGCTGTTCCTTTTCGAAATGGAACAACTGTTGTTCCTTTTCGAAATGGAACAACACTTTTGCACTTTCACATTTTGATGTTCCTTTTCGAAATGGAACAACTGCTGTTTCTTTTCGAAATGGAACAGCACTGTTGCATTTTCACGTTTTGTTGTTCCTTTTCGAAATGGAACAACACTTTTTCATTTTCACGTTTTGCTGTTCCTTTTCGAAATGGAACAACACTTTTTCATTTTCACTTTTTGTTGTTCCTTTTCGAAATGGAACAACACTTTTTCACTTTCACTTTTTGCTGTTCCTTTTCGAAATGGAACAACACTTTTTCACTTTCACATTTTGCTGTTCCTTTTCGAAATGGAACAGCTGCTGTTCCTTTTCGAAATGGAACAACACTTTTGCACTTTCACGTTTTGTTGTTCCTTTTCGAAATGGAACAACACTTTTGCACTTTCACATTTTGCTGTTCCTTTTCGAAATGGAACAACACTTTTGCACTTTCACGTTTTGCTGTTCCTTTTCGAAATGGAACAACACTTCTGCACTTTCACGTTTTGCTGTTCCTTTTCGAAATGGAACAACATTTGCATTTTCACATTTTTTGTGTGTATTTTTGCTTTTTGGTGTGCATTTCCTTTGTTGTTCCCTACAAGGAATAACATTTTTTGAGTGTTTTTGCTGTTCATTCAAAAAAACAACACTTTGGGGGTATTTTTGAGAGAAACCCTTTTCTTCCTCTTGTGATATTATTCCTAATTCATCTCAACCACATTTTACCGATTCCCTTTTATGGCATGAAGTACACTACTTTTATCAGGACGAGAATTATGGATTCTATTGAAGCGAGTTAATATCATTCACGTTATGATATTTAACAGGACAGCTCCTTGATGATAGATTTTTTTTAAAAGGGACACAATTATTTATATATTACTTTACTGCATTGTTTTCTGTTGTACATGATACTGATTGATCATCTTAATATCATGTTGGTTCCACCCTTCCTGGTTATAATCTTCTCTGTCTGTAATAAATGAGATTATGGGTATTTTTTTTATATATTGACATGTTCAACTTCTTCCGCCATCCCTGCTCTTAAGGAGTACTGAGCCTCCCTCTTTTTATCATAAAAATGTGTAATAACAACAAAATTTTGTTCGCAGATGGAGGATAGGGGGTCTCATTACGAGCCAGCCTATCATGTTCATAAGGCTGTAACAAAGTGACATTCCCATTATGGCCACCACACCAGGGTTATGATCCATTGGATAGCCAAATTATCCTTGGAACAGGAGGTCTCATCACGAGCCGGCCTGATCACTTTTGCTACCTCCTAGTGAATGGCAGTGTGGCTATCTGGTTACCACGCCAGCACACTGATCTCTTCTGTAGAACAACACTAAAACTCTCCATTTATAAATTGAGGATCCTGGCTCATATGGGTTCAAATGCAACCCTGCCGCGGCTATGGACGCCTGCTGGCAGCAGCGGCTCTGCTTATGGTATTGAAGTTATATCTTTTCATCAATTATTATTATAATACCCTTTTCTTATTTTCTTTTTATCAGACAAGTTATTTCCTTAACTTTTTCCCTGTTTGAACCTTTATGCATGAGAAATTATTTTATGATCAATCACATCATTTTTCAGCTAGAATACCGTCAGTAAAGCATCTTTTTAGCATATTGCTATCATTTCTCTCTTTTCATATCATATCATCAATCCAAAGCGTCCTATCTCTTATTCATAACTATCTTTATACACTTTGCTCTCAATATAACCATAATTTTCACCGTCCTATCATTGATCAGTGTACTCTGCTTCCCTTACTGATATATTGTTCATTCCATTGCCTTGCCGTCAGCACCACCCCTTTCATATGCTTTATGGTTATGGAACCCATTTTCCAATTGGAGGGGAGAATATATGCATTATGGGATTGCATGCGATATGATTACTGCACTTTGCCATACCTTGTTGATTTGACAACATATTAGTATTGCATGTATACATAAGTTTTTCTAATTGCAATTTTGCATGCATCTTATCTGTTGCTATTCCACGCTAACACTATGGATTCAAGCACATTGTATGCAAACTAGTGCTTTGTTTACAGGAGAACCGCAAATATGAGCAAAATTCTATTCGTAGCATGACCACACTATTGCACTTTACAGTAGAGGCTCGCGAACGTGAACAATTCTTCAGACATGATGTGCTTCCCTGGATTCCACCTTTTGCATCACTTTCAACACCAACTCTGTCTGCATCAGCTTCAACAACTGTCAATACATATATGTCATTCCACACTTTTGGAGGTAAAACTTGATGTAAAATTGCATAGTTTTCTAATTTATTATAAATTTAGGAGAATCTAATGAAAATCCATTTTGAGCATTATTTGTCATCCTTCATTCCACATCTTTACCACTTCCCTTTTTTCAGCAGCATGTCATTTTCGAGTGTGGGGGAGTGTTCCTTTCATTCCTTTCTTTCTTATCATCACACCATTCATATTCTTTATCATCCATTGCTATTCTTATTCACACTCAACACCTCCCTTATTCCATGTTGTTTTACACCAAGCATAGAATTCAACATCTAGTAGCAACCACCTCTATTTGTTTTCTAGCATCGCATGAGGACATGCTAATTTTTTAGCGAGGGGGAGGAATTGCTATGCATGATGGATGTTTTCTACTTTCTTCCTTATTTAAGGCATACAATTTCATTTTCACATAGTGCAGAAATTGATTTCCACATATTTTTTTAACACTATGAACTCCATTCTTGTGATCTCTAGGAAACACCAACATACTATTAAAATACACATACCTAGATAATTTCAAGAAATATTAGTTCATAAAATTTCGGAAATCATGCACTCTCACCTACAGCCATTTTGTTTATATCTCATGATCCATGCATCAAAACGATCTGATTTTTGGATCATAGAAGCCTTCATATATTACAAATCTATTTGAAACATTTCAACAAAATCTGGTTTGTAGTTTTTGGGAAAATGGTTAATGAAGTTTGCTATTATCTATGTCATATTTTGCTGCAACTTCATACATATAGTTGAATGTCAATGTAAAAATTGTTATCCCTTCATCGAGATTTCTAAAATTGAATATTCATTAATTAAGGAAGCATTCCTTTGTTCTCAAATTTTTATTGCTTGGTTAACACATGGTTTTTGTCTTTGGGTTGCATGAGGACATGCAATATATTCAGTTTTCGTTGCATGGGGACATGCAACATATTGAGTGTGGGGGTATGTTGGGCCGTTAATATGCCATTATTATTATCACTCTTGAACACTTATTCCACCCATTTCTATTATTCTTCATCATGTCATTTATTATAATTTATCATTTAAATTCATTTTATAAATGATTTATGCTCTTATGAATGAATATTATTTATTCTCCTTTATTTCTAATAAATTGATGATTATGCATGATTTTATCAATGATAATTTTAATAAGTTGGTTATAACATTATTTACTATTTTTAGCCTCCAAGATAATTTTCAGATTGAAGATTTGATTTTTAAAAGCGCCAACTCAGAAATGCGCTGGAATAAGGAGTGACAGTTTTTCGGTTGAGATTCTGAGCAAATGAAGACGAATTTGGAAAATCCGAAACATGGGTTTTGTCCAGAACGGGCCCAATTATCTTCGTGAAGAACAGTTTGCCCAAATTTGGCTTGTACAGGTAGAAACACAGGGTTCTTTGAGCACGATTTTCTCAGATTTGCAGTTGCGACCGCCCTCCAAACATTAGCTGTAAACCCAAATCCGTCTTGCTTTTGTTGAAGAGATGAGAGGGAATATATTTTCTTGTTGATCATCTGGTTAGAATCAACCTAAATTTGTAAAACAAATCATGTTGTAATTATCTATGCTCTCTGATCTTTCTCTATTTAAATGAGAGCAAAGATCAGAGAGGGGGAGACTTCAGGGTGATTTCAGAGGGATTCAAATGATGGAATTAAGGATGAATTAGAGCTTCAGAATTGAGGATGGCAGAGAGAATGGATAGTGGCTGAGAGATTGAGAGATTTCTTGTTGTAATCCACTGTAACTCTGCTTTGATATTTTAATATAAATCCAGTTGCCATTTCATCTTTGATTCTGAAGTAACCCAGCGGCATCCGCTGGTGGCTAAGGGCCCAGCCTCCGGTGGAGTACGCTGCTGCTGTATTATATCTTTATGCTTCATGTGTGATTTGATTTCTTTCTTTTACTCTATTCAGTAATCTGATGCACTTTATTGTTTTACATATCAACGCTGTTATATATATTTGATTGGATACTATTGTTATTTTCAACAGGAATGCTATGTTATCATTTTAACCTTGTATCACATTTCTATTCCTTTTGATAATTGATATAACATTGCTGTTCCTTACATATTGACATTCGATTACAGATTAACCGCGCTGTATGTTCCTAAATCGGTACAACTGTATGATGTATTGTTAATTTGTGACTGTCGTTTATTCGGGATTGTTGTTCCGTTACAATTGCTGTTACTCTATAACTGTGATTCATGCATATTGTATCGAAGCTCAGATTACCGTCCCTTTTAATGATAAGTGTGTTGCGTGTTTGATTTGGATTGTTGTACATTCATATTCAGTTGCTATTCCATTTCTGAATTGTTGTTTCATTTCTATTGCTGTTCTATTTCCTTTTGCTATTTCATTTTAGTTTCTGCCATTCCATTTACTTGCATTTACTGTTTTAGTGTGAGAGGAGGATCAAGGCTGTCGTGAGACACAGCAGACGCTATTATGCTCCCAAATCCATGATCCATACTCTAATTCCTTTTGCATCAATTTCTAGAGGAATGAGTTATTGCTACTGTATCCTCGATTGATGGTTATTTGAATGAATGATTTAGTTTAGAACATTTCAGTTTCTTGCTGTTCCAATTAGATTTTGTTTCCAGCTTTCATTTACTTTTTCATTTTAAGCACTATACTATGAAACATTACTCTTGAGTAAATAGCCGCCTCAGACTGAGTACACTCTTGAAATAAAAAGTCGTCCCTGGGTTGATAATTAATGTGAGGTAATTAGGAGTTCACAAGACACCTTTTTATCGCCCCACACTTAACACCACAAATATTTTCTTCCTACTATACGAGGGAATGGCTACAAACCAAACACTCAAAATTTCACCTAATGTAACCTTTCGATCAGATGGACTCCCTACCCAATTTGCATCTATGAAGCCACACAACTTCACTCCCTATGTCCATCTGTACCATAATCCATACTAATTAGTGCCTCTGAGTTACCGTAAAACATGCTTCATCTCTTTCCAATACAATTTAGTTGGCCAAACCATAGCTTGGCTCAACTAGTTGACTGCATCGCACATATATCATCATGTGTTCACAAGATACATTAGTGAACCCACTAGCTATGGATAAATGGTAGCATCCACTTCTTCACCTAAAGTGGCATCCTCCATCCTCCAGTTGGTTGCTAAAGGTGTCTCCATGGGTTTACAATTCTCCCTAAGAATGGCAAGCAAGACATGCAAGCACTCAAATAAGATGTGACAAAGGAAAAATTGGCCCAAGTTGCGACCATCCATGAAGCAACTCAAGACGAAGAACAAGTTCAAGTAGACGGTTAATTCACCTGATTGGCTAAGAAGTGGGAGAGCTACTTGTCAATTTGAATGTTGTAAATATTTCTGTAAAGCACATGTCGCTTTTCCCAGAGTTGGGCATTTTTTAAAGTGATGCATGTATAAATCACTATTTTGCGACAGAGTGTTTCTTTTGATTGTAGATAAGTCAAATAAATTTTGGGAAATTTTTGTAATGATTTTGAATTCTATCTATAATAATTTTGGAGGCCAAAAGTCCTTTTTGTGGGGAGGCATGATCTAGATGAATCCTAAAAGGCTCAAAATTTTATTGTCTCAAAATTCATTGTTGATAGCACCACTGTGTAGTTCTCATCACAGTGATTCCAATGGTGCAAACAACACGTCAAACAGACATCGTATGAAAAAGTTATAACATTCTGATAATTTTGGGAAACATGAAAATTTTGTGTAGGTCTGCCCAGTCAGCAATCTGTACTACTGACGTGAAATATTGACTTGGCCTGTTGATTTGGCACATGACTAGGTTTCAAAAAGACCAATGGCATCTTGCCACTTGTCAAGTTTCTTTTATTAGTGCTGAAGTGACGAATTTTTATTGGGTTTCATTTGATTGTTTGTTGAGTGGCCAACCACAGGTTGCCGCGTGGCCTAACCAGAGGCCAGCATGTGGTAGCATGGGGCCACAAGAATTTTTTTTAAGAATTTGAATTACACTTTGTGGGATTTTAACACAATGCCTCACATCTACTAAACTATGCCATAACCAACATGTCATGGGTGGGCCTTGTTAAAAGGAACCACCCAAACATTATTTAAACTTTAGTTGGGGTTGATATATGGTAAGGGGTCGAGGGCTAGCCCCTAGCCCCAGTCACAGCAGCCAAAAGGACCACAGATGGGACTAGCTCTTAGCCTTTGCCCCCTCTACCTTAAAAAAAATTCATGCGACCTTAAGCCTAGGACCAAGGGTTGATTCGGAGGGAGCTAAACCACGGGGGCCAACCCCAAGTCACATGGAGTGGCCATATGACGAGGAGGGCGCACACATGAGTAAATGGAGAATTTAATCATCTCACAAATTGCACCAAAATTTTTCCAAGTTGTTTCTTCGTTAGCGAAAAGTGGGGTGAAATTGTAGGACAGTTGGCCAAACTTGGAAAATTTGTCGGTTGACTAGTAGCAAAAGTTGGGAAGCTTATAGCTTTTAGGGTTTTTATCCAAATTGAGCTCTGAATGAGGATTCTTAGGGGTTTTTGGATGTTATGCATCCATTGGTAACATCTGTTTTTTTATTAAAGCATATCTATTGAGTTTTTTTGCGGGTTTGAGACTAAAGGTGTATGGATCAATCAAAGTTTATAAGTAGTTCTAGAGGCTATTTGGACATGGAGAAGACCTTGTAGGGGTACTCTCAATTTCAGAAGGATACTACAATAGTTGTAACCATCAGGGTTTAGCTCAGGTTCATCTTCTTTTATTATGAAGTTTTGTGTATGTACTTCAATGTGGACTTGAGGTGTTCACATGCTTGTATTAGCTCATTTCAGTTGGAGTTTTGTCATATTTATAGGAGATGCTTTGAGTCGTTGTTATTGTGAGAGTTATTTGTAGGATAAAATTACGTAGGAGGGGTAATAGCCACATATTTATTGCATCACATGTTTATGTACTCCATTGATACAAAATATATGAGTGGTCTAGTCATGTTGATAGACCAGGAGATGTAGCCCAAGAGGGGTGAACTATGTTAACAAATTTTGTTTTGCTCTTATTTTTTGTGCATCAATTGTTTTAAATCCCATTTTTCATGCTTGCAAAGTGTTGACAAGATCCTTAGTTTTATTTTATTTTATTTTGGAAGTAGAGGAAGAATTCACCTTTTCCACTTTTAGATCATCGTTTCTTTTTCTACCTTCTCTAGATGGGTTTGCTTTAGTGGATGTCTTTAGTCTTTGTTCCTTAATTTTTGGCTTCTCCACAACTTCCTGAGGTTCCTCCTTTGGAGCTAAAATCTCCTCTTATGGTGGGATATGAAGCTCCCTCTCAAGAGAGCACCACATCACTTTCTCCTCATCAAACTTTACATCCTTTCGCACAAATATCATTATGAGGGAAGGTAAGTACACATGGTAGTTGTGTGGAGTTTTGTTGTAACTCATCAAATATCCCAACTTTTATATCGACTCAATTTTCTTCCTCCAATCTTTGGAGAGATGGTAGTAAACAAAGGTTGCAAAAATCCTGAAGTGAGACACATCCAACTTTCTCAACAAGAAATCCTCCTCTGGTGTAATCATACCAAGAATCTGATGAGGACTTTGGTTCTGCAGGTAGATAGTTGTGTTACATGCCTCTACCCATAAATGCACTAGTAGACCTTGGTCATATAGCCTATATTTCATAGCTCCAAAAATGCTCTAGTTCTTTCTCTCAACTACTCCATTCTGTTGTGGGTTGTCGGGTATCGTCAACTCTCTTTGAATGCATTCTTTTGCACATAAATTATTGAAGTCATTCAAAACATACTAACCTCCATTATTGCTCCTATGATCCTTCACCTTCTCGTCAGTCTCTTTCTCAACTAGTACCTTGAATTCTACAAACTTGGATAATGTCTCATCCATCTTCCACATGAAGAATATCCATCACTTTATTGAGAAATCATCAATAAAAATTAAAAAATATCTATGTCTGGTAGTGGAGTCTATCAAGAAAGGTCCACAAACATCAAAGTGGACTCTTTCCCAAACTGCATGTTTTTTGTTGTCTCAATCATGGAATGTGTATCTTACATGCTTCCCTCTATTACAACCTTCGTAGACATCTTGTTTCTCAAGTGATCCTATAGGGAGGCCGATGGTTATTTGTTGCATAATATTTAAGGTGAGATGAGGCAAATAGCCCAATCTCATGTGCCAAAGATCATTGACATCACAACTCTACACTTTCTCTTCCTTATTTCTTAATGTAGCACAATATTCCACATCAATTTTATACAAGTTCTTCACACAAACCCCAAGATGCTTCACCTATCCAGTGGTTATGTGTCTAAGGAATTATTTCCCTTTGCTAAAGATCACTTCATAACCACGATATTTAAAAAATGTGTTAGAGATGAGATTCGTCTTTAGGCCTAGAACAAACATGACACATTTGAGGTGAAGAGGGGATCTTGACTCCCTTTGAAATTTTATTGTACCAATATCAGTAGCACTACACCTTCTGTCATACCCCCAGCTTAATATGCCTCTAGAGATATTTCTCCTCTAGGTAACTAAAAATATCTCTACACCCCATCATGTGGAACGAGGCACCAATGTCGAAGTACCACACACTCCCCATCACCGTGTTGGCCATGCATGTGATAAGGGTGAAGTCAAGATCTCCATGAAGCCAAAGATTCACTTGCTACTTTTCTTGAGTTCTTATTTCTAGACTATTTTTGTGGACACTTCACAGTATAGTGCCTGAATTCATGATAATTAAAGCATTTTATTTTGGAAAAGTCTTTCTTATTGCCCCCTTGGCTATATTATGGTTTGGTTTGAGACTTCTTCCCTTTTCCCTTCTTTTCCTTTCCAACCAACACAAATTTTTCTACATTCTCACCTTTGGATGAACTTGCATATCTAGTATTCCTCCCGATCTCTTATTTTACCAAACCATACCATAAGCATTCCCAATCTGATAATTTCTCCCTCTTATTCATCGAGTCCTGGTATCTATGCTAACTTTTGGGAAGGCTTAGAAGAGCTGGGATCACCATGTCATCTTCTACAACATTCACACCAACCCGTCCAAAACCATCACGAGCTTGTGTAAATATGATGTGATACTGTAGAATAGTGTCATTCTTCTGTATCTTGATATTTCAAAGTTTTTCTTTGAGGGCCAAATTCCTGCGGTCACTACTATTCTCAAATATCTCTTCCTGTTCCTTCCACTTTGTGAAAGGATTTTCTTTCCCATGGAGATTTGGGACAATATGGTCTTGCACTCCATCCAAGATCATTCTCCTCACCTTAGCTACCTATTTCTTCCATTGAGATAGGGTTTGGGTATCAAATGATCCTAGTTTCTCAATGTCTATCTTGACATATTCTAGCAATCCTTTTTCATTAATAATTGCCTCCATGTGATCCTTCCATGAAATGAAATTTGTGATGCCTTCCAAGGCATACTCTAATCTTAGCCCATTGAAGGTCATCTTCCCAACTTTGAAGAGATCCTACTACACTGAAGCTGCAAATTTGAACCTCCTGAGAGACAACTATGAAATTCTTGTTCTAATGTGAATCCAGCTCTGATACCATGTAGAAATATGGTTTATAATTGGAACTACTCAAGAAATTTTAATCTAAATCAAGAGACATAATTCTACTCTACTTCTATGTAGAAATTAATTCACCATTTAGAACAATAATATTAGACATGAAATAATAAATAAAACACCTACATGATACTTTTCTAGGGGAAATCAACTACTAAAACCCCTTAATCCCACTTGCATTGATCTAATGAATAGAGAATGTATTACAATTGCTAGCTCGCTTTGAGCTCAACTTGCTATTGAATAACCTATCTCTCTACTCAATGAGAAGATCTGACCTAGACTTAGTCAAATTCTACCTTAACTTGATCCCCTATTTCCTTGGGCAAATATTAAGGAATTAGGTCCCTACTATTTAGTAATTTTCCTAAAATTGATTGTGAAATTCGCAAGGTTGATCATCTGACTGCATGCAACACCTATACACTCAAGACATGTCTACAATTGATGTTACACTACCTTGGAATATCCACCACAGTTGGGGAACTTGAATTCTCTACAAGCACTATATGTTTTGGGTAGATTGAGCAATTAAATGGGTGATCACCTACTTATACTATTGTCCCACAGCACAACTAACCTTCCACTAGTTCTATCAATAGTTGGAACTAGTTTAATTGAAAACAACTTGACATAACTAATGTTGATTACTAAAAATTAGTAATCACACATGATTAATTGAACTCTAAGCCCTCTAACTCGAATTTAACAAGCTAACTGAGTGATAAGAGCCATGTCACCTCAATTAACTGCCTCCAAGTTGTCTGTGGATGTACAAATTCAAATTTTCTCAATTTGACCAAGGCAAAGTCAAATTCAGACTTTCTTGCTACATTTTTTAATAGGAAGAAATCCAAAACTTCTAAAATACGAGTCTATAGGAGTCTATATGTTTATTGGTATTTGGGAATTCCATGGTCTGTATGTATATGCATAAAAGAGCTTTAGTGAATTGGAGGCATGCGATCTTATGACTTTGTTACAAAGTGTTTTGTTTCTCATGATTGCTCTTATGCAAGTGGGTGTTGGTCATGGTAGTATGATTTTTAGCCATGTACTAATTCTAGATTGTGCATTATATGCATGATTGTGATGATATTAAGATTATGGAATTTTAAAAATGACAAATGTTGTTGTGTTATATTTCTTAACTAACTGTGAATATTGTAGATGTCATGGTTGCTAGCCTTGGTAGAAACGCTAATTTTAATTAATTTTGTTGGTCTTCATAAAGAGACCAAATTTATCTAATGATGTTTATATTAGTTAAGAGATTGATTTTAAACTTGAATGATGTTGGAAAAAGGGTTGATTCCTAAATCCTATATTTGTTATGTTGCAAGAATTTTGTTACACACACACACACACACACACACACATGAATATATTTATTCCATGAGTTTGAGACATCTTACTAATGTGGGCACAATTGAAATTTAAAACGCTTGGAACTTGCATGGAAAGATAGCACTTGAGTTGTTTATTTTATTTTAACTAACATCTAAGTATATGTGTGAGAACACATAAGAAGACTCTTTTGCAACAAGAATGAAATACATGGTTAGTGGAATCCATCTAGAACAAGAAAGGGCAAACTCCCTTGAAAGAGCAAGGAATTTCAAGAGCTTTAAGGCTGAGCTAAAGAGTTGCAATGCATCAATTAAGAAGCTTTCTAGGAAGAAGAAAGGGTTCAAAAATTTGAACTCAATGCTGCAAAAATGCATGTAAGATCTTTTGCAGTAGAGTTTATCCTTGGAGGAGGGAAGCTTGGCTGAAAGGCTAGAAAGAGGCCTTGTAAAGCTATAAGGGAAATAAATCCAATCTTATATTGGTTTTGTGGGGAGGAAAATTTGCAAAGGACTACCTCAACATACCAGAAATGAAGAAGTAGGAAGATTCATGTGAGCCACAAGCGCATGAACCAACAGTGAGTCATGCTGGAGGAAAGGAGGGGGCATCCCCTCACAATCTATGATATGCACACATACATACATACATATATAGAAAAGACTCTCCATGAAATATTTTGAGGGGCATTGAAATTTTGAAGTGACATAAAA
Source organism: Pinus tabuliformis (assembly GCA_031772625.1). Lineage (NCBI taxonomy): Eukaryota > Viridiplantae > Streptophyta > Pinopsida > Pinales > Pinaceae > Pinus > Pinus tabuliformis. Next base: position 499,822,658 of record CM062812.1, on the reverse strand, counting down.
GCTTTGGAAAGTGCTCAACCTGATTTTTGTACACATATGTTTACATATGATGGTGAACGATGCAATGAAGATAGAACTCATGGGGATTAAGTTGATTTTGGTTTTATTTTATGTTTTGTGTTTTTTATTATTGATTTATATTTTTTAATCTCCTTAACTATTGAATGTAAGCATGGACATACTATTTTGTTTGTGATTTTATGTTGTTGTCATGAAATTTTATTTTTGTCCCTAACTCTTCTTATTCTTATCTTCTTTATGCTTTGGGTCTTGGTCATTGTTGGGTGTGAAAATCAGGTGTAATGTAACTCTACTCAATTCTGAGTGAAACCCAATGGAAAAATAAAAGACTTGGATGAATCCTTGTGTGTGAAATAAAGGGAAGTGGAGGGCAGAAGGGAGGACAAAAAAACCAAGCAGGGTAGGTGGGTCTGTATGAATAATTGGACATTAAGTTGACAACCATGAGAATGGAATTGGAAGGGAGAGTTTCCTTAACTAAAAATTGTGTATGGTTAGTATTCTATTTCTCATGAATATGAGAGAAAGGGGAAAATGAAGTAAAAATATGAGAATCAGTTTCGAACCATCACAATAACAAGATAAACCATTGATGTTTAAAAAATATTATGATGGTGTGAATGATTTCAAAACAGAAATTTCACTTAGTATGCTTTAACATTGTGATGTTTCCTAATGAATTCCTTAATGAAATTATGATAAGTATTAGTGCTAACATGTTGTGATTATACTCTTGGTATGAGAATAAATGGAAATTCATAGAGGGTTGGAAATGAACAACAATATGACATCCATGAATAATGGTGTGAAGAAGGGAAACATTTCTTAAAACATTGACAAATCAAGTTTATTAATGTGGTTTGAGAAATTTAGAACATGATTCGAAAAATGGGAAGGAGAGGTAACTATTGAAACTTACATTGCAAATGATTCTCCTGACAGTTACAGTGAGCATGAGTGAAGAAAATGTATTCAGGCTGAAAATTGATTATGTGAACAACATGAGCAAAGAAATGTTGAGTATAATAAGTTGTTAAGTATTGAAAATGGAATAATATTAGTTGATGTTGTTAATGATGGAAACAAGGTAGAAGGTAAAAAGGATGGAATTTGGTGAAGAACTTCTTTGGTTGAATTGGAAACACTTGTTTTGATTTTGTGTGTTTTACATAAACACAAGAGGTCTTCTTAACCTTGATTTTATTTGACATATGTGAACATGTGGATATGTTGATGATTTGAAAATGTCGTTGTGATTGAAAGGTTATTTTTATGGATCATTCTTATGAAATAATGATTGTTAATACTTATAAATTTGATGCATATATGAATATCATGTTTGGGATAACATAATGAAGTTATTTAATGAGATTTCCAAATGTGTGAGAAATAAATGAAGTGTCAATTCTTGTTGATGATCATTATTGTTTATGATATCATGTGCCATGCTTATATTATGACCATGAAAATCTTATTATTGCATCAATAGACATGCTAACTAATAATATATATTGGGATGGGTAGACCACCTTGGGTTACGGGTTGCCTAGGTCAGGGATATGTGATGATAAATAATATTCTTGTAAACAAAAGACTATTGGGATTGGTAATTCCCACACTCGCTAGGAGGCAAGTGTGAGGGTGGGCTTATTTGGAGCATATAAACCACTGGGTGCTTGTTAGGCCTGGAAACGGATCTAGTGCATATGAGCCAAAGATTAAATATTTCATGGAGAATATCCACCACTAGGTGTTTTTCGGGTTTGGAAACCAATCCAGTGCATGTGAGTCAAATATTGAAGATCATATGGATCATATACACCATGAGGTGTTTGTTAGGTTTGGGAATTGATGTAGTGTGTGGCAGTGAAATATTAGATATTTCATGGAGCATATCCACCACTGTGTGTTTTTCTAGTCTGGAAATCGATCCTGTTTGTGTAATTCAAATGCAAAGAGGAAAGGACTATGTAAGGTTGTGTGAGAATGGTTGAGTGCTAGTTAGGCCCAGAAAATAACTTAGTACGCGTGGATCAAATAAGCAAGAGAAAATCATAGATAAGTATCGCTATTTAATTTAATAAAATTCTTAATTATGGCCATGATTTAGTTCTGCATGAAGCTATGATTGCAATGATTAAATTTTATGGATTAATTTGGTTTTGGTATGATAGGAAGTGAAATAAAATTGGACGGTTCACCTCAAGCATAAATATGTTAATGGGGCATGTTTTAAATTTGTTCTAATTTATTTATGATGAGTCTCATGATTGTTTTACACACATGACGTAGGAAGAGCATTGGACTTCCCAGCATGGGTGTGTGAAGTTGGTTGTAAGTCAGAAAATAACAACATTAATCAAATTTGATTGCACAGTTGCATACTAGAGCTAATAAATTCAAGAATAGGGTCAATGTAGTGACACTGGAACCAATAGTGTTCATTAATTTCCATAAAACGTGCCATGATGGATATGAGGTAGGAAATTTCCATGGTTGTGAGGACTCTTCGATGGCAAGTAAGAGAAACTAGATAACCTAAGGGATTAGGAAACTAGAGAAAGGGATGCTAGGACGAAAAATAAATTCTTGTTCTAAAGAGTCATGAGCATGTTGACCAAGATTAATGGTACAATGGGTGTGTCCGAGAACGAAATGAGTAGAAACTATTCACTGAAGGAGCATTGAGCATACTGGACAATAACATTAGATAGTGGAGGTGGACAACACTCCAAAAACAAAGTTATCAATATGGACAAGGTGAAACAATAAAGGAACTAAGAAAACAGTTGGTTTGAAAGGGTGTTAAAATATACACCCATTTAGTTGCTAGGAAAACAACTATCAATTTTAATGCAATTATAAATGAACTATAATTATAAATATTACTGTTAAAATGTTGTGTTCACGAATAGAACACCAATGACAATGTTACTCTAAGGAGATATGGTTTGTGATAGACCCTTTTCTAACCCATCTTGAAAGCCTTACCATGAAATTAAATTCATGTAAATTAACATGGAAATGTAACACAATTAATTAGATGAGAAAGGGACACATGTTCAATTGCTTTGAGAAGGAGATTTCTTGGGAAATTGGCGAGAGTTCTCATTTAATGAAAACCATGGATAACTAGTTTTCTTTTTGGTGAAGTTGATAGAAATTAATCGCCAGTTTTGAGGAATAGTATGGGACTCTTCAATAGAGGACAATTCCATACTCCTCTTCCTTTATCGTGGACTACATGGTGAGATGTCAATAAGCATATGAGTGATGACATTGCAAAAGAGTGGACAAGAGCATTAAAGTGCTAGAAGGAGCTCGTAAAAAGGGGGATTTGAAGATTGCATAGAAAAATAGGAATAAGGGAAGTGACATGAAGAATATGGGTGGAGGAGGCCTTCATGACAAAATATCGCAAACAATCGATAAAAAGAGAAGCACTATGGAAAAATGAAAAAAAAGCCATCCTTGGGCAGTAAGGGAAAAGTTATTAGACAACAAAATCTTTATACTCTGGCTGGAAGGATAAAGCATGTGGGTGAGACTGGAAGACATTATTTAGGGTGGAGACATAGTGGTATTTGAATTCCTCGTATCAGTCTACTATTCTAGTTAATGTTTCCCTTTAGCACTCCTCCTTATGAGCTAACCCTGGATCAAGGTGATTGATTGCAAGAAATATCACAATGTACTCAATCTAGATTAGGTGAAGAGTCAAATTCTCGGTCTCAGTTTCTAATCACTAACATGCAAGATAAGTTTCTTATTCATATTCTTGTGTAATTTAATGTAACGTGTATGCTTATTGTTTTTACTAAAATGCATATATTTTCATGAGGCGTGATTCCTATTCATGGCTATGGTGGTTGGTTAAACCTATGATGAATGGGTTGTATTATATAAATGGATTGTGCTGTGAATGTCCTGTGTCACTATATTAAATTAAAAATTAATAATTCCTATAAATAAACATACACACACACACACACACACACACAAACATACATAAATATTGCTAGAAATTCTTTTGCTCACACTTTTATAAGTGTTTCTACTACTTTGTTTCAATAGCCTTTTCTTCAACCTCACGCTTCTATGATATTAAGGCTCATCGTGCAACTGCTTTAGTATCAAATTATCAAGTGGTAGTTACAGTAATTCACACAAGATCTGTGAGGACCATCTATAAGAGACGGAATTTTTTCTCTGTCGAGTGGTTTCGGGGCAAGGAACTATGCACTAAGAGAAACACATGGAGTTCAACTTAACCTATTAGTTAATGATATTGGATGGAGTTTCAACTACCCATATATCACAATCCCTCCCACAGGAGTGCAGGGAGAAATACATTCAACGCTCCATTAATACATGACAATGTTGTATTCAAGCTATGATACCTTGGAATAGGAATTCCACCAAAAATTCAATAATTCTATAATAATTATAATAAGAGGCTGAGATAAAAATAAAACAAACAATGCATCACCCCTCCTAAACAACCTTACAAATTCCAATGTCAATGTCTTCACTCTCAAGCAATGTTTTACTGCCCCTCCTAAACTATATGATGTCATTTTTCTTGTCATGCTTTGTTTCCACTATATGGTTAGTTTACCACAATTACTGTTCACCAGAAACGTTCTTCATGGAATTGAATTGTTATCTGTGCGTACCATAGTATCTAATGAAATAAAATTGGACGAATTCCCCAAAATGTAAGAATTTAGGTAAGGATATGATGTCTTCAATACAAAATTGCCACAATGTGGAACTCTATAAGTGCTCTCTTACAGAATGTGGATCCATTTACAAATGATTCAATACCATTTAGAAGAGAGTAGACAAGGGAAAAAATGTTTTGAATGGTACATGAGCACAGAGGCTATGAGAATAAGAATTATTGCAATTTACACAAGCCTTTGTATTCCTCAAGAGAATCGAAATTTCACTACGCGTTGAACAATGACATGAATGATTTCCAAAAATATATTCATTCAGGTGCGTTGACAGATATGATGATTATGGTGTCAACCATAATGTAGGTATTCTAGGTAGACATAAATGTAGAATTGGTTGAGAGAATGTTAAGCAAAGTAACAACAACTCTTACATGTGAGACTAGCAGAGAAATTACCACTTGATAATGTAGCAATGGCTAGCATATAACTTCCTAAAATTCAATGCAGAGTAACACACAATGAATCAATGCTAATACAACTTAGCATATAAACATTGAGCTCCAATCAATGTACAAAGAAACCCAATGTACATACCAGGTGTTGGCTTGAGGGGGCCTGCCCCAAGTTCAGCGTTAATTAGCCAAACAAATCCCTACACTATTGGCCCTTTCAGCATCAGCCCGTGGAGCACAGACCGAAGTCTCACTCGAAGCAGTATGGGGCAATGCTGGAACCAAGCTTCCTCATGCTGAGATGGTTTTGATGTCGTTTGATTCCTTCTATCCTTGCCTTCGCCCAAGTCGCTTTACTCTAGGGCTTGCAAGACAAGCCCTTTATTCCGTCCTTCAATACCTCCATGAAAGGGTACGATCAACCTTTGCGCAGCCCTAGCCTGCTGCTGAGGTACTTTCGTGTTGCTATGCTAGCGTGCTCAGCAGATTCCCCTATTAATCTAAGTGACTTTCTTATATTATCAAAAAATTATAGTTAACACCGTGTAAACAGATATTCGTAAATGCATTCAATTAATCGATGTAATTGCATTCATTTGCGCATCACATAAGCATAATAAAGTAAATTCATACATAACATATCAAGATGCATCAACATAACAAAGCCACAAGAATTTCAAAATATATCTCTTTATTAATATCTTCCAAGTGTTTACAAACTCTGTCCGCCCTGTGCACGCAGCTATAGGGGTCCGTGCACTTAGCTATGGACTTCTACCATAGGCCTCTACGCACTTAGCTGCAGAGCCTCCACCGACATTACAACCCAAGACTTAGGCTTCTTACTTCAGAGCTGCGACTCTATTACATTGTGTGTCTCTAACTACTAAGAGCTTAGCTCTTTTTATACAATCCCATGGTCTGCGAACCATGGGTAGATCTCTTATTTCCGACCTTACTTTACAAAACTAAGGGTCGAATACCCTTTATGACACATGATACCTTCGCACTCTGTGACCACAAAATGTGGAGATTTTACAATTTTATTACAAAATTTGACTCAAACATGGGTTTTTAGCCCTAAAACTACCCTTAGGGGATCCCACTCCCAATAGGCCCCCAACAAAAACATCATGAATCACCCTCGAGTCACTTAGTAGGCACAAAGATCTTCGCACGAAGCCCATCCAGCTCAATCTGTATGACTGCTACCTCGATCGTGCACTGAGTTGTCGCCTGCTTCACGTCTTTCACTAGTTGCTCGGTCACTGCTCCTGCGTTGTCATCATGAAGATTTTGTTGCGTTAGTTGTAGAGTCTCAATCTTGCCTTCCATATTTCTTGTGATTACGTAAGCTTCCTCGAGCTAGGGATTTAGTCTCGTCTTCAACACTACTTCCTTGTGCAGCGCTATGTCGACTTGTTCCTTTAGCTACTTGGCCTCCTACGGCTTGGCTAGCCTTTGTGTCAATGCGACAGTTTGTGTTGTGCCCTTGACCTCATCATAGTGTTGTTTTAGCTCATGCACTTCCATCTCTAGACTTTGTATATGAGGGTCCTCCTGCAAGCTTGTCAGGACCTCAAAGGACTGCTCAAACAACTACATTTAGTCTACTACTGCACTCTCCACCGCCGCTACTACTTCTCTGACATCAATCGCCCTCTTTTCCTTTACTTATGGTGGTGTTGAAGTCTAGGCCCTCAACTATAGCTCATTAATTTGTGGGTTAAACTCCAACTGAACCCGCACCATCTCAGTCCGAGTGTCACGCACCCCTGTGGCCAACTTGCAGATGCATACCTCGGTAGGCTCCTCCTCCTGAATGGCCAACTCTGGGACCATTTTGCATGCCTCCTCAACAACTTGCATAATCCTCTTGCTCTAATTGGTTGCCTCGGTCTCAGTGGCGATGAAAACATTTCTCTGTAGGGCCATCTGCTCATTGTTGATCCATTGTTCGCTGATCACCTGAAGGGTGTGGTGCCCTTGGGCCCTTAGTTCTGCAATTACTCCATCCTACAAGAGGTGGAGTGCTTCACATAGAAGCACTGCCTGGTTCAACCTAAATCCCTTCAAGGTGCTGACAGTAGGCCTGTCAGCCTCATTTCGTGTGGTCAGCGCCCCATCCAGCAGCACTATCGCACTGGAAGCCTTCATGCACAGCATATCAGAAGCCTCTGAAGTGCCGATAGCCAAACTGGTAGACACCATGCCAACGTGCAACGCACAGGTCTGTAACTCCTGCAACCCGGTCTGGATAGCCCCTAGGATGATTTGGTGTTGTTGTTCAAATTGTTGCAAGGCCTCTGTGGTGACATCCTTGACTATGTCACATATATCATGTAAGTCGCCTTCTATCAATTTGATAGGGTCCAGCGAGGTCTTGGTCGCCTTTGTTTTCTTCCTGGACTCTCCCTTCTCCAGCTTTCTTGGGCACTTAATGTGGGTAGACATCTCTCAAGCGTTCGCGTTGTGCTGTTCTATTTCTTCCTCTTCTGTCTCAGGTGAAGGCGACTGCGCACCTTTGTCAGAGTCGTGATCTGTTCCACCCATCTACTTTCCTGCTTGCTCTACCTGGGCCTTATCAGTAGCCTCCTTTTTCCTTTTCTTGACCAGATGTGCCATCTTCAGCTTGGCCTCCTCCTTCTTCTTCTACACGACGGACTTGCTCTCACCGACTGCCAAGTCCATGGTATTCCTCCACCCCACTGGCCATTGGTCAAGCAGCGCATCAATGGCATCGTCCATGGCCAGATACGACAAGCCGTACCACTTCTATGCAGGTTCCTTCCACGCCCTTATGGATATTCGACAGAAATTGGATTTAAACTCGGCGTAACCCTGCAGGTTGGCATACACCAAGGGTGACAATCGTGGCTTGTAGTTGATGGCCATCCTGACGTTCATCTCCATCAAGATCCACAAGATCTTGCTTTCCTGGACTTGCTACATGTCCTTGGTCGCCCACAGAAAAGTGTACTTTGCTACTTCAAGGCGGTCTGGTGTGACCGAAGGGAATAGGATGTCCTCTGGTGGCTCCCATATGACCAACACTATCGATACCAAGAGCCATGCATAGTGGAACATCTTGTTGAGCTCTTATGCTTCGCAACAGTTCGCCAGGAACTCTCCACGAAGGTAATCCGACTAGTTGAACTGGACTCTTACGTGACGATAGGTGCTGACACCTCATTGATGTGACACATCCTCATTACCTTCCATGTGAGGTTCTATGTGGCTATGTTCATAGCTGGGTCATAGATGCTATAGATAATGTACCCACACGGCTTCTTCACCAGTTTAAATTTTTCCTTCATTGGTTCTGCAAGAGCCTACTCACCACCCTTTCGACCAAAGATCATGGCTTGATTCTCACTTGTATATGGCAAGCATGTTATTCAGTGAATCAACCTATCTGTGATGAGTATCGGCTCCTCTAGCCATAGACACCCATCATGCACCAAGCACAACAGCTGCTTGATGACCAAAACTATCACCGGGGTGCAGCTATAGTGTGACACCTAGAGGAGGTTGAGAAACCCTACCTTTTCTACTCCCTTGAGCCACCTTCGTGGCTCCAAGGCGGTCATTCCCTTATTCGTATCTATGATGAAGCACATCAGCTGCTCGGTTTCTAGGTGTGGGAAGTTCTCGTTGTCCACTAAGTCCCAGTCTTCAAGCTTTAGTAGGGGCTCTCGTGCCAAGCGCGGACTGTCAAAAATAATTTCGTCTGATAGTAGAGGAGTTTGCAAGGAAGTGTTACTCTCATCAATTTCCTTTGGGACCTCAGACTTAGGCTTGCGCAGAGGGACATACTCTGACAACTGCATAATAGGGTCCACACCATGGGCTTCAACCTCCTCCACTTCCGTTCCCTCATCCTCATCATCCATTGGGATGTCTTCGATATCTTCCTCCTCTGGTTCTAGGTTTATAGCCTTGCCTTTCTCCTATGTAGTGGGATTTGGTGGGTTTCTCCTTGGTGATGTGCACACTAGTATGGTAGGTTTCTTTCCGTTCTTGTCCTTCATGGTCTCCTTCATTGGGGTTGGCTTTGTCTCAGCCTTCTCGGTGATTTACAGACCTATGCCAATACTTCGGCCACTTTGGGAGCAGTTACTTCTGCCTCTATTTCCATTTCCTCTTCCGGCTCCCCTACTACTTGTTTGATATTTATAATTTCTTCGGGCACTGACATAACACTTTCTAACAGGGATCGCAATGTTTATGGAAAGTTCGCAAATGCAGGAGTTTCTTTGAAAGCCTCGAATAATTCTCAGTCTATAGGTGTCTGAGAGCTCAACAATGCAATACTCAAAATTCCAAGTGTTTCTTACTGGACAGCCACTTGTAATTTATAGGGAATTTTGAATTCAAATATGATCATTCCCCCCAAATTCAGTTCATTAATGCCAGATTGGTGGCAGACTTTCAAGGATTTGAGCCATAAATTTCATCTTAAATACTGGTCGCCCACTCCATTTGGCCTCAGTTCTACCATCAAATCATGAACAATAATTTTAACGGTAGCTTTCCGACCAACTTGTGCGATTTGTCCCTAGGTTGCATAGCGCACTCCACCCTGCTGTGGACCCTTTGACACACCCTTGCTTCGAATCATCTTCTAATCATGCAGCTCCTCAACCTAAGAAGTGTAGTGTATAGTCTCGTGCCTCCTTTCAGCTGCTTGGAGAGCTAAGACTATGCTACCTTCATTTAGTCACATGGCCAGACAACCATGCATGGCTTCAAGTGAATGCCGTTCACCTTTCCTAGGAAGGGTTCTCTGTTCAATTTGATCAGTTGTACCACTCCACCATTGGTAATTTCCTTATGACATAGGGACCTCACCAGTGTATTCTGAATTTCCCTGGAAATTTATCAAGCTTATTATCATATAGAAAAACCAGGTCATTTATCTTAAATGAGCTTATCTTAATGTGTCAATCATGCCATGCCTTTTCGCGTTGCTTTTTGACCTGCTGGTGAAATCTAGCCAAAAGAATTTCTTCGTCCAGCTCATCCAGCTGTGCAAGCCTCTCCTCTAGGGCTCCGTGATCTATCATACCTGTGAGCGCTGCTATGCGTAGACTAGGTACAATATATTCCATAAGCATTACTGCTTCAACACCATAGACAAGCCTAAAGGGGGTTTGTCCAATCAACTTATTACATGTCATTTGGTAAGCCCATAGTACTATAGGTATGCGTAGGTCCCAATCACTTTGCTAAGCATTGAAAACCTTGGTTAACTCATTTTTAAGCACCTTGTTGAATTCCTCCACCATCACGTTAGCCTATGAGTGATAAGGTGTGCTCTTCTGGTGATATACCTGAAATTCCTCCATTAGCGCGCTAATCATCTCATTCAGGAAGTGTGTACCATGATCACTCATCAAGATATTTAGGTAGCCAAATCATGTCAGTACATGCTCAAAGAGGAACTTTGCAGTGGTCACACCTGTGCATCCTTCATAGGCTATGCCTCTGCCCAACGATTCAAATACTCTGTCGCGGTGATAATGTACCTTGCTCCTGCCTTTCCTTGGGGCTGAATGGGTCCTACAAAATCTATCGCCCACTTCTCAAAGGGTTGCAACTTCATCTGTGGATTCAAAGGCATCTCATCCCTTCGGGATGGCCTACCAATCAATGTCACAGATCGCATGCCTTGCAATGCGCTTTTGAGTCCTGATGGAGGGTTAGGCACCACAGCCTTGTGCGTAGAATCATCTGTGCGGTTCCTCTTCCTACATAATGTTCTCCCACAATGCCCGCATGAGCGTCCACGAGGATGTTGCTTCTTTTGAACTAAAGTACATACGGTCACAATATCTCATCAGTCCCATCTTGTACACATGCCCAATAATGACAGAGAAATCTATCGTGCATACCACTAATTCCTTCTTTTGCAGGACAATGTATCCTTATAGTGTAGTACTTGTCCTTAGGAAATGTATTATATCCTCAAAATGACCATCTGCGATGCGCACTACAAATAGTTGCGCATCAGGCAATCCCTCTTCCAACTTAATGGGTTCCTCCCCCATTTCGATGCACAACAGATGGTTTGGTCCCACGTTCAGTCATCTAGGATTTAAAATAACTTCAAAGTCATACTCCTGGAACAATTAGAGCCACCTGTAGATTCTCCCCTGCAACACAGGCTTGTTGACCAGGTACTTCTATGCAGAGTAATTTGTATACATCTTAAAATGTCCTACCAGCAAGTAGTTCCGAAACTTCTGGAGTGCATACACCATAGCTAAACTTTCGTGTTTGGTGGTGGAATAGTTATTTTCTGCTTTGGATAATCTTCAGCTCGTGAATGCGATAAGATGGTCAAAGCCTTCTCCTCCAGCCTATGTTAGTACTGCTCCTAGTGCTACACATGACGCATCGACATGTACATGAAACTCTTTCTTCCAATCTGGGAAGATTAGAATTGGTGCAGTGAACATCTTTTATTTCAATATATCCAAGCTCTGGTTACAATCATCGTTCCAGTAGAATGTGACATCCTTCTTTAACAATTTCTCCATAGGCACGGTGATCTAGGCATAGCCTTTAATAAACTTCCTGTAATATCTTATATGACCCAGGGTAGTGCACAACTTCGGTGCTTCCAAGTTCAATATCATTTCTATCTTTGTGGTAACTACCATCAGTCCCTGTCTGTAAACAACATGCCCCAACAGGTTCCCAAAAGGAGGACAAAATAGACACTTCGTTAGATTGAGCATGATCTGGTATCTTCAACAGGTATCCAGAATCAGGCACAAGCTTTCTACATGGCATTTTACCAGCCTGAACATGTTCGAATCATGAAAATATACCTCCAGTAAATTATGAATAAGTTCCTTGAACATAGCCACAACTACAGACGAGATGATCACAGGTGCCTTCTTCAATACAAATGAAATTATAGTGTACTGAAAGCAACCTGGCACTCAGTCGTGAAGGTTGTCTTTCTCCTATCCTCTGGCACGATTTTGATTTGGTGGTACCTAGAGAACCCATCAGTGAAGGAATATGCATCTTGGCCACTACATTTTCCAACATTACATCAGTGAACAGAGTCAGGAAGGGATGATGTACACAAGCATCATTTAGTCCTGAGATCCATGCATATCCTTATTTCATCCTTTTTCTTCTTTTCCTGTACCACCCTTGGCTTACCCAGTCAGATTCCTCCACAACCTCAATGATGCTTGTTGTGAGCATCTTGTCTAGCTCTAAGCGAACCTTCTCCTTATATTTTGGATTGAGATGGTAAGGCCTTTTCTTAACCGACTTTGCATCGAGTGTTAAAGTAATATTCATCATACCTAGGTCCTCGATTATCCCGTTTAGATCCGTAAACTTGGTAGGGAATAAATCCTAGTATTCGTGGAGTAATTGACCAACCTTATCCACTATCGCATCATCCCAGTAGTCTCAAATCTTTATGAATTTGGGTTTTTTCTTCGTACCAATGTTTACTTGTTTCATTTTCAATGGCGCGGTTATATTAGGATTCTCAATCTGCGGTCCTTCAACCTTGCGGTGACCTTCTGTTTTTGGAATCTTAATCTTCTGTGGATCCTCATCTTCTTATTCTACAATCACGTTATATCATTCCAGCACGTGACTTAACTGAGTAGCCTACTTAGGCTGAATCATGTCTAAAGGATCCTGTGATATCGTAAATATTATTGCTTTCACTTCTTGTAGTGCCTCGTTAATATAGTCAAACCTGTCTTCAAAATTGAATGTCATTATGAATCCCTCGGCAGAATATCCCATTCACCTATACCATGGTAGAGCTCTGTTTCGATGTACCAATTCATTGGGACAACATTCAGAGTGTGACAGAACAAGTGCACCCATTCAGGTTGGGGCTTTTCTCCATAAGCCTAGGCCCATTTGGCCAGATGTGTGTGGGGATCATCCTGCCCATCATACTTGTCTATCATTCACATCTTAGGATTCCCAAATCATGTCCTCATCATCCTCTTACATTCGCACCAATCATCAAAGCTTCCCTTAAGTGTACCCCACCATCTTGTGGGTGTAGCGTGCAATGTCCAGTCCAACGCTTGGAAGCATAGCTTTTCTAGTACCTCCCTTTCAAATGCATCGAAAAATATATCTACTCATTCATACCATCATAAGTAGGCATATTTATTACCTTTGAGGACACACAGCACAGTGATTGGGACATCATGTTGCAATTTAGTGTAGTCACTTCATGTAATCGCTTCTGCTAGCGTTCTAACTCTCCATCAGATACTGAAGTGCAGGAACTCTCACTATCCTAGGTAATCTTCCCATTCACTGTGGAATTCACACAATCTTGATCTCATGTCATTATCTTATAGATACAGTCCAAATTGTCATTGCTCTCATAATCACGGACTAGTTCAGTATAGCGTGATCCCTCAGCAGGATCTAAGGGTACTATTACGCATAGTGATTTCTTCTCAAAGATCATCTTCCACTTCTTTAGATTGATTACCCCGTTCATGTCAGTAGCCCGATCAATTCCCAAGAGAACAAGATAGGGATTGTTTGCATCCACTATCTTTATTACTTCAAACTCATCCAGCATGGTTACACCTTCAATATCCACAGTTAACCCTTGCAACCACCCCATGGGGATGATCTTCTACTAATTTGCCATCCTTAGCAGAATTGGAGACCACTACAGTGTGGATCTACCCATTTGTTCCCAAGTCTACTTTCGTAGCACATTCGCATCTGACCCCAGGTCCAAAATAACCTAATCCATTTCATACTCTCCTATCTTCACGGTCAGTCTCATCTCTTGTCCTGTTCTTGTTTTATGCTTTCCAATATTTCGTACTACGCACAGCTCACCCTGCACAGTTCTAGTGCATCTATTGATGAGCTCTTGTAACCCTTTCATAGCCTTACTATCACGCAGTAACTTCATAAAGGTCTCCAAGAAAGTTGTGAGCATAGACGGGTCCATCTCATGCTCAGGTTTATCCTTGCTTCCTAAGGTGGAGGCATTGGTGAAGCTCTTCTTAGCTTCCATGAAGGTTTCACATGCGCACTCCAAATCAAATTCATCCTTCTTCGCCGGAGCTTTACAAACCCATGTACTGTCTTCTGGCTATTTCCGTTTTTCATCTCCTGTCGTGATTCCACTTCTGAGAACTATATTTACATTTGGATCCTCTTCACATGGCTCAAATCTTATCATCTACAAGTTCTGAGTCAGTGGAGGGGGTATCGCCCGTTTGTCATGTATACTAGCTATCAACGTAGGACAGTCTTTAATTTCATGATCAAACAACGTGAAATACTTTCACGATAGACGTGTTGGGTTAGTGAAATCGCAGGCATAGTGTCCTAGTCCTTCACAATTGTAGTAGATCAACTGTCCTCGACCTCTACCAGGTCCTCCTCTACCTCAGCCTCATCCGCACCCTAAAATCCTATCTGTGCCATCCCCGTGCTCTGGTCAGGGGGCCATGTTTCTTCCTGAAATCTATAGGCGGAAGTTCTATCCATCATCAATTCATAACTCCTGCAATTATGCTCATCATGCCCTACCGACCTACAAACGTTGTTGAAGAATTGTTGTAGTTTCTGTACAAACCTATGCAACAAATGTCAGTTATTTGTGGCATGTTTTCCTACTACCTGACAGATAGCGCACCATAATGCAGGCCCCGCACTAGGTCCACTTGAGATTCTAGCCTTAAAGGCATCGGTTCTTCTCCTACAATATAGTTTACAAAGGCTAGGCAATGGTCCTTGTCATGCCCCTGACTCTTGAATTTCAAGAACCATACCTCCTCGTGCACCTCTGGTCGAACCGTCCTATCCTGCTTCAGACTTTGCATCTCAAGGAATATGTTCTTCAGCTCCACATGGATCTGTTGAACCCCCAGGTTTGGATGTTACATTAGAGTTTCATATAGTCTCATGGAAATATCCAAGGCCTCCACCTGAGTGGTTATCTTCTTCTACGATAGCGCGACCCTTAAGTGTGGCAGTAGCAAAGCCACATACCACTCGCGATGCTTTCTGTCTGTCAAATTCATGTTGGATTCACCGATTGTACACCTCAACCTCTGATATAATTGCCAAGGCATCTCACCTAGTTGCATTGCGATTTATTTGAATCCCACAATCAACTGTGCCTTAGGTTTAGGCCTACTGAACTCTTTATTTAATACTGTTTAGATGTGTGCCACTCCAGCATTTGGGTTGTCATTAGAGTATTTGATATACCAGGTTAGTGCACGATCTTGCAAAGCACTAACCAATTTCGCTTTCTTTATATGATCATCTGTAACACCTTGAGCTTCCCATACAACTTTCACAATGAACCGGAATTAGTTCGGGTCCTCATTTCCCAAGCCTTTGAACAAAGGCATCTTCACTAAATTTTCCATACTGAACTGTAGTGGAGGTGGTACTGGTGAAGTCCTAGGTGATGGTGGTGAAGTCAGAGGTGGTGTGGTTGGAGGTGGTATTTGTAGGAATCCTTGTCTTATTAACTGAATAACTTCGCAGAGAAACCTTTGCTATCCCTTCCTCATCACCTCGTTGAGGTGATATCAATGGAATATACTCCCAACCCTTTTTTCCTTTGTTCTTGTAATTTTTTCTGCTTCATGTAGTTCGAAACATCAAGGTAGCTACATAACCCATTTTTCACACCATAGCATTTTAATCCAAGTATTAAAATATTTCACATACTTACCTCATGGTCATTTGAAAAAGTGTCACTCTGCCTCATTGTAGTTGACTGAGGTGTCGACTGTGAACTCAGTCACAAACCCTCCTATGACACAATCGAGCTAATGATTGACAACATGGGCGATCTTGTCTTCCAATTTATGTACTAGCTTCAGGGTCCAAACAATAGGACCGTCAAGTTTCTACCTTCCTTGATTGTTTGCTAGCTTCGTGATCCACTCGTATAGCTCAACCGGAAAGGAGCAGAAAAATATTCTGTGGATCTCTGTGTATAGCTATTTATCCAACCACTGTTCCTTTTTCAGTCACGGGTTTATGTTCTCCTGCGCTGTGAATGCATGGATCTTCCTATCCAACCAATCTCCAATATCCTTCTTAGTTGGATTCCAGTGATACGACATCACACATGTCTTATGAAAATTCTGGTTCTGGCAACAGAACCATTTATTGGCTTGAGGGGACCTAACCTAGGTTCAACATTAATTAGCCAAACAAATCCCTACACTAATGGCCCTTTCGGCATCAGCCTGTGGAGCGCAGACCGAAGTCTCACCCAAAGTAGTATGGGGGGATGCTGGAACCAAGTTTCCACACGCTGAGATGGTTGTGATGTCATTTGATTCCTTCTATCCCTACCCTTTATTCTATCCTTCAATACCTCCATGAAAGGGTATGATCAACCTTCGCGCAGGTCACTTTTCTCTAGGGCTTGCAAGACGAGCCCTTTATTCCATCCTTCAATACCTTCGCGAAAGGGTACAATCAACTTTCATGCAACCATAGCCTACTTCTCAAGTAATTTCACGCTGCCATGGCAGCGTGCCGTGCAGATTCCCCTGTTAGCACCTTAATCTGCCTTAGGCTGAAGGAAGGCAAAATTCAGGGTAACCACAAACCACGCTCGGTCTGGTAGCTAGCCCTACCAGAACAGGAGAGGGCTCTCTCTGAGTCACGCTCAGCGAATAAGTAAACGGAATGGTCTGAGATGACTAACAGTGAAATATTGATCTTAGGCTAGTAAGTAAATATGTATACAAGAAGCGATTTTTTATGAATGACTGAGTTTTTGGGATGGTATGGGACCAAGGGACAGCGATGAGCAGAGAATTTAATACAAAGGCAAAGATTACTTCGTGAGGCAAGGTAGGTGGAAAGTGTAGCAATTTAGTTTGAAATAACATGGAATGGAGAGATTGTTTAGGAGAGTGAAAAGGGCATAAGAACATGAATCCTTTTCAACAGAATAAGAACACTGAACATGAAATTTTCCCACAGGCAGAGCAATAAAATTGAATTCTACCTTATCTAACTCAGAAAATTTCACTGGAAATGAACATGAATTGAACTATGAAACATAAATAAATACATATGAAACATAAGAGACACATTTGCTACACTCACAACCGCATGAATCTCATGAAACAGAGCCGCTGCCTTTCATTAATTCTCTGTCAAAAATATACAGTGAAGAAACAGAGTTTCCTTCCCACAGTCTCCCAGAAGTTACAAGCCAACCAACCCTTTGTAAATGGTTTACATACAATATATAGAATGTGCCACGAAGTGATAGAACGCCCAAGGGTTGGGGAGTTACTCGAATCATTACAAAATGGAGATGAAGAGCCAACCATTAGCTACAGGTGCAGCGTTACAAACATGACAAATGGCTTGGGTGACCGTTCGCCTTCCTTCGCCACTTGGATAGAAGCCAATATGGAGAGAAAATAATTTAAATGCCACCTTAGGTGCCAAAAAACCGAAGTGTAGATGAGCGGGCCCACTTAGAGAAGTCGTGAATCGAAATTTCGCGGAACAAAAGCAAATTTGGCAATTTTTCCTCTGTGCGCCGTGCCATTTTCTCTGTGCACCATGCTACTTTGGGGCCTATTTTCGGGCACTTGTAGGTGTCCAAAATGTGTCCAAGTGGGCTTGTTAGAAAGCCTATCCTATCTAAATTATAACCCAACTAGAATTCCTGAATTTGGTGCTCATTTTCCCCTTCAAATCTTCATTCTCCCAAGACTGCTTCCTGTGTGTCAAAATAGGGGCAGAGAGGTCATTTTTTGGGTGTTTTTGACCTCCTAGAGACTCAGATCTTGCCCAAATTTCTTGTCCAAGCACCAATAGTCGTTATTTTTCATGCTAAATCCAAAAATGCAAACCATTATTCATTTGGAGCTCCCGATTTTTAGCGCTGCGCCACAGGGAGAAAAAAACCTGTGTTTTGCCCAAAAATTTGTCATGTGACCAAAATTTCCCCAAATTCCTTGAAATTTGGGCTGGAGGTCCTCTATAAGGTGCTATGTTGTGCAAGAGAAGCCTCAACCAAGATTCTAAGCAGATCTTGCTCTTTTGCCTCTTTTGCCTCCTTTGCCTCTTTGGTTGCTTTGCTCAATTTTGCCTTTAAGCTCCTTATCGAGGCCCTTGCACTCATATTTCATGTCCTGTAAAGATAAGCCATGTGTCTCAACAAGGCAAGGTCCTGGTTGGCCTTGTACAACAGCCTCTCCAAGTGCATTCTCACGCTCTCGAGATGGGCCTCTCGATCCTCATTGATTTCTTTCTCCAATGACATGAGCTCAACTCTTCTCCTTTGTGCAGCTTGGTGATGCTCACGAATGTTTTGTAGCTCCATGATCGCCCGCTGATCCTCTAGCTATTTTTTTCTCTGCTCGAGGTACTTCATGTTCCACTTAGCCCTCTCCAAGTCAAGGGATAAGGCCTCAATCACTGATTGTTGCTCTTGGATGACCTCTCCAAGCTCTGCATTTGTAGGTTTTGTATCTGTCTCATCATCATGAAGGAGAACGAATTTTGTCTCTCGTTCACCTGATGGCTCACCTGAAGGCCCCTCATCATGCATTGGCTCCTTACCTGTGTCATGTTCATGTGTCATCGATGTAGGAAGCGAGGCCGCTTCCACCCCCGGTGGAGATAACACTCGCTTTGCTGCTGCAAATAAATATCTATTGCCTCTCTGATAGGTGATGAATACTGGCATAGTAGCGGTCTCATGGCGCTCATACTGATGAGAAGGACCACCTATCTCATGATCTACCTCTGATACTACTTGTGGAGTGCTGAAGAAGTCACGGGAGATGAAGTCCTCCCAAGAAATGCCCTGCAATCCCAACTGATGATCAACCAAAATCCAGATAAGAGCAAAGTGATAAACATTATTAAGTTGCTGCTGAGGGGTCTTATGCTGCATGAAAGTGTTCATCCTCTCTATGTTCCTGCAAATGAAAAATGGGAGGTTCATCATCCGCACCCTGGTAAAGTGCATGAGCAACCTGATGTGATAGGTATATAGACGAGAGAACCTCCCCTCACAGATGAAGTACTTCATGATCAACCTCATGAGTGGAGCATACTCATTTCTCAAATATCTGAATGGAAAGACTCTTGTGAGGTGCCTCAAACAACTGGCCTTAATGTAAGGCTCATAATGATGCCTATCCACCTTCTTTTTCTTATGCCACTATTCTCCAACATTTGGTATGCCTGTTGCCACTGAGATAGTTTCAGGTGTCAATGTGAAGGTGACCCCATCCAAGATAGACTGACCTCCATGTAGGTGAAGCACAAAAATATGGGCCAACTCATGATGAACTCTAACATTTGCCACCCTTTGACAAAATTCGAAACATGCTAGGTGCTGGAAACATGACATAGCAAGAGGGCATGCCTACAAATCAGTGAGGGTGTTTGGCTCATCCCTAACAGGTTTGCCACTCCTATGATGTCTCTGGGGAGCCTGTTCTCCTGAAGCTGTATCACTGTGGGTCTCCACCTCATACTCTAATGAACCCTCATATGCCATGACTGTTGTTTATATACTGTACTAAGGCTGCCCTTTGATGATGGTGAAGCTGGGTGTTGTTTGTGATATCTGCCACCAAGGGGAACAATGAAACAAAGGGAGTATTAGGAGGGGAGTAATGTAATGGGAATAGGGGTTATAGGGAGAATTTTTTTTAGGGATATGAAGGGGGTTTGGTTATTTTATAGGGTAGGTTTTTTGGGGTTTTAATGAGGCAGGGTTTGGTGTTTGTATTGACCAAATAGTGGAGGGATAAGGAATATGAGTTTGGTAGTGTTTTAGGGTAGGGATAATAGGAAAATTGAGAAAGGGAGGATAGGGAGAAATGGAGAGGAGGGAAAAGATGAGAGGTGAAATAGGAGCCTTGGCATCAACACCACAATTTTGCAATCCTAGCAACAATGGCTTTGGTGTTTTTAGGTGGTAGGATTTAAGAGTTTTTGTGCAACCATAAGCTGCCATGAACTATCATCATACTAACATAAAAATGAAACACTGAGAGATTGACCGCACCTGGCAAATTCAAGGGATTGAAGGCAATTGGTTACAAATTCTGAGAAAAATCAGCCTTGGCAGCTCTACGTGTTGCGCCTTCCATGTGCGTCACGCCAGTGTAAATTTACACTGGAAATTTTCTCCCAGTGCGTTGCGCTCTCTATGTGCGTCGTGCTGTTTTATAGGTGACATTGGGATGCCTTCCTGGTGTCCAAATTGGGTGCAAGATAGCTCGTTGGAAATGTATTTGAGTCTATTTCCAACCCAACTATAATTTATCAATTTGGAGTTCATTTTCCCTATCAAAATTCAAATCTCCCAAGACTGGTCAAAATGTGCCAAATGAGGCTACCTGAAGGCAGATTGTTGTTACAGTCAAATTTTGAATCTCTTCCTCAACTCCAAATTGATCTCATGATATCTCATTGGAAAGATATTTGTGTCTAGCTATCATTTGGCTCATCAAGTAAGTAATTTGGCCAACCGAGCTAGGAGAAAACTTGATTTTCCAAAGGTCACTTCAGAGGTACATCAATTCTCCCGAGGCGATTGTATTTTTGACATTTCTCCAAAACCATGAAATCTGTGTAAAAAGTGAAGAAGGTTTTTCTTCCTTGGCCTGTTTTGGAAAAAATTATCTCTCAGTTTTCAAAAATTCATCTTTTATTGCTGAGAAAAACAAATTGAGTGAAACTTATCCCGATGTGTGGAACAAGGGATTTGTCAAAATGAAGCGAAATGAAGGGGATAAGCGGCTTCTAAATTCTTTAGGAAATTCTTGGAAGTAGGGAGGGATGTTAGGAAGCAGGTAAAAGTGGAATTTCAAAGATTGAGTGAGGGGAAGGGTTCCAAAAAGGAAAAACACGGGTCCAACCTAGAAAATTGCCAAGTTGTAGCAAGAAACTAGGGTTTGTGCGAAAATGAGGAATTTGGGGGATCCTAGTTATGGGAAGTGTTTGATAAGGTAATTTAAGGATAGGGGAAGGTGTATGATCACCAGGATACAATTTTTGCCAATGATTTGACCATCCAAGAGAAATTTCCTTCAAAACCCTAAGAGAGGGAAATGACCTTACCTAGGAGCAACTGAAGCATGAACAAGGTGTAAAATGGCCTAGTGGAACTTGACACGATAATGACAACCCTCTGAATGATGGTACACTCAGCTGAATAGTGACATAGACCGACCTTTGGACAACTTTGAAAGGAGTGAAAGAAAACCCTACACCTAATGCCTAGTGACCAATTTTTTCTTGAAGACTTACTGAAATGACAAAATTGGACCTTGACACCTTAAAATCACTTTGTAAGAGCATGTTTGATCACTGGAGGAAGGCTACAAAGACTGACACTAACATCCCCTATTAATCTAATTGACTTTCTTATCTTATCAAACAATTATAGTTAACACCACGTAAAAAGATATTCGTAAATGCATTCAGTTATTCAATGTAATGGAATTCATTCGCGCATCACCTAAGAATAATAAAGGAAATTCATATATAACATATCAAGATGCATCAACAGAACAAAGCCAGAAGAAGTGTTGAATCTTTCTCTTTATTAATATCTTCCAAGTGTTTACAAACTCTATCCACCCTGCGCACACAACTGTAGGGGTCTGCGCACTCAGCTGTGAATTTCTACCTTAGGCCTCCGCGCACTCAGATGCAGATCATCTACCTACACTACAACCCAAGACTTAGACTTCTTACTTCAAAGCTACAACTCTCTTACATTTTGTGTCTCTAACTACTTAGAGTTTAGCTCTTTTTATACGATCCCATGGTCCGCGAACCATGGGTAGATCTCTTAAAGCCGACCTTACTTTACAAAACTAAGGGCGGACTACTATTTATGACACATGGCACCTTCATGCTGCGCGACCACAAAATGCAGAGAATTTACAATTTTATTACAAAATTTGAGTCAAAAATGGGTTTTTAGCCCCAAAACTGCCCTTGGGGGATCTCGCTCCCAACACCGGGATTTAGCGGGAGAAGAGAGAAAAATTTAGATTCTATGCATTGACCAACGCAGGTTTGGAAGGGTCTGGACAACACCCAAGTCTGTCAACAAACACACTAAAGAAGGCCACAAGAAAATCGTGGCTCAAATTGGAGCAGGGAAGGGGACCACCCGCTCTGATACCATGTTAAACACATATTGATAAGGACATAAGATATGAGAAAATAAGTATTAATTACATTTATTATTCGTAACAATATACATTTCTACATTTTACATGATCATTGGATTCGCCTTCTAAGTCTCTTGGACTCCAATGACTGCTCAACTTCCATAGCATAACCCTTAGTAGATTAGGTGTCCAATAATGTATATGTGTGTGTGTGTGTGTGTGCACATAATCTCAGGAGGGATAACCACCCCTAAATCCTTCTAAGTATCAAAGGTGTCCCCTCTCGATACATTTGTCTATACGTTTTTAAATACACTTAGGATGAATTTACTATGTATCATGTGTTTTCACCATTGATACACAGATATATGTATTTATTATATAATTCCCATATTTCCCTAGTCTGAAAACTTCGTAACAAGGTCAAGAAAAGGGGGAAATCTAGGGTTAGGGACACGAAGATGATGTCATGGTGACATGATCTTAGTGTGATGTTGAGGTGATGTCATCTCAATGCCTCGAGGTTTCTGACCTTGGGGTGGAATATTTTGCACAAGTTATGGAAGTTTGAGGAGTGAAGGGAGCCAAGAAAGGGAGTTGGGTAGCAATGAAAATTAACAAAGAACTCTCGGACCTTAGTCATGACCCCCTCGCCTCCCACATGGTAACGTTTGTAACACTCCCTCCTCACAGGTCCAACCAAGCAACCGACCAACTTGGGTAAACATGCGACATGAGAGGCTACTATAAGGGATTCAACCTCCTTGGTGACCTTAAGGAAATGGAATCGATGAAACACCTTAAGCAAACCCATCTACATCAACAAAAAATCTTCAGGAGACATGTCAACCACTCAGATATCCTGTCCCTAACTCCCACTGATTTTTTAAGCCTTTTAACCACTATTCGCTCTCATGTTATAGGCATGACATCATCAAGAAGCCAAAGTCACTCTGAGAGGCCTATGTGCTAGCGTCCCTAGACTCCCTTTAGTAGACCTGTGCCAACGTCCCAAATATTTGAGCCACTTTTCTAACCCAGAATCCCGACCTCTACCCAAGACTTGTTGTAACCTTTAGAATCCATCAAAAACATGATGACAATATAAACAAATAAAAAATCAACCTGAGGACTAGGCCTGAGCATCCCCAACCAGGACTGACATCCTATCAAACAATTGGGATTAATGCAAACTACAGGTCTACAATACAAGATAAAGCATGAATGTCCAAAATAACTTATTAAACATAACGAGAAGGATCACCACCTTCTCCATTGAATTGTTATATCATCAATTAGGTTTTTCATCCATCCATTTAAAAATAAGAAGTAAAACATGAAATAACCATGACATGAGCTAGTCATATAACCATGCTTATAACCAACATAAAACCATATAAATATCACAGATATGACAACCATTAATTCCACATATAAACTAGTGCAAAATTAAGAGAACTTAGCTTTTATTAATCATAGGTAATTCTACTAGGTTTGGGACTTCCACACACCAACGAACCCTAGACATGGTTGAACCAAATATCTCTTTCAGCTAGTCGCCCCCATGCCATATTCTAAGCATGAATGTGGGATCTCATCGAACAACCAACAGAATCTAGATGTTAAACCACATCCACCCTCACCAAATTGTGATCACACAAAAACCGGTGCTTCGATCGTAATCAAACCGAACTTGAAATTCCATCCATAATCCATCACTATCCTTGAGGATTTTTTATTCTCCTTGTCTCTTAGTATTTTAAAAAATCCAATCCCAGATCACTAGGCCCTAAACTGAGACTATTCTCTCAAGATTTACCACAATCCAACCCTTGATCACTAGGCCTTAAATTGAGACTTCTCCCTCGGGATTTACTGAGTATCCCACCAAAATCGGTCAAGGGATTCCTAGGCATTTGGGAATGAAACTTGAGACCACCTCCAACCTGGATTTTGAAACCCATTTGGCAAACCAAAGCCCAAAACTGAGATAAAGATCACAACATACCATGGCAGCTAGAAAAAGGCAAGCCTAGGCTGAAAACCACTATCATAACCCGAAAAAACCATGCCACTGACAGCAAGAGAACCATACACCAATATGCAAGGCCATGCCTGTGCAAACCAACTAGGAAATTAAACATACAAAAGGTTACCTACACGTATTCTTGTTGAAGCTACTTTATCCTTCTTTTCCTTCCTTGATCCTTGCTTTCCTTTCCTTTCCTTTCCTTTCCTTACTTTTCCTTCCTTAATCCAAATCTAGAGCGCTGAAAGAAAAAACTAAGTGACCAAGAGTGAGAGAGAGAGAATAATGAGAGAGCTCCAAACTTGAACTAACAAAAGGTTAACAACTGATCCTCAGAAGCCTTTTTATTAATGAGGCCTCTATTTCTTCATTTTCCAATATTTTACTTCATTTTCGTCCTCACATGCAGCTTGTGACATTTCACCTTACTTTTCTCCTAATTTCCTTTATTTTCATAAATAAATGCATCAAAAATCCCTTTTTTCCTTTTAATTCCTTTGCCAGTTTTCCTTGGCCAAAACACACATCCAGTGATGCCCACTAGGATATCTTTGCCCAACATTCAACTTGGAATGCGCGCCCCTTAACCTTGGTCTTATTTTTCCTTTACTAACTTTTATTACATGAACTTTTCACCAGGGTTGTTACAGAACCCTCCCCCTTGGGGAACAACGTCCTTGGTGTTAATCCACACCATGACCTCAACAAAACCACTCAAAAGAAAACATATTACCCATGGAGCTTTATGACTTAGCTCGTTGTAGTATTTACAATGATGGACATGCTCAAAAGGAAAACATCATGATAACATGACAAGGTAACAACCATAATAACATGACACCCATACCATTTATTAGAGCTTTATAACCTAGCTCGAGGATATATTTACATCCATATACATATACATATACATATATATACCAAAACATCAACAAAACATATGCCAAACATATACCAACATCAAACCAAAACTACTTTGCCTCAACCGGGAAACAATGAAGGATACAGGGCCCGCATCTGATGCACCATCTCCCATTTAGCTTCTTCAGGCCCAAAGTGCTTTGACTACACTTTAACTTTCTCTATGGATGTGTCCCTAAGCATGAGATGTTTCCACTACAATATACACTGAGGCTCCGTCTGGAACTCTCCTTCTTTCTCCACCTACAATACAGATAAATCAATAACATGATCAACATACTTATATACTTCTTAAGTACTAAAATATGGAAAACATCATGGAATTTCACTTTTGGACGAAATTCAAGTCGATAGGCCACCGGTCCAATCCTCTCAAGGATCTTAAAAGGCTTGCAATACAATGGTGTCAACTTGGAACATGAACCAATCCTCAAAGAGATTTTCTTAGGCTTGATGCACAAAACACATGCTCCCCAACTTGAAACTCCTTAAACACCCTGTGCTGATCCACATAACTCTTCTGTCTATTTTGTGATACATTTGTATTCTTCTTTATAACCTACATTTTCTACTCCATGTCTACCAACATATCTGGTCCAATAAGTACGTTGCTCACTCGATCACTCCAACTGTTGCGAGTGTTACAACTCTGCCCATACAATGCCTCAATAGGAATCATCCTCAATGACTCTTGATAACCATTGTTGTATGTGAACTCAACCAATGGAAGATACTCCTCCCATTTCCTCTGCTAGTGCATCACATACATCCTCAACATATCCTCCAAGATCCTGTTGACCCTCTCCATCTCTCCATCTATCTTTGGATGATAATCTATATTGAAGGCCAACTCTGTACCCAAGCCTACAAATAACTCCTTCAAAAACTTGGAATTGAACTTTTCATCCCTTTCTGAGAAAATCTCCTTTGGAACACCATGCAGTCTCACTATCTCTCTCATGAATACCTGTGCTACCTCTCTTGTTCAATATTTAGTCTTTACTAGAATGAAGTGAGATAACTTGCTCAACTTGTTGACCATGACCATAATAAAATCATGCTGCCTCACTATCCTTGGAATAACTATATTGAAATCCATGGAAATGACCTCCAATTTCCATCCCATAATCACTATATGTTGTAGTAAACCACCTAGATGCTTACATTCTTCCTTGACTTGCTGACAATTTAAGCATCTAGCCACAAACTCTACCACTTCCTTCTTCAGATTCGGCCAACAGTAGAACTTCTTCACCATTGTCAATGTCTTCCGATATCCTGGATGACCCGAGTATGGCTCGATGTGAAACTCCCTCAGGATAAGATTCTTGAGTTCACTGCAATTCAACACATAAATCATATCTCTAGACCTCACTAACCCATCTGTCATTAGATGATATTCTGCATCCCAACCAACTATACTTGTACCTACACCAACACCTATACCTCCACCGGTACTTGTGATTTTTTGTATCCTATGCATAATATCTATGTATTTTTCATCCGAGTGTCTACCTGCAAGATCCTATCTTGTAACTCTGTACCATAACAACTCATAGCTGCTATATGACTTACCTATACCATCATGCTAAGAGAATCTACAACCTGATTCTCCTTCCCTTAGATGTATCTGATCTCAAAGTCGAACTCACTAAGGGTAGCCAACCATCTAGATTTCTTGGCATTTAGATTCAACTGATCAAACAAATACCTCAACCCACTGTGATCACTCATCAATGTAAACCTCTTGCCCAGAATATAGTGTCTCCGCATCTTCAATGCATTTATAGTTGTTGCTAGCTCAAGATCATGCATTGGGTTGTTCATCTTGTGCTCATTCAGTTTCCGTGACTCATAGCACACCACTTGTCCTTCTTGCATGAGAACTTGTTAGGACCCTATACTACTAGTGTAACCCATTATTTATTAGTTCAACCCCCTTATTATATTTTTGTACCCACATTGTTACTATTGTGCCCCTTAGAAGCCCACTATTGTTATTATTGTGCCCTTACATTATTATTGTTATGTCGGCTTTGATTATATTATGACTCCTTAGACTCCTATATATAGAAAGTAGGTCTTGTCATTTGTATCATCGAATAATTGTTCATTTTGTTAAGGAGATTGGCCCCTTGAAGAGGCTAAATTATAAGGTGTTGATCTACCTTTTCTATCTTTTTGTGAGCTGGCTTCATAACATTTGGTATCAGAGCTTTGGATTCTAGGGTTTCGCTGCTCCAAATAGGTCATCGTGGAATTTTCGCTATAAATTTTGTTCTGTGATTTTTCAGAAGCGAAAGAAAAAACCCATTTGAGACGAAATTGCACTAAACCTTGGGTCTAAATTTCAAAGTTTTTCACTCTATATTTGTAGAGATATGATCTGAGAAAGTTGGTCTTTCTGCAGACTCTTGAATTACATTCCAAACAGTTGACCTGGGTAAAATCATCATAACTTTCTCTCTGAGCATTGGATTGAAATTTCGTAAGAAGGTACAGAAAGAGGACAGACTGTAGTTTCTTTTCTATATTTTTCAGAGCGAAAGGTCGAAACAAGGACACGTGGAACGTCGTACAATTTTTCTCTACTATACTGGTCTATAATCAGGTCACTTTGGGAGATTTGGCATAACTCTTCCTTGGAGAATCCAATTTGGATAAGACTAGTGGCATTGGAAAGAGGACATAGAGGGCTACTGCAAATCATAATTTTATAACTAGAAGATCCAAAATTACAAAGTTACGGTCATTCCAAGATCGAGCTCCTAAAATCAAGAAAAAGCGAGATGAGGAAATTTGATGGCAAGGATCTGGTAAATTGGATACGACAGATGAAAAAATATTTTGATCTACATGGTGTACCACTGTTACAAAAGGTATGTATTACATCTTTATATTTAGAACCAAATCAATTTTTATGGTATAAAGGGCTTTTTTCTCATAAACCGCTTGTTACGTGGTCAATTTTTGTGGAGGAAATGATAACACATTATGAGGATACAAAGAGAAACACCTTATTTAGCCCATTGATAAATCTCAAAAAAAAGTGTTCAATGGAAGAACACATTGAGGACTTTCAAGAATTGAATATTCCAGAGAAGCAAAGGATTGATGTCTTCATAGGTACTTTAAAGGACAACATTCAACATGAACTTCATCTTTGGGAACCTGATTCATTGGAGAAGGCATTCAAGTGGGCAAGAAAAATTGAAAGTGAAATTATGGAAACAAGGAATCTAACCACTCATGACTATAATTATGGAAGTTTTTCTTCTCCTAGCCTTCCACAACCTACAAAGGTGACACCACAACAATTGGAAGAAAAAAGAGAAAAAGGGCTTTGTTACAATTGTGATAGCAAATGCACTAAAGGTCATAAGTGTGCTCAGAGGAAATTATTTTACATAGATTATGAAGAGGAGGAAGAAAAGGATCAAGAAACATCAAAAGAAGGGTGTATACACTAGGAACCAACCCCAGAGAAAGAAGAAATGAATCCGACCATATCTTGTAAAGCATTGGCAAGAATAACCACTCCTCAAACTCTCAAGATAGAAGGACATATCAAGAAGAAAAAGGTTCAAGAAGTGAAATATCACATCGAGAAAGAAGAGATGAATCAAACCATATCTTGTAATGCCTTTGATGGAATTACCACTCCTCAAATCATCAAGATAGAAGGACATTAAAAGAAGAAAAATGTTCAAGAAGTGAAAGATCACATCGAGCATCAAGAAATGAATCCGACCATATCTTCTAGAGCATTGGAAGAAATTACCACTACTCAAACCCTAAAGCTATAAGGACAAATCAAGAAGAAAAAAGTTTAAGAAGTGAAGGATCACATCGAGCATCAACAACAAGTTATCCAACTTTTAAGGGATAATGCCACTTTGGTGCAGAATCGAATGAAACAACTAGTAGATCAACATCGCAGTGAAAAATGTTTTGGTGTAGGTGATTGGGTATTTTTACGGCTACATCTCAAGAAAGCTATTTATGAGAATGAAATGTTGGCGATACTACATGCACTTAAGATGGCGACCTTACCCAATGGGAAGACACTTCAAGGTAAAATGGATCATGATAGTCTTAAATACTTTTCAGAACAAATATTATCTATAGAAGAACAAAAAAAATGGGTCACAAATATATTGGGTTACAAGTTTGACATCATCTATAGAAAAGGGAACAAAAATTTTGTTGTAGATGCACTCTCAAGAAAGGATGAGGATGTCGAAGCATTGTTTCGTGCTATTTCTATTATCCAACCAGATTGGATAAATGAAGCAAGGGATGAATGGAAGAAGGACGAAGAAGTGTGGCCACTCATTCAAAAGTTGCAGAAGATCCCAGTTCAAAAAATATTGCCAGAACTTGAAGAGGAAGGAAAAATCATATTGGAACCTGGAGGAGTCACAAAAAACAAGAACCCGACAGCTATGAAATTGATCAATTTCAGAGTATCTCGTCAAGTGAAAGAACTTACCTGTTGAATATTCCACAAGGGAGGACAAGAATATTCTACAGAAGCATCAAGAAATACTCAAGCGTTGAGGAAAACACTTTCTGAAGGAGAGGGGCATGTTAGGCCGCTATACTACTAGTGTAACCGCTTATTTATTAGTACAACCCCCTTATTATATTGTTGTACCCATATTGTTACTATTGTGCCCCATAGAAGCCCACTATTGTTATTATTGTGCCCTTACATTATTATTTTTATGTCGCCTTTGATTACATTATGACTCCTTAGAATCCTATATATAGAAAGGAGGTCTTGTCATTTGTATCATCGAAGAATTGTTCATTTATTTAATGTAAACGAGGTTGCCCCCTCAAAGAGGCTGAATTCTAAGGCATTGATCTATATTTTCTATGATTTTGTGAGTTGGTTTCATAATAGAACTCCTCGAAGTCCTCTCTTGAAAGTGTCTATACAGACTACAAACCCCTCCTCTAGATCCACAATATTTAGCACTAGTTCATGTGTCAACAACTGCTTAAGATACTCAAAACTAGCCTCACTTTCTTTTGTCCATTAAAACTTCTTACATTTCCTCTGCAATGATGTGATAGGATATGCAATGCATGAGAAGTTCTTGATGAACCTCCTGTAGGAACCTGCCAATCCCATAAATAATCTCACCTCATCCACATTTTTAGGAGCTACCCACTCCATAATGGCCCTTATATTTTTAGGATCTAGTGTTATGCCATCCTTGGAGACAACATGCCGCAAGTAATGTACCTTAGTCTGAAATATGATACACTTGCTAATTTTATCATTTAATTGATGCTCTCTTCGAAACCTAAAGATTGTTGTTAAATGCTCGGCATGTTCTTCCTCATTCTTAGAATATACTAGTATCTCATCAATGAATACAATAAAAAACTTGTCTAGATAAGGACATAACACATTGTTAATCAAACACATAAATTTAGTTGAAGCATTAGTTAAACCGAATGGAAAAAAAACAAACTCATAATTCCCATACCTTGTCCTAAACACAGTGTTGAAGATATCTTCTTCTTTGATGTGTACTTGATGATATCCTGATTTCAAGTCGGTCTTAGAGAAGATTGCTACTCCATTCAACTAATCGAACAAATCACCAATCCTTAGAAATGGGTACATGTTCTTGATCGTTACTTTTTTCAACTACTTGTACTCAATGCACAATCTAAGAGTACCATATTTCTTCTTCATGAACGACATTGGTGCACGCCAAGGTGATACACTCGGCCTAATTTATCCCTTGTCAGTCATATCCTTTAACTGCAACTTCAACTCTACTAGCTCAGGTGTGCTCATCCTGTAAGGTTCTTTTGATGTCGAAGCTGCCCATGGTACCAAATCAATAGAAAAGCCTACCTCCTTGTGAGGTCGAAACTCTATAATTTCCTTAGAAAACACATCCTGGAACTGCTTCAAAAATGGGTACGTACTTAACACATTGGCATCCTCAACCTCCTTACCCTTGTCAATGGAAATGTGCACTACAAACATCACAGAAACTTTTCTGCAACTATGCTTAGCTTGCATAGAGGTAACCATCCTCACTGATCTAGGCTTCTTATTTCCCTGCAAATTCCTCTTTCCCCACTATCATCCACACACTCATTGGCCTTTTTGAAGAAATCCACTTTCGTTCTATGAAGGTATAACGAATCCATACCCAAAATAATACTATATGATCCCAATGGAAATACATTCAAATGGGTTCCCATAGGCATGCCATTTAGCTCAAATGCACAAGCTCTTACCCAATGGTGAACTCTCTTCTTAATATTTGTAGCCAAATGTACCAACCAATATTCTACGTGCACTTATTTTGTCAGAACACACTTATTCACTAGGTCAGGATCAATATAACTCTAGTTTGATCTAGGATCAATCAAAATAGAAACAACTTGATCAAAAATCTTATAGTCCATCTCAATGATCAATGCCTGATGATCTGCCTACCTTTTGTCAACAAATGCATAGATCTGAGGAATACTATGACCAACATCAACAACTGTATGCACCTCCTAAGAACTATATATCTGGGGCCTACCACCACTCTGATACTACTAAAAATCCCTCTTATGATGATCCTTCCCACATATCCAACACTGCAATGGTTCCCTAGCACCGCCTCTATCTTGCTGCTCTCCATGTTCCTTCTCAGCTGTATTGAACATCTTGTAAGGAACTGCATTTCCTTTCTCACTTGAATCTTGAGGTATTCCTCTCTTTGGTGACCATTTTCCTTTAAATTTCTCATTTATTTTCAAATCATTCTTAGGGTCAACTTTTCACTTCAACTACTCATATCAATGCTTCAAATTTCAGATGACCTCCTCCAATGATCTAGGCCCGTCGAACTCAATCCGGTCTTTGTATGCTACTGGAAATCCACTAATGAATATGTAAAACTTGGCCTTCTCCTCATTGAGGTAAGGCACATCTCTCACAAGCTCCAAAGAGCTACTAATAGACTCATCACCTGTCATAGAACCCATCCGCAACTCATAAAACTTCTTAGCTTTGTCATCATAGTACCTCTATAACCAATACTTCTTCTTGAAGATCCTTTCAAATGCATGTCAATTCAAATTTTCCCAATGTATACCATCGATATTCTTCATGTCTTCCCACCAAATATCCACTTTACCTTTGAGATGGAAAGTGTCTATCTTTACTTTCATGTTTTCTGAATAATCATGCAGTCAAAAGAATTTATTCATACCAAGTAACCATGCCTCTATGTCATGTGATTTATTCATTTGTCGATCGAAGGTAGGTGGATTTTCTTTCTTCAACTCATCTGGAAAGTATCCCTATCATTCCTCCTGTAAGGATGATAATGATCATGATCATGATGCCTATCAAAACTAGAGCTATAATAGTACCTGTGCTGATCACCTCTCCTATTTGGAGTGTCCAACAACTTGCCATATTTGATTGTGTATAATCTATGTAACCTATGTCTACTAGGAGACCTAATGGCATATGCCCCATTAGTACTATCCTCCTCTCCATGGTCGATCCGAGGTGGCCCCTTTCGTTGCAATTCTGATAAACTCTAAACAAGTATAACATTCACCTCTTCTTGTTTCTCTTATGCATGCATGATTTTGTCATTGTCTAATTTTCAACTCCTTATTTCTTCCTTCATGCTTCTTAGTGTGTCTGCCAAGTTAGAAGAGTGCCCCGCACCACGCTTCCCATATGATGCATAGGGATATTCTATGTCATGTACTACCTTGCTAGCCATTTGATCTCTTTCCTAAATGGAATACTATTTAAGATAAAACAAATCACAATAAACCAATGTACCTTAGCATAATTCGGGGAGGATACCTTGTCTGCCATATCATCAGCTCAGCATGATACATGTATAACATAATCGTAACAACATATAGAAATATATTGAATAAGTACATCAACACATAAACATCATTTTAGTTAGGGTTCCATCATCAATGCAAGGCCATATCAACAATGCATGCTATGACCTCATGCATCAAAACAACCATTACTCCATGTACACATTACCACATGCAAGTATCAACATGCATAAGAAATGCATAATCAACTACACGTATGTATGAACGAATGTAGTCAAGCATAAGCGATCAATTCTTGTAACCAACCTACAGGACTGATACATGTAATCTAACATACAAGAATGCAACCCAACATACAAGGATGTAATCAAGATGCATATAATAATATAGTAAGTCATATACTTTTGATGATGCATTCCACAAAATCAACATCAAGTTCCTCATGACAACCTTACTACAACCATGATCAACATGATACGATGCAATAAGAACATAGAATACAAGTGTAAGAGACACACATGGAATTGGCATGCATGCATGACCAACACATTCACCCAAGGAGAGTGCAACCACACTCTAATACCAATCTGTAACACCCCCTCCTCCCACATCCACCCAAGCAACCAGCCAACTCAGGTAAACATGTGACAAGAGAGGCTACTATAAGGGATTCAACCTCCCTGGTGACCTTATGGATATGGAATCAATGGAACATCTCAAATAAACCCATCCACATCAGCAACACACCTCGAGGAGACATATCATCCACTCAGACATCATGTCCATGAGTCCCCTGATGTTTTAAGCCTTTTAAGCCTTGGTCGCTCTCATGCTATAGACATGGCAGCGTCCATAACCCAAAGTCACTCTCACAGGCCTATGTGTCAACATCTTTGGACTCTTTTCAGTAGATCTATGCCATCATCCCCAATATTTGAGCCAATTTTCTAGCCTAGAATCCCAGTCTCTACCATAAACTTGTTATAACCTTCAGAATCCATCAAATACATGATGAAAATATAAACAAATCAAAAATCAACCTCAAGACTAGGTCTGAGCATTCCCAACCGGGAATAGCATTTTGTCAAACACTTGGCATCAATGCAACCTACAGGTCTAGGATACAAGACAAGGCATGAATGACTCAAAGAACTTATTAAACATAGCCATAAGGATCAATACCTTCTCCATTGAACTGTTATATCATCAATTAGGTCTTGCATCCATCCATTTAAGAATTACAAGTAAGTACATGAAATATCCATGACGTGAACCAATCGTATAACAATGCTTATAACCAACATAAAGCAATATAAATATCAGATTTATGAAAACCATTAAATCCACATATAAACCAATGTAGAAGTAAGAGAAATTGGCTTTTATTAATCATAGGTAATCCAACTAGGTTCGAGACTTCCACGTACCACCTGAGCATAGACATGGCTGAACCAAATTTGTCTTTCAATCAGTCACCCCCATGCCATATTTGAAGCATGAATGTGGGATCTCATAGAACAACCAATCTAAGAACAACCAAGAGAATCTAGAGGTTAAACCACCTCCACCCTCACCAAACTGTGATTATACCAAAATCATTGCTCTAATCACAAACAAACTAAAATTAGAATTCCACCCTGAATCCATCACTATCCATGAGGAATTTTTTGTCTCCTTGTCTCTCAAGCCTTACTACAATCCAATCCCATATCAATAGGAAAGAAATTGAGATTTGACTCTCAGGATTTATCGCAATCCAGACCTAGATCACTTTTCCCTAAACCAAGACTTCCCCCTCAAGCTTTACCATCTATCCTGCCAAAGTTGGTCAAGGGATTCCTAGGCCTTTGGGAACGAAACTGGAGACCACCTCTTCCCTAGATTCCAGAATCCATCTGGAAAGCCAAAGCTCAAAACCGAGATAAACATCGCAACATACCATGGCATCCAGAAAAAGGCAAGGCTAGGCTAAAAATCATTGTCATAACCCAGTAAAACCATTCCACCGACAAAAAGAGAGCCATACACCAACATGCAAGGCCATGCATGTCCAAACCAGCTAGGAAATCACACATGCAAAATGTTATCCACATGTATTCCTACTAAATCTGCTTGATCCTTATTTTCCTTCTTTGATCATTGCTTTCCTTTCCTTTCCTTTCCTTTCCTTGCTTTTCCTTCCTTGATCCAAATCTAGAGTGCTCCAAGAAAACTCTGAGTGACCAAGAGTGAGAGAGAAAGATAATAATGAAAGAGCTCCAAAATTGAACTGAAAAAATGTTACCAAGTGATCCTCAGAAGCCTTTTTATTAATAAGGCCAATATTTTCTTAATTTTTTATTATTTTCCTTCATTTTCCTCCTCACATCTAACCTATGACCTTTCACCTTACTTTTATCACAATTTCCTTTATTTTCATAAATAAATGTGTCAAGAATTCCTTTTTTCCTTTTAATTCCTTTGCCAATTTTTCTTTATCCAAAACACACATGCAGTGATTCCCACTAGGATATGTTTGCCCAACATTTAGCTTGGAATAAGTGTCCCTTAACCGTGGTCTTATTTTACCTTTATTAACTTTTATTACATGAAATTTTCACCAGGGCCGTTACAAGGTTAATGGTGAGCAAGAGTTGAGATAGACAAGGACCAAGAGATAGAGGTGCTTTTGATTTATTCACATGAAAAGGGATTCCATCTCAAATCAAGGTCTTGGTGAAGCAGAAGTTATGATGTATGACCTAATACACAGTTGTAATAACACCTGGTCGCTTTTCTATGTAAATAAAATATAGTGATGGGTATCACTTGTGATTAATTCATGGCTATAGAAATTGGCAAAGGCAAAGTGGCAACAATTGGCATTTTATTTATGAAATAAAGGAAAATTGGAGAAAAGGGAGATGAAAGGTCACAAATTTGCATGAGGAGGAAATTAAAGGAAAAATGAAGGAAAATGAAAAAAATAGAGGCCTCAATAATAAAAAGGCTTATGAGGATTAGTTCACAACCTTTTGTGATTTTTAGCTTGGAGCTTCCTTCTATTCTCTCACTCTCTCATACTTTTGCGCACAAAGTATTCTTGGATAACTTTGGCATACATTGGATTTGGAGAAAGAAGGAAAGCGCAAGGGAAAAATTGGATCGACTACTATAGTTGGATTTCTTTGCAGGTAACAGGTTGCATGTATGATTTTCTTACTAGTTTATGGATGCATCGTATACTCATGTGATTTTCTGGCTATGCATTATCATTGGAATGGATATTTTCCTGTATCGATAGTGGATTTAGCATCTCCGTTCCATTTCCTGGATATACATGTGTTGTTGGTTTTTTCCACTTAATTGTTTTCTAATTGGTGCTCATTATTCCTTATGGTTGTGGGTTGGAATAAATACTTTGAAATCCCTAGAAAAACTTGGGTTGAGTTACTACTCCTAGAGCCTAGGTTGGGAAAAACACATTGGAAGCCCTTGGTGGGTTGAGTCACTAGTCCTTGGAACTGGGTTGAAAAAACGCTCAGGAGCCCTAAAAGGCTATGGGTTGAGTTACTAGTTCCTGGAGCCTTGGGGAACTTGGGTAGAGATCAACCTAGTTGGTGTTAATGATGTCTGATCATAGATGTGGAATCATTATGGTTGAGGTTGAGGTGGTGTGGCCTCTGGAATCCCTAGTTTGGTTTTGTCTTGGTTTATTCCATGAGATCCCACATTCATTCTTGGAATATGGTGTGGGGGTGATTGATTGAAGGAGATATTTGGTTCATCCCAATCTATTGTTGGGTGGTATGTGGAAGTCCCTAACTTTCTTGGTATTTTCATATATTAATAATAGTTATTCTCCTACTGTGATTCATGCATACTTGTAGTGATTTTATTGGTGATATTATTGTTGATTAGCTATGATTCCTATGCTAGTTATTTTCTACTTATATATTTGGTTCAGTCCAATCTATGGTCAAGTGGTATATGGAAGTCCTTGACTTGGTTGATATTTTCATATATTAATAAGAGCTATTCTCCTACTATGATTCATGTATACTTTTGGTGATTGTATTTGTGATATTATAGCTGAGTTACCATGATTCCTGCATTGGTTATTTTACTATTATATGCTTGTTACATAATGTGTACCATCTGTGGATCTTGTCATGAATTGTTTATTTATTGATTCGTTGATGAGTGTATGGACTAATAAGTGTTGTTGCAACTATGAGGAGAGGACATAGAACCTTCTTGATGATTCTCTAGTGAGACTATAGAATTAATGAACAAATATGTATTTATAACCTGGAGGTACTATGTACACAAAGTGTTTGGATAAATGAGTAATTTGGATCTCCAATTTCCTCAGGTCATAACTTTGGGATACAATCTTTGTTTGACTATCATAATACCTCTTTTTGAAGATATCGAAGAGAAGGCAGAGCTTTAAATGTGGGAATTATAATTTGGCACTTTTTTAGTTTCTCTGTTTTCCCTGAAAATGTCGTTTAGGCCCTCAAAACAACCTTAAAAGTTTAGAACTAACAAAAAACTACCAAATTTAGAAAGTTGTGTTAAATTTAAGGAAATGAAATTGAAAATAAATAGTGTTGGATCAAGTTAGGATCATGACAGAGTGATCATGTGTCACTGGGTGTTTATAGTCAATTTTGGACATGTGGACCCCATCTTCCATAACTGCATCCTAGAAATCAGGTCTTGCATATTAACTCTCATCTCATGTTTGCCCTCACGAGGTTGTGAATTTGGGTAAATGTGGGACGATGATCTACAATAATAAAACATGTAAAATGGGGAAAATGTGGCATGAGAAGTTAAGGGGTTGATCCTATGGGCCCCAGACATAGGCCATGTGGCTTGTACCATGGTGGCATGTTATGGGTGGAATCAATGGTGAAATGGACACTAGGTGGCATTCCACATGGTGTGTGTTGATGACCATATTGGAGAGCCAAGTGGTCCAGAAATGAGTGGCACATGGTAACCGAAAAGAGGGACACATGTATGTCATGATGCCAGGGTGATATCATCTTGATACCTCAAGCAGGATGAAACATACATTAGGGTAAACGAATGAGATTAATGGAGCTAATATTTATAGGTTGATAGTGACAGGAAGTCTCCATGGAAATTAATGTAGATATTTATGTCTCGTGAACTTAGGTTTCTTTGGAGTGGCAATGATGGAAGTAATTAAGATTGACTAGGCCAAGAGATAGACATTCCCACTTGTCAATAGATATTAATAATTGTGTGTCACCCTGAGGCTAGTATACAATTGAGTTGCATCGTAGGTTGAGGGAAATGGGTTGAGGTCAAGATTTCTTATAATGATAGATGACTACAAAACAGACTAAGGGTTTAGCTTTGTTGGCCTATGTGAGCAATGACACACCATCTTCCATGGGTCATTCGAAGTGATGTGAGGTTGCCACGTGAGCACCATGTGGATGCCACATGGCAGTGATTGTTGACATGATGAGGTTTAAAGGGGTCAAAATTGAATGGCCATAACTTTTGATTCAGGGGTCAGATTGAGGAAAAATTTATATTGTCAGAAAGCTCTCAAATGAACTAGATGTATAGCCTCATTAGATTCTAGTTGTGAGGAAGTTGAGAATTGAGAAATTTTGTATTCCCATTTCCATAATGAGACCTTGGAAGTTGAGTTAGTACTAAGTAACTCCTCTCGCTGATATTGGAAGTCTAAAGGGAGTGGATGGTGGAATTATACCATCAATTCCTTTTCTAAATTTATAGACCCACTTACGCCCAAAAACCTTTCTATCTTTAGTAAATTCTACTTGGTCTCATGTTTTATTTTTTTCCAAAGCATCCATTTCTTCTTTCATTTCCACCTTTCATTTGTAATTATTGGTATCATCTATTACTTCATGATAACATGAAGGTTCCATATTATCAGTAACCAAAAAATAGTTGAAATAAAATTGTATACCATTTAGGAGGATTTCTCTGTAGTGTAGATCTTCTTAATATTGGTTATGGAATTTCCACATTTTTGAGAATATATTTAGCATCTACAACTTCCTTATCATCATAAACTTCTTCTTTCTTTCATGTGTTTTTAGATGGTTGGGTCTCTAGCTAAATTTGTTGATCTAATGGTACTTTTTCCTATTTGAAATCAACTTCTACACTTTCTATTTTAACGCTAGAAGATTCATCAAATATTACTTTTCTAATGATGATTGTGTGGGAATTAGGATCCCATAATCTATAATACTTAGGTACATAATTATAACTAACAAAAATATATTTCTTTGACCTAGGGTCTAACTTCGAATGTTGGTTCTGAGGAGTAAGAGCGTAAGCTTCACAACTAATTTTTTTTTAAATTTAAACGATCATAGGGATGGAATATCCTTACCTCTTCATGGATTTTACAATATATTGCAACAAATAGTGATAGATTTAGAAGATAAAAAGTAGTGGTGCCTACTTCTATCTATAATTATTGTTGCAAATTGGTATCACTTAGCATGCTCCTTGCTCTCTCTACAAGAGTCATGTCGTGTTATTTTTCTAGGGATTATATATAGTGGCTATGTGTCTTATGATCCTAGCTTCTTTGCAATATTTTTCAAATTATAAAGAGGTGAACTCACCTCCATTATCTGTTCTTAAACATTTTTTTATTTATTTTCTACTACAACTCTAAATTGTTTAAATTTATTAAAAACATTAGCTTACCTTTCCGAGATATAAAGCCACACTTTTCTAAATAAATTACCTATAATATTACGAAATATGACAATATCTGAAAGAAACTATAAAGGATAGTGCCTAAACATTATAATGGATATAATCAAGAATACCTTTACTAACATGACTTCTTGTTTTCAACTTTGTAGAAATTCAAATTTAAATATTTTAAATTTAGAAGTAACTTGTCATTTATTAATACTAGTAATCCTTTCTCACTCATATGACCCTATCTTTGATGCCATAATTGAGTTGATTCAATCACATTCTCATATACCACTACTACTTCATCAGTATGAGCACTTTCATACAACCTGTAAATGTTTCTTGTCTTAGTGGAATTTATAACCTCTAGAGTGCCCTTGGATGCCTTCAGTGGTCCACCTTGACCAATAAACTTATGACCTCTAAATACAAGATCCCAAAGAACTTAGATTATTACTTAGTCCAAACACATATCTAACATCTATTAGTGCCCTTATAGTACCATCAAACATTTCAATTTTGATGATTCCAACCCCAATAGTCTTACAAGAAATGTTATTTCCAATAAGAAATTCTACCATCAACAAATTCATATGAGGAAAATCAATTTTTGTGTGGACACATATTATAATAAGTTTCAAATATGAAAACCATTTTTTATAGTATTGAGGAACATTACAAATAGACAAAAGTTCATTAATCATACCTTGACCTGATTTAGGTAGATTTTCCTCCTTTTTGGATTTTCCTTGGATTCCTATCTTTTCCAACATTATTAAGATGCCATGACTTGTTACAATTTCAATATTTGAGTTTCCTCTTCGTGTCTTTCAAATTTTATCTGGATGTACCTATCAATGAGGCAACAATTCTTTCGGTGTGGTGGTTTCAATACTATATTTCCTCCTTACCTCATTAGATGAAAATGATCCAATAATAGAATTAAATTCAAGAGTCCTAGTTTTACTAAAGGTAATGGAAGTCTATAAAATAATCCTGCAATTAAGGTAATGAACACAATAACATAACTACCTTATCTTCTTCATCAATTTTAACATCAGTACTATTGAATTATAATATAAGAGTGTTAAACACATTCAAATGATTTTCACTCTTCATAGCATCTTTAATTTTTAGTTTCTACAACTTCCTTTTCAAATAGATATGATTTGTCAAGCACTTTGTCATATAAATACTTTCTATCTTGCTCCATAATTATGTTATTTTTACTTCTTTGATACTATTAAAAAGTCCTCATATGCAATACATAACTAAATTTTTTCAAGGTCTCTGGCATCCAAGTCTTTCCACTCTTCATTGATCATAATTCCATATTTGATCCTCCTTTTTTCTATTGCCTTTTGCAACCCTTGATGTACTAACATCTGTTGTGTTTTAATTTTCCATAATTCAATTATTTTTACCATTAAGTTTTTCAACCTTGAATTTGGTATTTTTGACCTAATCCATTATCATCTATAGATAAACCCATCCTGCAAATATGTGTGTGTGTATCAATTTTGAAATTCTAAAAAAAAATATTTTCACTAACTCCATGTGTGGTATTAACTAGACTCAATTCCACAATCCACATGATGTGATCTCCACCTGATTGACTTTAAACAAATTCTAGGCCAATTTTTTTATATTTTCATAGATCAAATAAAATATATGTAATTTCCCACTTCCATAACATTGGATTGATTTCTTGTACATGATTCAACCTCCTTAAAAATAATGACTCAACATCACAATTTTTAATAAACTATACATAAGCTCCTAGAAATTTGCTTAAAATCCAATTTTCTCAACTTGGACCAAACTTCTACTTGAATTATCCTTCCTCACATTGGTTATGGTGGATATCCTTTGCTACCACAGGTCTAAAAGCTCATTGCATAATGACCTCGATCATTTTGCAAGTGTGTAGATAGTGTGTTGAATGTCCCAGTCATTGTACACTCATGTAAATAGTGCAAATGTGGTCATGGTTACCTTGAACTTGTATTGTCATTGTAGATACTTTCCTAGTAATTTTATAATAGTATAAATATTTTAAACATGTTGAAAATAATAAATATACCTATTCTTTTATTGATCACCTTGCAATGATGTAAATATTGTAAACAATTAGGGAATTAAAGCTTTACTAGTCATACCTAATTTCATAGTCATTATGTAAATGTAAATGTAAACATTCTGTAAATGTGTAATTACCAATTTGGAAGTAACGCATATATGTGCGCAAGTTGTTGTAAATTTTTTGCATATATATATTATGAGCATTGGCACGTGGGTTGAGAATATTTTTCTGCATCTAGAACAAATGTTGGAGGCTAACAGATGGCAAGAAAGGGGAGAAAAAGTGCCAAATGGTATGAGGTTGATTGTCCTGCAAGAATGATCAGTAGTGACAAGACTAGGTGGTACAACTGGGACAAATTTGGTTTGTCCAAAGGGGTTGTGCTCTAACTAACCATAGGTAGCATTCAAACAATAGAGAAAAGAGGCGAATCGAACTGGGAGTGCAACAATGAAAAAAGGTAGAAAAGAAGAGAAAGAAAAATAGAGCATGAAGAAGGCAGTGGAGAAGGATAAGGTGTTAGTAGTAGAGGGATAAATTCATAGGAGAGAGTGTTTGAAACTAAGGGATAAATGCATTAGTGAATATTTTTTTGATAAAGGAATAGATGGAGATGTCACTAGATCTTGCACCCATCACACCATTCCTCTTTAGTTGTTGTGGCCACAACTCATATTCCAGGTTATCAATTCCATCCTTGCTACAACTAAAGTATACACTCAATTTTTAGGTTTATTGTTGAATAGCTCCATCGTTCTATCTCTAATCTCCTTGTCACAAAATTGAAACCATGTTTCCATTATCATAGAGAAGAGGGTATGGCTTTGTTTCTCTTGACTAGTTGTCTTTACACAACTTTGGATTGATCATTTTATGTTGCTAATGAGAAAAGTATTTCATTAAAATGTCTTTGATTAATAGTTGATATAAGTCATATGATATTTTGAAGCTCCATTAAGTGCCACC
This sequence comes from Pinus tabuliformis, assembly GCA_031772625.1. Classification (NCBI taxonomy): domain Eukaryota; kingdom Viridiplantae; phylum Streptophyta; class Pinopsida; order Pinales; family Pinaceae; genus Pinus; species Pinus tabuliformis. The sequence continues at coordinate 499,779,777 of CM062812.1, read as the reverse complement.
AAGGTCTAGTAAATTTATTTAAATAGTTTTCCATAAAACCATGCTCAATTTGAAAACATATGGACTTTCTTGCATAACATTCAGTCAATTGTAAGTTCCTTGTGGTCATAAGTTAATTTTAGTTTAGATCTTTGAAGTAGGTGGAGGCTCTTTCCTCTAGAGTCCCTCAGTGGCTAGAGGGTGGAGGTTGCAGACCTCAAGATTCCCTGGACTAGCCTCCTTGATACCTTGATAGTGTACTCAAACGACAATAGAAAGTAGACTCCTTACACTGGGTGGAGCTATTAAAGTAGTAAACATAAGGTTGAGGAAAAAATGTGGAGTCCATGAACTAAGTGAGGGTTGAGGTTCTCACCTCTAGAGTCCCTCGCTGGCTGGTGGGTGGAGGTTTCTTTCCTCTGGAGTCCTTGGACCAACCGCTAATGTAGTACATTTATGCCAGAAGGGTGGAGGAAGTTTAGACCTTTGGAATCCTTAATAAATATATAAATCCAATCATTGTGATAGTATCTCAAATATTGGGGGTGAAAACTACATGAGGAGCATTTTGGTAGTTTGTTTGTGGTTGATGGGAGAGTCATTGACCCTGTCCGAATACCTATTCTCTTGAAAATCACACAATGAATTATATAGGTTTGTTGAGAGCCTTCTTAACTATGATTCCCAAAGAACCATATGAATGAACTCTTTATCATACCTGATGGGACCGTTATTTTTAATGCATCTTCTTAAGTATTGGTAATAAATACTAATTTGCAGTGTAAGGTGATGTGTATTCTTAACACTGTGTGTGATTTTTAGATTGTAGACAGAACCACGGGTTTTTTTATTATGCATGAAGTAAAACATAACTCAAATAATCTATAATATTTATGGAATATTCACAATGCACCTTTCTATGTATGGTTACAAATTTGGAGTACCGTGTAGTTAGAATGATGTGTAATTAAGCATTGCTTGTCAATTCATAAGCACATGTACCTTCCCTTAGCATCTCAAAATACGTTTAAGAAAATAGCCATACATAACTTATCATTTCATGGTTAGACAACATATAGTTTTTTTGTGCATTATTATTCTTAGGAAACACTAATGTGATGCAATAGATATGGTTGGTACTATACATGTCATACCCTACCTTTGAAGCAGTATAATGAAGGTCTCAAGGTTCCTGAAATCTGTGAGCCAACCGAGAAATATGGGAATTCCATATATTATTATTCTTGATAATTTGGAAATTTTGAGTTGTGAAAGACACAATATAAGAAAACATAAACAGTAACCTTCTATGTTAATCTATACATTACTAGTTGTGGGAAACAATGCATAACATTGTAGGAATTCTTCTTAATTCTTCTTTGTTTTAGCATGTCTCATTCAAAATATGGTTATTTAAGGAGTGTACATATCTTATTATTATAGGGTATTTAATGTAAGATCTTTAGAGTGTCTAATTTTATTCACTAATGTGATTTTTAACTGTATTATATTCTATGAAGCTTCCAAATCTTCATGATACTAAAGAAGATGTGCCTTATATTTTAGATTTATGGTTATGATTCAAATTCTCCCATATTATGTGGTGGGATGCATAGTATACCTTTGATTCCAAATCTACTTTGTACCAGAAAACAAAAGGGCACCCTTGGTAGTTGACTAATTGTTGTTTCAACATAGCATAGGGCATTCTATAGACGGAATGATGGTAGGTAACATTAACAATGTACAAGTTTTTTGAATGGAAGTCTGGTTGTGGCCATATGTACATATCATATTTATCCCTTACTCTTATGCAAACAACATGCTACCATATCGTACATATTTGTTATCTCATCATCAAATAGATTTACTTACTCATAAAATTGAGCATGATGAGCAATGTTCGGGTTATTGAAAGTGATATATTATTGCATATACAAGTGAAAAATCAGAAATTGTGGGATGACCTCGTTCTTGTAGTATGAAGATGAAAACTTAGGACATAGTCATTTCTCTCTCTCTTATGTTGTGCTCTTTATATTTTTTATATAACTTTAGAATACAGTATATAGATGCACAAAACAATTAAAACAACTAGCTATGTGATTCTTTCCTTCTTGTGAATATAAAGAATTTTACCTACACTAACATATTTAGGCTATATGTGGGTTGGGTTTGCTCAATAACAACAAATGGTGTTTTTTAACTTTTGTTCTTTATCCAAATTTAAGAAGTTGAATTGGTTTTATGCTATATGTTTGAATGTTGTATGCTTTTTACCTAATTGGGTTTAAGAGATCATAAGTTGGAATTGATGGCCTTCAGTTACATCATTCATTGGAATACAAAATAACATGAAAATTATCATGTTGTAGTACATTCGTCTTTGTAGGTTTTAACCATGTACATAAATTACCTACAAACGAATTCTTAAAATAGAAAAAATGTAGAATGGCGAGAACATAAAAATATACATAGAAATTTTCTCCTAGAACCCAAAACTGAGAAAACCAAATTGATTTTTCATTATATTCCTTTTAATGTTACAATACATTATATACATTCTAAATCATTCATAAACCCCAATCCAATAACCCTGGATTATACTTTCTCAATGTATCTGCAACATTCTTCAAAGTGTACACCTTTACTAGCAACACCTCTTTGACTTTAACCATGTCCCTCACAAAGTTGTACTGAAAATACTTATGCCTTGTCTTCGAATGATAAGAAGGGCTATTTTCCAAAAAAAATCACTTTGCCTATCACAATCTATCCTCATAGCTCATTTTACCAACCCCGTACCTAAACACAATCTCTGTAACCAAACTACTTCCTTGCTTGCATTAGTGATGCCATGTATTCAATGTGTATTTGAAAGTGCCACTACATATTGTATCTTGCTCATCAAACTAACTACTCCTCCAAATTATTTAAACACGTAGCCACTTGTAGATCTTCTGTAATCGAGATATACATCCCAATGTGCATAAAAGAATCCATGCATGTCCAACACTCTATCCAATACTAGTCTTCCTTGATAATACAAATTATAATCACAAGTGCCATGCAAATACCTCAGAAACCACTTCACTATTATCCAATGATCCTTCCCTAGTTTTGACATAAACCTACTGAATACTCCCACTGCATTTACAATGTCTAGGTTTGGTCTAGACCTTTGCATATATCAGGCTACCAACTACGCTTACATATGGAACACGAGACATGTCCTCTTCCTCTTCCCATGCCTTGGGACATTGTTCAACAAATATATTTACACTCACAGGAATAAGAACCTTCACTAGTTTTTTATCCTACATATTAAACCTTTGTAATATTATCTTGACATACTTCCTTTGGTTTAACCAAAGCTTCCTCTTTCTTGATCTCATTTAATTTCCATGCCCAAAATATAGTTTGCAGCACCAAGATCCTTCATGTCGAATTTATGGTATAATTGGGTCTTCACATCCTAGATAATTTCTTTGTCATTTCCAATCAACAACATATAATACACATATAAGACCAAATAAATGAAACAAACACTAGCTAATTTAAAATACACATAGTGATCTACTTTTCTCCCTGTGAAGCCAAGTCCCTGTATATATGTTCCAAAATGTTGAAACCACATTCTTAGTGACTTCTTTAACCCATACATAGACTTTCTTAACCTGCATCCCAGTTATTTCTTACCCTTCACTATAAATCCTTCTGGTTGATTCAGGTTGATTTCTTCTTCCATGTCCCCATGAAGAAATATTGTCTTCACATCTCTCTTCTCTGCCTCAAACTCAAAAGAAAGAACAACAAATAAATGTAATGTAATAGACTCTAACTTGGCAACAAGAGAAAAAATATCACCAAAATCAATTCTTGGAACCCAAAAATAAGCTTTTTCTACCAACCAAGCTTTGTATTTTTACACCTTTCCTTTTGAATGGGTTTCCTTCCTGTAGGGAACTTGGTAGGTCCCTATACTACCAGTGTAACCCCTTATTGTTATTAGTGCAACCCAATTATTATATTTATGTACCCATTTAGTGCCCACATTATTACTATTGTGCCCCATAGAAGCCCACTATTGTTATTATTGTGCCTTTACATTATTATTGCTATGCCAGCTCTGATTATGTTATGACCCCTTAAACTCCTATATATACAAAGGAGGACTTTTCATTTGTATCATCCAAGAATTGTTCATTTATATAATGTAAAGGAGGTTGCCCCCTTGAAGAGGCTGAATTCTAAGGCGTTGATCTATCTTTTCTATCTTTTCTTGAGCTGGTTTCATAACATTTGGTATCAGAGCTTTGGATTCTAGGGTTTCGCTGCTCCAAACAGGTCGTCGTGGAATTTTCGCTATAAAATTTTTTCTGTGACGTTTCAGAAGCTAAAAAAAATCCATTTGAGAAGAGATCACGCTGAATCTCGGGTCAAAATTTCAGATATTTCTGCGCTATATTTACGGAGATATGATCTGAGGAAATTGGTCCTTTTGTACACTCTTGAATTACATTCCAAACAGGTGACCTAGGGAAAATCGTCATAACTTTCTCTCTGAGCATCGGATTGAAATTTCCTAAGAAGTTACAAAAAGAGGATGGACTGTAGTTTCTTGTGTATATTTTTCATAGCCAAAGGTCAAAACAGTGACGCATGGCACTTCATACAATTTCACTCTTCTCGAAAGGTCTATAATGAGGTCATCTTTGGAGATAGTACATAACTCTTTTTTGGAGAATCCAATTTGGATCAGACTGGTGGCATTGGAAAGAGGACACAGAGAGCTACTATAGGTCATAATTTCAGAACTTAAAGATGTGAAAGTACAGAGTTACATTCGTTTCAAGATTGAGCTCCTAAAATCAAGAAAAAGCAAGATGAGGAAGTTTGATGGCAAGGATCCAGTAAATTGGATACTTCAGATGGAGCAATATTTTGATCTACATGGTGTACCACTGTTACAAAAGGTATGCATTGCATCTTCATATTTAGAACTAGATCAATTTTTATGGTATGAAGGGCTTTCTTCTCGTAAACAACTTGTTACGTGGTCAATTTTCACGAAGGAAATGATAACACATTATGAGGATACAAATAGCAACACCTTCTTTAGAGCAACACCACAACAATTAGAAAGAGTGAAAGGGCTCTATGACATAGTGGAAAGAAAAATTATGGAAACCAGGAAGCATACCCCTCACAACTATAAATATGGAAGTGTTTTTTCTCCTAGCCTTCCTACAAGGGTTACACCACAACAATTGGAAGAAAAAAGAGAAAAGGGCCTTTGTTACAATTGTGGTAGAAAATGCACTAAAGGTCATAAGTGTGCTAAGAAGAAATTATTTTACATAGAATATGAAGAGGAGGAAGAAAAGGATCAAGAAACATCAAAAGAAGAAGATATACGCCAAGACCCCACCCCAGAGAAAGAAGAAATGAATCAGACCATATCTTGTAAAGCATTGGCAAGAATTACCACTCCTCAAACTCTCAAGATAGAAGGACATATCAAGAAGAAAAAGGTGCAAGAAGTGAAAGATCACATCGAGAAAGAAAAAATGAATCCAACCATATCTTGTAACTCATTGGTCGAAATTACCACTCCTCAAACTATCAAGATAGAAGGACATATCAAGAAGAAAAATGTTCAAGAAGTGAAAGATCACATCGAGCATCAAGAAATGAATTTGACCATTTCTGATAAAGGATTGGAAGAAATTACCACTCCTCAAAATCTAGAGATAGAAGGAAATATCAAGAAGAAAAAGGCTCAAGCAGTGAAAGATCACATCGAGCATGAACAACAAGTTCTCCAACCTTTAAAGGATAACACCACTTCGGTACAAAATCAAACGAAACAATAGGTAGATCAACATCATAGTGAAAAATGTTTTAATGTAGGTGATTGGGTATTTTTGCTGCTACATCTCAAGCAAGCTATTTATGCGAAGGAAATGTTGGCAATACTACATGCACTTAAAAATGGCGACCTTACCGAATGGGAAGACTCTTCAAGGATGAGGATGTGGAAGCATTGGTCTGTGCTACTTCTATTATCCAACCAGATTGGATAAATGAAGAAAGAGATGAATGGAAGAAGGATGAAGAAGTATGGCCACTTATTGAAAAGTTGCAAAAGATCCCAATTCAAACAATATTGCCAGAAATTGAAGAGGAAGGAAAAATCATATTGGAACCTGGAGCAGTCACAGAAACAAGAACTCGAAAACTACGAAATCGATCAATTTCAGAGTATCTCATCAAGTGGAAGAACTTACCCGCTAAAGATTCCACATGGGTGGACAAGGATTTTATACAGAAGCATCAAGAACTACTCAAGCATTGAGGACAATGCTTTTTGAAGGAGAGGGGCATGTTAGGCCCCTATAATACTAGTGTAACGCCTTATTGTTATTAGTACAACCCACTTATTATATTGGTGTACCCATGTAGTGCCCATATTATTACTATTGTGCCCCATAGAAGCCCACTATTGTTATTATTGTGCCCTTACATTATTATTTTTATGTCGGCTTTGATTATGTTATGACCCCTTAAACTCCTATATATAGAAAGGAGGTCTTTTCATTTGTATCATCCAAGAATTGTTCATCTATGTAATGTAAAGGAGGTTGCCCCCTCGAAGAGGCTGAATTCTAAGGCGTTGATCTATCTTTTCTATCTTTTCTTGAGCTGGTTTCATAATAGAACTCCACCAGATCCCAAGACTTATTTTTGTTTAAAGCTACTATTTCTTCCACTGTGGTCTTCTTCCATAGTTTCACCATCCTCTAAATGCACTGCCTCCCTAGAAGTTTTAGGATCATCATTAGTAATGTATAAAGAGAAATTTGAACATAAGGAAGATGGGATATACCTCTATAGCCTTCTTCTCTCTCGAATTTATCTCTTCAAAACTAGAGTGTGTGGTTCTTCCTCTTCTAATCCATGTTCTTCTATAGAGTCTGATTATTCCTCATTCAAATCAAACTCTATCTTTTCTTGTTCCTTTGGTATAATTTCATGTTTAATAACATCTTTCAGTGCTCCAAATACCACATCTTTATTGTACACAACCTTCCTTGTTTCTGGGTTCCAAAGCTTGTAACTTTTTAAATCACCCTTATACCCAATAAACATGTACTGTTTATATTTACTATCCAACTTGGTTTTTTTTCTCCTTTGGAACATGTACATATGCATCATAGCCAAATACCCAAAAATGTGAGAGATAGGGTTTCTTACCAATCGATACCTCATGTAGAGTTTTATCCTCCAATGTTGATGAAGGTGATATATTAAATAGGTAACATGCACTACCCACTGCATCTTCGCAGGATTACTGCCCTAATATAGTGCCATTGAGCATGGTTCTTTTCTTTTCCATCAAAATATTGTTCATTATTTTTACAACTCCATTTTTCTGAGGTGTGTACGGAGTTGTCTTCTGTTGTGCTATACCACAGTTCTTAGAGAACTCTTTGAATTATTTTTTGCAAATCTCTCCATCGTTATCTATCCTCAACACCTTAATCTTCTTCACTGTCTAATTTTCCACCACAACCTTAAATTATTTAAACCTATCAAAGGCTTCATATTTCTTCCCAAGGAAATATATCCATGTATTCCTCGAGAAGTCATCTAAAATTAAACATAGTATAAAAATTTACCCAATGATGTAATCGACAATGGTCCAAACACATCATTTTAGACAAGTCGTAATATCCCTTCTACCATCTTAGCACCAACTCACCTGATTTCGCTTCCCATAAACATAATACTCACAAAAATTGAAATCTAGAGAGTAATTAGACACACCTTCTATCATATCATTACCATGTCGTGTTCAAAGGCTATTCTCTCCAATGTCTCCTAGTCTTTGATGTCACAAAAGAATCTTTTCACCAGAGATTACAAGATTTTTTGCTCCAGTTTTAGGAACAACAGAACTGTTGCACTCATCAATAAGATTACTTCCTAAAACTTGTATAATGTTCTATCTTCTCTACCATCCTATGTGAATAAGTTTTAATATAACATAATTTTTCCTAATGTCATTGTCATTATTAATTTTTTTGAACATTTTTATGATTTTGTTAGAAGTTATGAAATTTGTAAAATATATTTAATAATAATGAAAAATATCAACCTATTTAAGTGTTGTTGTATCATTTTCTCGGTTAACAATATAGATGTGACTATTCTAATTCTAATGTATTATCAACATATATTTTGGCCACATATATATATATATATATATATATATATATATACAATATATTTAAATTTTTTTCATATTGAATGTATTGTGTTGCCTTGAAAATGGGGATGTTGAGTTTTAGATGAGAGAATTAGGAATAAAAGAGAAAGAAAAAAGAAATAGATATTGTTAAATAATTTAATTTTTTTCAGATATAATTAAAAATATTAATAAATTTGTAATTAAAATATGTAATATTAATATCTAGTTAAATAATAATAATAATAATAATAATAATATCTTAAAATTTTATGATGAGTATTCAAAGTCATTTTTACCAACATGTATGCTATTTATTTTCGTTGAATCCTTTAATTTCTTATAATATATAGTGTTTTCAAATTGATTAGATTAATGATTGATTTTTTAAATATTAAATAATTTACCAGATCATTATTTTTTTCATTGTTATGTTAAGTTTTTATTTTTTAATAAAAACAAGTTGTTTTATCAAATTATATCTTTTTTTTTTATCTAGCCAAGAGTTTATATTAAAGATTTGTTTATTGGAAATTTTTTTTTATAAATTTACCTTTGTTTAAGATTTGTTTTGAAAAAAGAATTTTGCAAATTTACATAGGTTTATAATTAGTATCAGAAGAAAAGTTGCTTATTCAAAGTTGTCTCTTTTTATCCTCTCTAACTATGTCCAAAACTGAAACAAGTTATACAATAAAATAAATCTAGATTAACTTTTTATCTTATTCAAAAAATTATAATCTTATTATAATTCATATAGTTTTAAATTAAAATATATTAATTATTTAATTATTGAAATTATAATTTATTTCATTTTGATTTTTATAAAATGAAATTAACTCAAATGATTAAAAAATAACATCTATAAAAGATTAATTTAAAAATTCATTTCCAAAAACATTTTTTATATTACAATATGGTAAATATGGGTAAATGTAATTTTTCATATAACCTTTACCCTACCCAATGTCAAAAAAAAAATCGCATATAACATTTTCTATTTTTCTATTTTTTTAAAATTATTAATTCATTCATGAAAACTCAAATTTGGGTACATTTAGATTGAGATCATTATACCTTATTTTTAACCTATATCTTAAAATAATAGTTTTTCCACGGTTGAATTAAATATTTTCTATATTAATTTATTCGTAAAGATAACCATTATTATAAATCTTATTATTTTATTTTAATCATAATTAAATTTCATTTAATTTAATTCATATATTGTAAAAATTATAAAATTATATAAAATTACATATTAGAATCAGAAATAGTGGATGGTTTTTTCATAGAAATGTTAATAACATATTTTAATGATTGTGATAATAGTAAACTTATTTACTATTAAAAAAAATTAAACTAATATGTATGGGGATTTGAGTGACTGATCTTTAAGTAAGGAGTGCCTTAAGAGTGTAGTTATTGAATGTCAATCCAAAATTATATGGGAAAACAAAACATAGAAATGGGATTTAATCCATTTATATTTGTGATGGTCACAAAATCATTTCGTATGATTTGTTTCGGTGAAACCATACATCTTAGAAATGCACACATTTTTTTGTCAATCTAAAGCTTTTGAGCTTTAAAAAATGAATACATGGAAATAGACCTTAATCCATTATCAATGCAATGAGCTTTAAGAAATGAAGACATGGTAGTGGGTTTTGATACACTTTCAATCATAAATTTTAAGAAAAAAATAAACTATATAAACTTTGATCCATTTATATGTATGTAGGTAAGTCACATAACCATTTAATATACTCTTAATTGCAACCACATGTTAGAACACTGTTATCCTAGCTCCAAAATAAATCCAAAAAAAATTGAACCTTGCCCAATAATAAAACATTCGAGCAATGGAGTGTCAAAAGAAGGGTTTTTTATTCGTTTTGTCAGGTTTGAATCTGCAGGTGCGTATGAGGCCTCCACGTTTGCGACCTCCGTCTCCGCATATGGCCTTAAAGAGTTTTCGCAAGCTCGCAGTGCAGGATCCAAACGAATTCTAACACATTTGGGGGATTATTACATGCAATACCTTTGTGAGAAGCTTGCAGAAAATGGAAAATGTAGGGTCAGAGAAAGGGGTTTCTCAAAATTCGTAGACACACCTTGGATATTACGATGCCTCTTCGTTGCATAAGATACCCTGCTACCTTGGATAATTCCAGGCTACGGAAGATTCGGAAAATCGTTGGGCAGAGAGCCATGGTATCGTTTTACACTCCCTCTGTGTGGACAATTTCTGGTGGTCCTCTTGGTTTATGATGGTCTGTTTTGCGACATCGAGAGTGGGAACCTTCTATCGTTTGCCGAAACTGGGGTTTCAAAGAAGATCGGAGCTGGAACCCCAACCGACCCTGTTGCATGCAGGTTTTCCTCACTCAGAGTTCTCAGATGGAAAATCTCCGATTGCATTAAATGGGTTGACTATGCCATTGGGCTCGAACATTTTCGACGTGGCAGCAGTGGATGGAGAAGAAAACACTGCCATTTTGGGGTTAGAGAAGGTATCTGCAGGTTTTTGCAGGAAAATATCCTGTGGATTATCGATTTTTTTTTTTTATATTGTATGTATTGAATGTTATTTTCAATATTTTGAACATGAAGATGTTAAATAGGGACAACAGTCGACAGGAGGCAGCAGAGGGGCAGATCTGGCAGACCCAGATCTGCAGGATTTATATCAAGTTTTTATCAAGACTATCTTTAGGAAATCGATAGCGTTATGCGTCTGGTTATGGGTCTGAAATATGGATCAAGTGATAGATTTGAAGAAAAATGTTTAGAATGCTACTAGTATTTTTGCCTTATTACAAAGTCGTTTGATTTTTTTCTAGGAAAGAGTTACGGGAAGAGATCCATTTGAAAGACTATGGAATTTAAAGGAACTCTACTATTATCCAGAATGTATAGCCAAAAGGAGGAGCCCCAGGAGGAGCAAGCACATCTACCGGATCATCCCCAGTAAACAAGGGTCAAGTTTCTTTTAAAGATCGCAAGCACATCTACCGGATCATCCCCAATAAACAAGGGTCAAGTTTCTTTTAAAGATCTATTAAGAGGGAAAATTGGTATTTAGGACAAACAAAATCCAAATCTGACAATTCTAGGATTCGTACATAGTAGAAAAAAATGGATCAAGCCCTAGATCTAACTATAGAATTATCATAAGTAAGTGGCCTCTTCAAAACTTTACAAGCAAAATCTATCATTTGTCATTTTAATGGTTTCTTGCCTAAAGCTGAAGATTCAAGTTAGTGGATCCTAAGTTAGTGGATCCATCTCAACTGGACCACAGACTTGATATTTATATATGTGCAAAAGGGTTTTTTGTGGTTCAATTTGATAATGAAAAGGACACTGTGATATTTATATATGTGTAAAAGGGTTTTTTGTGGTTCAATTTGATAATGAAAAGGACTACAATCATGTCAGAAACACGGACCATTGTTTTGGAGAATGTTTGGGCACTTTGTAACCCCATGGTTCCCTAATTTTGATGCAAACTCAATAGTGGTCTCTAAAATGTGAGTTTGGGTTAGACTTCACAATCTCTCACTACCTTTTTCGCATCATCTGGCCTTAGAAGGTATAGGAAACTCCTTGGGAAATTTTCTAAAGCTGGATAAAAAAAGAATGGAAAAACGGATCTTCACATTTGTTCGTATCCATGTAGAGATGGATTTAAGCAAAGGCCTTTAGGATTGTGTTCATTGACACAAAGATTTCTAATGGAAAAAATGGTTAGATTTTGAAAACATTGCATTTAGATGCATGGTGTGCCACCAAACAAGGCACTTGCAAAACACATGCATCCAAGCAAAGAAAAAAAATAAAAAAGAGAATGCAAAAACCAAAAAGATGGCAATTTCCAAAACCCCCATCGTTAAATGAGGAGGATGAAGAAATGGAAGGAACTTAGCAACATCTGGAGATAGAAAAAAAACAAGACTCTTAAGAGAAGGGAGAAGAAGAGGAGGAAGAATAGAATGATCAAACAAAGAATTCAAATAGATTGAAAACCCATTAAAAGAAAAAACAACAATCAAGGCATAGGCGGAGTTAACCAAACTCGTGTATCTAAAATTTCTGATTCAAATAAAGAAGTCTCAAACATTTTCAGGAATAATGAACTGGAAATTGTCACTACTACCCCATCACCTGGGGTTTGGCAAAAAGCTCAAAAAAAGACAGGAAGAAAAGAAAAGTCCAACTCATTTAGCAATCTGTAATTTTTTTATTTTTATTTTTCTTGGTAGTTGTGCTACAATGCATATGTATTGTTCACACATTAGTCCTTAGGATGAATCCTAAATACTTTATACATATACTCAATGTAACTTTTCATTTTTATTAATTAAAAATTAATAATTTTTTCCTTAGGAAAAAAAACATTCAATATTAAATCCAACCATTTAAATTAAAAATAAGAATATTTATTATTAATTTATTAATATTTACTTATATATACACCATAATGCTTAGTATCGAATTATGCGACTCTATAAGTGGAAACTAGATATTTATCAACCTTTCTCAAATATCACAATTTTAAATATTAAAGACTTAAATAACACTGAAAGAACGAAATAAATAAGCTCATCCTCACACATTCATGGACATCCAGCTTTAAATTTGTTTTGAAGGCACAATGAGATAGAAAAATTAAAATGCAGTAAATAAATACTTCATAAAAGAAACAAAGCAAAACTTACGAGGGAAGTTTCAGACAAGATTATATCTATAAAACAAAAAAATAATCCATGAATATAAAGCGTACTATCAAGCAGAATAATGTCAAATAATAATAAGAAACCTGTCACGTGTACAATGTCAGCGATATATAATTAATACATAAGAAGAATACACGTCTCGCAATGTAGAGTTCATATTTTTATCGCTTATAAACTATATAACAGCCTGCAATAAGGAAATGGGGTTCAACATAAACAAGAAACAAGGACGGCGAGGCTGGTCCGAAGACTCGATTTTTCCCTTTTTATTCTTTCTATGTCATTAATCAAATTGGAAACGAGAACTATTGAAGCTGCCAAATGTGGTTGAGGAAAGCTTAATCAAGTGCAGTGCTACGAATTCCAGCACACAGTACAATTATATGGATCGGTACAGAAGAATTGTTGAAAATAGATTACAGGGGATGTACATTATAAACGCATTGGGTCAAACTTAAGGAAATGTTTCGATGTAATGCAAAGTTACTTGGCAAATGCAATTGGGAAATGTATGTTTAACGTGCAATTATAGTGAACATGACGGCACTAGAGGTTATCTTGAAGGAAAGAAAAGATTTGAAAATTATTAGGATCATAGGACAACATCGATATAAAGAGTTTTAGGAGGACAGATGTTTCCAATTTTTCGCTATATATAGCTCTATTGCATTAATGAAGTTATAGTTTTAGAAATATTGGTTACCTTCTGTTACGTTGATTGTAAATTTAGAAAATTAGAATATTTGCGATTTCCAACTTACCAATGCACTGATTTTCAAGCATAAACAGTCGGCTCTACTGATTTTGAGGCATTGATTTAAGGCAGCTCTTTTTAGTTTTACCCATTCCAATCCTGCTCACATATGTAAAACAACAAAATACATTCTGGGACGCTTGTTTGTTTAGTTGCTAAATCATCCCAAACACAAAATTCTCCGAGCTCTTTTCAATTCTATCCATTCCAATCCTGCTCACAAATATAAAACAACAAAATACCTTCTCACACATTACCGTGCTTGCTGAAATGGCCCCAAACACAAAATTCTCGAGAGCAAAGCATGAACAGTTTAAAACAGTTCATTCGAAGTCTGTAAAGTGCTCATTTAAGATATGAGATGGAAGACTACTTGCAGATAGACAAAAGAAAACTTTGGCACACCTTTGTATATAGATGAGTGTGCGGCCTTTAGGTTATCATGAAAGTGGTATGCTCTGCGTCACGTAACTCCCATGACTCAACCAGAACAAATAATTGCATGTGACGTGTTTATTACAATACGTTTTCGTGTGACTCCTTAAGAATAACAACAGCAAGCTGCCATGCTATACATGTGATAGCAAAATAGAATTTCAGGTGAATCGTTTCATATATTCATCAGAAAATAATTAGATGGAGGCTTTGGTCAGTGAGCGAATGCATTGGAACACCTTTCATGCTGGAGGTTACATGGTGAAAATCAGCATTCATGGATAGAAATATACTATCAAATGCCCATGCCATAGATCCAACATATATTGTATTGAATGCAACAAGCTTTCTAAGCTTTCTCTTATATAGTTTAAGAAGGATTCTATCTGACTTATTTAATAACATGGTGTTTTAACTCATGATTGATGAAGATCATAGAGGAAGTTATAATATAATAACTATTGATATTGCAACGCTTGAAAATTAGAAGCATCATGATAATAAGATTTATGGTAGAGAGTTGCGATGTGGTTGAGAGGATGCACCCAACGAGAATTAGGTTTAGAGGTGAGTTGTACTAGGATATTGTTGAAAGGAGGAAGGGTAACGGTCGGGTGTTTGTGGTCTTTTTTAATTTTACATTGAGGAATGTTGGAAGTATTGATTTAATGTATCAATTTTAAATAAAGCTATTTTATATTTAATAATTATGAAACGATTAGAATTATAATAATTATTTATTCAAAATCTGTGAGCTTGAATTGGATTTAGAGATTTTAGAAATTGTTATACAGGTATATTGGTAGACGCTTTATACCAAACCTTGTCATAGTTGTAACAATAGGCAGATCAAATTAGGTACATAGCCCAAAAGATAAAGCATCAATTTCGGTAGCTAGCCCAAAAGATAAAGTATCATCTCGAGACATCATCGCATGGGGTTTTCGGTGATGAGTCCAAACATAGATATATTACCCTGTGTTTGTTAAATTCAATGCAAATATTTTCAGTTTTTATGTGAGAGTGACATCATGTTTGTAACACACTTTTTAAGTGATGTAGAATTGGTAGGTGCTCGTAAGTAAATGCATTCACGTTAAATAAGAAGGATGTTAAATAAGAAGGTGTATGCCTTTTTATAAGAACAAGAGAGTAAGGTTGTTTTGGTTGGGAAAATATGATGCTAAGAGACCAAAATTTTAATCTAATTATTCCATGGGATTTCTCATACCAAATTCTGGTATTCTAGAATATAATGCTTCATCTCTATATGTCATGATAAGGGAGTACTAAATTTTTATGATCACGACACAATATCGATATAAGGATGTTCGGGTAAGTTATATATCCATATCACACACAGTTTCCCTTATCTACTAGTTTGAAAGTACAAAGACTAGGTTTTGTCTATTATGAAAAGAACACTATAAACTAAAGAATTAATGTTTAAATCTTACATTGCTTACCTTACCGTGGTACTGATACTCCATACTAAACCTAAAAGTCACGTAATCCTCTAAACTTGAAAAATAATTATAAATATGATCTTAAAGTATAATAATGAGAAATATTATATTAATATTTTCAATTAACTTAAATCGGTTCTATAAAAAGTAGTGGTAATGATACTCCATACTAAATCTAATAAATTTGGTTCTTCAATTATTAATATTATAATTTAATTGGGTTATATCCCCACAACTATTGAACATTATATTTCATAATACCACAATTTGGTATGAGAAATCCTATTTTTTTTTATAGAAAGCAATAACTTACAGAGATGAAGCCCTAAAGAGATTTTTGAAAATTTTATATTTCAAGCACTACAAGAATTTAATATAGCACTAAAGGCCATTATGAAGGATAAGGGAGTACCGAATTTTTATGATCATGATAGCTCAATATGATAAAAATTGAAGAACCAAATTTATTACTCAAATTGGGCAGCTCACACGTGAGGAGCTTCATTAGGAGATTGTGTTGGCAGAATTCTCTACATCTAAGTCACATTAGAAATCATGAATATATAATAAACACACAAATAGGGAAGTTAAAACGGATACCTAATAAATAGGAACTAATTCCTAATCCAAATATGATAATAGGATCGAACAGGTTCACTAATCGGAGTTGTTTGAGTAAAGAATGTACCGGCGTAGAACGATTAAATTTTTGTTCCCATTAATGGGAGGATTTTTTCGAACGTGTTTACTTTGTATATAGTTTGTTTCATATATTAATGGGTCCAATGAACAAACTCTCTCCTAAATTACGTCTCTCCATTATCTGCAACACTCCCCCTTAATGGAGAAAGGAGTTCACAAGTATTCATAACATTTTCCTAAACAAATCAAACTTGATTCTACCAAGAGGCTTAGTGAAAATATCAAAAACATTGTCGCATGTATTGCAATATTCAATATGGATTTCTTTTAACTGAACTTACTCCTTGAAAACTTGAAACTATGTATCAATGTGCTTTGTCTTTTTATGAAATACTAGATTATTTGCAAGTTTTACGGCGTTATGGTTGTCGCATTTGATAACTGTTGTAACCTTTTGTTCTTCTCCAGCATCATGAGGAAGTCTCCTCAACCAAACAGCTTCACATGTTGCTGCACACATTGCTTGATACTTAGCTTATGTTGAAGACAAGGATATCATGTTCTACTTGTTTTTGCTCCATGAAATGATCCTGTACCCAATGCTGAATGCATAGCATGTTATCGATCATTTTTTAGCTACATTTCCAGCCCAATCGGAGTCTAAAAAACTTGTCAATTTAACGTCACACAAATCAATATATTTAATACCATAGTCTAAGGTTCCTTGAAGATACCTTAAGACAACTTTCGCTGCAACACAATGAATCTCAAGAGGATTGGACATGAATTGGCTCAATACATTGACCACATAACCCAAATCTAGCCTAGTTGTAGTCAAGTATATTAGGTTCCCAACTAGCTGTCTATACAATGTTGCATATGCCTCCTTAGAACCATCATCATTCTGAAGTTTGGTATTCTGGTGTAAAGGCACTGTTGCAGCTTTGCACTAATCCACTCTGAATTTTTTTAGTAAACTCCTGACATATTTACCTCATGATAAAAAAGTCTTGCCAGAATCCCTCCAAACATCGAGACCCAAACAACAGTGTAGCTCTCCAAGGTATTTCATCTCAAAAACCTGTGACATCTGCTCTTTGATTTCTTTAATGAGTTCATCTGCATTTCGTGTAATCATAATCTCATATACATATAAAGAAATCAAAACAATTTTCCCCTCTTTGTCAAACACAATATACAAATCATTCTTGCTTCTTTTATAACTATGTTGTAGGAAAAACGAATCAATTTTATCATACCACGAGCTCGGTGCCTGTTTTAGTCCATACAATGCTTTCTTCAATCTACAGACTAAATTTTCTTCCCCTTGTTTGACAAATACTCCAGGTTTCACTAAATACACTTCTTCTTTTAATTCCCCATTTAAAAATGCAGATTTCACATCTAGTTGGTGTATCATCCAATGATGTCTAGTAGCTAAATAAATTAACATAATGATTGTGTTTAATTTAGCTACAGGGGCGAAGGTTTCCTTATAGTCTATACCTTCTTTCTGCGAGTACCCCATTGCAACCAGCTTAGCTTTATATTTTTTTATACTCCCATCTGCTTTAAATTTAGGCTTGTATAGCCATTTGCAACCTATGGATTTCTTGCCTTCAAGTAATTCACCTAGATCCCATGTTTTATTTTTAAATATTGATTCATATTCCTATTCTATGGTTTCCCTCCATTAAATATATTTACTAGCTTATTTATAACTCAAGGGTTCAACAACATTTAACTGTTGGAAATACTGAGAGGGAGGGTGAATTAGTATTTCTTTTTCTCATTGTTGTTTTACTAGTTAAAACATATTATATTCAGAACATTAGATGAACAACAAAAATAAATGATTTTATTAATATAAATTGTGCAGTAACATAGATACAATATATAGATGGTTACAATCAGTTTCCAAGCACCAACTTGGACTTTGGTGAGGCTTCAACCTCTAGAGCTCCAACTCTATTTTGCCAAGGTACCAATCTTGGACTTAGGAGCACCAACTCCCAAGGACTTCAATCCTTTCATTTCCTGAGAAATCATTCCCAAGGACACCTATCATTCCTACTTCTGAGGCATCAACCCCAAGGACTCCAATCCTTCTTACTTCAGAGTCACCAGCTCCAAGGGTTCTGACCCAATCTTGTCAAAGAACATCTGATAGTAATGTTTTGCTCCCAGAAATCTTCTCTACTAAGTTCTATCTATTTATAGCCTCACTATAGTCTCTCTGCTACAACATCAATGATAGCAAGTATTCTAATTAAGAAGTCTTTATAACTCTGCACACTGCCCACACATAGTCTCCAATAGCTTTCGTGCTCTCTGATAATGTCTTCGCACAGCTTTAGTCAGTCTACTATTAGCTACACTAAACTTTGTATAAAGACCAACTTCATGTTCAAGCTTATGTTCTTCGCTGGCTACTTCTCCCCTTCGACTGTCTGTTGTCTTGTTGGTCCTTCAGCAATCTTTCTGTTCCACTGGATCCTCTCACTGTCTCTGTCTCCTCTAGTTTATTTTCCACAACATTCAATAGCCTTCAATAGCATTCGACCACATACTATTCTCTGTTTTTCCTCCTTTTATTTGTTCCCCATGCCTCTTTTTTTCGCAATTTCCTCCCTTCGCTAGCCCTTTAGCTTCCTCCTCAGTCTCTATGGTTTCCTATGTCTCTTTGTGCTCACCAGCACTCTCGAGACACGTTGATTCAAGGGCGAGGACCGAATCATGCATAGAGAACACATATTCAAAAGATTGTAACAATGCTCTCCTTTTTTTCTAAATGATGGCAGGCATACGCAAAGTCGGCACAGTTTAATGGATATCCATGTCCCATCACAATCAAAATCAGCTTGATTCATCATCCTGAACTATCGTTCAGGCCTCCTGAACTATCGGGAGTGTTGTTGTATAACATTTTTTCCTCAAAGGCCCACGCAAGACAAATATCAGAGAGATTCTTTTTTTCTTTTTTTTTCATGTTCTCGAGCCTTGAACTTTTATTTCTTCGTAATATAGATGCACGAAATCAACCCACTAAATGAAGCGTCTTAGCTCATAGATATATATAGATATATGACTTTTGCAAATCACCAAAGGACATGTTCCTTTGTGATTTAAAATATATAACTCGGAGAGTCTTCCATTATAGACTTATTGCTTACAGAAACCATTTAAATAAACATGGTATACCCATATGGTGGTCCCACATGCCACATCATCCTTTTATCGCAATCAGCACTTTCGGGGGTTCTTCTACAAGTTGAGCCTAAAGCATTTCCAATGGCCGATGGCCGATACTGAATGTGATATTATATTAAACTGTCTATAATAGGTCCGTCGAGTCCATAATTTTATTGCAATCGACACTTTCATGTGGCAAGGCTTTACGGCTTGCGATATAGCGACGGATGCGACATTACAACAGGCACAATATAATAGGATCATCGGGTCTGCAATTGTATATCACAGTCAAAGGTTTTAATGTGGTAGGGCCTTTACCACTCGTGATACATACTCCTGATGTGGCGGAAGCGATATCAAATTGAAACATATTGCAATGGTCCCATGGGTCCGCCTATATATAATTGCAATCGGAGGGTTTCGGGGGTGACAACCATTTTGAACTTTGCGATATATATATTGCTCCACTATTTTAACTTTGTTTATATGATCCTCTACTTATGCTCCACTTATGCACCTTACTCTTGGAATATGTGATAGCTCTACTCCCCCGATAGTCCTTCCTTTGGCATTGTTTCTCCGATAGTTGTTAATGCATATGTAGACAGATTTTGGCCTCTGATAACATTTGATTGTGTAATATGCTTCCTCTGATGGCTCTGTTTTGGCATAGATATATGTTATATATATATATATATATATATATATATATATATATATATATATATATATATATATATGGCTCCTCTGTTTGCTCTGTTTGCTCTATTTTCTCCTCTTCTTTGGAATATATATAACATATATATATGCTCTATTATGCTCGCTCTGTTTTCTCATGTAGCTCGTCTGGCTTAGTAGTGTCTTTCAAAGACCTCCTTGCATATATGATTTCCTCTCTTGCTCTGATATCCTGTGATATGCTTTTATCTGCCTCGTTCGGTAACTCCTATTGCTTATGGCTTGGCTATCATGATGGCCTTGCTCCTATCTCTCCATGGATCTGCTCGGCTTCCCCTTGGCTTCTAGTATCTAGAATATTACCATATTGACATCGATGACAACCTAGGTCAACAATCTCTCGCTTTGTTATTGATGGCAATATTCTTCTTCTCTCCCCCTTTGACATCAATGGGAAAAGAGTGCTTTGGGACCCCCCCTATCAAACTGCTTCTGTTCTTCATGAATGGTAGATCTTCATGGGTCTATGCCTCCCCCTCTCATAGTGCTTTTCTTCTTTTTACTCAAGATAGAAGGATTGATGCTTTATCATCAATTTGCACATTATTACCTCTTCATGTCTAAGAACCTCTTTATCATGGCTTCAACAATGCTTAAGGATGCTCTACTTCAATGCTTACAATCAGATTTGAAATAGCTATACACCAAGTGTCCAAGTCCACGCTTGTATGCTTCAATTCATATTTCTATCTCCACAGGTAAAATTGAGAGACCTTCATAGTCTGAATCTAGAGAAAAATGCCACTGAGATTGTCTTTCTTGCCATATTTCTGCAGATGTAAGTTTCTTTATGTCTCTGTGCTTCTCTTTAAACCACTGCCATCCAGTGTTCAACATCATTTCATTTGGGTGAAATGGTGAGAGGTTGTGCGTTACCGTTGCTATATTTTCTCAGTGAGGTTGTGCCTTTTGCCATGTTATTTCCCGAGCAGATTCAGATATCTAGTCTATGCCTGTATTTTAGATCCAATTAGTGATTTGCATCTTCATGCAATGCTTAAGTTTTTTTATATTTTGCCAGCTTCTCTTAATTCAATCTTCATTCCAGATGTATCTATCTATTTGAAGATTGCCTCTATTAGTGTTCATAAGTTATCTATTCTCTCATTAAATCCCTGAGTGAAGACATAAACTTCTATGATAACAACACCATGGTTTTTTACCCTATTTTCTCTAGCATTAGATGATTTTCTCTGTTTCTTAAAATACTACTTAGTGATTAAGTGGAAAGCATCTTTAACAACAGTCCAAATAATGGTTACAGGATCATATTCTTCAATGGAGTACCCCCGAGAAATTATATTTATCAAAGAATGACTGCTAATATAGTTCAGCAAGAATTTCATAAGGACCCTTTCACTAATAGCTTCAGCAATAATGATCAAGAATCACAGGCTCCCCCTAACTGTATGCATCATCTCTTTTGGAAGTGTTCTCATAAAATGCTTAGATTGTCAAAATTCAAGCCAATGACATATGTTGTTGGCTGGAGAGCTCAAGGGACTTTCAAACTGTATTTGCTTCCTTCTCCATACTTGTGTAACTTTCTTATTTAGCATGGTTCTAGCTTGAGTAAGAGCCCAAGTTAAGTTAAAATCACGTGCCATATGACCAATGTTATGACACTTGAAGCATTCTACATTGTTCATGAAAAAGAATTCATGATTTCTTCCTACAAAATTGTTTCTTGGAGATTGTTGGGGACTATAATATCTATCTTTATGATATGCTTTACAATCTTATGCCATGTGACCAAAGTTTGTACAAGAATAGCAATAACCAAAAATTGAACTTTGGTACCTAGGAGATGGAGGTTTCCTTGATGTACTTCTGAAGCCTTTCTTCCTTGAGATCCTTTGATGATAACCATTGCCTCTCACCTCTTTGACATCATCTATATTTCTTCTTGGAGTTGGATTTCTTCTTGGAGCAGGATATCTTCTATTGTAGCCGTGATTTTTCTCCTTGCCTTTATTGGAGCTTGGAGCATCACCATTTATTTCTAGCCTCTTCACATCTCTTTTTTTAAAGAATTTTCAATCTTGTTTGAGGACTCACCTACATATCCAAGACCTGATTTTCAAATGGACATCTGTGATAGCTGAGCATGTCATCCAAGGCTTGAGAGCTCTTCAATATTTTGTTCATCCCTTCAACCTTTGTTCTGAGGAAGACAATCTCTTCTTCCAATATTTCACACTCATTATTCTTCTTGGCAAGTTGTTTCTCAGTTTCTTCCTTGCTACGAGTAGCTTCATCTGCCACTATTTTAAGGGAGATGATATCTGACTTCATTTTGAGGATTTATTCATCCTTTTCTTTTAGTTGACAGATCATGGTGTTATTTTCCTTTCCTGCGTCATCAACCTATCCTTCTATGACTTCCAATGCTTCCATAGTCTTTTTAGCTCCTTGTGCTTGTTTCCTTGCTTCTTGTAGTTGAGACTTAAGAGAGGAGATCTCTACCTTGTACTGACCAATCTCTTCTTCAAGTTTGTTCAAGCTCTTATTCCTTTGTTCAAGTTGACTTGACAAGGTATCTTTCTGCTTCTTTTCTTTATTCAATTGATTTTTCATGGATATGACTTCTTCATGATGCTTCCTTTTGCTTTGATGAAATTCCTTCTTAAGCTTGGCAAGCTCTTCATCCCTTTCTTGTACTTGAAGCTTGATGAGATCAACTTTCTTCCTTATTTGATCTTGGTCACCATCTAGAGCTATCTTCTTAAGTTTCTCATTTTCCTTTTTCAAATTGCGAATATCTTCCATGGTAGTCATAAGTTGAGCGAGGAGTTCTTCCACAAAATCTTTTTCATTGTCTTTATCTTCTATGTCTGTTTTAGCCTTGATGTCATTATTCTCATGTTCAGCTTCTATGATGGGTTCTGGATTTCCTTCTAGATTTCCATTATCTTCTTGATTGATGGTCATGGTCAATGCTCTTTTTGAGTGAAAATCATGAAGTTTGTTCCATATGCCCTTTGATGATGAATCTTTTCCTAGATTGCTCTTTACAGACTCAGATAGCCCATTCAAGATTGTCTTTACTAATTTTGCATTGTACTCCTTGGATTCTCTATCGATCCTGCTATCATCATTCACTAATTTCCAAATTTCAATGCCTTGAGTCTGGAAGAAATTCCTCATTCTTTCTTCCCATATATTAAAGTTCTAATTGAGCCTTGGAGCCTCCTCAAATAGATTGTCTTCTATTTTAGTAGTAGAGGGAGACACATCCTTAGGACGATTGGAGACTTTCTTCCTTGACTTCGCCATTTGTGTTCTAAAGGTCAACCTCCAAGTTCTTAGGCTTTGAATGAAGGTACCGTCTCTGATACCAACTGTTTTAAATGCTAAGAGGGGGGCTAAATCAGTATTTCTTTTTCCGACTATTGTTTTACCAATTAAAACATATATATTCATAACTCTAGATGAAAAACAAGAATAAATGCTTTTATTAATATAAACTATGCAGTAAAATAGATACATTATATAGATGGTTGCAATCAGTTTCCAAGCACCAACTTGGACTTTGGTGAGGCTCCAACCTCCAGAGCTCCAGCTCTATATGCTCCTTCGCTTATGCACCTTACTCTTGGCATATGCGATAGCTCTACTCCTCCGATAGTAATTCCTTTGGCATTGTTGTTTCGATGGTTGTTAATGCATATATAGATGGGTTTTGGCCTCCGATAGCTCCCGATTGTGTAATCTGCTTCCTCTGATGGCTCTGTTTTGGCATATATATATGTTATGTATATACAGCTCCTCTGTTTGCTCTATTTTCTCTATTTACTCCTCTTCTTTGGCATATGTATAACATATATGTATGCTCTATTCTGCTTGCTCTGTTTTCTCCTGTAGCTCCTCTGGCTTGGCAGTGTCTTTCAGAGACCTCCTTGCATATATGAATGCCTCTCTTACTCTAATATCCTGTGATATGCTTTGATCTACCTCCTTTGGTAACTCCTCTTGCTTATGGCTTGGCCATATTGATGGCCTTGCTTCTGTCTCTCCATGGATCTACTCAGGTTCGCCTTGGCTTGTAGTATCTATAATATTTCCATATTGACATCAATGACAACATAGTTCAACATTAAGATACTGGTTATAAAAGCATTCTCCTTATATCTTGTTGGCAACTTAATTTTCCTCCCTGATCTCTTGAGTGGTGGAGTGGCTTCAAACCTATTCTGATCATCACTTGATGGGGATGGCTTGGAAACTGCATCTGTACTGTCCAGTTCATTTTTCTGTTGTTGTTGCTTCTCATGGTTGTATCCTGTTTCATCACTCCCTTCTTCCATCAGCAAAGGCATGTGCCACTCTTCATTGGCACTCTCATGGATTCCATCATTACATTGCTCATGAAATACTGCAATTCTACTTGCAAAGATTTTATACTTAGAGGGATTGAATAATTTAGCTTTAAACTTTGTACAATACCAAAAAAAATCATTTAATGGCCTTTGAATCCACTTTCTTCCTATCCTCCTTTGGAACATGAGCAAAGGCTTTTGAGCCAAAAACTCTTAAATGACTAATAACATGCTTAAAACCTAGTAAAGCTTCGAAAGGAGCTTTAAAATCAAGACTTTTTGTTGGACTCATTTTTTCAAATACACTGCAATATTTATTGCTTCAACCCAAAATCCATTAGATAGATTCTTATGTTTTAGCATGCTACAAGGACACTCCACAAGGGTTCTGCTTTTCCTCTCTACAACCCCATTCTGTTGAGAAGTGTGGGGTACTTTGAACTGCTACAGTATCCCATGGTCTTTACAGTATTTGATGAAACCAACCTTCTTGTATTCTCCCCCTTGGTCCGAGCGGAGAATCATGATGAATTTTCATGTCCGCTTCTCAATCATGCTTATGAACTCTTTAAAGTATTCAAAAGTAGGACTCTTTTTTCTGAGAAAGTATACCCAAGTGAATCTTGTACAACCATGAACAAGTAGTAAGAAATAATAGGCACCTCCCAATGACCTTGTCTGCATTGGCCCACATAAATCATTTTTCACCAGCTCTAGTATATCTCTCTTCTTTTTATCTACATTTATAGGAAACTCATCTTTGTGCATCTTCCCAAGAGCGCATGCTTCACCATCAACATGAACATTCTTTAAAATAGGGAGAACATTGACCATAACTCATTTTTGAAATAGCAAAAGGTCGTTGAAATTAGTATGGTCGAATCTTTGATGCCATAAATCTTCTGCAATCATAGCTAATGATGTCAATGCTTGGTGTGGCACACTTCTCACATTCAGCTTGTACATACCTCCCACATGAACACCTGATGCAATTGGCTTCATATGATCCAGTAGATCTTTAATAACACAATAAGATTTAAAAAACTCTACCTTAAGATTCTGATTTGTTATCATAGAAACAAAGATCAGATTCTTTTTTATTCCAGGTACATACATTACATTTTGAATATGCCTAATATTTCCATCAGGCAAAACGACAGGAACATTACCATATCCTTTGATTTGGTACCCTCTATCATCACCAAGATAAATGTTTACTCCACTGCTGGTCTCTTTAAAAGTTTCAAACCAATGCTTGTTTCCTGTCATGTGGGTGGAAGCTCATTAGTCCATAAACTAAGTTTCTTCTTCATCATCCTTAGCATAAAATGCAGAATCATATACGAACATTTTGATATTCTGATTCTATTCTTCATCAGCAAAATGACGTGCATGCTTCTTGTGTCTCTCTTGAACTTCATCAAACTTCTTCTTCTAGCAATATTTAGCTATGTAACCAACTTTACCACAATAAAAACATTTGGGTCATGAATCACTTCTATTTGAGGGCATATCTTGAGGTGATTTTCTATGTGGTGTACTTTCGCCTTTTTGTCTTGCATTTTCCTTCGCTCTGAAGGGCTTCTTTTTTGCTATTAGAGCAAGATCTGAACTCTATGGTATCAAGGTCATCCGCCTTTCCTCCTTTTGCATTAGGATCCCTGCCAATTCTTCAAACTTGGCAGCGTTCTCTCTTGCATTCAAGCCAACGATAAAATTTTGATAATTGTCAGTCATACCATTCATGGCAATGGTGACAAAATCAATGTTTGACATTGTTTCGCCAATGTTTCCTAGCTTATTTTTGAGCTCCTTGATACGAGAAATGAATGTCATTACTGGTTCATTCTCTTCCATTTTAATGGAGATAACATTGCTCTTTAGAAACAACAAGCGATTTGTATTTTTTATCTTGTACAAGTTTTTGAGAGTTGTCGAGATGTCTATTGCAGATTTGCATTCTCGGATATGAGGAATAATGCAATCTTTCACAAACAATTTAAGCAGCACGTTCACTTTATTCCCCATTTTTCCCAGTCTTGGATCGTTGTTGTTATTCCACCTGTAACTAGGGTGTAGCTAGGGTCAGCTTCAACTCATCGTCGGTTGCAGTTGCAAATGCGTTTTTCCCCTCCAACAGTGTCTTCAACTTAAATTTCTAGGTACACCTCTACCATCTGGGTATTCATCTTGACACTTAAAAAAAAATTCCGACCTCCATCAATTAAAAAACCATATCTACCCCAAATCCACGACAAAGATCAGAGCGAATTACAGCCCTTGTGTTTGCTAAATGCGAACAAATGGAATTTTCTTTTTCTCAAGAAGAAGAAACAAAAACATTGCGTGATTGCGAAAAAAAATGCAGTACACCTAAAGGGCCACGATTTACTGATTCTCCTATCGTATGGGGAACTCGAGTTTCTATAGCGACTTGGTTGATCGGACCTCCCTAGAATTGCTAACTCGCGTTCTGGGCCATTGATGCTCCGTCTCCAACACGCAACACTCCAACAATACCGCAGTGGTTCTGCCACGCAACACTCCAATAATACTAAAGTGTAACCGTTGTGTTAAATCCAGTTTTACAACAATGGCGCGTTTCTTAGAAAAAATTGTTGCATTGATTCGCAATGCATTAAGTCAATACCGATCGGCATGGTCCTCACCTCCTAACCCGCGTAGATCCCTCAATTTGGTGCTGATCCCTCAAACTGGAGTTGATCAGCAGTTACACGCAGATCCAATTTATCTCAGATCTCCCCAGTCGAATGCATGCAACAAACTTGCAGTAATTCACCAGCAGCTCTGCAGCAATTCACGAGACCATCGATGCCAACTTGGCGCTGACACAGCATGGAGCTTGGAGCTCTAACTTATACTTCACACCCAGATTGCGCCAAGCTCAATTGAATGAAAAAAACATGTACGACGCTGATCCTATCCCTCGTGTTGGACCAAATCCTCACACTGGCTTCTTAGTCATGAATCTAACGAATCTAAGGCCACATGTTTCCCACCACAGAAACTGTTGTCACTCCACAGAAACTGTTGTCACTGGGGTTCCCTCGTCAATTGTCATGAAAGCACACAACATATATCCACAACAGATCATAATTCTTTAAGATAATCACCGGAAAACCCTCACTTGACGACACACAACCCTCTTATCACCCACTCTGCTCTGCTCTGATACCATGATAAAAATTGAAGAACCAAATTTATTATTTAAACTGGGCAGCTCATAAGTGAAGAGCTTCATCAGGATACTGTCTCCGCAAAAAGCTCTACATCTAACTCACATTACAAATCATGAATATATAATAAACATTACAAATCATGAATATATAGTAAACAGCCAAATAGGCAAGTTAAAACAAATATCTAATAAATAAGAACTAATTCCTAATCTAGAGCTCCAGTGAACCGACTCTTTCCTAACTAACATTTCTCCATTATCTGCAACAGTATTGATGTTGTCTCATGATCATAAAAATTCGGTACTCACTTATCCCCTTACCTCAGAGACCAGCTCGTCGGCACATAACTGCTAATTTTGTTGGACTGCCCCGTAGAGAACCCCCAAATTCGCCGGTCGACCCGCTCCAACAAGCTGGTTTTGAACCTCCAACATTTTTTTGGTTGTATCCCTGCAACTATTGAGCATTACATTGTAGAATACCAAAATTTGGTATTAGAAATCCTATTAAGTAGTTATGGCAATCAAAATTTTGGTTTCTGAGCATCTTTTTTTTTGTAAGAAAGCAATAACTTACAGAGATGAAGCCCTAAAGAGATTTTTGAAAATTTTATATTTCAAGCACTACAAGAATTTAGTATAGCACTAAAGGCCATCATGAAGAATAATGGAGTACCAAATTTTTATGATCAGACACAACATCGATACAAGGATGTTCAGGTCACTTATACCTCCGTATCACACTCACTTTCACACTCACTTTCCCCTTACCTACTAGTTTTGAAGCACAAATACTAGGTTTCGTCTATTATGTGAAGAACACTATAAACTAAAAAATTGATATTTAAATCTTCCATTACTTACCTTACCGTGATAGTGATACTCGATACTAAACATAAAAATCACATAATCCCCTGAACGCGAAACATAATTATAAATATGATCATAAATTATAATAATGAGAAATATTATATTGATATTTTCAATTAATTTAAATCGGTTCTATAAAAAACAGTAGTAATGATACTCCATACTAAATCTAAAATATCCTAGTTCTCTAAACTTGAAAAATAATTATAAATATGATCATAAATAATAATAATAATAATAAATTATATTAATATTTTCAATTAATTTACATTTCTCCTATAAAAAAAAATTAATGCGAATGATAAAATTCTTTATTCAATTTTCTAAATATAACTTTATGTACTATCTTCATATTCAATTTTCTAAATATAACTTTATGTACTATCTTCATATTCAATTTTCTAAATATAACTTTATGTACTATCTTCAAATAAAACAAAAGATTATTTACTTGACAAACTTGTTATTTTATATAAAATTAGTTGAATAACGAAATTTATTTATTCAAATCTTCTTGCATGAGTCCATATACCATCTTTAAATAAAATAAAATTTTATTCTATTTAAAATTTTATAATAGACTTTTTCTTTCATGAATATAACTTTTAAAATTATACAATTTCTTTTAAATATATACAGTACTTATAAGTTTTAAAACCAGCTTTTAATCAAAAGTTCACGAGGCTCTTTACTTTAGGAATATATAAATAAATTAAAAATAAATAAATAACTCAACTGCGTCATATTTGAAACTAAACCCTCTTACGAATTCATCCTGCTTGGGGTTGGTACTTCGACAATTTCCATATATTGGCTCAGAGGTAACGAACAATTTTCTATGAAAGCGTAATCTTAGTGATGAGGGAACCGAGTGAATACACTATACATTCTTAATCTTAAATAGTGATGCATATTTAAAAAGTAATTCTGTAATTTGCTGTTTAGTAGTTTTTTTAATTATTTTGAGTTATTTTTTATTAAAAATATGGTAAAATAATTTTTGGTAAATGATGGTGGGTTGTTATTTAAAATGAGCTTTTAATTTTATATATAAATTTAACATTTTAAGAGTTCACAATTCAAATTCATGGATGCAATAAATCTCTACAATATTTTAGATAAATTGTACCAAAAAATATCTCAAAAAAAGTCCAAAAAAATATCACAAATAGATTACTACTTTTGTATGTTAGCTTGATTGTTTTTTCATTGTTCTTTTCTCTTTTTTAACTTGGCAATATAGATTTTTTTATTTTTTATTTTTATTTTTATTTTTTATTTTTTTTTGCTAATTTCACAACATAAATAAATAAAAAAATTATTTTTTTATTATTTCAAATATAATTTTAAATGCATAAATATATTAACAAGTATAATATATTATTTATTATTTAATAATTTTGATATAATTTTTTATATATTGTATTTTTATGTTTTTCTTTTTTATTAGGTCAAGTGAGTCTTCAAATGACTTGCACGCTTGTGGCTTTAGAAGCTACAACTACGGGCATTTAGGCCATAGTGGATTCCACCATGGGTGGGCCACATCCCTTAGCATGACTAGATTTTTTACCTTTACACCCTTAAGTTATAGTGTGAGTGCCTTAATAGAACACCCTTTACACCACCAAGTGCCTTAATAGTCAATGGACTACTTTTTATGTCTTTTTAATTTATATTTCATTTTAGTATTTTCATTTTTTTTTTCTTAGTTATATATTTATATATATCTAGTTGGTTGACTTATGGGAATTTGAACCTAAAATCTCATGGAACATAACACTTGATTATCAAAACGGTCATCAATTGAACTACCCCATCAACTTAATTATATTTTTCATTATAACGAGCAATTGCTCCAAATGTTGCAAAGAAAACGTCGTAAGGCAGTAGCATATGGAAGAAGAGCATAGATCAAGAGAGATGTGATATGTTATGTGATCTAGGTACAAGGAAAATTTTAAGGATGGAAATTTATCTTAAATTTTAGAAACCTTGGCGAATCTTACTAGTCCCTAACATGAAAACTATAAAATGTTTAGCGATATGTTTGTAAAATTCTTCAAATCTCTAATGATTTTATATAGTTTCTATAAAAATTTGGCCATTGTTCTTAAGGTAAAATAACTTTATTGTATAAAATTTGGCCAAATTATTTTTATGAAAAATGGAAACTGACGAATCTTTTTTTCTGGAAACAAACATATAAAATTAGCCCACCAATGAATATTAGCCCATAAAATTTTCCATGTCTAGGTTTGTTTAGTTTAGAACTATTTCCTTTGGAACATAGATTACTACCTATAACAACAGGTAATAAATTAATTCAACTTTACAACATATTTAATTTGACTCAAGAAATCTCTACTCTTCTCAACATAAAGACATGGTACAAGATGTTTTGCGACATGCTAAAATAAAAGCATAGATGGCCCATGGTTGAAGAAACATATCATGGTCACCCCCAAAATAGCTAAGAAATATTCATCGGTTAGGAAAAGAAAATTTGAAGGTATTTGACTATCACCATCCTCAACATGAAACAAGAATTGACCCTACAAATAATATGACATGTGAAAAATCTACCAATCCACCACTAATGCTACAAAAAATTCCCATGTATAATTTAAAATGCATTTGGTACAAAGAAACACAAGAAATATCTCACAATTGATGTCATTCATTGTAACTTCAAGCACTATTGTCCGACATGAGGCATGTGCACTGTGAGCCTGTTATATGAAAGATCTAGTTGTTGTAACTTCACACATTTCCTTAGAGTTACACATATACTATCTGATCACTAGTTCACTCCATATGAAACTCAATGTGTGTTTTTGAGGAAAATATTTTCCAATTATATCAATTTTCTAGTTATAATTTATCCAATGACTCCAAATACGTGTATTGCATTTCAATTGACACAAAAAACTACATAGATATTAAGACACTAGCATCTTACAATGTTGACACTATAAGAACTGCCATATCATTTAAAAAATATCACAAATTTTCTATTCTCATTATTCAAATGAAATTCAATAGGTCGTAAGACAAGATAACGCTGACAAGCAATAATTATTGTTTCAGAGACAACGAATAATTGATATAGTAATGGAGCCAGTAAATGTGACATCAGAACTAGTTTTAGTCAGAAATGTTTTGAATAGCTTCCATTGTTGGAATGGAAACATCCTGACGGTGGAGAAAAATAAACACATGAAATGAGATTCCTAAAAAAAAATCATTTCCTCTTAAGTTCCTATTCATGGGGACAATATGCAAGATCCATATAACTTACCTTGACAAAGATGAATCAATTAGCTCCTCGCTTCACTATAGTAGCATCAACTAGATCTATTCTAGCCAACAATTCTACACTTGGGATTCTCCTACCATAAATAAGCAACAACAACCTTATCTGTTTGAAAAATGAGAACTAAAAAATAACTAATGATACAAAATAAATGTTGACAAAAGCATGGGTCTGTTGATATGTTCTTAAAAGTATGTCCACTTTATACATCATGTCACAATTAAAGTTACACTTGATGGCCAATATCTTCAACTATAGGAATGGTGCCATCAATATGAAGCTACAAAGAAGATTTACACTACACAAAACAGAGGTTTCGACATCACAAAGAGATTAAATTTGATATGCAAAATTATGACGTAAAAATAGCTAAAGTATTCTTAAAAAAATTTGAAGGCTAGCAAAAATATACGTTGTTGCCTCTTAAGTGCCTATTCATGGGGACAATATGCAAGATACATATAAGTTACCCTATGAAAGATGAATCGGTTAGTTACTTGCTTCACTGTAGTAGCATCAAATGCATTTATTCTAGCAAATAATTTAGCACTTGGGATTCTCCTATGATAATTAAGCATTACACCTTTATCTATCCAAAAAATGAGAATTAAAAATCAATTAACAATACAAAATAATGATTGACAAAAGCATAGGTCAATTGATATTTTCTTAAAAGTACTATCCACTTTCTAAAAGTGTGTCACAATTAAAGCTATACCTGACAATCAATAGCTTCATAGATGAAGAGAGATGTGATATGTTATCAGATCTAGATGTTGTCTAGTTTGGAACTATTTTCTCTGCAAAATAAATTACTAGCTACCCCTAACAACAAGTAATGAATTAATTTAACTTTTCAATATATTTAATTTAACTCGATAAATATCTATTCTTCGCAATAGAAAGACATGGTACAAGATGTTCAATGGCCTTCTAAAAGACAAGTGTAAATGGCCCATGGTTGAATCAATATTTCATGTTCAACCCCAAAACAGTTAAGCAATATTCATCGGCTAGGAAAATAAAATTTGAAGGCATTTGACTAATCACCATCTTTTACTTGAAACAAAATCTAACCCTACAAACAATATGACATGTGAAAATATTCCAATCCTCCACTAATGCTGCAAACAATTCCCATGTGTCATTTAATATGCATTTGGTACAAACAAACAGAAGAAATATCTCATAAGTGATGTCATTAGTTGTAACTTGAAGCACTATTCTCTAACATGAAGCATGTTCCTTGTTAGCTTGTTATATGAAAGGCCTAGTTGTTGTCACTTCACTCATTTACTGAGAGTTACAGGTATACTACCTGATCAATAGTTTACTCCATATGGTATACTTAATATATGTTTTTTAGGAAAATAATTTCGAATCATCTCAATTTTCTAGTTATATTTTTACAATGACCCTAAATAAGTGCATCACATTTCGATTGACACAAAAAATTTCATAGATATTAAGACACTAGTAGATTACAATGCTGACACTATAAGAATTTCCATATCATGTAGAAAACAATCACAAATTTTGTATTCTCATTAGTCAAATTAAATACAATAGGTTGTAAGCCAAGATAAGGTTGACAAGCAATAATTATTGTCTAGGGGAAATGGAATAATTTCTCTATTAATGTAGCCAATAAATGCAGCATCAAAAGTAGTGATAGTCAAGAATATTTTAAACAGGTCCCATTGTTGCAATGGCAACTTCCTGTGGGTGCAACAAAATAAACTCATGAAATGAAACTCCTACGAAAAAATATTTATTCCTCTTAAGTTCCTATTCATCGGGACAATATGCAAGATCCATATGACTTACCCTGTCAAAGATGAATTGGTTGGCTACTCTCTTCATTGTAGTAGCATCAACTACATCTATTCTAACAAGAAATTTTGCACTTGTGATTCTCCTACCATAAATAAGCGACAACAACCTTATATGTTCGAAAAATAAGAACTAAAAATCAATTAATGATACAAAACAAATGTTGACAAAGGCATGGGTTAGTTAATATCTTCTTAAAATTATTGTCCAAATTCTATATCATATCACAATTGAAGCTATATTTGACAACGAATATCTTCAGCTATAGGACTAGTGCCATCAATATGAATTTGCAAAGAAGATTTCAAATGCACAAAATATAAGTATAGAGATCACAAAGAGATTAACATTGATATGAAATATTATGATGTAAAATAGCTAAATTATTCTTAAGAAATTTTGAAGGCTAGAAAAAATATGCATTACTGCCTCTTAAGTGCCTATTCATCGGGACCATATGCAAGATCCATATAACTTACCCTGTCAAAGATGAAGAATTTATCTACGTGCTTCATTGTAGTAGCATCAACTACATATATTCTAGAAATAAATTATGCACTTAGGATTATCCTACCATAAGTAAGCAATAACAACCTTATCTATTCGAAAAATGAGAACTAAAAATAAATTAACGATAAAAAATAAATGTTGATGAAGGGATGGTTCAATTGACACTTTTTGCAATCATGTCACAATCAAAGCTATACCTGATGACCAATATCTGCATAGATGAAGAGAGATATGATATGTTATGTGATCTAGATGTTGTCTAGTTTGGAACTATTTTTTTTGCAACATAAGTTACTACCTCTAGCAACAAGTAATAAATTAATTTAACTTTAGAATAGATTTAATTTAACTGGATAAATCTCTACTCTTCTCACTAGAAAGATATGGTACAAGATGTTCTGTGGCCTACTAAAAGACAAGTGTAGATGGCCCATGTTTGAAGCAACACTTCATGTTTAGCCCCAAAACAATTAAGAAATATTCATCGGCTAGGAAAAGAAAATTTGAAGGAATTCAACTAATCACCATCTTCTACTTGAAACAAAATCTAACCCTACAAACAATATGACATGTGAAAAATATTCCAATCCGCAACCAATGATGCAAACAATTCCCATGTGTCATTTGACATGCATCTAGTACAAAAAGCACAAGAAATATCTCATAGGTGATGTCATTCGCTATAATTTGAAGAACTATTATCTGACATAAGGCATGTTCCCTGTGATCCTGTTATAGGAAAGGTCTAGTTGTTATAACTTCGAAAATTTCCCTAGAGTTACAGGTATACTACCTCATCACCTACATATGACATTCAATGTGTGTTTTTGAGGAAAATATTTTCAAATGATCTCAATTTTCTACTTATAATTTATACAGTGACCCCAAAGAAGTGCATTGCATTTCAATTGACACGTAAAACTATATAGATATATTAAGGTACTAGCATCTTATAATGCTAACAGTATAATAACTTCCATCTCATTTAAAAAACAATCACATTTTTTATGTTCTCATTATTCAAATTAAATGAAATAGGTTGTAAGTGAAGATAAGTTTTACAAGAAATAATTATTGTTTCGAGGACAATGAATAATTGATCTAGTAATGAAGCTCGTAAATGCGGCATGAAAACCAGCTATATTCAGGAATGTTTTGCATAGGTCCCATTGTTATAATGGCAACATCCTGTAGGTGAAAAAAAATAAACTCATGAAATGCAAGTTCTAAAAAATTAGATTGTTTCCTCTTAAGTGCCTATTCATGGGGACAATATGCAAGATCCATATAACTTACCTTGTCAAACATGAATCATTTAGCTACTTACTTCACTATAGTGGCATGAACTGCATCTATTCTAGAAAACAATTCTACACTTAGGATTATCCTACCATAAGTAAATTACAAAAGCCTTATCTATTAAAAAATGAGAACTAAAAACCAATTAACGATACAAAATAATCGTTGAAAAACCCATGGGTGAGTTGATATCTTCTCAAAATATTGTCCACTTTCTACATCATGTCACAATTAAAGCTATAGTTCATGGCCAATATCTTCAGCTATAGGACTGGTGTCATCAATATGAACGTGCAAAGAAGATTTCAACTGCACAAAACATAAGTCTAGACATCACAAAGAGATTAACTTTGATATGCAATATTATGTTGTAGAAATAGCTAAAGTATTCCTAAGAAACTTTGAAGGGTCACAAAAATATACATTGTTTCCTCGTAAGTCCCTATTCACGGGGACAATATGTAAGATCCATATAACTCACCCTATTAGAGATAAATCATTTATCTACTCACTTCACTGTAGGAGCATCAACTACATCTATTCTAGCAAAAAAATTTGCACTCAAGAGTCTCCTACCAAAAGTAAGTAACAGTAATCATCTATATTGAAAAATGAGAAATAAAAATCAATTAATGATATAAAGTAAACATTGAAAAAGACATCAGTCAATTGATATCTTATTAAAAGTATTTCCCACTTTCTATAATCATGTCCCAATTAATGTTATACCTAACAACCAATATCTTCAGCTATAAGACTGGTGCCATTGATACAAAGTTGTAAAGAAGATTTCAACTTCAAAAAAAAAAAATTTGAGACATCACAAAGAGATTAACTTTGATATGCAAAATTATGATGTAAAAATAGGTAAAGTATCCTTAAGAAATTTAGAAGGCTGACAACAACATAACGCTAAGGGACTATCTACTATGAGCAAAGGTAGCATTGTCATGATATTCTTGATGCAGTTTAGTAGAGAGCATGGTTTCCAACATGGTCTAGAGGGATTTCAAGCAATGGTTGAAAATTCTTAATTACCAACTATGAAATAGGTACAAAAACAAAAACTTAGATGAAGTAAACATAATACAAAGAAATACACAAGTACATAAACTCAAATTAGGTAAACATGAAAAATAATGTTTGACTAGTAATTAATCACCAATTAAAACTGCATTCACTAAAGCTTGATCATAGATCATGGATGTCAAAAGGGTAACATGGTTCCATACCTGTGTAGAAAGCCACAGGTAACTTTCAGTTTTATATAGACTTTCCACTTTATTTTTTCTAGATTTCCATGTAGACAAGCCATGTCTAAAGCTATTGCTTTGTTGGCTTGTGGCTTATAGTCCCTAATTTTGAATCTCTTGTCGGCTAGATCTAGGACTCTTCTCTTCAAGATGTTCGTAGAATCAATGTTATGTATGTTGAATTCTTTGGGGCTATGATTCATAGCACCATCATGAAACAAGGATAGAAAAACCATACTTATGCCCCTTGAATCTTTGTTCCAAAGGCACAAGACATTAGGTTCCTTTAAAATTTTAATGCAAATCAAAGGCAATCTGTTCACTTACTATGTTATTTATTGGAGTCTATTATCTTAGAGGTGGGTGTTGTGATAACCATACAAATGTTCATCAACAAATCTTTAATTATGTTGTTGCTAGTAGCTTCTCATAGATATTTGTATTATCAACCAAACTTGTAGTGCACATAATTGTAAGAGTAAGCTTATTTAATCATGCAAACTCATGAAGTGCAATAAGTTAGCTCAACACATTTGAAAGATTAAATATTTTTTAATACCAAATTCATACCGGAAAATTGATCATGAAGGAAAAAATAAATATTGAATCCATCCATCTAGATAAGGTCTTCTTAACATTAGGTCGGCATAAACTAGTTTAGATAGAAGGAAAATTCAAAAAAGCACTAACATAGTCATAGGCCAAGATAGGTTGTTTAAGTTCCCCATCCTAAGAATGTCTCATGACTCTTTACACGTCATATGTTGTTGTAGGGTTTGAAATTATAAAAAGTAAAACCACAAAGGGTCAAACTGGGAGTGGACCAAAACTAGCCAAAAACACTAATAAGAAAACTAGTTTATTAAGAAGAGACTTTATATATGCATTATTATTTTTATCCATTTGTCCCACCAATTTTAAGTTCAATTGGGGTTTCATTTTTCCATTCAAATTAATTATCTAATTATCAAGATTCTAAGAAAGAGTATTCTAAATTTAAAAACATTGAAATATCAATTTTACAAATTTTGAAAATACGCCTATATTTCCTACCCCCTAACCCTATGCTTCTTAACAAAATAATTACTCAAATACCTAACAATATTGACAATCATCAACAATTATATCTACTATATAGTTTCCACTATGTCCTCTCTAAATGCTATACCGAAAACAAAGAAACAAAAACACGAAGGACAAGGGTGATGGCGTAGGAAACTCTAAATTTGTAAATGTGACTCTGCATGAAAACAAGAAGTTAAAGGGATCCAAACATTCCTTCAATTGGAATGAGAAAGGCCAGATCTGCTCATTCAACTTGTCCTGACGATGAACCACACTGGTTGGATCACAACGCGTCGACAAAAATTTCTCCATGTGATTTTCGCCGAAGAATTCTTCAAAAAAAAAATTATGGATCACAGAAGTATCAATTCAATAACAATCACACTTTTTTCTTCACTAAAACTATTGTAGTTGTTTCACACTGTTGTCCGAAGCTCCTCCATTTATTACTTTGATGTTGGCGTGGATATGTTGTTTTTGTCGCAGCACGGGACTTGGTTGCATTGAGGCCATGTCACATGCGAAAATGTATAAAATTATTAATGTAAAGTCTCAGTTTCCAGGTCGACGAGCACCATATCAACTATAGCCACTTCACTTTCTCCAACTTTTCCTTGCTTCAGTTCTTTCCTCGACCTCGATCCAAGGTTCTTAGGATTTCCAATTATTGTTCTTGAATAATGCTTTGTATCTTGTTACCTACATGTGGTTCTTTTGTTCGAAATATATATGATGGATTGAATTGAATTGAATTTGATAGCAATGTCTGTTGAGAATTATTAATGATGGGTGATTCTATGAGAAGGGTTTGGGTTTGGTCCTTTAGTATGAAGTTCCACTGTGATGTCAGGTTATGATTTTCATGCTTGGGAATGATGAATAATGTTATTTTTTTATTGAGTATTCTGATGAGGATGATGATGAGTTGCAAGGCATAGTAACAATGTGTGATATCTCAGAGGAGTGTAAGCATCATGAATTCCACGAGATCATTGGTTGGATTTTCATAGAATTATAATAATGTGTTTGAAGTAGCACAATGTATGTGAATACATCTTGCAAGTTTATGATTACATTTAGAGAAATGCCGCAGTATCAATATCCACAATCAACTTACCTTGTTGGTTATCGATCGTAGTAATTTCTTTATTATAAGTTTGTGATTGAATTTTGCTTATGGTTTCTTCATCCTGATCCAAACTGTCATCCAAATATGAGGTTCGTACCTTCAATATTATTGATTGTCATCGTTATTTTATTTTCCAATGTTATTGAGTTCAAAATCTTAGAAAGCAATTATTTTATGTCCTATGACTTATCAATTCTGTGAAACAATTTAAATTTTATGGAACTGTTAGGAATCAGGATGACTGATAAATTTTATTGCCCTGAAATCTACCTATTAAATGAAAATAGTTAAGTAAGATTTGGATGTTTGAATCACAATAGGAAAATTTGAATATGTTGTATCGGTATACCTCATTTGTTTATGATATTATAAGTATGAGGTTTCTCTAAAGTAAATACACATGGGAAAAAAAAACTATTTACCAAACTCGTGAACGTGCAGCTGATTTAGGTTGAAAAATTTCCTATAGATTTGGGATTCGAACCTTCACGTTTATTATGATTAAGGTAGAGCTTCAAAAAGCATAGATTCCTTGAGCCTTCGAAACTATCCCATAAGCTTCCTCTCAGACCATTCTCAGATAGATCCAATTCTTGACGATTGTGAAGATATGATAAAAATGGAGGAAAAAAACCACTGAGCTTATCAGTGTTGAGACACAACGTCTTAAGCTTCCTGAACTTCCTAAATGACAAAGGAACAGAGCAAGTGTATTTTTCGAATCTCATTGGAAGAGGTTTTTCATTAGTTACGCCGTAAGGCTTTTCCCTTTGAAATGAACCCCCCCAAATGCCTCTATGTCTTAATCGTAGCCGCTAGATGTAATGTTAGACGATTGAAGAGAAATCAGCCGTCTAATTAATTAGGCCGATAGGCCTTTCTCTCAATGCAGAGATGGTAAACTGCCCTTCTCTCTCAAAAGCCAAGCACTTCAACTATGGATATCGTCAAACACGCACAACCTTATAGTGTTGTTGTATAACGCCTAACACAGAAGCCTAATTCAATGCATTCGAGCAGTCGGTAGGAGCCTTATTCTAGCGGGGAAGAGCCGAGCATATACATTGTATACATGGTTTTAATCTTGTTAGAGATTGTTGTTCACACTCTCGCCATTTTGCACACAAGCGGCGAACCAATCATCTCTCAATCAAACGACCTTATCATCTAGAGCGGTACCTGATCAGTACGGCCTTGTATTGTTCATGCAGGGTTTGCTCCATTCTCACTGTGTTTTCATTGCTTTGCAGAATAAATCATTTACAGTGGCCATGGATAAAGTTGGGCTGCACGGCTGACTGTATTGTTTTTGGAGTATTTCTGGTTTTGTTGCAGAAACCTTTAATTCATACAATTCACATATTTGGGGGAAATATTGATATCTACATCTTTGGGTAAATATTAATCTTTAATGAACCCAGTATTCAGAAGATAGAGGGTATAGTTACCATTATGTTCCTTTGAATGGAATGATTTTCTGTTGTAATTGTTGTATTGGGCTGACATGTTAATAGACCTATAGAAAGCTTTGATGCGGTTGGAGGTGAAGAATTGTGGTAAATTAAAGTTGCTCATCTTTTCTTTTGCATCACGATAAATAGTCTTGTTAGCTTTAGTTTGATCCGGAGGTTTGTTTGTTTATAGGCCCTTGGAAGCAGTTAGCAGCCCTCATGATCCTTTTCTCTTTTATTTCAACTCAAGAGTTGTTTTTGCAACTGCCTGCATGACCTAAACGCAGTTTAAATCTGCCTCTGCCCAATTATTTGCAGGCAAGCAGTTGCAAAAAGGCAAAGAGCGAGGAGAAGGGAGGGGGCAACCTTCTTCTTCTTTGATTTTACGTTGCGAGGAATCAAACACGCGACCGCCTCTTTATTCTTCTTTTCTGAATCGGCAGAGGTGCTTTAACTTCTTCTTCTTGTTCTAAGGTCTATTGCTACTCTGATCCTATGATGATGGCCATTCTTCGTTTTCCTATTCTTCTTATGTGTTTTGTTAATGAATTATTGATGAAGATGATGCACAATTGAATGAGGGTATGATGGAGGTTGTTTCTATGCTGTTCACTTCTTCATTCGAATCCTCGAGTCATATCATATCATGGAATGTAGCGACGAACCAATCATCTCCCAATCAAACGACCTTATTATCTGGAGTGATACCTAATCAATACAGCCTTGTATTGTTGATGTAGGGTTTGCTCCATTCTCACTGAGTTTTCTTTGCTCTGCAAAATAAATCATTTACCCATCTGCCATGGCCATTTTCGGTTCAAAGGTTTTATCAAAGCCTTCCACCGTTGTTTGTAGGGAATTTCAATTTCTCAGGGTGGAATTCGACCTGTCTGTTATCTGCCAGGTTGGCATTAACTAACCCTTTACCCGCATTTTTTGGATCTACAAAAATCCTTTTTAAATTTCTATATTTCAGGCTTTGAATTGATCACGCTAGAACAATTTAGCAGTTAATTCTTCTCGGCCTTTACAGTCTGCAGGGGTAGGTTTTAGGGTTTTATTTTATGAAAAACATATAATGCATTTTACCTTTAAATACTTGAAATATTGTGTTTCTTATATCACTTAAATGTTTGGATTAAGTATGTTCTCTGTCTTATTTGTTTTACATTTCAGGTGCTAAAAAGTGATGCAGATTCCTTCATTTCGCAGTCTAACACAGTGTAGAAATGGCCGAGGGTCCAATGGTCGATATGTTTATAGTACAACAGACCGCGAGTCGAGTACTGTGCTCTATGTGCGGTATTTCCATGCCAGCCAACGCAAAAAACATGTGTGTTAATTGTTTACGAACCCAAGTGGATATCACAGAAGGTCTACAAAAGCACGTAACAATCCTTCATTGCCCTGAATGTAATTCGTATTTATAGTCCCCCAAAACATGGATAAAATCCCAATTAGAATCCAAGGAACTCTTAACATTTTTCATTAAGAGGCTCAAGAATTTGAACAAGGTTAGGCTTGTACATGCTGAATTCATATGGACCGAACCCCATTCTAAGAGAATCAAGGACAAGTTGCGAATACAGAACGAAGTGCTCAATGGGGCTATATTGGAACAGGCTTATGTTGTTGAATATCTTCAGCAAGATCATATGTGTGAACACTGTACAAGGGTTCAGTCCAACCCAGATCAGTACGTGGTTGTTGTGCAAGTCAGGAAACATATTAGCCACAGGAGAATGTTCTTCTATCTGGAACAATTGATTCTCAAGCACGGTGCAGTTGCTCAGGCAGTCAATGTTAAACAAGTGCACGAGGGTGCTGATTTTTTCTTTGCTAATAGAAGTCATGCAATTAGGTTTGTGAGCTTTTTGGGAAATGTGGTGTCTATTTTGAAATGCAATGACAAATAGCTTGTGTCTCAGGATTCAAAGAGCAATACATACAATTATAAGTACACTTTCTTTGTTCAGATCTGCCCTATTTGCAAGGAGGATTTTATTTTCCTCCCTCCAAAGGTTGTGGCAAACTTGGGTAACTTAGGTCACCTTGTTCTATGCACAAAAATGAGTACCCATATTATGCTACTTGACCCATTTACTTAGAGGCATGCTTTTATGGATGCGAATCAGTATTGGAGGGTTCCTTTTAAGCCTCTCCTTTCAAATTGGTAGTTGGCTGAATATATTTTATTGGATATTGAAGTTGAGATGCGTTTGACTACTGTGGGTGGTATCAAGTATTCATTGGCAGAGGCAAAGGTAGCCCATGTTTCAAACTTTGGAAAGATGGAAAGAATGACACTATTTTTACAGTGAAAACTCATTTGGGCCATCTTTTGAGTCCTGGTGACAATGCTCTTGGTTTTGATTTCTATGGTGCAAATACTAATGATGTGGATTTGGATAAATACAAAGGACTTAATCTTCCAGATGTGGTTTTGGTGAAGAAAAGTAACGAAGAGAAGCGCCAGAAGAAGTGGGGCAAGCCTAGGCCTTGGAAGCTTAAGACATTGTCCATGGAGGTTGAACCATCTTCCAGAGGCAGAATGGAGGATGCGAAGGAATGGGAGGACTATGAAAAGTTTTTGGATGAACTGGAGGAAGACCAGGAGATGCAATCCAAGATTGCATTGTACAGAAATGAAAATTATCAGCGAGCAGATACAGCGTCTATGACAGATGGTGAAGATGTTCCTTCTGTACCTTTGGATGAGCTTCTTGGTGATCTTACACTCGAGGATGATGAGCACGAAGATGAAGAAATGGAAGGCTAATTGTTAAAACACATTTCAGAAAATCACAGTACATTTATTACTCACTGTGAAAACCTTCATGCTCAAAATCAATGTGGTATCACAGCTACACAATGGTAGACATATCATTTCCAACAAAAATCTTCTGCAGTTGATTGTCATGATGTGCAGACCTTTTGTCAGCCTATCAGTGGCATTTATTGGAGCTATCATATTGAAGATTGGCACAGCAACATCAGTAATGATATGTTTGAGTTGTATGTTTGAGTTAAGAATAATTTCATGGCTTAATTTATTGCAGACACTAACATTGCTTTTGCATTAAATTATTGCAGTTGTTTGTATTTTTATTGCCGTTATGATGCTTGGAAATCGTACTATCATTATGTAAGTTGCACAGATGAATAGATTAATAGTATAATGTATGGATGTTGTATGCGTTTTCCAAATAAACATTGCAACAGATGAAATGATTCTTTAAGAATGCTGAGGTGACATTACGTTTTTATGTGCTGGATAAATTATGTTTAGTACAACTATTTTGCATCTCTTGGATACTTGTGTGGTTTTCAAATTGGCGTGGCTGTTGATTTTGTTGTTGTTCATTGCAAAATTTTGAAGAAAAAGCCTTCCAGGTGTAGAATTTGATGATGTCCCACAAAGCATTTATC
This sequence comes from Pinus tabuliformis, assembly GCA_031772625.1. Classification (NCBI taxonomy): domain Eukaryota; kingdom Viridiplantae; phylum Streptophyta; class Pinopsida; order Pinales; family Pinaceae; genus Pinus; species Pinus tabuliformis. The sequence goes on along the minus strand of CM062812.1, from coordinate 499,735,905 downwards.
CGGATTTAAGGTTCCTTACCACTGCTATTGAATCTGCCACTTCTGTTAAATTTGCAGCATTTTTATGAAAAGTTAAAATAACTAGGGAACCATTTTTTCTTCAGAATATGAAACATTGAAGAGACCACTCTAGAAGATGATGTTGCTGCCATCATGAAGTAGTTAATGGTAATAAGAATACATTTCTGCTGAAAAAATCATCATTTTGGTTTGTTTTCTGGAGGCTTTTGTGACCATATGCTGATTAAACAAGTTGATTGTTGCTCCTATCCAATGACTACTATTAATGTTCGCTGTTATCTGAAGACAACAGGTTGTCTCTTCAGATTCCAGGTATTCTTAAAACTTGATCATCAAAAAAACAAAGAGGAAAAAGTTGATGGTAGAGTTCGTTGTTGCTCCTGTCCTTGGATGCTATTCTTGTTTACTGCTATCTGGAGGCAGTAGGTCGTATCTTTAGATTCACGATATTCTTAAAAATTTATCATCAAGAAAACAAAGAGGAAAAATATGAAGGTATCATATATGTTATTTTCATGCTACTGATTGGAGAAAATCATTGATGTTTGTAGCATTGGAAGATTGTTGGTATGATAAGAGAGTAAATTTATTAAACATAAAGTATTGTTTGCTTTTCTGGTCACACATTGAAACCTCTGGTTGACAGGGTGAAACAGTTCATTAAATAATCTCACAGTACAACCAAAAAAACTGGGTTTTGGTGTTTGAAGTCAGGACTAGATTCTATGTCCTTGCTTTTCTCCAAAGAGTTGAAACCGACACACAGGGTTGAGAGTTTATTTAAACTGATATGCATCTAGGAAGGAGCAGTTATGGCAAGACTTACACAAGGAGGAATTCTTTCTAAGTGCCATAAATTACATGGGAAGAATTACGTTGTTAGGGAATGAAGATGAAGACAATTCATACATACCACAATTTAAGAGAGGCTTTGACAATTTTCACCCTATCAATTGCAGACGACATTATTCCCCATGTCTAGGATGTTGAGGATATCCTTCAAGATTGGGACTCTGTGTCCAAGGATGTCCCCTTTACGAAATAAATATAGGCATTATAGACTTACAAAAAGATAAATAGGTATAATGGTTGTTCTAATTCCTTGTAGAATCTTTTAACAATTCCAGAGCCCTGCAATTTACTCGTGGTTTCAGCTTTATTAAGGACTTGCTTGTAATTTCCCTTGTTCAGTAGGGGCTTCGCCATTTTCATTTTAGTTCTGTTGTGGATCTTGAATGATTCTTATTTTCCTACTTAACTTTTTGTAACTTTGTAGGCAGCCTAACTATTTTTGACATTTCTTATTGGTAGGTTAATTGTTATTATCCAAATTAGTTACTATAGTTGTAAGGGGTTCAAGCTTGAATGTGTTCTGTTTGACCTTGCAATAAGAATTCCGGGAAATATTTTGAATGCTTGCTGTTTGGTGCCTTTTCCATTCAATTGTACTAAGTTTTCAAACCATTTATTGCTATCTGTTTGGCATTGTCACCTCCGATTATGTTTTGATTTGGCAGCAAAAATACCTCTCCTGCATGTGTGATAAAACATTTATTATTTCGTCGTTGTCATTATTTGTAAACTCAATGTTTATGTTAATAATTAAACCATTGGAATATATTAAGCCGGGTCTATGTTATGGTCTTCTAGCAAATATAAGTGTCACTTGTATAAGCAAAGGGTATATATCCTTGGGAATTTGGTCTATGTGAGTAATGGCTAAGAATTAGTATATATAGGAGATTATTATAGTGAATTCATAATTACTGTTCTATACTATCTAATAAAATTATGATATTTTGGGTTATAACTTATTAGGGGTTATATTCTCTTAGTATCTTAGAAATTGTTCTATAAGTTATCATTATTATTATTCTTGGGAGTTGTACTCTCCATCTATATTTGTCTGTCAATCCTTGTCATACTTTTTTGAGTAATTTGGATCTTATGCTTTGGGAATGAAGCATTCCTAGAAGGGAAGTAATCGTTATGGCCCTCCAGTGAATTTAAGGAGTTCTGGAACTGGAACTACACTAGTAATCGCTGAGAATTAGTATATATTTAGTGTAATGTAATGGCTGAGAATTAGTATATATGATATTATTATGATCATTGACATGCAAAATTGTCTATGATCATTTGATATTGCAATCTTTTAGGTATCAGGAGTTATTCTCCTAGTATCTGAGGAGTCAGAGTACAACTTATCATTATTCTTCTTAGGAATTGTGATCCTCATTTATATTTGACGTGTTCAGGGTTTATTATGTTCTTTTTGGTGTTCTGGATCAAAGTAGTCTACTCTGATGAAAATTATATTGATTCCATATTAACAAAGGATCAAGAGAACAACCAGAAAGATACTTGAACCAACATCACTTCTAGAAAAATTCAACAATTCCAATTTAATAATCCTATCGACCTCTCTTTGTACCTTTCGGGACAATTGCTAGTAACTAATACGTTAATAAATCAGTTTTGTTCATAAATCGGTTTTAGTTAATAAATCGGTTTAACTTTACCCTAACGACCTCACTAAACCCGTTCTGCCCACGGATATCTATGTTTGATGCAGAGGAGGGCGAGGGTGTTCAGGATGGCGCAGCGGAGTTGCTACAAAGGAGGGCGGTAGACCTGCAGAGGGAGAAGGGTTTCGACGAGGGCCGCAGAGGACGAGGCGACTTTGTTCGCTACATGAGGGCTGCGTAGGTTGTTTTTCCTGCAAATCATTTTTCCCTCGCCCTCTGCATATTATGGTGGTAGTTATGAGGTTTCATATATATTTGGGTCACTGTTATCTTAAATTTTACCTTATCTTTGATGTTTGTGAAAACCCGCAGGTGTATGGAAGATTGATTATACACGTTAAGAGAAAGCCCTACAAGATTTTTCGGGTATGCATTATTATTATCTCATGTGAGAGGTTCCTCTAGATATTTTTCTCTTAAGCCACTTGTAACATCTATTTTCTGCAAGTTTTATCTATTTTATACTTCCACTGAGTGTACTTTCGTTACAGAAACCCTTTTTTTCATTTCCACTGAGTGTGAATTGTTTAAAAACTCATAATTTTTTAGATACTTTTTGGGTCATGAAATCGGTTTCACCAATAATCTGAGCCAAACCAAATAGTTTCTTCTTTTATATGCACTATGTATATTAGATCCCCTGCCTTAACACTCTAATATGTAGGTGTTGTCTCACTGCTTGTTGACACAGAGCATCCTATGGTCAAATCATGTTAAAACATGGACAATGAAGAAAGTCAAGATATGTATTTCCAGTTCAACAAAATGGGGGAGATTTCAAGCTCACACAAGGTTTTTGTCTCTGACCCTCAGGAGCATAGCCCCACTTTATTGATGACTGATATGACATTTTCGAAAAGGACAGTAACATAATTGTATTCTCCATTTATTATTATATAGCTCAGGAATCTTGCTTTTCATTTATCCAAGCTATTAAAAGTCTTGATTGGCCCTAGATTGTATGCCTTTGGGCCAGAAAGTTGCATGAATTTGTACTATGTTTTCATTCTGAATAGTTTCCAAGTTTCCAAGAGTGTCTTTTTTGGAAAAGTTTTCTCAACATCATATGGATATTACATATGAATGCTCAGTAGAGTCCCCACCTTGTTAGAGAATGTCCACTTTATGATGGTCCCTCCTATCTATGCTCGTAAGCTCTAGATTTTTTTCACCTTTGCTGAAGTTTGCAGAGGTCTGTTAATGAGTTTTTGATGCGCAACCTATGTTGGGAGTTGCTTGGAATGAAATAATATATTGTTGATTTCCACTTGGGAGGTCCACTACCTTTGTAGCTATCACCCAGCCAAGACCTGTTACAGTTGGCCTGAAGCAGACCATAAGCTGAAGTTAGAGACTGATAAGCTCTAGATTTTTTTCACCTTTGCTGAAGTATGCAGAGGTCTGCTTCATGCAACACATCCCCACTCCCATGCAAGGGCAAAATTTGGGTAGTTTTTGTCCCCAAAAAAAAAGAAAATTGGGTAGCTTCTTTACCCAACAAAAAGAATTGATGCTTTATGTTCTCTAAAAAGGTTGGGAGTTATTAGTACTAGTTGGGAAAATTTGGGGACGTGACCTTTCACACTTAATGGGGTTTCAGCTCCCCTTACAAACATAGGCTACCCTTCAGTCAATGCAATGAAGGGTTATATTGAGAAGTCTTTATGTGTCACGGGGCTACCCACAGGTAAAGAAATGTCCAACCCAAAGCTAAGGAAGTGTCCTCATTCCGTTAGGGGTTGATTCAAAGTGCGTACTTCCTCAAATCATGTTAAAACATGGACAATGAAGAAAGTCAAGATATGTATTTCCAGTTCAACAAAATGGTGGACATTTCAACCTCACACAAGCTTTTTGTCTCTAACCCTCAGGAGCATAGCCCCACTTTAATGACGACTGATATGACATTTTCTAAAATGGTAGCAACATAATTGTATTCTGCATTACTGGTATGACATTTTCTAAAAGGGCAACAACATAATTGTATTCTACATTTATTATTATATAGCTCAGAAATCTTGCTTTTCATTTATCCAAGCTATTAAAAGTCTTGGTTGGCCCTAGATTGTATGCTTGTGGGCCAGAAAGCTGCATGAGTTTGTACTATGTTTTCATTATGAATAGTTTCCAGGTTTCCAAGAGTACCTTTTTTGGAAAAGTTTTACCAGCATCAGATGGATATTACACATGAATGCTCAGTAGAGTCCCCACCTTGTTAGAGAATGCCCACTTTATGATGGTCCCTCCTATATACGCTGGATTGAGCACTAATTCTGGAGCTCTATGTATTATGGAGTGTGAATTGTTTAGAAACTCATAATTATCTGAGCCAGACCAAACATTTCCTTATTTTATATGCACTATGTATATTAGATCCCCTGCCTTAACACTCTAATCTATAGGTGTTCTCCCACTACTTGTTGACATAGACCATCCTGTGGTTGTTTCAGTTAAAGTGACTGCTATTGAAAACAAGGGCATTTCAACATGTACTTCATGCTTTTCTATGCATTATTTGTTGTCTTAGTAGTGGTTTTTCCATTCTCAATAGGTATTAAATGGGACAAGAAAAAAAATTCTTGAGGGTTGTAGTGGTACTTCCCATTTCCATTAGGGGTTGTATGTATATTAGATCCCCTGCCTTAACACTCTAAAGGAGTCATTCCACTTTCATTTTAACTATCAATTCACACCTTTGTAGAATTTATTTGTAGTTACTGAACTACACGTTTTCCTTATTTAGTGATATGCTATTATGGATATCTAGAAAATCACGTCATCCTTAATGCAACAGCATTTTGTTTTGACTGTCAAGAAACGCAGAAATCAGTTTATGTTTTCTAGGTTATAGCCACTGATTCATGATCCTTTCAACTCATGACTTAATTTTTATAGAATGTAATTTATAGAATGTGTTTTCTTGATCAGTAAATGGACAAGATTGACATAAAAGAGGAATCAAAACAAGAGAGATGTTCTATCCAGGATAAGCTGCTATTTATTCTCTTGTAGCATCATTGCAGAAATATTGCAATGATCAAACCCGTGGGAAGTATACACAGAAAGAATTAACAGCACTTGGAAATTGTTGCTCACAAACATCAATTGAATAAAACATACATTAGAATATTTACTCTTCACACCATATTGATAAAGTTTACTTACCATTTATTTCAGGAAAAAATTCATTGTAACCTGCTGGAATAAAAACTAGAATTCCATGTATCATGGTTTTGTGCTAAAGGAGTCATTCCACTTTCATTTTAACTATCAATTCACACCTTTGTAGAATTTATTTATAGTTACTGAACTACATGTTTTCCTTATTTAGTGATATGCTATTATGCATATCTGGAAAATCACGTCATCCTTAATGCAACAGCATTTGTTTTGACTGTCAAGAAATGCAGAAATCAGTTTGTGTTTTCTAGGTCATAGCCATTGATTCATGATCCTTTCAACTCATGACTTAATTTTTATATAATATAATTTATAGAATGTGTTTTCTTGATCAGTAAATGGACAATATTGACATAAAAGAGGAATCAAAACAAGAGAGATGTTCTATCCAGGATGAGCAGTTATTTATTCTCTTTTAGCAATTTTGGGTCAGGAAAAGTTATGGAAAAACGTATATTAAGGAAATTGCAGCCTTGGAAGGGAGGAGGAACGGTGCTTTGGCAATCCTAAGAGCCAGTTGCAGGAATTTTCCTAGGCAGGAGCAGATGGACTCTATAGTTAAAATAGGGTGCTTTCACAGGAATTTGACTAGGCAGGAGCAGATGGACTTTGAAGTTAAAATAGGGTGCTTTTGCACTTCAATCACCGTTTAGGCCTGTTCCTAATTGCTTGGAAGCTCTGTTACAGTACAACTTATGTTTTAAGATAAGGGAAGTTGGGATGAGTTGACCAAATACCCACCATTAGCATTAATATATATATATATATATATATATATATATATATATATATATATATATATATATATATATATATATATATATATATATATATAGCAAGGACAATGTGGCAGGTATCTTATGAACTGTAATATAATTTGTACCACATTTAAAACAATAGATAGCCTTTCAGATACAAGGGACATGCAATAGTGAGAATGGATGATAATATGATTAAATTTAAGTGTCTGACACCAGGCTGAGCATTGTAAAAGAGTCATGCTAGACATGAATTAGATTTCCTATGTGTTATATATAAATGGTTTGAAATTTTTAGGATAGCTCATGTGGTTTTACTTGCCATGTGAAATTCATATGGACCAAGAAGTTCACGAGGTCAAAATCAATATCTGAGAGCTTCCCTTGGGATGAATAAGCTTATAGATATCAAATAAGATGCTTGTTATTTTACATTTGGTTTTCAAGATCCTCTCACGTTCTAATTTTTCCTCTTTCTAAAATTGTTACTTCATTTTCTTCCTTTTTTACTTTGCTCCATACATTGAAGCCAGTTCTGTAGAAAAATAAAGAACTATTGTAAAACAGTTTGATGTTTGATTGAAATGCATAAATTATAAGTATATTCGCTTAGCCCGATAAGGATTTTTAGAAGAATAAAGCAGAGGTTTGCTAATGAGTTTTTGATGCTCTTGCAGTTGTATTAACATTTCTATTTCCTGGAATCTTGTACATAGTCATCACACCTCATATCCACATGGATATGTTGAATTTAAGACTCAAACTTGGGTTTGTTTCCCTACAAAGGCTCGATTGCCATTATCCCATACTCCCTTCTTTTTCTTTTTAATGACGACTGATATGACATTTTCTAAAAGGGCAACAACATAATTGTATTCTACATTTATTATTATATAGCTCAGGAATCTTTCTTTTCATTTATCCAAGCTATTAAAAGTCTTGATTGGCCCTAGATTATATATATGCAGGGAAGAGCCACGGAAGCGCATTGTGGAACACCTTCAACACAGTCATCACATTAGACACGGTATTTTGTCAACAGGGCGACAACATCGTACAAGTTACTTTCAGGAACATTCTCCAGAACATTAGAGGTGAAAATTCAACAATCGAAGACTACAACTTACTCATGTCCCACATAGATTCCTCTTTATCAGAAGATGAAATACATTCATTCCATGATTCCATGTATCTATTTCCAACAAATGCTCAAACAATGGTCCATAACAAGCAAATGATGAAATCTCTAAACACTCCAATCACAAGATCAATTGCTGAAGATGACAACACATATTCCAACATTTCCTCAGAAGACGAGCAACTTGAGCAAATTGTATTACTATGCAATGGCGAAAAAGTTATCTTAACTTCCAACCTTTGGGTTTCAACCGGACTTGTTAATGGTTCCCTTAGAGAAATTGTAACCATCTTTTACAAAGAATCAACTACACCACCACAAATTCCAACATTTGTTGTGGTAGATTTTCCCAAATACATCAGGTCTCCTTGGGATGAATGAAACCCCACTCACTTGCCTATTCCAGCAGTAAAAAGAAATGGACGTGCACAAATTCCACTGAAGATGGCTTGGGCTTTAACCATACATAAATCTCAAGGTATTACACTTCCAAAAGAAACAATTGACATTGGAAAAACAGAACGTCAAGGTCTCACATTCACAACAATTTCAAGAGTACCTTCTCTACAAGATCTCCGGATTAGCCCCGCATTCAGTTTTGATTGTTATAGTAAAATGAAGGACAACAAAAACATTGCTCGCAGAAAACATGCAGAAGAAATTCTCCGTTCAATGCCGCCTCCAGATAATCTGCTCCAACCCATATTTTAACATCACTAAAAGGTTTCCTCCATTTATTTACCTCATTCTATTTCATAACATACTTTTCATATATTTCAACAGCGACCAAATTTAATCAACATTAATAATTATGAAAATATTAGAATGTCTTTATATTATCTATACATCTCATTATAACATTTTCTTTGCTTTGCAATAGGGCATATGGACTCAGAAATAGCATACCTAAGCAACTACAAGTAGAATGAAAAGCAAAAAATATGCGTCTCCAACTATGCATAAATCTCCAATGGTGTTCAGTATGCCATTATTCACTATGCATCTTCCACTAAGAAAATATTAGAATGTCTTTATATTATCTATACATCTCATGCTAACATTTTCTTTGTTTCTCAACAAGACATATAGACACAGAAATATCATACCTAAGCAACTACAAGTAGAATGGAAAACAAAAAATATGTGTCTCCAACTATGCAGAAATCTCCAATGGTATTTAGTATGCCATTATTCACCATGCATCTTCCACTAACAATATATAAATCCCCATGGCAAAGGTAAATTCATTTCCATTCATTCCAAATTCATTTTAACACAACTCACCTGCAAAGTATTACTAAGAAATTTCCACAACTCATTTACATCTTACTAATTCTAACAAAATAAGCATTTTGCAGGTCCATTATTGCTTCTTCAGGTCTTCGATGCCTCCAGCATGTTTTGATACAACTTCAAATGTGGAATGACAAGCACAATGCTCCTTAGAATATTATATTGCTTCTCGAACCTCTTCTGGTACAATTCACTATTTGTATTTTCCATTTGAAACTTAAAAAAGGAATTTTCAAGATCAAAGATCGAATACCATTTTGATAGTTTATGTCTTCACAACCAATTCATTGTCAATGGGTTTCAACATATTTTTTTAACAAAATCAATTGATTTTAATGAATATAATGCATGTTTTCAATATATCTTCAAATTAATTTAATTTCCCGTTTGAATAATGATTTCTTAAATAACCCTATCCAAATCAATATGGATACTCGATTGTTGTTCGTGTGAATTAATTCGTTTACCTTCACATTCAACTACGCAATTTTTACCAAATAAAACAAAGGTCTCTAAAAAGTTCAATGGATATTTATGCCTACTTGCATTCCATTTCGTAGCCACTTTAACCCCCAAATTTAACCCCCCAAAATAGTTTTCGGCATGGCTTCCTCAAATTAAAACTTGGAATCATCGACCCTTGCTTTCAAAAAAGCCCACAAAAGCCCATTCACATTTCAATATTCTTCCACACACTATGCCTTACGGTGTTTCCTTTGCAACATTAGGTGCAAATGCTAGTTTGTTAGCTCATGTAGCTACTTTCCATTGATCCAATGGAGTAAAATGTTTTGATCATCTAACACATAGCATCAACAGCTCACAAAAGTACCCAATGTCTAAAAGGGGAATTGTTCCCAAATGGAATCACCTTATGGCGTCAAAATATACATTTGAAAATAATAAAAATGTAAATATAACCTAATTTTTGAAGAGAATATTTTACAATATTAAATTCATGTATTAAAATCCAAATCTAACCTTTAAATTAGTGTCTTCACATTAAATAATTTAGCATCAAAAGTTATTCCAAGAATTTATTATTTATAGCTTCTTCCATTAAAGACGTAGTGACATAACAATAGATCCTTTAGACTTGAGTCATTATATTGGAAGTTACCTACACATTATCAAGGATTTAGTTGTTCCATTTGTAATGCCCAAGGTCAAAGGATGGAAAATGATCTTTTATTTATGTGCAAAATCATTAGTAATTACTCACCTCATAGTACAAGAGTTTGAAGCTCAAAAATCATTTTTTTAATTAGATTTATTATTAATTTAAATTTATTAAAGTGACAAGTAATTAGCCTGGATCAATTTGTTTTATAAAATTTGAAGAAAAAATTACACTTTAAACATTTTATCTCTTAGCGCTATATAAATTTAAAATTAATCAATTTAAATGGATTATATGTATATATAACTCACTAAAAACACTTACAACAAAGGTGACAATGGGACCATTCAATTACTTGAAATATGTGTTTGTGTTGATAAATCAAATTCTCCCACTGTAATTAAATGTCCCATTTAACCAGACAACAATTTTCCATCCAAGCTTGTATTTCCTCCATGCTAGTGGTTTCTTGCTATAAAGATTGATGTATTAGTCCAACTAAGTTGTCCCTTATTTTTTCTATTATAGTAATAATAATAAGATATTTTATTCTACATGAGTTGTGTATCGTCAGAGATTCATCTTGTGATTTTTTCAGTACTCATAAAAGTGAGATGAAACGAAAAAAACCACACATGTTTCTATAGATTTCATCAACATATAGATGTACTAGTTCTATGATATTTCTTTTGTTGGAATATTAATTCCTACTTGTCTGAGTTGTGACTTTCTATATAAAGAGTCTGTTCCTATTCTATAGGAGTGGTTTACCTAGTTTGGTGTGTGGTTGAGATATTCTCTCAACCAATAGATTGTGTGTCCAAGATAGTTTTCCTATCTTGCGACAATACTCCTGTATATGTAGAAATTCTCATTGTAGATCACCTGATAATGCAATGTAACTAAAGCAAAATACTATATCTACTTCTACAATCAAACTTAGCGGAAGCTTAATAAATTTGAGCAAGATCAATCAGAGCACATATAATAGAGAAGAAGAAATCATACACATGAAACATAGAATAATAATCTGGGGAAAGCCTCAGCTAAAAACCCTACCATCTGTATTATTATACAAGTCAAAATATCTCAGGATTACACAAAGCTTTAGCTCACAAGCTATCCAGCTCTGAGTGCAATCCCTCACTGCTACTCATAGATAGAATAGACAACACATATGCCTTTCCCTCTGCCTTCCAAGCCTCCTATTTCTTTGCGCATTTTTCCCTGGGTACTCCAACTATAACCTTGTGTGACATTGATCTCACACACTGCTCCAACACACTGTAAAATTGTGCAATCCTCAAGGAATTAATTCCTTCTGCATGCAAGAGATTTTCTTATAGGAAAATTCTTGCAATTGATAGTACACTGTCCTCGCCTTTAATCTCAACTGGGTCTTTGCCTATACTGACATGCATGAGTTATTTATGATAGAATATTCAGTTATCTAAACTACACTAGTTTCATGCATGCATGCATTAACTAACTGAACTCACAATTAGTTCTGTTGGGACTCAGAATTGACCAATTGTGACCTTATATTTTTTCCATAACATTATCCTTTTGCAGTCATAGGTTGAAAGCTTTTGATTTTATAATGACTTAATTACCCCAAGGTGTGAAGTAACATTCCGCATATCTATATGTTTAATTGTTCATTGCATATTCGTGAGTATCTTTATATTTATCCTTGGAAAACTGACTAAGTTGCCAAGTAATTGTCTTAAGCTTGCAGGAATTATAATTTATAGTTGTTGTAACACCAGAAACAACAACTACGCAGTTGCTGCAACACCAGAAACAACAACTACGCAGTTGCTGCAACACCAGAAGCAGCAACTCCGCAGTTGCTACAGTCAGCAACAACAATCATCTAAAGCAAGCTATTTTGCAACAGCTGCGAACAACAAACGGCAACTATCTGAAGAACGCTGACGCGGCATGATCAAGCAGATGTCTAAAGCGGGTAGAACACAGTTACCATTGCCTAAATCAGGAACAGCATGGGGAAACGGCAAAGGAATGCGAAGATCCCAAGAAGACGGTCGAAGTCAGTTACTAGATGTGTAACAGCCAGAACCTAGGAAAGAATATATTATTATACTGTTGTAACATCGTTCTGTAATTCTTATTTTTGATAGAATGGGTTAACTGAATGAACTGTAATAATCTATTGTAATAGATGTCTCCTCTATAAAGAGGAGACATCTACATGAGAAGGGGGGGGAGTCTGTAAGTGAGATTTTGAGAGACATCAGCAAGTCTGAACTTTATTGTACTTGAATCTTTTGGCAGATGAATAGAAAATTGTTCTGAGCACTTAATCTAGCCTTCGTGTTCCGGGGAATCTTGTGAGAAGGACTGGGCCCACCTTCCTCACAAGATTCACCCATTTACTTTTCTGTCAAGTGTGTAAGTGTGTAATAGTTTCTTTCTACTGGTACTCTGTTTGGATTCTGTAGCATTACCTCTGGTATTTCTGTTTTGCTAGTACTCTGTTTCATTAATTGCTTGAAGTTGTTTCTCACCGGTGAATTAGAGTGCAGTGTGTATTAGCAATCTGATTACAGGGGCAGGTGCTGAACGTCCCCACCTGGAGGATAGGGTCCTGATCCTTTGCCAACAGAGCATCCATCACCTTGTTTTTCAGATTTGTAGTCTTAATTAATTACTTTCATTTTATCAGTACTGTGATGACTTAGCGTAAGAATTACGTATACTACAGCTTTTTAATGCTTTTAGAATTTAAGTACATACAGTACGCAGTAGCCTTTGGAATAAAAAGACTTTCCCAGGTTGACAATTAATGTGGTACTTGATTGTTTAATTAATAAACAATTCAACTAGCCAACAAGTTCCACAAATTGTTTGGAACTAATCTAACTGCACTTAACTCAGTTGACTGAGCTAACTAATTACAACTCAAATACAACTCACCCTTATCTCATTAATTAAGGGATAACTTTCTCAATCAAAGGGATAACTGTTGCATGTCTTCACAAAGAATTCATGTTTGAATTTCTCCAACTAATTAATCTGGGATGAATTAATTAATTATTGTTCAAATAGCTACTAAGACTAAATTCGAATTTTAATTCTCAATTTTAATTCAAGGACAAACTAAAATTGGAATATATCTTGAAATGCTATCTATAGCGATGCTATTTTTAGAAGTTCTTGTTGCTATTTTCAACACTCCCTCTCAACAAGAAAGGAATCATCTGTCACCCTGATCCTGTCTCTAAGGAACTCAAATTTACACTTTGACAATGCCTTAGTAAAAATGTCAGCGTCTTGCTCCTTAGTTGAAATATACTCAACAACATGATTCTCTTCACCACACAGTGTCGAAGATGATGGCATTGAATGTCAATGTGCTTGGACCTATCACGAAATACAGGATTCTCAAAGAGTTTTCTACAACTCTAATTATCGCAATAGATCACAGCTGGATCCATCCTTTGATCAAACAGACCAACTAGAATTTTCTGCATCCAAATGGTTTCACATGTTGTCTCACTTGTAGCCATGTATTTAGCCTCTGCTGAGCTAAGTGAAACTAACCTCTATTTCCCGTTGTACCAAGAAACAATAGTTGAACAAAGGTTGAAAATTCCTCCTAATGTGCTCTTATGATCTGATGGATTCCCTACCCAATCTGCATATGTGAAGCCCTACGGCTTCACTCCCTCTGTCTGTTTGTATCATAATCCATACTGATATGTGCCTCTGAGGTATATCAACACATGCTTATCTTCCTTCCAAAACAACTTGGTAGGGTGAACGATAGCTTGACTCAGTTGGTGCACCGTAAAGCACAAATCTCGTCATGTGTTCACTAAATACATTAGTGAACCCACAAGCTACTGATACATTGTAGCCACTACCACCTCACCTGAAGTAGCATCCTCCTTCCTCCAGTTACTTGCTAGAGGAGTCTGCATGGGCTTGCACTTCTCCATGTGGAATCTCCTAAGTATCTCATTGGCATACTTGCCTTGAGACACAAACACTTCGCCATCCTTCTGCCACACTTCCATGCCTAGGAAGTAGTGCATGAGACCTATGTCTTTCATCTCGAACTCTCTTGCAAGATCCTCCTTGCAAGACTTGATCAACTGATCATCAACTATTAGTATTAGATCATTAATGTAAAGAACAATGATCAATGTCTTACCTTCTACCATGATATGGTACAGGTTTGCATCCACTTCACTCTTTGTGAAGTCCAACCCAGTGAAGTAGTTGTCAATATTGGTGTACCAAGCATGAGGTGCTTGTTTCAACCCATACAAAGTTCTCTTGAGTCAACACACATGTGATTCACGATCGAATGTCTCAAATCCTTTCGGCTACTCTATGTACACCTCTTCCTTAATCTCGCCATTGAGGAAGGTAGTATTCACATCCATCTGTGTTGATAGTGCAAATATTGATTTGATTGATGAGTACCTTGCTATAGGAGAAAAAGTCTCATCGTAGTCGATCCCTTTGACCTGTGAGAAACCATGGGCAACAAATCTTGCCTTGTGTTTCTCCACACTATCATCAGCAGCTTGCTCTACGTTGTAAAGCCAATAGGAAATCACAACTGATGTGTTATCTGGTCTTGGAACCACATTCCAAACATTGTTCCGAACCATGGAGTCATACTTCTCCACCATAGCATCAACCCAAATCGGTTGTTGCACTGCTTCCTCAAAGGAAGATGGTTCGATCTCCACACATTCCCCGACAAGGGCCATGTAACCAGTGTACTACTCAGGTGACCTCCTCTCTGATAATTAGTTGCATAATGGCCCACCTCATGACAATTAAAGCATCTCATTTTAGATTTGTCAATCTTCTTCCCACCATGAGAAGAACTTGATTTGGAATGGGAATCCTTCCCTTTCCTTTTCCTCACCTTACTAGCTAAGGCTATATTTTCTTCATCATCATGCTTAGATGAAGAACCATCTCTAGTGCTTCTCTTGATCTCCTCCTGCATCAAATGTGACCACAGTCGTTCCCAATTCAACGGTTTCTCTCTTCCATTCAATGAGTCCTGGTAGCTATGCCAACTCTTAGGAAGACCGAGGAGAGCAAGACTCACCATATCATCATCGGCTTTCGTGATTCCTACACTTCCAAGCTCATCTTTGTAGGTGGTGAGCTTGTTTAGATATGTAGAAATTGTGTCGCCCTTTTCACACATGATTTTCCAAAGCTTGTCCTTCAGTGCCAGCTTTCTCTGGTCATTGTTGTTCTGATATAGGTCCTTCATTTTCTTCCACATTGAAAATGGAGTCTCCTTCCCATGGAAACTTGAGACAATATGGTCTCGAACTCCCTCTAGAAGAATCCTCGCTCTCGCCACACATTTCTTCCATTCGGCCAATTCTTGGGCATTAGCTGCAGCTGGCTTGGGGACTTCTTGATTAATGAATTCCTTCAAACCATTGTCTCCTAATACCACTTCCATGCAATCCTTCCATGCTATGTAATTCGAGTTGCCATACAGGGCATACTAGAGTCTCAAGCCATTGAATGCCATTGGTGAACTTTGAGATGTGATAAGAAATCGATTTTGTACTTACAATCAGCAACTACAAACTTTGAACTTTTCCCTTCACAGTATACTCTTCTCTTCTTTGATCACCTTTGCTCTGATACCATGTAGAAATTCTCACTGTAGATCACCTGATAATGCAATGTAACTAAAGAAAAATACTAGATATACTTCTACAATCAAACTTTGTGGAAGCTTAATCAATTTGAGGAAGATCAATTGGAACACATATAATAGAGAAGAAGAAATCATACACATGAAACACAGAAGAATACTCTGGGGAAAGCCTCAGCTAAAAATCCCACTATCTTTACTATCCTACAAATGGAAATATCTTAGGATTACACAAAGCATTGGCTCACAAGCTATCTAGCTCTCAGTACAATCCCTCACAGTTGCTCATAGATAGAATAGACAACACATATGCCTTTCCCTCTGCCCTCCAAGCCTCCTATTTCCTTGCGCAGTTTTCCTTGGGTGCTCCAGCTATAGTACATTGTCCTTGGCTTTAATCTCAACTGGGTCTTTATCTGTACTGACATGCATGAGTTATTTATGATAAAATATTCAGTTATCTGAAGTACACTAGTTTCATGCATGCATGCATTAACTAAATGAACTCACAATCAGTTCCACAAACTGTTTGGAACTAATCTAACTGGACTTAACTTAGTTGACTGAGCTAACTAATTACAACTCAAATACAACTCATACTTATCTCCTTAATTAAGGGATAACTTCCTCAATCAAAGGGATAACTGTTGCATGTCTTCACAAAGGCTTAATGTTTGAATTTCTCCAACTAATTAATCCAGGATGAATTAATTAATTATTTTTCAAACAACTGCTAAGACTAAATTCGAATTTTAATTCTCAATTTTAATTCAAGGACAGATTAAAATTGGAATATATCGTGAAACGTTATCTATAGCAATGTTATTTTTAGCATTTCCTGTTGCTATTTTCAACAATATATATGTGATTGCATATCTCATTAATAAAATATAGATTCCTTTATTGAATTTTAACATGGTTTCAGAGCCCTGAGGGCCTCGCCCCTCGTGGGCTTAACCTGTGTTGGGTTGAGGAAGCTTGGCCCGTCATGGGTTGAGGGAAATAAGGGAGAAGTATATTTTCTTTTAGTTTTTTAAAAGTTTTTCCATCATCTGTAAAAACCTGTGGTTAATTTTAAGTGGTCTGCGGGTGGCATCGGGACTCCTGCTTCTGCTTATTGTAGTGGTGTGTGTAGGTGCCATGGACGCCGGTGATGACGTGCTGAACTGGGCAATGAAGAACGGACAATGCAGTGGTTCAATCAACAGTTTCTTTGAAAAATAGGAGGAAATGTTGATGGACTCGGAATCGAATTGGAGGAGTTTGTGGTGGAGGACCCATATTAGTTATGGTGCCCTCAACAGGGATAGGGTGTCGTGCACTAGATGTGGGGTTCCTTATTACAATTGTGGACGTGGCTCCTAAGCCAATCCTTATACTCGCGGTTGTACCCAAATTACGCGATACACCAAAGATATTGGCTGAATTATGCTTATAATTCTCTACTAGGGTTCGAACTTGGGTCATCTTACAATAATAATATTTCCTTTGTTCTTTTTTACCACAACACTAGTCCATGTTTTATTCGAGTGTGACGTTTTATTTTGATTTTCAAAATAAATTCCTTTTATTCATATGAATGAAGTTTACATGAAGGATATCATTTAGATTGTTGTATTTGGACTCTACCACTAGAAATGGCATAGAGAAATGGCCTGTTTGGTGCCTATGGTTCCTGGTTAAGTTGTTGCTGGCCGTCGTGGCACACATTTGGTCCGCTTCCTACAACAAGACCATGGTGGACATATGAGCCATGATGGTGGAGCTTTGAGGGCCGACATAGAGAGGCCACATGATTTTGAAGGATTTGTTCATAGTGCAACAACTATGGACTTGTGAGCATATTAAGTTCGGTGCACGAATATTATGACTGTGCATAGTTGAATTATCTGATAACTGGTTGGCACGGCAGGCCACATGATGTTGCCACAAATTTTAATGGGCACGGGGAATGAAAGGATTCCTTGGTAAATATTATATATATCCATGTCATTATTTCTCGCGTCCATTTCATTTACTTGTTTTCACATGACTAACACTTTGTAGTTTATACCCAATGTATTTTTACCCATGGTGTATTTTTTGGTATCGATAAAGGTAAATAAGTCTTGGAAATTTGTATACATATTGCGATTCACAACCTCAATATGAAGTCATTTTGTTAGAATTCGCGACTCTAATGGATGACAGGTAGAACATGGAGATTAGGACGTGCATGCCAAAGTTAAAAATGAAAATGTCAAAGAGTCTAAATTACAAAGCCAACAATATTCATGTGGGAAAGTAGTGGTGTGTTCGAGCATATAAATGGTATGGTGTATCCAAGATGCGTGGCAAAGGATTCAAATGGCCTTGAAAGTTTGTTTGTGTTTGTAGAATAGACTCAATATTATGTTGTATTATGAGTCATGCATTTTAATAGTAAGCAAATCTAGGATGTTTTATAGTGGTATTTGTAATGTATGTACCTAGTAACTCCAAAAGTCGGAGTTGTGTTGTAAGGCTTGTAAGGCATGTGTATCCCCATACAATTCGTGGTAATCTAGAAACCACTTTGTATTTGCAGTGTTGGTTTATGGTAAGACAGAAACCACATGTAAGAGTGAAGTGGGATAGAGATTCTTGTTTGCATGGTTTAGGGTTAGCCAAGAAAACCCTCGGCCTGGTTGAGTGAGGTCTTTGGTGAGCCTCAGTGGCTGGAGTGCCCTAGTGGCAGGTTTGTGGCCCAGAGTGGCTAGAATGCCTTAGTAGCAGATTTTTGGCCTAGAGCAGCTTGAGAGCCTTCGTGGCTATGTTGAGCCGTCATGGATGAGTTGAGCCTTGGTGGCTAAGAGCCCTTGGCGGCATGGTTGAGGGTGATCCGATAAAACCCAGACCATAGTTACGGGTAATCTCGTAAAACCCATGATGATATTGGAGGGGGATTTACAGGTACAAGTACATGTGTGTAGTTATAATGGTTGACATAACCATGTATGCAAAGGACATCCTACAAGAGTGGCGGTTGCAGTGGTTGGCACCCATGCATTCCGGTGGATGGTTACTCCTTTATATGGACATCAACATATTCTTTTATGTTTGACCACAACTAGACATTGCAGCCTGATATCAAGACATGTACTCATTAAGCGGGTGCATTGGAATATTAATTCCTACTTGCCTCAATTGTGATTTTCTATGTGAAGAGTCTATTCCTATTCTATAAGAGTGGTTTCCCTAGTTTACTTTGTGGTTGAAATATTCTCTCAACAAACAGATTGTATGTTCGAGATAGTTTTCCTATCTTGAGACAATACTCCTATATATATGTAATTGCATATATGATTAATAAAATATAGATTACCTTATGGAATTTTAACATCCTTTAACCATTTACTTTCAAAACAATGAGTGTTATATATATATATATATATATATATAAAATGGTATTTTATGTTATTTTACATTATTGTCATTGATAAATTATATTAACCTAGATCCATCTTAACTTTGTATCTACCATGAGTCTATAGAGATCAAATCTCTTAGATGTAAACCTCTAAAATTTAGAGTGAAAAGAGACTTGAGTAAAATAAGAGTTAATCCTTCCCCGACCCTTAATAGATCTTGAATTAAAAATCTAAATTGATATAATCCTAAATATATAAGTAAAATTATTTTATGTGTTATTATATCAAATTGTAAAATATATATTTCTATATTAAATTAAAAAATAAATAATAAAAATAAAACTATATTTTTTTAAAATTAAAATTAAATTATAAATATAAACCTTTATAATTAAAATAAATAAAAAAACACTTTAATTTGTATATTTAGCTATCTTTTTATCATCGCTATAAAATTGTTCAACCCTAGTCTATGGATAGAGAGAGCTTAGTTCCCAAAAAAAACTCTTGAAACATATGTGATATATACAATAAACATAGTGGAGAAGCTTCAGGAATATGATATTCTATGGGTATTGGTTAATCATTCACATGCCATTCCACAAGAGAAAAATTTCCAAGCAAATGGTCAACATCCTTCTCAAACAATCTCAATGGCCCATAATAAATTGTCTAACAATTAGCCATGTTACATTCCAAGGAAATGGTCAACATCCTTCTCAAACAATCTCAATGGCCCACAATAAATTGTCTAACAATTAGCCATGTTACATTACCTTATGGGATGGTTGTAAATGGTCAACTTCCTTCTCAAGCAATCTCAAAGGCGCAAAATAATTTTCTAACAATAGCCATGTTACATTACCTTATGGGATGGTTGTAATCATAAAATGTGAGAGTGAAAAAGGTATTGGTAAATAGTTGAATTTATCAACAATGCAATTATCATACTATAAATAACTCTCATTTCACCACAAATAATGAATGAAATCATAAGTATCCCTACTTTCTTTCTCGGCATTGGAGCCCTGCTTGTCTATCTGTTTCATTGGTGGTTTTGCACAGAAGCTACCTCCCCTTAATGAAAATGTTGGGCAAAGAATGAATGAAATTGTGAGTATCAATACTTTATTTCTGTGCATTGGAGCCTTGGTTGTGTGTTTGCTTCGTTTGTGGTGATCTTTGCAAATTCATATTGTTAGCCACAAATGGTTGTGTGTCTGCTTCATTGGTGGTGATCTTTGCAAATTCATATTGTTAGCCACCAATGTTCACTTTTGAGAATAAATTCGATAAAAAAATAAAAGGAAATGAAATTACCACACTGTAAATAACCCTAATTTCAGGACTAAGAGTCCATGGAATCGTGAGTATCCCTACCTTCTTTCCCGCCATTCTGTCCATGGTTGTTTTTTGGCTTAGTGGGTGGTTTTCCACACAGAGTAACATCCCTAATGAAAATGCTGGGCATTAGGAGTACAATATTTTTTGAAATCAAATCATTTATATCTCGCTGAGATCGTAACCTTCCAAAGTTCAGCTGTGTCAAGGCTACAATCTCAGTAAGGCAGAGCTAATTTGATTTCAAAATTAGACTCCGGCCATAAGAGACCCTATATCATTCTCCTAACACCTAGCATTTTCATAGGGAGAAGTTGCTTCGTGTGGAAAATCATCGCTTCAGTGGTGAGAAGAAAGGTAGGCATACTCACGATTTCATTCACTCTTTGCCCTGAAATTAGGGTTATTTATAATGTGATAATTTCATTTCCTTTCATTTTTTATCTACGCTATTCTCAATAGTCAACCTTTGTAGTTAACCATATGAATTTGCTTTAACCGCTGTGACGAACAAGATATGTGAACCTCTACATCAAATCTAATTTAACTGCATGTATATCTATTTTCTCTATCAACTTTTACAAGAACTCGCTAGATCTGCTCTATTTGGTAAAATTATAACTCTACTCCTTTTACCAAATCTAAATACACAATAAGAACCGAATCTCCACATCAATTCATGGACTTAAAACTTCAATTTGTTTTGTACTTCTGATTGCGTGCTTGAGATGAGATCGAAATCTAATTGCATCTAAAATCCTGAGGAAAGAAGTTTTAAATTAAGTCAGTTACTAAAAAAAGTACCCCCATCGAAAATATCTGATGAAAGAAGTTTTAAGATAAAAATTTGTCATTCTTGAAAAAAAATCATAAAGTACTATTATGCAAAATATAAAGTACTATTATGCAAAATACAGTACATATAAAAATTCAAATAGCTTAACATTACAAAGGTGTTGATATTTTGTTGATAGATCGTTACATTCTTGACAAAATGCTGCATTGGAAGAGTACTCCAGATTTGTAAACTGCCATAAACTATATAAAAGCTTGCAACGAAGCATGGAAATGGATTTCATGGGAAACGAGGACATGTTCGCCTACGTTGTTGAGAAATTGTTGTATTGGAAGAGTAGAATCCGGATTTGTTTACTGTGATAAACTCTACTTAAAAGCCTGCAATAAAGCATCATATCGAACTATCTGACGCTGTCAAATGTGGTTCCAAAGAATGGTGGAGAAAAATCAAATAGAAGTGCAGTACTACATATGCCAGATTGCAGTACTACTAGCAATTGTCTCAAAAGTTATAAAGAGAGGCGGATAGGATTATTAAATTGGAATTGTTGAATTTTTCTAGAAGAGTTAATTGGTTTGTGCAAAACCTTGTTTCCTTGGACTGGATCATTGTGCAATTACTTTTCTTTAGATGTTTTGTTTATATCTATATTACAAGGAACACATTGAATGTCTTATTTCATTTCTGCAATCCTTACTAATATCCTTTCCGTGCTTTTTCTTGATCAATTTGATGAAATATTCCATTATCCTTTGGTCAAAGTCCTCACCTGCATATTAGTGTACATCCCGGTAAGTTCAAAGCTCGAAATCCAACCAAAAAAGTCAATGATAACCACCGTGCACGTATTCAAATTCGTAATGTAAAACTGCGAGACAAAGTTCAGACAGATTACCTCCAAGATGGGTATCACCGTTTGTAGCCAAAACCTCAAAAACTCCATTGTCAATAGTCAGAACGCTGACATCAAACGTGCCACTACCAAGATAAAAAACAACAATATTTTTCTCTCCACCCTTCTTGTCCAAGCCATAAGCTATTGCTGCAACTGTGGGTTCGTTGATAATACGAGCTACATTCAAGCCAGCAATAACACCAGCATCCTTCGCTGCTTGGTGCTGTGCATCAGTGAAATAATTTGCACAAACCCACAAGTTAACAGCCACAATGCAGTCAACAATTGGTTACCCAAAACCTCATAAAAAAAAAGGTTGAAAAGAAAGCATACTAGGGACAGTCACCACAACATCCTTTATAGACTTGCCAAGGAATGCTTCTACAGTCTCCTTCATCTTAGTCAAAATCATAGCACAGATTTCCTCACGGCTAAATACCTTTGTGTCTCCATCTCGTACCTGAACTTGAATATAAGGTTTCCCATCTTTGTTCACAATCTTGTATGGTACCAATTTCATATCCTTCTGAACTTCTTTGTCTTCAAACCTATATATAACAAATGTTTTCATTTAATTGTGTACATCAAGTAAAAGTTTTAAATCATTCTCTTGAAGTTTGGACAGGGCAGAAATCAAATCCTGATCTGACCCCAACCAGAAAGTTGCTCGACCCTTGACTTAACATGCCAATTTCATGACTAGCACCCTTGTGGGTTCAATATCAAGGTGAGAATTGGACTTGGAATAAATATAATTGTCTAATGAATGGGAAAATCAAAGATCAGAGTACTTACTTTCTCCCAATGAGTCTCTTGACATCAAAGTTGGTTCATTTGGCATTGACTTCGGTCTAGTTTTTGGCAGCCTCTCCAATCAACCTCTCATTTTTCATGAATGCCACCCATGATGGGGTAATACGGTTGCCTTGTTCATTGACAATAATCTCCACATGACCATTCTTGTAAACCCCACAACAGGAGTAAGTAGTTCCCAGGTCTATACCAATCACCGTTCCCAATTTCGCAACTTCTTCCTTTGCAATCAAAGATGCAAGAAGGCATCTTGAGAAAAAATAAATTCCTCATGAAGAGTATCAGAAAATGCCTATATGTTACCAGGGAAAGGTTGCCTATATGGTCAAGTTTCTAGCATATATATTTTAACTAATTGCAAGTTTATAGTGGTCAAATTTCTAACATATATATTATTTGTAGATATTTGTTAAACCGAATAAATTATAAAACTTGGCGTAAATAGACAGCACAACATGAATAACGAGGAAACATTTCAAAAACCCAGCCATCATTCTTCTAGTAGGCCATCTACATCAAGACAATGTTGTCATATTCGGCTCGATCTTATTTATACTTTCGAAAAAATAAAAAGGGCTTCCTGTAATAAAAGCAAAGAGATGACTCCTTCCAATTTTAATGCATTCAGACGATGTGCAAAAAATGTCGATGCAATTCAAATTCATCAAAATCATAACCTCAAACTCATCATAAATATTGGTTCAAATTTACATAATAAATTAGCAAGGCATTGTAAACTTAACCAATGACATATCCTCACACATTATTAAGAATACTTTTGTAAAATTGGTATGTATCATCTTAATTAATTTTTACATAAATTATTCTAATATTTATAAAAAATGTTTTTTAACTAATCTCAAATTTACATAATAAGTTGTTTTTTACATCATTTTTTTAATATTTGTAAAAAATGATTTATAAAGAACCTCAAAATTTATATAATAAATTGTTGAGACATTACAAACTTATTTCATAAATATTTAAAATACTTGTCTATTTAAATATACTGTGAAATTAACCCCAAAAAAGCCATTTTAAATATATCCATTTAAATATATTTACCTTTTATGTTTTAAATTATTTACAATTTTTAAAATATATTTTAATTTTCTTCTTAAAATATTGTATCCATTTATAATTGTATAAATCAATTTTAATTTTCAATAAAAATTAATATTTAAATCAATTAAATTAAAGCATTGTAATATAATTCAAAGACCACCTTTTATATAACGAAATTTATTTTATCTACTAATGTGAAAAAAGACCAACAAAACAGAAATTCGGTACGAGGAGACTTGGAATCCAACTTTACATTTGAACATAAACTCAAAATCAATGAAGTTATTTTTATACATACCTTTTATATAACGAAATTTATATCAATGAAGTTATTTTTATACATACCTTTTGTATAAGGAAATTTATTCTATCCATCAATGTGAAAAAACAAACAAAACAGAAATTCGGTAATAATTGACCTGGAATCTAACTTTACATTTGAACATAAATTCAAAATCAATGAAGTTATTTTTATGATGATGATGATGGTTAACCTCCACTGCGACCAAATAATGGTCTATAGGACCTAAAGAAACAAATTATCTATTTTGATTTAAGATTTTATTCTTATGCTCAAAAAGCTTAGAGAGAAGCCTCCCGAGCTCACTATAATTTTGACATTGTAAAAGGCTAAGAAAGTCAATATTGTAACAAAAATTGTGAAACTGAAAAATTTATTTTATCCACCAATATGAAAAAACAAACAAAACAGAACTTCAGTACTAATTGACCTCGAATCCAACTTTACATTTTAACATAAACTCAAAATCAATGAAGTTATTTTTATACATAAAGGTACACAAATATAAATATGGAGCTACTTGGAATTTCAACTTGAGGTTAAAACAAACTTATAAATATGATACAGATGGGAAATAAAAATTTATTGGCTCTAACATCGAGCAACGGCGAATCACAAAGTGTAAACGGTGAACTGAGCGGGCAGCTTATTGTTGCAAGGGGTCCCGAGCTCGAAACTCGTCCCGCCAGCTTATTATTGCGAGGGGTCTCGTGATCGAAACTCATCCCGCCAACGATGTATTGACAATTCCAAGCGTACATATGTTTACAAATGATGCGCTCAGGGGCAGAAGAGAGCCGATAAAGGAGCTTACAACAATAAAATGTTTACAAATGATGTGATCAGGCCCAGAAGAGAGCCGAACAAAGGAGCTTGAGATCAGGGGTAGAAGAGGGCCGAGGATCTCGTTCCAGATATCGGGAAGCCCAGGCAGACACCAGTGGCTGCAATCTGCGTAGCGCTGGGGATTTTTCCGTTGCCCGACTGTCAAATCGTTGCTGTATATCGAAGGGTGCGCGTACTGCCTGAGCAACGACAGCGTCGTTATGTTGAGAAACGACACAGGCGATCTCATAGCTCTCACAACGCTTTCCGCCACTTGGAATTAGGGAGGATAGGCGCCCAGATACGAAGTCCCCGCCGTAGGTTCTTTCTCCGAGTAACAGTTACCGCCATTCATAGTACTGCAAAGCACAAAGATTCATTAAAAAATCAAGCAAACGCCATTCATCACAAGCAATTTTTTAACATTTTCAACCGGATCTGAGATTACTAAACCTGGAATGCGAGGGCGAGAAACTGCGGAAAAGGACTTTCGTTCTGCTGGTATCGATGTTGGAATCAATCCACTTTACCCACGTAGTCATTCCTTTCCGGTAAGCCAAATCCATGCTCGTGTATAAAGTATTCCCTTCCTGCAGGTAATCCCAACTGCTTTGTTTTTTTACCCGAACAAAGTGTCAGTCATCCAGTCCGCCATTAAAGATCACAGTGCCATAAAAGATCAGAGTCAAAAATCTAACAGTTACCATTAATGGCTTGCGTAAAAGTACCCTCTGAGATTGCCTCTGTGAGTCCACTAATGGCCCGAGTTAAAAACAAGAATATCGGCTCCCTTCCATCCTCTGCCATTACTCTCGGCCGAGTCCAGACGAAGCACCACTTTCTGCTTGTCCTTGAACCGTAGTGGTCACCATATCCACCAGGTACGGAGCTCGATAAAATGACATTGTAACTCCGTAATCCTGCCAATACCCAAATCATAACAATTTAGCTTAATACAATAACATCACAGAGATCATATTAACTAAGCTACCAGTACCCACCATGGCTCTGAAACTGGAAAGAATATCTCCAGAAACCACGTATGTTCTGCCTTGCGGCAACGCTGCGTGAAGAAGGCAAATCATGGACTGCCATTGATCTCGATTCAGTGAATCTCCCACAAACATTAATGTTTTCCCCCTCAGCGACAATAAAACAGCAAAATCATTTTAATCACTGCAATATAATATTTAATTACTCGAGCAAAGTGTACATATAAATTTATTTGGGATTTTTGTATTCGTGCCTTCGAAGGTTGCAGTAACCAGGCTTCCATCTCCATTTCTGGTAGTCCGAATCAGGTCTTCCATTCTTCTGACAGTTGAATTCGCCATCGATATAAGGGCATTTACTCCAGTCATACAGCGGGTACGATAAATCGTGAACCCAGTGCCCAGAGAATATATTGCATCTGGTTCCAATAGCTATATCCGACATTGTGAGGTTCTGTGATGGATTTAACTTCTTGTTTGCATAACAGGGCTAGGTACAATGCACAGCAGAACCAGGAGGGGAAAAGAAGGCAACTCAATTAATATTTGGAAAAAACATTGAAAGTGCAACTCATGCTTGCTAAATGAGACTTCAAATCAATGGTTGAAAGTGTCTCACTTGATGTAACAGAACTAGGTAAAAATGTTAACAAGTGTTAATGCATAGGAAAACCTATCGGCCTAATTACAAATAATGATACAGATGGTTATGAAGGAATTGTGGAAAACAGATTGAAAAGGTATGTACTCATTGAGTAACATTGGGACAAACGGATCGAAATGCTCGATTTAATACAAAGGTAGCTGGGAAATGAAATTGAAAAATGTGTGTGTTTCATGTGAGAATTTAGTGGATAAGTGAACATTACGACAGTAGAGGAAGTATAAGAGAGGATACAGAACAGCGATACAAAGATGTTCCGCTTGATATACCTCATTATCACCAACAAGTTCAAAAGTATCTAGCTTTCTCCCACCCCATTGACTAAGGAAGTCATGAGAAGAGCACTCTAAACCAAAAGGTTGGAAGAATTGATGTAACGAACTCTTTCCAATTCTGCCCATTTCAATCCTGCACATAAAGATAAAACAACAAAAATCCTTCTCACATCTTCCCGTTCCTGCTGAAATGATCGCAAACGCAGAATTCTGGGAAGTGTAGAGCGCAAAACATGAACAATTTAATGCAGTATTTCGAATCTTCAAAGCGATCATTTCAGATATCGGATGGAAGACTACTTGGAGCGAAGACTTTGGAATGCCTTTCAGATATCGGATGGAAGACTACTTGGAGCGAAGACTTTGGAATGCCTTTGGATGAGTTTCGTATAAATGAGCCTCAAGCATTTAATTAATCATGAAAATAGAATGCCAAACAATTCCATGTGACTCAATTGGTACAACACGTTTCATGTGACTCGTCCTTCAAGGGTAAGGGAAGTAATTTCATGTTATTTATTTGGTGTCAGTATTTCGAATCTTCAAAGTGATCATTTCAGATATCGGATGGAAGACTACTTGGAGCGAAGACATTGGAATGCCTTTGGATGAGTTTCGTATAAATGAGCCTCAAGCATTTAATTAATCATGAAAATGGAATGCTCTGTATCACATAAGTGACATGACTGGAGCATAACAAAGAATTCCATGTGACTCAATTGGTACAACACGTTTCATGTGACTCGTCCTTCAAGGGTAAGGGAAGTAATTCATGTCATTTATTTGGTTTCATGTGAATCGTCTCATGTATCCATGACATCAGAAATACATGGCAGCTTTGACCGGCGAATGAATGCATTGGAGAATCTTTCGGTCGGGACATTCCATGGTGCCAATCAGAAATCGTCGCTCAATGCTGTATTAACCCGTGAGCGAATATATCTGAACCCATCTTAAGTTTTGGGCAGAATGTCCCATGGTGCCAATCACAATCAAATCGGGTTAATATATTATTCACAGAAATGTAGTATGAGATGCCAATGCTTTAGATACGAGGCGATATATCCAAAAATATAAATTGCATTTAGTAGTAGCTTCACATCGAATTACATGGACGCCAAATGACTTTGCATTTAATTAAACAAGCTTCCCACATATTTCAAAATTTCGAATATAGGAATTAAAAAATAATCGACATGAAAATTGTAAGATAGTTAAAAGATTCAAATTAACAACTATTTTTAAAAAATTAAGAATGTTTTAATTTATAAATTTATTTTTATTTACAATTATATAAATGAATTGTTGAATTGAGACTTTTGTGATCCATAATAGTTATAAGGAGTAAATCACATATAGAAAGACCTTTTTCGACGCGTTCCGAACCAGCCAAGTTGAAGAAACAGATCCAGCTTTGCGTGTTAAATACTCTGACCAGGGCCTCCAACAGCGATCTAAATTAACGGCTAGCTTTGACTTACGGACAGTCAAAAAGTCAAATTGATTATTTTAAAAAAGATAGTAATGACCATAACTATATATAAATATATAATTATACAAATGAAATAATTTAAGAAGGGGTTTACTTTAGTAATTAGTTAAAATGTATAATTTAATAATTAAAAAATTTTATTAAATGAGAATTAGTTAAATTGAATATCTAACTTATTTATAAATAAGGTAAATGTAATTAAATAAAATAAATAATAATAATACAAATCAGCAAATAAATATATAATAATAATATATATTGGCTAGATAAATAAATAAATAGATAAAAATCTATATAAAAATAAAAAATAATAATAATATATATGAATTAGTTATGAAAGAAATAATAAAGTAAATAATGATAAGAAAATAACTAATATATATCCGTTAATAAATAGATAAATTACCAATATTAACAATATATAAAAATTAGTTACGAAAAAATAATAAAATAATAATATATATTCCTTAATAGATAAATAAATAATTAATTAAAATATATTTATATATATAAAAAATAATATAAGATAAATTAATTAATTAAAAATATATATATAATAATAATAATAATAATAAGTAAATAAATATTAGCTATGATAATAGATACCAATATCAATCACGGAAAAAGGAGCGACACAAAATAAATAGGAGAAGGCGTGGAAAGAGTCCAGAGGCAAAAAGGATAAACCCTAGGAGATAGGAAGGCTCCAGGGAAACGACGAAAGCGAAAAAGATGAAAGAGGGGGGGGTGGGGGGAGACTAAGATGAAAGGGCAGGGATCCAACATCTACTGATCTTCCAGCCGTCAATAGAGATGACGACTGGAAGATCAGTAGATGTTGGATACCTGCCCTTTCATCTTAGTCTCCCCCCCTCTTTCATCTTTTTCGCTTTCATCGTTCCCCTGGAGCCTTCCTATCTCCTAGGGTTTATCCTTTTTGGCTTTGGACTCTTTCCAGACCTTCTCGTGTTTATTTTGCGTCGCTCCTTTTTCCCTGATTGATATTGGTATCTATTATCATAGCTATTATTATTATTATTATTATTATTATTATTATTATTATTATTAATTATTTATTTATCTATTAAAGAATATATATTATTATTATTATTATTATTATTATTGTTGAGTCTTCCTTTTTTCCCCAATTATTATTGTTATAACAAATATTTATTTACTTATGTTTTTATTATTATTATTTATTTATTGATTTATTAGTTCTTCGTAACTAATTTTGATATATATTATTATTAGTTTATTATATACTAATTTTATTTATCTATTAAGGAATATATATTATTATTATTATTTTATTATTTTTTCGTAACTAATTTTTATATATTGTTAGTATTGGTAATTTATTTATTTATTAACGGATATATATTAGTTATTTTCTTATCATTATTAACTCTATTATTTCTTTCATAACTAATTCATATATTATTATTATTATTATTATTGTTATTTATTTTTATATAGATTTTTATCTATTTATTTATTTATTTAGCGAATATATAGTATTATTATGTATTTATTTGTCGATTTATATTATTATTATTTATTTTATTTAATTACATTTACCTTATTTATAAATAAGTTAGGTCTTCAATTTAACTAATTCCCATTTAATAAAAAAATTTAATTATTAAATTATACATTTTAACTAATTATTAAAGTAAACCCCTTCTTAAATTATTTCATTTATATAATTATATATTTATATATAGGTATGGTCATTACTATCTTCCTTGAAATAATCAATTTGACTTTTTGACTGTCCCTAAGTCAAAGCTAGCCGTTAATCTAGAGAGCTGTTGGAGGCCCTGCTTAGACTATTTAACACGCAAAGCTGGATCTGTTTCTTCAACTTGTCCTGACGATGAGCCACACTTGTTGGCTCGAAACGCATCGATAAAGATCTTTCTATATGTGATTTACGCCAAAGCTCTTCTTATAACTATATAGATTCAAACTTCATCTTTAAATAAAATAAAATTATATACTATCAAAAGTGCACGGAGCGCTTACAAATTCATTCATTCTCATGATGCTTGGGATTGGTAATTTGACAATTTCCATATCTAACAATAATGTTAATATTGTCTAAGAGATAATTAAAGATTTTCTTAAAAAGTGTAATTTTAATGAAAATGCAAAATCTAAGTAAAATTATTAATACTAGACATATATATAATAAGCTTATATATAACTAATACAACTATATTAATTAATAAATGTAGTTGATATATATTTATAATTATAATTATTAATTAGTATTAATATTAATATTAATTATTATTATTATTATTATTATTATTTTTATTGTTAAATAAATTTAATAACATTATTAATTAATAAATGTTAATGATAATTAATTTATTGATTTATATTTTATTCATTATTAATTAGTTCATTAAATAATTAATTATTTATTTATTAAATAATAAATAAATACATTTATTTATTTTTATTTTATTCATTAAATAATTAATTATTTAATTTAATTATTCAATGCATAATTAATTAAATCATTTATTAATTATTTGGTGGTGGTGGTGGTGGTCCACTAAGTCCAATGTGGTCTATTGGACCTGAAGAAACGAGAGTCTTATTGTCATTTTCAAAATCTTATTTATGTGATCAAAGAGCAAGGAAAGAAGCGTTACAAGGTTGTTATAATTGGTCTGACTTAATAATTCAAGAAGATTGGAGGTGTGGCTGATGATAGGGAATTGAGAGTGTATGTGGGCAAGAGTCAGGTAGTCTAAAAGGAAGTGATTTTCATCTTCCGCCTAGTTAGTATAAAAAATTTGACAAATTCTATCGTCCTAGGGAGTCTTGGGAGTAGACTACCGATCGGTCTAACTACGAAGCTCGTGAGAGTTAGTTCTAATCATAGCACTATTCATTTTCTTCTTAGTGCTAGTCAACATAGAGAGATAATTTTGGTTATCGAGGGTGGGGTTGATCACCTCCTTATAGTACCTTAGCTTAGTATTAAGGGATTAATACTAAAATCCCAAGGGATTATGAACCTAAGGGAATAATATTAAACCCAAAGGACTAATCTCATAAACCCAAAGTCCATAAACCCTAAGATAATTACTATAAACACTAAAATAAACATGGTTTACCATGGTTGAACATGGTTGAGACAATCCTTGGACCATGGTTGAGTATGCTTAACCATGGTTTATTTTCATATTAACACAATCTTTGTGACAATGCGATGTTTGACCATGATTGACTATGATTTACCATGGCTGACGATGTTTGAATTTATAAAACATGGTTGACCGTGGTTAACCAAGGCTAACCATGAATGACCATGGTTGAGCATGGTTAACGATGATTATTATATTGAGACAATCTTTGTCATAATGCGACGTTGGACCATGGTTGAGACAATGATTGATTTTCATATTGAGACAATCTTTGTCACAATGCGACGTTAGACCATGGTTGATTTTATAAAACATGGTTGACCATGGTTGAATAATATTAAACCCAAGGTATATAAACCCTAAGATAAATATTATAAACACTAAAAGAAGTTTGGTTTACCATGGTTGATTTTCATATTGAGACAAACCTTGTCACAATGTGACATTCAACCATCCTTGACCATGATTGATTTTCAAATCAACAAAATCTTTGCCATAATATGACATTAGACCATGGTTAACCATGGTTCATTCTCATATTGAGATAATATTTGTCATAATGTGATGTTTGACTAGGGTTGACTATGTTTGAATTTATAAAACATGGTTGAATATTATCGATATTATAAACCCAAGGGAATAAAAAAACTTAGGGATTAATACTAAAAACCCAAGGGATTATAAATCTAAGAGAATAATATTAAACCCTAGGAATAATAAACCTTATATACCCAAGAAAATAATAAACCGAAGGGATAAAAATTAAAAACCTAAGGTATGTAAACCCTAAGATACATATTTTAAACCCTAAAATAAACATGGTTGATCATGGTTGATCATGGTTGATTTTCACATTGAGACAATCCTTGCTACAATGCAACATTGGACCATGGTTGGTCATGCTTGATAATGATTGATTTTCATATTGAGACAATATTTGTCACAATGGAATGTTCAACCACGGTTAACCATGGTTGGCTATTATTAACTGTGGTTGTCCATGCTTGATATTATAAACCCGAGGGAATAATAAACACATGGATTGATATTATAAACCCAATGGATTAATACTAAAACCCCAAGGGTTTATGAACCCAAGGAAATAATATTAAACCCAAGGGACTAATATTATAAACCCTAAGATAAATAGTTTAAACACTAAAATAAACATGGTTGATCACAGTTGATTTTAATATTGAGACAATCCTTGTCACAATGCGACGTTGGACCATTGTTGATCATGCTTAACCATGGTTGATTTTTGTATCAAGACAATCTTTTTCATAATGCAACGTTTTACCATGGTTGACCATGATTGACCATGATTGACCATGGGTGACCATGTTTGATTTTATAAAACATGGTTCAACATGATTGACCAAGGTTGACCATGATTGACCATGGTTAATCATGGTTGACCATGATTATCATACTGAGACAATATTTGGCATAATGCAAGGTTGGACCATGGTTGAAACAACGATTTATTTTCATAATGAGGCAATTTTGTTACAATGGGATGTTGGACCATGGTTGACCACGATTGATTTTATAAAATATGGTTTACCATTATTGAATTTATAAAAAATGGTTGACCATGATCATTACTATAAACCCAAGGGAATAATAAACCCTATGGATTAATACTAAAAACCCAAAGGGCTATAAACCTAAGGGAATAATATTAAACCCTAGGAATATGGACCCTTATATTAATAAGAAAAAGGGAATAATAAACCCAAAGGATAAAAATTATAAACCCAACATAGATAAAATCTAAGATAAATATTATAAACCCTAAAAGAAGCATGTTTGACAATGGTTGATTTCCATATAAAGAAAATCCTTATCACAATGCAACGTTCGACCAGGGTTGACCATGATTGATTTTCATATCGAGACAATCTTTGTCACCATGTGACGTTGGACCATGATTGATTTTCATATTGCGACAAACATTGTCATAATGTGATATTTGACCATGGTTGACCATGGTTGGCTAGGATTGACCATGGTTGACCATGATTGATAATATAAACCCAAGGGATTGATATTATAAACCCAAGGGATTAATACTAAAACCCCAAGGGATTATGAACCCAAGGGAATAATATTAAACTGAAGGTTTAATATAAACACTAAAATAAACATGGTTGACCTTGGTTGCTTTTCATATTGAGACAATCCTTGTCACAATGTGACATTGGACCATGGTTGACCATGCTTAACAATGGTTGATTTTCATATTAAAATTATCTTTGTCAGAATGTGACGTGTGACCATGGTTGAATATGATTAACCATGGTTGACCATGTTTGATTTTATGAGACATGGTTGACCATGGTTAACTAAGGTTGACCACGATTATCATATTGAGAGAATATTTGTCATAATGCGGCATTGGACTATGGTTGAGACAATGATTGATTTTCATATTGAGACAATATTTGTCATAATGAAACATTGGACCATGGTTGATCATGATTAACCATGGTTGACAACGATTGATTTAATAAAATATGGTTGACCATTATTGGAATTATAAAACATGGTTAACCATGGTTGACCATGATTAATATTATAAACCCATGGGAATAATAAACGCCAAGTATTAATACTAAAAACACAAGGGACTATAAAACATGGTTTACCATGATCAATGTTATAAACCCTAGGGATTAACACTAAAAACCCAAGTGATTATAAACCTAAGGGAATAATATTAAACCCTAGGAATATGAAACCTAGGGACTGATATTATAAACCCAAGGGAATATTAAGCCAAAGGGATAAAAATTATAAACTTAAGGTATATAAACCTTAATATAAATATTGTAAAACATAAAATAAACATGGTTGACCATGGGTGATTTCCATATTGAGACAATCCTTATCATAATATAACGTCGAACCATGTTGCCATGGTGGATCATGATTGATTTTCATATCGAGACAATCTTTGTTACAATGCAATGTTGGACCATGGTTGACCATGGTTGATCTTCATGTTGAGACAATCAATGTCACAATGCGATATTCAACCATGGTTGACGATGGTTAACCATGGTTGGCTATAATTGATGATGGCTAACCATGATTGATATTATTAACCCAAGGGATTGATATTATAAATCCAAGGGAATAATAAACCCAAGGGATTAATACTAAAACCCCAAGGTATTATGAACCCAAGGGACTAATATTATAAACCCAACATATATAAACCCTAAGATAAATATTATAAACACTAAAATAAACATGGTTGACCATAGTTGATTTTCATATTGAGCCAATCCTTGTCATAATGCGACGTTGGACCATGGTTGACCATGTTGAACCATGGTCAATTTCCATATCAAGGAAATCTTTGTCACAATGCGACGTTCGACCATGGTCGACCATGATTGACCATGGATGACCATGTTTTCTTTTATAAAACATTGTTGAACATGGTTGACCAATGTTAACTATGATTGAACATGATTGACCATAGTTGACCATAAATATCATATTTAGACAATCTTTCTCATAATGCGACATTGGACCATGGTTGAGACAATAATTGATATTCATATTGAGACAATCTTTGTCACAATGTGATGTTGGACCATGGTTGACCATGAGTAATCATGGTTAACTAAGATTGATTTTATAAAATATGGTTGTTCATGATTTACCATGATTGAATTTATAAAACATGATTGACCATGATTGATATTATAAACCCAAGGGAATAATAAACATTAGGTTTTAATACGAAAAATACAAGGGACTATAAACCAAAGTGAATAATATTAAACCCTAATAATATGAACCCTTAGATTATTAAACACAATGGATTGATATTATAAACCCAAGGGAATAATAAACCCCATGGATTAGTGCTAAAACCATAAGGGACTATAAAACATGGTTGACCATGATCGATATTATAAACCCTTGCGATTAGCACTAAAAACCCAATGGATTATAAACCTAAAGGAATAATATTAAAACCTAGGAATATGAACCCTTAGATTAATAAACACTAGGGTTTTATATTATAAACCCAAGGGAATAATAAAACTAAGGGATAAAAATTATAAACCCAAGGTATATAAACCTTAAGATAAATATTATAAACCCTAAAATAAACATGGTTGACCATGGTTAATTTCCATATTGAGACAATCCTTGTCACAATGCAATGTTGGACCATGGTTGACCATGCTTGACCATGATTGATTTTCATATCAAGAAAATCTTTGTCACAATGCGACGTTGGACCATGGTTGACCATGGTTAATTTTCATATTGAGACAATCATTGTCACAGTGTGATATTAGACCATGGTGGACTATGATTGACCATGGTTGGCCATGATTGATATTATAAACCCAAAGGAATAACAAAGCCTAAGGATTGATATTATAAACCCAAGGGAATAACAAAGCCTAAGGATTGATATTATAAACCCAAGGGAATAACAAAGCCTAAGGATTGGTATTATAAACCCAAGGGAATAATAAACCCATTGGGTTATGAACCCAAGGGAATAATATTAAACCTAATTCCAACAAATATTATAAACCCAAGGCATATAAACCCTCAGATAAATATTATAAACACTAAAATAACCATGGTTGACCATGATTGATTTTCATATTGTGACAATCCTTGTCACAATGCAACATTAAACCATGGCTGAGACAATGATTGATTTTCATATTGAGATAATATTTGTCACAATGCAACGTTGGACCATGGTTGACTACAATTGATTTTAGAAAATATGGTTGATCATGGTTGACTGCGATTAAATTTATGAAA
This sequence comes from Pinus tabuliformis, assembly GCA_031772625.1. Lineage (NCBI taxonomy): Eukaryota > Viridiplantae > Streptophyta > Pinopsida > Pinales > Pinaceae > Pinus > Pinus tabuliformis. The sequence goes on along the minus strand of CM062812.1, from coordinate 499,699,375 downwards.
AAATGTTGACGATGGTTAACCATAATTGATATTATAAACCCAAGGGAATAATAAACCCTAGGGATTAATACTAAAAACACAAGGGACTATAACCCTAAGTGAATAATAAAACCCTAGGAATATGAACCCTTAGATGATTATACCCAAGGGATTGATATTATAAAATGAAGGGAGTAATAAACCCAAGGGATAAAAATTATAAACCTAAGGTAAATAAACCCTAAAATAAATATTATAAATCCTAAAATAAACATGGTTTCCTATGTTTGATTTCAATATTAAGACAATCCTTATCACAATGCTACATTGGACCATGGTTGATCATGCTTGGCCATGATTGATTTTCATATCGAAAAAATATTTAGCACAATATGATGTTCGACCATGGTTGACCATGGTTTATTTCCATATCCAAACAATATTTGCCACAATGTGACGTTTGACCGTGATTGACCATGGTTTGCCATGTTTTGATTTTATAAAACATGGTTGAACATGATTAGCCATGGCTGACCATGGTTGACCATGATTGTCCATGGTTGACCATCATTGTTGATCATGATGAAAGGGGTTTTAATCAAGGTTGATCGTGGCTGATGAAATTTATCCATGGTTAATCATGGTTGACCATCATTGACCATGGTTGATCATGGTTGAACATAAAGATATTGACCATGGTTGACCATAGTCAAGCATGATTAACCATCATTTATCATGGTTGACCGTAGAGACATATCAAGATAGCCAACAACAATTAACAACACTAAACAACAGTAAACAAAAACCAACAACAACTTAACAACATATCAAGACAACCATTGTCACAACCAGAGGTTGGACAATGGTTGACCATGGATGATTTAAAATGAAAATATCAAAATAAAAATTAAAAATGAAAAGAGATTATAAAACATAACACACACACACACACACATAATTGTGAAATATAATAAAATATGTTATCGAAAGAAATGATGATTCATAACTATAATATTTTTAAGTTTAATTTTTATATTTAATTAATAAATATATAAAAACTCAAAAACATAATATCATTGGGATAATGTCACAAATATTATGGAATTGAAGAGAAGGGATGGCTGATGAGCCCCGGAAATGGGTAACTATATGGGCTCATTTTGCCTATTATTCTCATTTAATCCACAATTCTCCATAGTTTTATGCATGCTTTTGAATATATTTATGTTAATTGTGTGAATGGGAATAGTCACTTTATCACAAGGTCCAATACGTGCTTATTGCAGATTTTTGGACATTTTTAGACCAAGATCAGGCATTTATGAGTAGATTGGCAGCCAAATACGAGGAGACAAGGCTGACGTTTTGTAGGAGGGGTGTCTACTACACTAAATGACCCCTTCCTCGAGTTCTCCACCATCAGCTTGGAGTTCTACAGTGCACCAAAGATGATTTCAAGGGGCAACCGAACAGGTCTAGTGAAGTGGTTGATTAGCTGCAGTTTTGGGTAGCCAAGCTCCTAAAGTTAAGGAGGACTGTTGGGGGTCCTCGTATGCATAAGTAGGAAGGCTTCAAGCCTTGGTAGTTTAGTCATTTTGTTAGTCTATTTTCGCACTTTAGTGCAGCTCTGTATCAACACATTTTCGAGCTTCTTCTTGTAGACAGTTTTTGGGATGTAACTATTATTTTTTTTATCAATGAAGATGAATCCAGCTTTGCACTAGCTATGATCTTTCTTAGGAGGCTGTAGCTCATTGGGTTGGGCCCAACCCAAGTACCAGTACCTCCTTTCTGTACTTTTATGTTTTTTTCTTGCATTCATAGACTAATTTTTGTTATTTAGGTTAAAATCTTGCTTCATTTCTTAGGTTGTTTTTGATAATTAAGATAGTTGTTCATGCTTCAGGTTGATTTGACAGTTTGGTAACAAGAAATATCCACGAAAAGGCTACCAAGCAGTTCCTGATCTCATTTCGCCCTCCTTGGGATCATGAATTGAGACCAAGGTACACTTGCTGCCACAAAAACATTGTTTTTTCCTTCCAATGTAGTCACTAGTGTTAGATTTTAGGTTGGAAAAGTTGATATCAGTTGTGTTTCCATGTTTAGATCTGTTCTTGCTCAGTTTTCATAAGCTCTCTTGTATGATTTTCTATCTATGAACTGTTGTTCATCATATTTCTGGTTTTTAAGAGTAGATTAGGTCAAAATAAATAGATCTCTATTTTTTAGTCTTTGTTTGGATCAGTTTTTGGAAAGTAATGTGCATAACACCTGTAATACATTCCTACCTACCCTTCCTCCATTATACAATCTGCTCCAGTCCCTCACTCAAGATTTCTTCCCTTCATTCGCCTCACTCTCCCAACTTACCCTAATTTCTACATTTTTGTGCAACATTGCTTTCTTCATCCTTGAACAAATCCAACCATCTTCATCACTCCTTAGCTTCATTTACCAGGTCCTACACCTCTTAACATCCTTATCCATCCTTCATTTCCACTTCCCCATAGTTTTTCCTCCATCAATATTCTAAAAAATCACTTTCAGCCTCTTCCTGTAGAACTTCCTATAGAATTTCCCGTAGATCCCCCGTAGCCTCTTGTAGAAGATAATGCAAGCAGTTTTTTGAGATCTGAGCACGATGGAAATCTCCAGAAGGGTGCTAGGGACGCCTTAGGTCCTCTCCACACCTTCCTAACCCCATGAAACGCCCACTCCATTTTCTTTCACCAATAAACCTCTGCACAGTAAAAAATAGTTAAAACACATGCATAATAATTTTGCATAAAATTGCTCAAAAATACAAAAAGATGAATTTTCCATATTTTTCTTCAAAAATAGCTTAAAAACATGTATTTTGCCTCTACAATAGTCCATGGCATCCATTTCAGTAGTTTTACATCTCTTTTCTTGCACAAGTAGGGTTAGTCGGTGAAACTAGGGTTTGTTAGGGTTTGCACTTCCTTTCAGCTTTCATCTTCTTTCTACAAGTAGACTAGCCTCTTTTGAGTTAGATTTCATCCATCATAGTTAAAAGATTCTTCTAAGAACTCATAGAAGTTGTCTTAAGATCCTAGCGAACTTGTGCCAACTGATCAAGTGACAGCCTGCAGTAAGAGCTAATACTTGTGCATATAGCACTATCGCTTCCAAGTTTGTTACGAACTACCATGTTGATAACAGTAAATACAGTGACATTGAATTCGGCTAGGGTTTCCTCCACCTACAACTGCAAAAGGGGGTTCTATACCTGTGCTCCCTCCTCGCCCAGCGAGAGCCTCGGGCCACATTTGCTCTCTTTCTTTGGCACCTTATGGCACCTGCCATTAGGTTCGGTTTTGATTTTCTTCTACCCATCACTTTTTTTCGATGAGTATGGAGGAGGACTTGGTAGACTATACGGATGAACTGAATGATTCAGTGCCCATTTGGAATACTACTCCTTCTCCACTATTAGTCGCGTCACCATCTGATGTCCCTGTTACTTCTATCAATAACCTTAGGGACGGCTCCTAGTCTTACCCTACCTGCCCTAGCTCTTCACAGCAAATCATCTCCTCACCTATGGATTCCAATCCCTAGATGGGTTCTGATTACTCTCCCCCTTCTCCGGCATCCCAACATTTCCTGGCAACTTGTTTGGATACAACTACCCCCTCTTATCCTCAAGGAAATGTTATTACTTTTCCTTATGTTAGCTTCCCTGTCAACTCTCCTTCGGAGCCAAGTCATATGTTCCCTTCCTCAGTGTGCCCTATTGAACCTCCTCTATCTCATTCTACACCCTCCTCCCATCAGGATACTGCACCCCTCTCTTTCGGTTTTTTTGAAGGCCCTTCTATTGACCTGTCTGCATGTGGTTTTGATCCTAGGGTTGATGATGTTCAGGATAACCCCCATGAGCCCTCCTCCACTCCTCAGGCAGACAATTCCTCCAAGTCTGCGAAGAAGTCTAAGTGTGTAAAATCTAGGAACAAGGGAATTTCTCTCTGCTTTTGGGAAGGGCTCCAGATGGGGGATTTTATTAACACTGCAGACAAGGTTTTGGTCAGGAGAGTGTGTTGTCACACTTACTCTAGAATACGATTACGACAGTAGATCATTGAAATTTGGGGGCAGGTACTCTTAGAACTGCCATCGATCACTACTCTCTCACATGGGTGGTTCGCTTTCCAGTTTCAACATGCAGATTATACATCTTGGGTGCTCTCAAAATATTGGCACATTGAATTGGCTCTTGTCCTTCTCAAGCGGTGAAGTCCTATGTTTGACCAAAAATGTGAAAAATTCGGGGGCTGGACCCATCTGGGTTTGCTTATTGAGTTTGTTGCTTCACTTCTAGTCTGAAGACATCTTCATCCCATTGGAAATGCTCTCAGAACCTATCTAGATTACGACAAATCTTATATTTTTTCAGGCAATATGTCGCTCACCCGCATTCTGGTCCATCTAGACACATGGGAGGGTTTGGAGGAGGAAATTACTTTATTTTGGAAGCATTTTACTCATATCTAGATTCTTGAATATGAAGGGGTGTCATTTAGATGTAGAAACTTTCATAAGGTGGGGCACTTGTACAAGGAATGTCTACTGGTTCTATCATCCTCCCCCCATGAGAATGCACCAAAAATCATCGGATTAGAAAACAAAATTGGTTCTCAGGACATGTGGATTCCCAGAGAACTTAGAAAAGTAGTCAAAGAAAAAAATCCGGGAGAAAGGGAATGTGACAGAGACGGTTTTCCCTCCCTCGCCCCCTCTTACCAGGTCTAATGCGACGACCACAACAATGCTCTCATCAGGTAATCCTTCTTCCTGTACTTCCTCCATGACTCAATGTTACATGTCATCTGCATGCTCATCGTGCCCACTGACCTATCCCTCGTTTATTCCTCCCCATTTTCTCCAACATTCCTCCATCCTTCTTTAATCATTCTCCTTCATTCCCTTCGATTGAGGCTTTGGATGCTTCACATCCTTCTCACTCCTACAATTTGCGCTCCTTGGAAAAAATTTCTTCCTTAGACGTCTGTAGAATTGGTAGACATTCATCCATTTCTAAGGCCATCCATCAAGCTAGTATAGACGTGGGTCAAGGAAGAAAAATTTCTATTGATAGGGTTCTTAGACCAAAGAACACCCTATATTCTCCACACCCCTCCCCATGAAGTGGCTATCCCTAAATTTCCATAGGCTAGCTAGGCTTACTAAAAAGATAGCCTTTAAAAGACCCTTGGACACTGATTTGGTGGATGTGATATTCCTACAAGAAACTCTTAGACTTATTGACCAGATTATCCCCGCTTTGGAATCCCTTATCCATGGTTGGCAATTCCAAGTCCTTGATGTTCGAAGGCAATCTAGGGGAATTGATTTTGGGTTCAATCCATGGTCTTCCAGGATTATTAATATTTGGGGATGAGTTGGTTTCATTGGCGCAGACATCTTCTCATCAGACTTGGGGAAGGAACTAAGTTTGATCAATATGTATGGTCACTGTCATAATCAGAATACTTTTTGGGACCACTTCCTCAATTTATCTCTTTTGCAAGAAGACAATATCATATTGGGAGGCGACCTCAATTTTTCTATGGGCCATGCTGAGTCCTCGGGGCACAATTCTCAGATTGATCCCCTATTTGATTTTATGGAACAACTCTTGGAAAATAATCGACTCATAGACATCCCAATGGCTCGGCCTCAACCTACCTAGAGGAACATAAGGACTGGAGAGGTCATGCTGGCTCAAAGACTGTATCATTCTCTTATCAAAGAACCTCTTATTTGGTTTTTTTCTATCTAGAGACAATGGGAAGGACTAGGTGGACTATCTGACAACTCCCCCATTTACCTTGAGATCATTGGTCATGCTCGCAAGCCTAAAGCCCCAGTTACGTTTAATTCTACTTGGTTAAAGGACATGGACTGCATCAAATTGGTCTTGGAATTTTGGAAGGATCACCCCCTTGATTCTAGATGGTTTATCACTGAAGGATTTTCCAATAACCTTCTTAGACTTAAGATATTAACCATTGATTGGGTCAAAGACAAAAGAATGAAGGATGTATATGCCTACACTCTTTCTCTAATGAAAAGTGTAAAAGGTGTCTGAGGATGATCAACTCAACAATGTTGTTTGTTCTAATGCCCAAACCGATCTAAATTTTGAAAAAATTATTATTAGATAGATGAAAAATGACACCTCCTCCACAACCATTCTCTTAGGCAAATCCATCAAAATAAGCCCATGGGAGACTCCTATCTATGAATTCAAGGATAATAGTTCTCTAAGGTATAAGTCGGTCATTGTCTAGAATGTTGGTGTATAAAGATATTATATGTGCATATGCCTATAGACCAGCAAACAATGATAGGGAGGTTCCTAGTTTTAGCAGGTTGAGAAGATTTCCACCATGATTGCTAGGCCTCAAGGGTGGATTACCACTGTCATCTTAAGGTAATTGAGAGTGAAGACAGAACCAGAGTCTAGAAAGGTTGAATGGAGGGGCATTGAAGGAAAGGGTGATTAATCGACTTAGATGTCTTTTGGTAAAGGATGTACCAGGTAGGTCCATGGAAAGAATGCCTCATTAAGTTTTCTCCCATAGGGGCTTTATATCATAGGACAGTCCAAATGAATAGTCTAGTACGAGGTGGGGCCTTCAACGTCCATAATGCACTCCACCACCAGTCAATAGCAGGGGGCTTATGAGCAACATAAATGATAGTATACCCTTCCTTTGGAGTTTATTTTCCATGATGAGCATGAACCCATATGAGTTCATCCTCCCCATTAGTAATCCTTACATGAGTTTTAGCAAGAGAATTAATGTAGTTGATCCAGTCTTGATGCCAAATGTCAGGCATGTCTAATTATAAAGTAGATTTCCAAGCCTGAGAAAAATATTAGTGTTCTTTGGATTTTCTATATGAGATAGATATGATATAACAACATTAGATAAAAAAAAGTATGAGATCATGAGGAATCCTATAAGCATTACCACAACCAGACCATGGATCCATACTAATGCAAACAGAGGAACCAAATCTTATTCTCCATATCAGTCCATCACGGATGAATGTTATGGAATTTAAAATAGCTCGCCAAATGGGTGAGATATTGGAGTTGTTCTAAGAAGGGAGTCTGACCCAATCAAGGATGTGAAAAGCCCATATATATTTCTGATGAACCACCTCTGTCCATAAACTTTTTGCAATGAGGACTTGCCAACCCATCTTGGAAGCAAGCGCTTTAGAGAAGTAGTCAAGATTCTTTAGTCCCCCAACCTCACCATTTCTTGGGTAAAGCAATCAAATCCCATCTGGCCCACGCATAGATGTGGCCATCCTATTTCCCTTTCCATAGAAATCTGCAACACATCTGTTGAATTCTCTTCAAAATACCCTTAGGTATCCATGCCATGGACATCCAATAAACTGAGTGGCTTCCAATACATATTTGATTAAGACAAGATGACGTGCACTAGAAAGATATATGTGATGCCAAATATTCGACCTCCTTCCAATCTTGGCCACCATCCAGGTCCAATCAACAATTTTATAATGGAGGGGTTTGAGCCGAAACCCAAGATACTTGAGCCCTTCATCTAAGGCTAGAACTGCATAGCGAAATCTCTGGTGAGCATAACGAATCTCATGTGGCGAGCATCTAGAAGATGGGATTGTAGATTTCCTATGATTACACTCCATACTAGTGGCTAGACTGAATAATTTCAATATAGAAAAAAGTGTTGAAGAATCACCAATACCCCCATTAAGAAATATTAAAACATCATTAACAAAAAGAAGATGTGAAATAATGCAATTATTGGTGATCTTAATTCTCTACAGATGACCAAGCATTTGTTCTTTAGATATGAGCTGACTCATACCTTCCATGACATGTAGAAATAGGAGGGGGGACAGGGGACAACCTATTTAAGGCCACACTTAGAATGGAAGAAAGGGGAGGGTGACCCATTTATAAGAACATTGTATGAGACCTTGGTAATGCAACACGTAATCGAATTCATGAAATTTAGGGGGAAACCAAAATGAGTAAGGAGTTTTCTTAGATATAACAAACTAGTATGATCAAAATCCTTTGATAAGTTAATCTTATGGATCATTCCCTTGAGTCTCTTAATAGTGATAGAGTGTAAGATCCCCTGAGTAGTACCAATAAAATAATGGATTTGATGGTGATTTAGAAAGGAAAATTGTTCAGATGAAATGTGAGGGGACAGAATAGGTTTAAGATGATTAGCAATGATCTTGGCAATAATCTTATAAATGCAATTACAGAAGGAGATGGATCAGAAATCGTTGAAGGTCTGAGGGGAGTTAGTTTTGGGTATAAGAGAAATGAAAGGCGAGTTGAATGCATCATACATTTGACCACTAATTCAACAGTCCTCAATAACCTACAACAGATCTTTCCCAATTAATTTGAAGAAGGCCAAGTAGAATTCAACCAACCATCCATCTGGCCCAGGGCTCGTATCCTTTTTAAACCATTTTAATTTTCCCTCCATTTCCCCCATAGAAACATGCTTATTGATATCTTTGGTTGTGTCATTATCAATGAAGTGAGGGAAGAGGCCAGCAACCCTAATAATCTCGGCTAGGGAGGCTTCCCGAGGGGCCTTGTAAAGCTGACTGAAATATGATGAACTCAGTGATGCAAGTTGATTGAAGGTTTGGAATCTCTAGCCTTCCTCATTATTCATCATCGATATGGTATTGATATCCCGAAGACCATTTTCAAATTGATGATATAACTTCGTAGTATCATCCCCTTCTTGTAACCAAATGGCTCGACTCCTGAGTCACCAAGTTTCTTCTCTATCTTTTAGAATCCTATTCCTTTCGGCCTCTAGCTCATTAAGATGGGATTTAGCTTCAACATATGTGTAACCTATCGCATCAACATCTTATAGAATAGTGAGATCAAGTTCAATATTGGCAACTCTAAGATCATCATTAACTGGTTCAACAACATATCTATTTGTCATGTGCACACACTTAGGAATATTATGGATGATGTTTTACTTTTGAAATCACATTTTGATTCCGTTTGTTGTCATCACATCTATAGTGAACAGGTTTCTGACTGATTATCCAAGGAAGCCTCGATCCAGCCTAGGGGTTTATTACTGATTCAGTAATAAAGGGGACCTAACTTCTATGAGTGTTTCCATCGCCCATACATTCATCAGAGGATTCAGGGGGTAGATAGGCCCTGATTTCATGGATTTTTTTATTCTGAGACAGACTTTTTCTTCTAGTACAATGGTTTCTTTATGTACATATCTATATCAAACTTGTAATTATGTAATTCCCTGAGGGGTTTTTTGTATAAGAACATCTGAAGATGGACTGCTGCACTATATTGCATTTGCTTCGCAAAGCATCTACAATATGTAATTTTCAACTTATTAAAAAAAATTACGATTTTGCCTTTGGGAGAAAATATAGATATATATATATATATATATATATATATATATATATATATATATATATATAAACTTGATATTTGTAGTAACATTTCTTCATATATAACTTATTATATACAATTCATATTAGAAAATAAAATTTTAAAATGTCAAAAAAAATGCCATGAGTATATGTCTATAACTATAGGTATGATTAACATAGATTCATTTCAACTCTGGATATATATATATATATATATATATATATTCAATGTAAAAAAAATTCAGAAAAATAAAAAAATTTGCATTTTGAAAGATTTAAACTTAACTTAATAAATTTGAATTTGAAGTTAAAATAAATATTACTCACCATCACACTCCCCATAGGTATTTATTGTGATAATGTAATACCATGAAATACATACTATGTTGCCTAGGAACAAATAAATGTCAAATTAGATGTCAATACTATAACCATGTCATGACATACAATAAATTATCGATCCAACAATTTATTGTGATAATGTTAATACCATGAACTACATACTATGTTTCCTAAGAACAAACATATGTCAAATAAGATGTCAACACTATAGCCATGCCATGACATACAATAAATTATCGATCCAACAAATTAACTATGAATCAATATGTTTAGCTACTTTTCGAAAAATAGCTGTTTAGCTATTTTTCGGAAAATAGTATATATGAACATGAAGAAAGAAAAATAATTTCATTTCTTTGATTTAGTAAATATTTGTTGTTTACATATAATCGTGCTCCAAAGACAATTTTGAAAAATTGCCATTGAAACACAATTATATTTAATATTCCTAATAAATTTATGATGCCATTAATATTACACTCAACCTTTCACCAATTATTTTGTTTGTTTTAGCAAATCCAAAAAAATACAAAAAAATATAATAAAAACAACAACCTTGAAATGAGTATGAAATTCAAACAAAATATATACAAAATTAATTACAATGGCAATTTTTATATCAGCAAATATCAAATATCCCAAATATACTGCACTTTATAAATTTAAAAATGAATTAAAACCAAAAAAACAGGTATACAAACTATCAACATGTATCAAAAACATGAATAAAAAAAAACATATATCAATATGTATATTAGTTTTTATCAGTGCCATTTGGTCTTAATAGTTTTAGGTTTATTATTAAATATTAACTAATTAAATTTATAAAAATAATGATTAATTTTGTAAAAATGAGGAGAGAGTTTAATTTTTGAGTAAAAGTAAAGAATAGGCTTTTTATCAACAGCATTTACTAATGCGGAAATTTCTGTTACAGGGAAAGAGTTTAATTCCAGAGTAAAAATGAGAGAAAGTCTTTATGCCCAATCTAATCTAACTATTCAATATCTTTGTTTTTCCGTTGAATTTCAATTTTCTCTTTTTCTTTTTTAATTTATGTAAAATTAATAACTTAAATTATGTTTTTCTTAATAAACACATTATTTTGATTTAATTAAAAAGAGAGACATTGGCTAATAAAACATATAACACATATTAGCGTGTGGCTAAATGAAATAATCAGACTTGGCAATACGAGAAAAAATCACGTCGAATCTCATCAAGCATAGAACAAACATCCACTTTCTAGCTCTGAAAGACTTACATTGGAAAAGCCAAAGTCGAAGTTATTAAGAAGAATCAAGCGTGGTGGTCATACGACTGTTGGTTATAACTTTGTCAGTCAAATGTCAAAATGAAAGGCCAAAATGTGGATCCTACTACAGAATTCGCTCATTTCCACTTGTATGGTTATAACCTCGCTTGGTCACACAAATTTAGATATGCCAACGGATTAGAAGCGAGGACTGGGATGCATTAATCCTTTCAATATCAGATAAAAATAATTAAACTTTGAATTAATCAGAAGGAGTTGTAGCTCACAGGTGAGAACACCACCTGGAGACTGCACTCAACATACAAGGAGAAGACTCTCGCTCACATTCACTCTATGCCTTACATGAATGAATATTACATATTAAATACATCACCGAAAAATAGGTAGTTGTAAACAACCTCCTAAATTCTAGGAACAACTCCTAAACTAAGAAGATGTGTTACAACCACATAACCATTTCTCCATTAATTCTAACTCCCCCCCTTAATGGAGAAAGGGTTATTTTGCACACCTAACATCCCTCTAAATAACTCAAACTTTACTCGCCCTAGAGGCTTAGTAAAAATGTCAACTATATTATCACAAGTATTACAATAATCCACACAAATTTCCTTAGACTGTATCCTTTCTCGTACAAAGTGAAACTGAGTATCAATGTGTTTAGTATTTTTATGGAAAACTGGATTGTATGCAAGCTTTATTGTGCTTTGATTGTCAGTTTTGATGCTGGTTGCTACTTTTTGTCCTTCACCTGCATCACTAAGCAATCTCCTCAACCAAATGGCTTCACATGTAGCTGCACACAACGCCTGGTACTCTGCTTCACACGACGATAATGCTACAGTGCTTTGCTTTTTGTTGCTCCACGAAATAACCCCGGATCCAATACTAAATGCATAACCTGTGATAGATCTACGATCATCCAGGTTGCTTGCCCAATCAGAATCTGAATAATCTGCTAAAGTAACATCAGAAATGTCAGTGTATAAAATACCATAATTGCAAGTACCACTCAGGTACCTCAACACACATTTTTCTGCATTCCAGTGACTGTCAAGTGGTCTGGACATAAACTGGCTGAGCTCACTAACAGAATATGCGAGATCAGGTCTAGTTGTCGTGAGATATATCAGGCTTCCCACTAGTTGTCTATACAAAGTGGCATCCACCTGTTTTGTACCATCGTCACTACTTAACTTGAGGTTCTGCTGCAATGGTGTTGCTGCTGTTTTGCACTGTTCCATTCTGAATCTTTCCAACAAGGTTCTGGCATACTTTCCTTGAGTTAGAAATGTTTGACTAGAATCTTTCCACACTTCCAATCCTAGGCAATAATGAAGATCACCAAGGTCTTTCATTTCAAATTCCTGTGACATTTGCTGCTTGATTTCTTTGATTAAACTAATTGCATTTCCTGTTATTATCATGTCATCCACATACAAAGAAATCAAAATGATTTGCCTCTGTTTATTTATCTTGGTGTACAGATTTGGATCGTTGAGGCTCCTATGGAAACTATGCTAAACAAAAAATGAATCAATTTTATCATACCATGACCTGGGTGCTTGTTTCAATCCATAGAGTGCCTTATGGAGTTTACACACTAAATGTTCCTTCCCCTTTTTCACAAAACCAGGAGGTTGTACTAAATATATTTCTTCTTTTAATTCTCCATTCAGAAATGCAGATTTAACATCTAACTTGTGTAGCTTCCATTTATGTTTTGTTGCTAAACAGATTAGCATTCTAATTGTATTAAGTTTAGCTACAGGGGCAAAAGTGTCATCAAAATCAATTCCATCCTGTTGTGAATAACCCTTTGCTACCAGTCTTGCTTTGAATTTTTCTACAGTACCCTCTGCATTTATCTTAGGTTTATACAGCCACTTACAACCTATAGGGGTTCTTCCTTCTGGCAACTCAACTAAGTCCCAAGTATGGTTTCTATATATGGATTCCATTTCTTCATGCATTGCAGCCCTCCATTCATCTGATCTACTTGCTTCTTCATAATTTGAGGGTTCTACAATATTTAAAATTTTGGACATTAAAGCATAGTCTCTGAATTTTGCAGGTAGTCTAGTCTTTCTACCTGATCTTCTCGGTAAAGGACTCACCTCAACTCTTCCTGTTTCAGCACTGTCTGGGCCTGCATCCTCACTTATTGAGCTATCTGCTGCTACTTCTGCCTCTTTCTGCTCCTGCTCCATTTCTTCTTCTTCTTCATCATTGTTCAGTTCTATCAGAAATGGAATGTGGCTGTCACTGTTAGAGTCTTCCTTTCCATCTCCTATCTGTTCATGAAAAATGACATCTCTGCTTGCAAACACTTTATGAGTCACAGGATTATATAATTTGTATGCTTTATATTCTGTGCCATATCCTACAAATATGCATTTCAAGGCTTTGGGATCTAGCTTTTTCCTATCTGCTTTCGGTACATGAGCAAAAGCTTTAGATCCAAATATTTTCAGATGACCAACTGCTGGTTTGAGTCCAAACAATGCTTCAAAGGGGGTTTTGAAGCCTAGACATTTGGTGGGACTCCTATTCTTTAAATAAACAGCAGTATTAATGGCTTCTGCCCAAAGACCATTAGAAATGCCCTTACCTTGAAGCATACTTCTCGCGCACTCCACAAGGGCCCTGTTCTTGCGTTCTGCTACTCCATTCTGATGTGGAGTGTGTGGCACTGTAAATTGTTGTATAATCCCATGCTGCTTGCAGAAATTCATGAACTCATTTAATCTGTATTCCCCCCCTTGATCCGAGCGGAGAACCTTTATCTTCTTTCCTGTTTGGTTCTCTATCATTGATTTGAATTCTTTAAAGTATTGGAAAGCTTGACTCTTTTTGCTTAAAAAATACACCCAAGAGAACCTAGTGCAATCATCTATAAACAGTAGAAAGTAGTATGCACCTCCTAAAGACCTAGTCTGCATAGGTCCACAGATATCTGTATGCACTAGTTCTAGGATGTCTCTTTGTTTTCTGTTGTCATGCACAGGGAATTCATCTCTATGCATCTTCCCTAATGCACATCCATCACATTCCAGTTTGATATTATGTAAAGCAGGAAGTCCATCGACCATACCTTTATTTTTAAGCAAGATGAGATCTTGTAGATTGATATGTCCAAATCTCTGATGCCAGAGGTTCTCAGCTGTTGATGTTGCTGCAACCATCGCCTGTCGTGGCATGCTCCTTGCATCCAGTTTATACAAATTCCCCACGCGTACTCCTGTTGCAACTGTCTCCAATTTGCTATCATGAATGACACACCCATTCTTGAAGAATTGTACCTGCATGTCCTGGTCTGTTATCATAGAGACAGAGATCAAATTCTTTTTAACTCCTGGAACATATAGAACATTTTTGAAATGTTTGATATCGCCACTAGGTAGCTTCACAGGAATATCCCCACAACCTTTGATCTCATATCCACTGTCATCACCCAAATAAATTTTGGATCCACATGTAGAATCTTCAAGAAACTCAAAATATTCTCTCTTACCAGTCATGTGCGAGGATGCGCCTGAATCGACATACCATGTATTGTCCTCATCTCCTCTTGAAGCTGAAAGTGCACAGTCGACTATAAATAGCCGAAGATCATAGCTGTGGTCTTCCTCTTCTTCAGCAAAACAACCCTGATGCTTCTGCTGTTTACCTCTCCTTTCATCTGTTTGCCTCTTATATCACTCTCTGATATGGTGACCAGGTTTTCCACAGTAAAAGCATCTCTTAGCATAGTTATCATTCATACCTCTAGATGGTCTCCTTTGAAAGGAGTTGACCCCTTTCTGCTGCTGCTGCGGTTGCTGGTGTTGATGTTGGTGTTGGCCCTGCTTTCCTCTGTGCTGTCTTTTCTTTGCCATCAAAGCAAGGTCATTGCTCTGGGTCTTCAAGTTTTGTCTTCGCTCCTCCTCCTAGAGCAGAATCGCTGTCAGCTCATCAAAAGAGGGGGATTTCTCCCTCGCTGACAACCCTGAGATGAATGTCTGATATTCATCGGTCATCCTGTTCAGTGTGAGGGTAACCAGATCTGAGTCTGATACCTTTTCTCCAATGGATCCCAATTTGTCTTTCAGATCCTTGATTCAGGCTGTGAATCCATCAACAGATTCATTCTCATTCATCTTTAGTGCATACAATTTTCCTTTGAGTGCGAGAACACGATTTGTGTTCTGTGTCTCATACAGACCCTTGATCGTGCTCCAAATATCTGCAGCCGACTTGCAATCTCGAATATGAGGGATAATGTTGTCTTTGACAGACATCTTCAGTATGACTTTTGCCTTCGTTTCTCTTTTATCCCAATCCTGTTCTTGGGTTGTATTTCCGGATCTCTGTTCATTTCCCAAGATGATCGACCATGCGTTTGCACTCTCCAGCAAGGTTTGCATTTTGAACTTCCAGTTGGAAAAATTTGTTCCATCGAGCTTGCCGGACTCATGGAGGTATGATTCCAAACTGTTGTTCATTTTCGCACTACTGAGCACTCCAACTGGCCACCACCGGGCAATTCCGATCTGCTACCACCGAACAAATCAGGAACTTCTCTGTGCCACCACCAGGCAAGTCCGATCTGCTGTCTCCAAACAGATCAGGGACTTCACTATGCCTCCACCGGGTAAAACCGATCTATTACCACTGAACAGATCACAGAGCTCTGATTCGCCACCACGGGGCAGGTCCGATTTGCTACCACCGAGCGGATCACGGAACCTCACTTCGCCACCACCGGGCAGATCCGATCTGCTACCTCCGAGCTGATCAAGGATCCTCAATTCGCCACCAATGGGCAAATCAAATCTGCTGCCACCGAGCAGAAACCTTCACGTGCCTCCACCGGGCAACTTCGATCTGCAACAAAGATTGCAGATTTACAGAGAGAAAGGGATGGCGCTCAAAACAGCGCAGAACCCGCGCCAATTCCGGAAAATGGCAATTCACGGAGTGCAGGAATTTTGGTGCGCTTATCGACCACGGATCCACGCCAAAATGATCGTTCTTTTCTCTAGCGCGTTTTACAGCCGCAAATCCGCGCTAATTTGCGCGACTGTTCTTGAAAAAACCGCGCCAATCACTGCACCTTCTGTAAAAAAAAATTCCGCTCCGAATTTTCGCTCCAACCCTTCCTTCGGCTCAGTGATGATCAGTCATCTGATGCCTTCTCGCTTCAGGTGTTACTGCAGCTCCACCTGATCACACAGCTATCTCTACATGTACTCCTACCACTACAGATGTGTAACTAATGATACATTCCCAAAAGAACAAAGTTAAGGCTACCTCTACCCTAAGCTCTGATACCAAGATAAAAATAATTAAACTTTGAATTAATCAGAAGGAGTTGCAGCTCACAGGTGAGAGCACCACCTGGAGACTGCACTCAACATGCAAGGAGGAGACTCTCGCTCACATTCACTCTATGCCTTACATGAATGAATATTACATATTAAATACATCACTGAAAAATAGGTAGTTGTAAATAACCTCCTAAATTCTAGGAACAACTCCTAAACTAAGAAGATGCGTTACAACCACATAACCATTTCTCCATTAATTCTAACTATATCATGGCTGCCTTTGAAGCCAATTCTAAAATATGGATTGACCCAAAGTAAACAGATTTGAAAACATCCAGTCTCTAGTCAATATTGAGCAGCACTGACTTAAATTCTCACGTGGAGCTCTCATCAGTGCTAGGGTCCTCTCTGGCTCATCGCACCCACAGCTTCATCGTATTAAACTCCAAACGTTGCTTTCGCTATACTAAAAGTTCTACTGAAATATCAATTAAATATGGAGCTTATGTTCAATGGGCATAGAAGCAAGTTTTTCATATTCGGGATCATCTACCATCCATATCACTTTTGAATGTAAAGTTCTATCACAACACATGTAAAGTGTTTGGCATGTGTATAGAAATTACCCCTAAGGAAAATCTATCTTCTTGAATTAAAAATATTATACAAAACATTGTATTAGCTGATATTTTGAGTTAAAACATTCACAACCTGCACACTATTATAACAAGGGCCACAGGCAGCGATAGGCCCTGCCGGCTATGAAGAGCCCCACGCTCTACCTGCACATCAGCATTGTAAACGTAGTCATGTTACAGCTAAAGCTTATTACATCCATACAAATTTGAGCTTATAAGCTAAAATAAATTTGGTATAAATTTATGAAGACGATTCTGGATGGCAACATACGCTATACACAGGTATTAAAGGCATCAGTGCTATACACAGGTATTAAAGGCATTGGTGTTGCCGGTTGCAAAGTTCATGCCTAAATGAAGTAGGCTGGAATTGTTATTTCATTGATTGTATAACACTAAAAACAACTTCAAAATATTTCATGCATAACATAGTTTTAAAATATTTCATGTATAACATAGTGACTAAAAATAAAAATAAAAATATTTGCAAGTAACCAATGAATTTTTGGCTCATGGGCTGTGCACTCGTTAGGGAATTCAGGGTGCATCCAACTTTGTCATTCAATATTCCTTCCATTTACTTGTAAATGATTTTCTTAATATCTGTGTGGGAATGTCGAGAAATCACGTGTCTGCGCAACTTGATCTCCGCACTCATAACTTACAGGTAAAGCTATGTGGATTGTGTTCAGTGATAACATGACAGGTTGAAGGGAAAACGTCATTAAATTTTGATGAGAGAATAGGCCAATGAATACCATGAACACTGGGAACAAACAATACTTATCAAGTATCCTGTTAAGAATTTACCATCGGGGAGATGAAAGCCTTGCTCAGATGATAGAAATTTTACCATTCGCCTGAGCTACATTAGGAACAAAGAGGGTTCGCGTAGAAAAAAAGTGGGAAACTAATCATTATGGTCACAAGAAATAAATCATAATAAAATGGGCACATTAGTTATCAACAGTGTTATCACTGTTGATGCATGAAAAATAAATCAGACTAAAATTGGCACATTTTGTTATCGTTGTTTGGGCGTGAAGGAGCCGGCCTCGCCTAAAGTGTAATTTAAAAAAAAAAAACAAGAGGCAAAAAGAGGCCGCAACCTCTGTCTGTATTGAAACCCTTGAGTTTGGAGTGCCACCATTGAGTAGCTACTTGTCAATGGAGCTATGTCAAGAAGTTAACCAACCAACAAGAGCATCCATAGCAATTAAAACGATATCTCTAGATTAGAGCGTTGTTACCTTCATAAAATTCAGAGCACCATAACCTTTCTTCAAAGCTTATTTCAGGGCAAAGATCAGAAATTTAAACCAAAAAAAAGAGAGCACCCATAGCATTTAAAACAGTGTATATAAATTTGAGCGCTGCTATCTTCACAAAATTCAGAGCGCCGTAACCTTCCTTTAAAAGTTATTTCAGGGCAAGGACCAGAAATTAAAAACAGAAAGAGCATCCATTACATTTAAAATAGTGTAAATAAATTAGAGCGCCGTAACCTTCATAAAATTCATAGCGCCGTAACCTTTCTTTAAAGCTTTATTCAGGGCAAAGATCAGAAGTTTGAAGCAGAAAAAAAGAGAGTAGCATTTAAAACAATGTATATAAATTAGAGCGTTGTTAACTTTATAAAATTCAGAGCGCCTTAAACTTTCTTTAAAGCCTATTTCAGGGTAAAGACCATCATTTGCATTTAAAAGTGTACTCTCTACATTAGGGATAAAATTTTTGGAAATTGGGCTAGTGTGATTTTTTGTTTTTTTCATGTATACAGAGTTTATTAAAAAAATTCTTTATATTTCTCTCGGCAAATTATCTGTCAAAACTTACAATTTCAATTAAACTTTACCAAAATTTGGATAACATTTACTGAAAGATATGAAAAGAACACACGAAACTTTTGAAAATTCAGACACTCGTTTAAGTGCAAGAGCTATGCAGTATGAATTCTTCTGTCCAAGCGGTATATTGTGATTAGCCTTAAGAGGCATTATTTAGTTTTCATTCTTTTCATAAAGAGGATTGAATTTCTGTACTCTGGTGATGCAGAATTTAATTTTTTTTTACGAACAATATTAAATTTCTTGATGTGAGTGTTGTCATTAATGTTTCATTCTTAACTAAAGAAAGAACAGCGCCTAAACCAGAAACAGGTCAAAACTGGTTCAATATTCTTGATTTTGAAAAGATCAGAAAAGAAAAAAATATATATCGATATTTGGGTTTTTTTCTTTCCATTCCGATATTCGATATATTTGGTTTTAAATGTTGTTTCATGTCATTTCAATCTTTACAAATTCAACTTTAAATGCTCTTTCTCACACAATTTTCTTTAACAAATAAGAACCTTTAAATCAAACACTGGCGTACCGTTGATTGCAAGATTCTGCGCGGCAAGAAGATATTTGTTTGCGAATTAGCCCCAAACACAGCAGATGGTCCGACGATTCTGGCACTTTCAACCTTTACAAATTCGGCTTTAAATGCTCTTTCTCACGCAATTTTCTTTAGCAAATAAGAAACTTCAATTCAAATATTGGCATAATGTTGATTGCAAGATTCCGCACCGCAAGAAAATATTCGTTTGCGAATTAGCCCCAAATGCAGCGGATGGCCCGACAATTTCGACACTTTCGACCTTTGCAAATTCGACTTTGAATGCTCTTTCTCACACAATTTTCTTTAACATTTAAGCAAGTTCAATTCAAACATTGGCATACCGTTGATTTCAAAATCCCGCACGATAAAGACCAAATGATTATTTCGAAAAACATACTTGAAGGATAAAATGTTCTTCTTCAAAGTCTGTTCTATGAGTAGATGTTGCTGCTGTATTTAAGGATGGAAATCGGCAAAGGACAAAAGGCAAAAACGAAGAAATTGTCAATGAATATGCTCGAATGCTAAAATTGGTAGTTTACCGTATTCCTAAAAACACTAATCACCATAGTCATCAGAGCTCTCCCAAACCATCGCAACCATTCAATCCAAAGTTCACATGACAACCATGTGAAAAATGGTGAAGTGGACACACGCTATAAAACAATGTGGTAAGGAGACAGGTGGCATGCCGAATTGGACACCAATCGTTCAAATGAGAGATGGTTGTAATGTAATATCACTCCATGACTTAATAAATTAAACAATGGAGTAATATTTATTGTGTTATTCAAAACAAAATTTAGAAATATACCGTTGTAATACATGCAGAGATGTGGCATAATAAAATTTGACAATTGAATGAAATATAAATCACCGCTTGTCCCTCTTTTTCCATAACTCGATGCCCAATGTCCAACGTGAACTATGCACAAGTGACACTTAATATTGATCTCTCTGCAAATTGAATGAGGGCAAGCATTACCTCCTTAAAACGTGCATGGCTCTTTGTTAAAACTTATTTCGATTGCATACCACACTGAACCAAGAAAGTTGAATTCTTCTATTCACCTCACAGCCATATAATTAGGAAAAATGTCTTGAATCCACAGTAAACCAAGAAACCTGAATTCTTCTATTCACATGGTAGCCATATATGAAGGCAAAATGCTTTGAATGGTCATTGTATTGAGCAGGAGGCTCACCAGAAGGTATGCTATTCTATTGGAGATTAGGATTCTCCAGTAACAACAACACACAAAATTTGAACGAGTTGAAAGGGTTGCAGTTACAAGAATGGCTAGCTAGTCTTTCCACCACCGAGAAAGCAATTGGTTAGCATTTGTTGGATCTCAGGTGTGTTCAAGGTAGTTGTATGTGCCTTAAAGGGATGGTTA
Organism: Pinus tabuliformis; assembly: GCA_031772625.1. Taxonomy (NCBI): domain Eukaryota; kingdom Viridiplantae; phylum Streptophyta; class Pinopsida; order Pinales; family Pinaceae; genus Pinus; species Pinus tabuliformis. The sequence goes on along the minus strand of CM062812.1, from coordinate 499,678,566 downwards.
GTGTTTATCGGATCTCAAGTGTGTTCCAAGTGGTTGCAATTGCCTTGAACGGAGGGAACAGATTTGTTTTCTTACAGATAACATGTTCACCATCAAATGAGCTCACTGATTACATATAACTACCGTTCTAACTATTCTTTGTATTTAAGTAAAGTTCATTCTATGAATTTTCAATCTTTATAATTTTAGAGGAGAAGAATAAATGCAAGAATTTTTTCAATATGATAAAACGGTATGTAATTGTTTTCCAAATTCACCCTATTTCAATTCCCAAGCTACTCACCTCTAAAAGCGATAGAGGTTAGACCTAAATCAAGGTAAATCGTATAATGAAACTAAGCTGTTTTCGCACCTCAGGATCCATTTAAAACCATAGCCAACGCTCAGAATTAGTTCTCTGTAATCTCCAACCAATCGATAAACTGCTCAGTCCCTTGTGTTACATTTTATTTAGCCAGAAAGAGAGATTCAAATTTATATCCAGTGAGAATCTTTGTTTCGGGAGAGCCTAGTGCCTTTATTGAGATAAGCTGCTCTCACGAGCAAAAGAAAACAGAAAACTAAATAAAACCCCTAAATTCCCTACCAGTTGCAAAGGATTATATAAATATGTTCTGATTTGGAATTCTAGGGTTCATTATGCTGAAGTTTATAAAAGTTCTTTGTATGGGAAAAGCTTAAGATAGAAACTGTGTTTTATACAACACATTTCACCATCTTAATACAACTAAATCTTCAACTGGTGAATCGTACATATAATATATGTAATAAATCTCTATTTTTGTGAAGGTATTGTCTACCCCACCCGTACTAATGTTTTTTCCCAAAAAATTAAGCCAACCACTTAAATTTTTATCTCGTCTTTTTAATGTAGAATGCTTATATCTTGTCTTTTTAATGTAGAATGATTGTCTTTATAATGTATAATGCTTAGAAAATTGTAGAGAATTGCAGAATTTACCTCTAATTTCCTCTTGCAAATTGGCTAATCATCCGGACAACACTACAGTAATAATTAACAAAAATATAAATATAAACACTTTCAGCTCACAACCCAAATTTATGTAGATCTATTAACTAATAGATAAATTCATGTAGATCCATTGACTAACTCATATGCTACCTTGAAGTAGTGAGTAAATGGAGGAAAGCTCAGAAAGGCTATATAATATATAATAATAATGTGCCATGTGCCATAAAGTTCGTCTGAGTACGTAGATACCAGAGCATGTCTAAGGGTGGAATTTAATTCTTGCATACTGTAGGAGTGGCCCTAGTCATCGCATGTATGTCTTCCTTGATTTCTACTTGAGCCTTTCTCCTTCATGTCTTCGTTGATTTCTGCTTGAGCCTTTTGCCTCGAATATCTTATCTTTTACGATGCTTGAGTTTTATGCCCTGAATATCTTATATTTTATGATACCAATACCAGAGTCAGAGTTTCATGCTAATAGCCATGTGGAAAGGGCCTTGAGATACCAGAGTTGCATGCTAATAGCCATGTGGATGTGCAAAGGACCTGGAAGTGGCCACTAAAACATTGGACATAAAGAAATGGGCATGAGTATATCAAAATCATTGAACCATAAAATTTTGGATAATTTTTTTTTTTTTAGATGTAGGCAAACTTTTCCTCAACCAACATACGTGGGATAAGATGATATTGCAAACTTTGCCTCAACTAGCCTACTTTGGATAAGATGATATTGCAAACTTTGCCTCAACCAACCTACTTTGGATAAGATGATATTAACTCAATCTTTCTGCATCGGGCAACGTGAAGGCTATAATAAGAGGTCAATTGTTTTCCAAACCAAGAAATTTGCTTAAAATTTTGTTGAATGAAATTGAGAACACTAAACTTAGGTTAAAATGCACAAACACTGAAAAAATCGGTCAAAGTATAAAATAATGGTTGGTAAACGATCGACCGATCGCTATAGTCTTGCTAAAGGCAGGCACTAATAATGAAAATTCAGTTTATCAAAAATATAGAGGTTCTCATTATCAACAACCCAATGCTTGATATGATCCATTTGTCCTATTTACTATAAAATCAAAGAAGCGTTTATCGTGAATATTTTCACTCATTACAAAATGTATCAAGTTTCAAAATGTATCAGCTTGACAACGAAGAAGAAAACACACAAATATTAGTTATTAGTATAATGTACATAAGTCTAACGGACTATAAGATGATTTCACCAAAATTTATAGCATAAGACAAAAATGAGTTATGTCATTGAAACCCTAATTTTGTAAAAGTAAATGGATTTCTGAGTGGGTGAGAAGTTGCGTAGAAAGCTTTTGTACGGGGTCCTACACATATGGATAAGAGTAATGACAATCTTTTGTTCTTTATGTTTTGCATTTGTCGGAATTATTTAATAACTGATTTATTAGTAAGTGCACTTTCTAGGGGATAATGTTTAAACTAAGTTATGTAATTGTTGATAAATTAGCTGGTAAATTTTATGTTCCGAGTTATCAGAATTAGGGCAGTAAATTATTATTCAGCAAATTATTAGGGGCACTAGATTAGTCAAATAATGGATAATCAAATTAGAAATATGTCAGCTATATAATCATGTATTCATTGCACTTATGGAGATATGAGATTCCAATGAGAGTTCAGCTCATGGATTGAGAAGCAGACTTCTCTTATCAGAGCTAGGTTAAGGCAGTTGATTTATATGTAAACTATGAGTTGTTGGCAGGAGGTTTCAAAAGTTTGTGAAAGCCATTTGCAAGAGTTTTCATAATTTTTTGAATCCTGTGCATATTCAAGTTATTGGTGACAGTGTTCAGCAGTTAGCAGCAATGACCAACAATATGAATATTTCTAAGACACAAATACCAGTTTTTAAAGGTGAGAACTTTGGTTTTTGGAGATTTAAGAGAAAACATTGTTTATTTCATAAGATTTGTGGGATTTCGTAGAAAATGGATATACTAATCAAACACTTGCCTGCTGTACTCAAGACCAAAGAACACAACTAAAGGAAAATCGTATGAAAGATTCAAAGCCTCTCTTCCTAATAGAACAACAGGCAGTGCATGATTCTGTTTTTCCAAGACTAGTTGGAGTAACAAAATCAAAGGAGGCATGGGATGCTTCACAACAATCATATCAAGAAACTGATAAGGTAAAAATTGTTAAGTTGCAGTCCTTAAGAAGAGAATTTGAAACTTTGTGCATGAAAAACTCAATATATTCAAGGTTTCCTCACTAGAGTTATGGGTATAGTGAATGAAATTAGGTCTTATGGAGAAGATTTAAAAGATCAAAAAATTGTTGAGAAGATTTTAAGAAGTTTTCCTACAAAATTTGATGGCGTTGTTGTTGCTATTGAGGAGAATAAGGATCTAACTCAGTTGTCTGTGAATGAGCTAATGGGGTCTCTTCAATCTCATGAGAAAAGAATCAATAGATCTTCTGAAAAATCTATTGAGAAATATTTTCAAACGAGGAAATATTTTCAAAGACAAAAGTGGTTCCTCTCATGAGGAAAGCTAGAACACTTCTGGAAGAGGAAGAGGAAAAACATACAGAGGAGGCAGAGGTCGAGGAATATTTTTTTCTACAAACAACAAAGGAAGAGGTAATGATGATAGTGATGGAGGTAAAAGATTTAATAAATCCCAAGTTCAGTGTTTTTATTGTAAAAGATTTGGCCATTATGAAAGAAATTGTTGGAAAAAACAAAAACAACAAGCTAATTTTTCTAAAGAAAAAGAGGAGGTTACCACATTATTCTTGGCTTGTGACTCAACTAAGAGTGTTTCCAAAGAGGTGTGGCTTATGGATAGCAGTTGCAGGAATCACATGATAGGAAACAAAGATGGCTTTGTAGAGATAGATGAATCTACAAAATCGATGTATTATTAGGAGATGACAAGCCAGTTGAAGCTAAAGGTAAGGGAACAATTGTTGTGAAGACAAAACAAGGAAAACAAAAGCACACTAATGATGTTTTATATGTTCATGGTCTAGCACATAATATTTTTAGGGGTGGGGTAGCTCCTTGGAAAGGGATATTTAATTGTTTTCAAGGACAAGCAATGCATAATCTATGATAATGATGATCACAGTGAAATTATTGCTAAGACTAATATGCTGCAAAATATAATTTTTGCTTTCAAACTCCCTTGTAAAGCAAGTACAACATTGATTGTTGCTTATGATGATAGTTCCTAGCTATGGCACATAAGGTATGGACATTTGAATGTGAAAGGCTTGAAATTGTTATATAACAAGAAAATTGTCAAAGGGTTGCCACTTATTGCTTCTATTGATAAATTCTGTGAAGGTTGTATTCTTGGTAAGCAACATAGAGATTCATTTCCAATAGGAAAATCATGGAAAGCAAGTAAACCATTGGAACTAGTGCATGCAGATATATGTGGTTCTATGCAAACTTTGTCTCTCAACAAAATTAAGTATTTCATTATTTTTGTGTATGGTTTTAGTAGAAGAACATGGGTATATTTCATTAAATAAAAATCTGATGCATTTTTCATATTTCAACAATTTAAAGCTCTTGTGGAAAAGCAAAGCAGTTATTGTCTAAAAACATTACACACAGATAGAGGGGGAGAATTCACGTCTAATAAGTTTGATTCTTATTGTAAAAATGAATGGCATTCAAAGGAAATTGATAAGTAGTTATACTCCCCAACAGAATGGGATTGTTGAACGTAAGAATAGAACAATTGTTGAGATGGATGGGAGCATGATGAAAGGTAAAAGCATTCCAAACATTTTTTGGGCTGAAGTTGTAGCTACATCTGTTTATTTGCTTAATAGATGCCCAACAAGAAGTGTGCAAAATATTACCCCTTATGAAGCATGGTGTGGAAGAAAACCCAATATTTTTCATTTTAAGAGTATTTGGTTTCATTTCCTATGCTCATGTTCATACTGAAAAGAGAAGAAAGCTTGATGATAAAAGTGTGAAATGCATTTTTATTGGATATTGTGAGGAAACCAAAGGTTATAGATTGTACAATCCACAAACTGAAAAATTAATGATTAGTCGTGATGTGTTCTTTGATGAGAAAGAAGAATGGCAGTGGAATCAGGACGTGCAACAACAAACTCCAAGTATTGTTGTATAATAAGATAAATATCTTGTTTTTGTGAATCCATCCAATAATCAAAATACTTCAGAGGCCACATCCACTCCATCATCTTCTGATACTTCAAATCATGTTTTAAGTCCAAGTCCTCCTCCTAAAAAGGCAAAATCTTTAAATGAAATTTATGGTTATACTAATTTTTCTTTGATGTCTCAAATTGAAGCAGAGCCAAGATATTTTGAAGACGCGGGAAAAGAGTTAGTTTGGTGATGGAGAGATGGCAGTGATAAAAAATAATGAAACATGGGAACTTGTGGATCCTCCTACTGAAAAAGAAGTCATTGAGGTGAAATGGTTGTATAAAACCGATTATGCAGTTGATGGATCAATATAAAGGGACAAAGCAAGGTTAATAGCAAAGGGATATGCTCAACAAGCAGGTATTGACTACAATGAAACATATGCTCATGTTGCAAGATTTGATACAATCAAAACTGTATTAGCATTAGCAACACAATATAAATGGTTAGTTTATTGATATGATGTTAAATCAGCCTTTCTAAATGGTGAGTTGAAAGAATATGTATATGTTCACCAACCCCAAGGATATGAAGAAGTAGGAAATGAACACAAAGTCTACAAACTAAAGAAGGCTCTTTATGGGCTTAAAAAATCTCCAATATCATGGTACAATAGAAGTGACACTTATTTTTTGAAAAATTGGTTTAATAGAAGTGAAAATGAACACACACTATCTATGAAGTCAAACGGTAATGATATAATAATTGTGTGCTATGTAGATGACTTGATATACACATATTCAACTGATTTGTTAGTGGAAGAGTTCAGGCAGGCTATGATGACAGAATTTTGAATGACTGATTTGGGTTTGCTCCATTATTTTCTTGGCATAGAAGTGACACAAATGAATGAGGGAATGTTTATTTCACAAGAAAAATATGTTTCAAATCTTCTTAAAAAATGGAAAATGGAAATTTGTAAACCCATGAGCATACCCATGAATACAAATGAAAAATTTTCTGTAGAAGATGGAGCTGAAAAGGTAGATGCTCAAACATATAGGAGTCTGGTAGGAAGCCTTTTGTATCTTACTACCACTAGGACGGGTATAATGCATGCAGTAGGCTTTATTTTTAGATTCATGCAAAGTCCAAGTAAGATTCATTTCAGAGTAGCAAAAATAATTTTGAGGTATCTCTATGGAACAAGAAATTATGGAATTCGGTATACTTCATCAAATAATTTTGGGTTGGTTGGTTATACAGATAGTGATTCGGCTGTAACTTTTGATGTTAGAAAAAGCACTTCATGTTATGTATTTAGCCTTGGATCAGGTGTAGTATTTGGTGTTCAAAGAAGAAACCAACTATTTCATCATCTTCTACAGAGGCAAAGTATATTGCAGCAACAACAAGAACATGTGAAGCAATTTGGTTGAAGAAAGTATTGTTACATATAGAACAAGAACAAAAATACGCCACAACTATTTACTGTGATAACTTGTCTACCATTTCCATAACTAAAAATCTGGTGTTTCATAATCACACCAAACACATTGATATCAAATATCATTTCATAAGAGACTATGTGGCAAAAGGAGAAATTGAAATAAAGTTTTTCACTACAAATGAATAGCTTGCAGATATATTTACCAAAGCACTACCTAAAGGGAAGTTCGAATACATGAGGGATATGCTTGGAATCACCTCATTAAGCATTAAGGGGGAGTGTTGAGGATAATGTTTAAACTAAGTTATGTAATTGATAACAAATTAGCCAACAATTTTTGTATTCTGAGTTACGAGAATTAGGGCAGCAACTTAATAGATGTAGTCAATTATCATCCAACAATTTATTAGCGGCAGTAGATTAGTCACATAATGGATAATCAAATTAGAAATATGTTGGCTATATAATAATGTATTCATTTCACCTATGGAGATATGAGATTCCAATGAGAGTTCAGCTCATGGATTGAGAATCAGACTCCTCTTATTTTTTTTCATTAGTTTTGTTTATGTTTTCATATGTATGCTCTTAATAGATTTAACATACTCAAATCAACTAACTAAACCAGGATCAAATAAACCAATTGAAATCCCTAATCCCTAAATCCACACTGTCAAATAACATTTGAATGGAATGCATAGAAAGAATGTTAAATAAAAAAAAAACATCTAAATTGTACACGCTAGGGTTGTTGGGCTTCATGTATCCCTTGGGTTTATAATGGTGAACCCACATTCTCCATAACATATCTAGCCATGACAGACATGACAACTTTTGAAATTAATAAAAAACCATAACCATGGTGGTAGCAACATCATTTGCAGGAAAAACACAACAATGTTAATCCATTGCCCAATTCCGTGGACAAATTTCGTCTGCACCACGGAATCCGCAATCTCAATTCAGATGGAAATAGATGCTAAATATTTCCTCTAGTGTTTTGGGCAGAAGAGCCCCTGGAATACTATGGTTGAAATAAAAATCAAATTTATGAGTGTTATTAATTGTTTTTGGTGTTCGTCCAGAAGTATTTTAACTCAGAACTATCTGAATCGACAGAGTAATAAAAGTTATCTTCGTCCATCGCTTGACTTGACTCAACGGTCAACACTCAATTAATTGATTCTCTAATTTTATCCAAATCCTCATGCGGGAGTAATTAAAATTTCTGACACTCCCCCTTAATTACGATCGCATGACTCAACATAACTCAAACATGATTCAACATGAGTCAACTATGCTTGTTATGCTTACAATAGAAATTGACTCAATTATCACTCAAACATGCTTGTTGGTCTATGTATCAACTAGGATTACAATGACTCAAGACTTTCACAATTTTGCATTTTCTTTTTCTCTTCTTCCAAACTTTATATCCTCCAAACTGCTTCATTCTCCGTTGCGATTTCTTGTTGTAGGCTCCATATTCCTTTACGTGTTATTACTGCAATTTTTCTTTGAATTTTCTTGAATTTGTGTTGAAACATGATTTGATCTTGTCTATTACATCTTCCTCTTCAAATATTATTTCAACTATGGATTGTTGCCACAACATTGCATATTCAAACTGTTTTATTTTCTCTGCTTCTTGCGCTTTATATTCGTGACTTTCTTTCTGCCATATTTCTTGATAGTAGAATCTTATCTCTTCTTGACTCCATTGTTGAAAAATGGTTTCAATACATTCATCTTTGTCTTCAGAAATATCCATATCATTCTTTTCACTCTCCTCATTAGGTACTACTGCATTTTTCCTATAATATGCACACACGAGATCATTAACCACCATTTCATTCAATTCTTTTATTCCAATTGTTGCTTTAAGACTTGGATCAATTTGTTCTATTGGTTTCTGAATCCATTCTTCAATGAGCTTCACATATGCATCAAATTTATTAACAACCTTGCTTTCAACTTCTTCTCCCATGCTATTTTCAACACCAGCATATTCAAAAACAATGCTAAAAACATCTTTAATATGACTCTCTTTAGTGAGATCTTTCTTCTCTATATCTACCTTCTTTTCAACAACATGGAGGTTGTCTTCCACTGTTATGTTGTTAGTGGATATTCTCATAAAAAACTCTTCAATCACTTTATCATGTACTTGATCATTAATTGTTGCTAGATGACATACTGCTTCATGAGCAGTTCCAACTGCTTCATATCTTGCTGCTATAGTTGCAACTTCAACCTTCAATGTTTAATCAAACATGGTGCTTATCATATTTCCACAGTCAATCACTGTTTCAAAAAATAAACCACACATATTATCAACATAATGCTCATCCATGCTATGGTGGGATATCCGGGCATTCCTGTGCTCATTATCAATTTCATTTACAATTCAAATTCACCAAATCCATCACCTGTAGCTGGATTCACCAATTCAAATATCACTTTGCAGTCATCATCCAATTGTGTCTCATCAGCGTGGGATTCACAATCATCTACACAATCCATGTTACAGTGGAGTCCTTGAGCATTTATTTGCTCTTGCTCCGTTTCACACATAGAGGCTTCAACCTCTCTCTCTGCAATTCTTATTGCATCTTCTTCATCCATATGCATGCTTGCATAATGGGTTTCATTTTTATGGTCTTGGCAACCATCATCTAGTTTTGAGTGGGATTCTACAAGCTCTGTTTTCCTCTCAAAGTCTTGCTCATCTACTCTCAGATCTGTGGCTGAATTCTTTTCTCGTGACATAACTTGATGTTGCATGTCGCTCCCCCTTGCACCAAGCTATGTTTCTAGGAACTTCCATGCTTACTTGGAAGTTGTAATTTTGCTACCTTGCACAAACAATTTTCATCCAATGTCTGTTTTATAAAATTCAATGCTAAAGCATTGCATACTTCATCATATGGGTTATTAGACTCTTACTCAGTTAAATATTTAGCCTGAAGAAAAGTTAACATCTTGATAACCCAATGATCAAAATATGTACATGTAAACATAGGAGGTGGTAGTAGATCAAAGCTACACCAATCACCCTCAATTTCTTCTTTGTCTCCTGCTAGACTTCTCAGTTCCTCGGCTATGCCCTGAACCTCTCTAACCATGGCAACAATCTCTGCCTCTTCTTTTCGATTCCTTTTATTGGACTTCTTTAGTCGTACTTTGCAACCCATGAATGTTGTCATTCCTTTTCTATAACTGTTTTTCTGATTTCATGAGGTTGTCTTCCATGTCGCCCCTGAAAAAAATATAATTTTCAATATGTGCCCCCGTAAGGCACAATCTTCACCAAAAAAACTGTCATACTTGACAAAACACCAAAGAATTTTGCAAACTACCGAACTTTTCAAAGCACTAAAATCTCTTGCCAATAAAAACACGATAAAAATTTCTTCTTTCTAATAAAAAAATCTCAAATTTTATGTTTTTTTTTAAATACTTAAAAAAATTCGTTTTCCAAAACCCTTTTCAAAAAACCCTTTTTGAAAACTTTAGTAAAAAAAACTTCTCACCACTTTAATACCATATAACAAATATGTCACTTATATATTGAAAAAAGTCTTTTAATATGGGGCAGAACATGCCCACGGAACTTAGATACCATTTAAGCTTTTCCTTACCCAAACTTTTACATTCGAGGCTCACGTCGATGTCAAAACCCTCTACGAGAAGTGGTTATCTATGAACTTCTCACGACAACGCCGGTTGTCGCCATCTAATAACTCGACTTTGAATCTTTTATCGAAAAAAATTCCTCTTCGCTCTATTAACGAGACGAGACCTTGTTTGATGATGCGTTGCATGTGAACACTATCCACGATATAGGAGGACTGCGGCTCTATGCTAAGCCCACGAGCATTATAACAACCTGAATACTATTGTACGGTGTGTTATAGTTCAAACAAGAGGAAAAATTATTTCTCTTCTTTTTCACGGATTTTTGCTGAGCCGTTTTCCATGGCTACTTTGTTCTGATATTTTGTTGAAAAATAAAACGAGGCAAAACCTAAATTCACATACAAATCACATAAACAACAACTCTTTTATGGATCACACAAAACATTTATGGATCACACAAAAACATGATTCTTACGATACCAATTAAATCATGTAATTGTGACTTCAATGGAATCATTTAATCATATTGACTAATCCCAAAGAATTGACCTAACGTTTCATTGTAATGCTCGAAATGGGTACCAATTCTCGTTGAGGTTTTCCAAATCGACGTGAGCATGTAAAATTCAGAGTAAGGAAAAGCTTAAATGGTATCAAAGTCACGTGGGTATCTTTTGCCCCATATTAAAAGACTTTTTTCAATATATAAGTGACATATTTGTTATATGGTATTAAGTTCGTGAAAAGGTCTTTTATTAAAGTTTTCAAAAAGGGTTTTTTGAAAAGGGTTTTGGAAAACGATTCTTTTAAGTTTTTTTTTAATTAAAAAAAATATGGAATTTGGGATCTTTTTATTAGAAAGAATAATTTTTTTTACAGGTTTTTTTTATTGGTAAGAGAGTTTAGGGATTTGAAAAGTCTTGTAGTTTGCAAATTTTTTTGGTGTTTTGTCAAGCATGATAGGTTTTTTGGTGAAGATTGTGCCTTATAAGGGTGCATATTGAAAATTATGTTTTTTTTGAGGGCGATATGGAAGACAACCTTCTGCAATCATAAAAGCAACTATAAGAAAAGGAATGACAACAGTCATGGGTCACAAAGCGCTATTGAAGAAGTCCAAGAAAAGGAATAAAAAAGAAGAGGCAAAGATTGTTGCCATGGTTAGAGAGGTTCATGCCGCAGTCAAGGCACTGAGAGGTCTAGCAGAAGACAAAGAAGAAATCGAGGGTGATTGGCGTAGCTTTGACTTGCTACCACCTCCTATGTTTACAGGTAAATATTTTGATCATTGGGTTATCAAGATGTTAACTTTTCTTCGAGCTAAAGAGTTAATTGAGTATGAGTCTAATAACATATATGATGAAGTATGTGATGCTTTAACATTTAATTTTATAAAACAAACATTGGATGAGAAGTGTTTGTGCAAGGTAGAAAAAACTACAACTTCCAAGGAAGCATGGAAGTTCCTGGAAGAGGAGTTTGGTGCAAGGGGGAGCGACATGCAACATCAGGTTATGTCACAAGCAAAGAAGTCAGCCATAGATATGAGAGTAGATGAGCAAGACTCTGAGAGGAAAACAGAGGTTGGATAATCCCACTCAAAAGTGGATGATGGTTGACAAGCCCATAAAATTGAAACCCATTATGCAAGCATGCATATGCATGACGAAGATGCAACAAGGATTGCAGAGAGATAGGTTGAAGCCTCTGTGTGTGAAACAAAGCAAGAGCAAATAAATGCTCAAGGAATCCACTATAATATGGATGATGACTGCAAAGTGATATCTTAATTGTTGAATCCAGTCGCAATTGATGGATTTTGTGAAGTTGAAATTGTTAATAAAATTGACAATGAGCACAGGAATGCTCGGATACCCCACCATAGCATGGATGAACATTATGTTGATAATATGTGTGGTTTATTTTTGAAACATGGATTGATTGTGGCAATATGATAAGCACCACGTTTGATCAAAACATTGAAGTTTGAAGTTTCCACTATAACAGCAATATATGAAGCAGTTGGAACTGCTCATGAAGTAGTATGTCATCTGGCAGCAGTTATTGATCAACAACAGGATAAAGTGATTGAAGAGTTTTTTATGAGAATATCCACTAACATCATAAGAGTGGAAGACAACCTCCATGCAGTTGAAAAGAAGACAGATGTAGAGAAAAAAGCTCTCACTAAAGAGAGCCATATTAAAGATGTTTTTAACATTGTTTTTGAATATGCAAGTGTTCAAAATAGCATGGGAGTAGAAGTTGAAAGCAAGGTTGTTAATAAATTTGATGCAGATTTAAAGCTCATTGAAGAATGGATTTAGAAATCAATAAAACAAATTGATTCGAATCTTAAAGCAGCATCTAGAATAAAAGAATTGAATGAAATGGTGAATAATGATCTCAAGTGTGCAGATTACAGGAAAAAAGCAGCAGTACCTAATGATTAAAGTGAAAAGAATGATATGGATTTTTGTGAAGATAAGATGAATGTATTGAAACCATTTTTCAGCAATGGAGTCAAGAAGAGATAAGATTCTACCATCAAGAAATATGGCAGAAAGAAAGTCACTAATATAAAGCGCAAGAAGCAAAGAAAATAAGACAGTTTGAAGATGCAATGTTGTGTCACCCTAGTTGAACGAATATTTGGAGGGGAAGATGTAGTAGACAAGATCAAATTGTGTTTCAGCATAAATTTAAGAAAAATTGCAGCAACAACAAGTAATGGAATATGGAGCCTACAACAAGAAAGCGCAATAGAGAATGAAGCAATTTCGAGGATATAAAATTTGGAAGAAGAGAAAAAGAAAATGCAAAATTGTGAAAGTCTTGAGTCATTGTAAGTTGAGACATACACCAGCAGGCATGTTTGAGTGATAATTGAGTCAATTTATATTGTAAGTCTAACATGCATAGTTAAGTAATGTTGAATCATGTTTGAGTTATATTGATTCATACCGTCATAATTAAGGGGGAGTGTTAGAAATTGTAATTACTCTCAGATGAGGAGTTGGCTAAAATTAGAGAATCAGTTAACTAAGTGTTGATTGTTGAGTCAAGTCGAGTGATGGATGAAGAGTTATGTGCAGTCCATATTTAGAGTATGAGTTAATTGAATTATGTTTATGTGAATGTCAAGATATTTTAGGTGATTCGATACATGAATAAGGTTAAATACCCTTCATTGGGTTCATTGTAAGAATCATGTTTTGTGTGATCAAACAAGAGTCGCATCTCATGGACTTATGTGTGAATTATCTTTTTTTTCTCCTGTGCCTTTCCAACAAATCAGCTTCAACCTTTAATTCTTCATTTGAAGTTTTCAGTTGGTGACTGGTAACATGGTTGGTTTGCTTTGGAATGTGATTCTCTCTGGATGGTGGTTGGACCTTTCTTAAAGTCGATGCTGGTAGTGGCTTTGCACTCTCACGAAAACTCTCCACCATGATGTATCGCTCACACAGTGCGACGAAGATTTTTTATCACTTACATGGTGGGGATCTACAAGTTGCAGTTGTAGATTCTATACCTTGACCTTGCTCTTATATCAATTTGTTGGAAAGGAAGAGGAGACAAAAAAAATAATTCACACACAAATCCATGAGTTGTGGCTCTTCTTTGATGACACAAAACATGATTCTTACATTGAACTGGGTGAAGGGTATTTAAGCTTTTTGACTAGCGACTCGCCTATAATATCTTGACATGCAACCACACACTAAATTTCATCTATCATTGAACTTGACTTGATTCAAAACTCCAACACTCAACCCTCAATCACTCAGTTAACTGACTCTCTATGTTTAGCCAACTCCACATGCAGGATTAATTACAATTTCTAACAAGTAGAAAGTGTTGCCCATTAGAAAATGATAATGCAAATGCTTCGCATGATTAGAACGACATGGGAGAATGGAAACACTCAACTCTCATGTTTCCATTATTTTTTATAACTTTCAAATATAGTTTTTCCATTGCTTAATGTTGTCAATGTGCGACTTAGACGACGAAGCATATTTTGGCCATATTCTCCTAGATCTAATTTTGACTTTTATTTACATTTAAAAAAGAAAGTCAAAGTCACCTCTTCCACCTAAGTTTGAAATAGGATGCCTTCAACGAACTGTTGGAAAGGAAAAGGAGCTCAAACATAAATTCACACATAAAACTCACGAGTTGTGGCTTTTCTATTGATCACACAAAAACTTAATTATTACAATGAACCCAGGGAAGGGTATTTAACCTTTTCCAACTAGTGATTTGCCTAAAATATATTGACATGTAATAACACATTTGACATGCAACAAAACACTATAAGATCGACTATGAATTATCATGAATTGACTCAACACTCAATTAAATGACTCTCTAACTTTAGCTAACTCCTCATCCGGGAGTAATTAGGTTATTTTAACACTCCCCCTTAATTACGACTGCTAAACCAACACTGACTCATAACAAATCAAACATACCTACTGGTATATGTCTCAGCTAGGCTTACAACACCCAAGTTTCTTCTATGAAACTCAAACACTTAGTCAATATATCAACCAATTATTCACTAGATTTACAAAGCTTCAAGTGAACTTCTCCATTGCTCACAAGTTCTCTAAGTGATATTTATTATCAATATGCTTGCTCTTTTGATGAAACACACTATTCTTGGATAGTGCAATCGCTAAGGTGTTGCCACAATATATTGTTGTTGATCCTTGTTGTTTATACTTGAGTCCATCAAATACTCTTCTTAACCAAATTTCTTGACATGGTGTTGATGTTGCTACTACATATTATTCTTCTGTTGATGAAAGTGTCACAATGGGTTGCTTCTTAGATGCCCATGAAATCACACCTGAACCAATATGGAATACAAAACCACAAATGCTCTTCCTATCATCCAGACTACCTGCAAAATCACTATCTGTGTATCCAATCAAATCCTTCTTTTTTGTGCTTACATACATTATGCCATAATCTCTAGTTCCTTCTATGCATCTCAAAATTATTTTTCTTGCACTCTAATGTGTGTCTTTTGGAGTCTCCATAAATATAGAAATCAAACTCACTCCTTGCATGATATCTGGTCTTGTAGCTGTGGGATACATGACGTTGCAAACCAATCTTTTGAATATTTTTGGATTGAGATTTGATACTTCATCATCCTTGCTTAACTTTGTACCTGTTGCAACTAGTGTAGGGATAGGTTTGTAATTCTCCATCCTGAATATTTTCAAAAAATCCTTGACATATTTATTTTGATAAATAAAAATTCCTTTTTCATATTTCTCAACTTCTATCCTAAGAAAATATTTCATGAAACCAAGATCTGTCATCTCAAGTTATTTCATCATGGTGGCTTGAAATTCATCTAACTAAAAATCACCCGTAAAAATCATGTCATCAACATATAAGAAAACAATCAAAATATGTCCATGCTCATTTATCTTTGTGTACAAGGTAGGCTCAATGACACTTCTGCAAAACCCATTCTTGATCGTGTAACTGCCAATTCTGTTATGCCAAGCTCTAGGCGCTTGCTTGAGTCCATAGAGCACTTTTTTCAACCTGTAAACTTTATCTTAGGTACATTCAACTTCACAACCTCGAGACTGCTACACATAAATTTATTCTTCTAGAATTCCATTCAAGAACGCTGATTTCAAATCCATCTGATATACTTTCCACTTGTTCTGAGTTGTTGTGGCTAGAACTTCTCTTACAATATCCAATCTGGCTACTTGAGCAAACGTTTCTCCAAACATTAGAGGAATTCTGAGGTCTAAAATGGTCCTCCTAATTAAATTATAAAATAATAAAATAAGATTGTATTACATCATATTCCAAAATTTTGATGGAGCCTACTACACGCAAAATGAGAAATACATGAAAAAAATTATTGTGATCACTTTTTTTCATGTATTTCTCATTTTTCGTGTAGTGGGGTCCATCAAAAGTATGCAACATGGGTACTCCTTGGATGAGGAATTAAAATTTTCATCCAAGAGTACTCTCTCTCGAAATTTGAGTAAAACCTAGGGGAGGTAAGTTGAAAATATGAGATGAAAAATTAGTTTTATTATTTTATTATTTTCTAATATTTTTACCTTTTTACTCCAAAAATAGTGAATCATCCCCCATGGTTGATATCATAATCTTGAATCATATTGGTTCTTAAAAAATTTATTTTGGTTGTACATTTTTCTTAGGAGGTCCATTTTAGACCTCGAAATTCCCCTAATTGTCTATTCCCGGTTGTTTTTTTCCGAAGAAAAAATCAAAACTTTTCATTAGCATAATAAAAAGTTTTACAATCTGTTTGGATCACTGATCATAATAGATGGCTCGGCTGGAGCTGATCATACTATCTGCTGGCTCATAGAGCATCAAGAAAACATAAGACGGTAAACAGACGCAGTCTTTGAAAACTACAGTCACAGTCCCTCATCCGGAGGATATACAAAAACTTTTTAAAAACACGACTTGGGGCCTCCTTCAGAAGAGGAAAACGACCCCGTGATATCAACTGTCATAAGAACTGTACCATAAACGAGAGATATAAAGGAAAGTTTTTTAACACTGTTTTGTTTTCCGGATCAGAAATAGAGAAAATATTTATGGAAACAGAGTCTGTTAATGAAAGTATTTTATGCATGAGATCGAAAATACGTAAGAAAAAAAGGAAGAGAAGAGTCCCTTCTCATTGAGGAGGAGCAAAAGGAGGCTGCTGTGAAAAGTTTTGCTGCCCCTGGCAGTATTCCTCTATTGACCAGTCGCCCAGAACCTGTTGTAAACCAGCTTTAGATAGCTGGTCGGCTTCTTCATTTTTCTCCCTGTAGATATGACAAATATGAAAACTGTTAAAAGATGACTTCAATAACAAAATTTCTTCTAACAGTGGCTTTAAAACCTGATTTTGACAAGATGCAGTTCCATTGACCCATTTAATGACATTTTGTGAATCGCCAAAGATTTGAATAGTGAAGATGTTCCTCTGAAGTAGCCAGCACAGCAAAAGGTGTAAAGCAGACAGTTCAGCAAAATTGTTTGTCCCGGGGCCTAATCCAACAGAAGCTTTTAAAAAATGATCGGCGGATAAATGAATGCTAATCCCAGCTCCAGCCCTGTTGTCCTGGGAGGCTCCATCAAAGAAGGCCCACGGAGTACCTTCCTTGATAATAAGCGGCTTATCACGGCTTGGGGAATTTTTCACTTCAGGGACCGGAATAGCAGAATATATGGCTGCGCAATTAGAAGCTATAACAGAAGTGGGGATGGTTTTGTCATGGAAAATACTTTTGTTTCTCGCAAGCCATACTCCCCAGAAGAAAATTAGAGGAAGATTTCTCAGGTTTCCTTCCGGATGGTTCTGCCACCAATTTTTCCATGCAACGTCTAAAGGCTCAGCTCCCCATTGTGCTTTTACATTAAGCATAACTGTAAGCTCTTCCCAAATCTTTAAAGAAACTGTGCAGGATGTAAAAAGATGACTAATAGATTCTTCTTCTGACTTACAAAGCGGACATCTTCCTGGACCAACAAGGTATCTGGCTTGTAGTCTGTCCCATGTTGGGACTTTTCCTTTAAGCAAACACCAAAGAAAAATCCTGGCCTTTGCTGGACTGGTAAGTTTCCAAATGTTTTTAGCCCACCACTCCGGGATATCCCATCCTTTCTGTTTCATTAAGAAGGAATAACCATCTTTAGGATAGTATTCTCCAGTTTTCCCCAGGGCCCAGATCAGCTTATCTGGTTCGTTTTTGAGTCTGACATGAGAACGGTGGAGTTCTTGGATGAAGGATGCCCATTCATTCTTCCATCTGATATTTAACCCTAGTTCCTCATCACTTTTCCAAGCCTGACCCCATATAGTGGAGTGGCCTACTTTCTCCACCTGATTTAGAGTGACTATTCCCTTGCTGTCGAGGTGTCTGAGAAGCCCTGGAGACAGAGCATAAGATTCATTGCAGCCCACCCAAGGGTCCCTTCCGATTCTGATGTGACTACCATCTCCCACTTTCCAAGCCAATCCTTGTTCGATCACAGAGAAGGCTTCCAGAGTAGCCTTCCAAATGACTGATATATTCTTCTGTTTCTTATCTGGATTCCTAATCCAATCTTCTAAAGGGATCGGGTCAATATACTTTCTTTTAACCACCTTTGTCCAGAGATTCTCCATTGAAATTAACCTCCACCCAGACTTTGCTGCCAAAGACAAGCTGAATTCAGGGAGTCTTTTGATTCCCCAGCCACCCCATTCTTTAGGTCTGGCAATCTTTTCCCATGCCACCCATGGAAGAACCGATGATTCCTTTGCTGATCCTGCCCATAGGAACCTGCTGCATATCTTCCTGATTTTCTCCATCACACCCTTGGGTACCCAAGTTAGAGCAGCCCAGTATACTGGGATGGCTAACAAGACTGATTTTAGGAGTGTCAGTCTACCGGCTCTGGAGAGCCATCTGAAACTCCAATGATTTATTCTGGATTCGATTTTTGCTATAAGCCAATTCCAATCCTCTTTCTTGTAAGCTACAGGTTTCAACCAGAACCCCAAGTATTTAAAGGGAGTGTCCAGGGGCTGGAGAGGGAAAGTAAACAGATTGGTCAATCTATCTCTTTCTCTCCTGACAAGATCTGCTGCACATATTTGTGACTTTCTAGAGTTTATCTGCATTCCAGAGGCTTTCAGAAATAGATCAAAAATGCTTTTATACTCCTTAATTTCATTTGGTGAACCATTTGTAAAAATCAGAATGTCATCAACAAAAAGCAAATGAGTGATAAAGAGGTTAATTGCTACCTCGATACCTTTTACCTTCCCATCTCTTCTGGCTTTGTGGATCAATCGGCTCAGACCTTCTGCCACTAACAGGAAAAGGAGCGGCGATAATGGACAACCCTGTCTGAGACCTCTTTGACTGCTGAAAAAAGAGGATGCTGAGCCATTTATCAGGACTGCAAAACTGACATTTGTAATGCATCCCATAATCCAGCTGGTGAAGGAATAGTTGAAACCCAAATGTGTCAACAGCATCCGGAGATATAGCCAGCTAATGCGGTCATAGGCCTTAGATAAATCTATTTTTAAAACTGCTCCCTTCATTTTCTTTTGTCTGACACTGTGAATAACCTCCTGTGCTACCCCAATAGCTTCATGAATTTGCCTTCCATCTAGAAAACCGAATTGTTCCATTGAGATGTTCCTGGACAAAATTGGAAAGATTCGGATAGCAATCACCTTTGCTATAATTTTATAAATACAGTTGCAAAGGGAAATCGGCCTAAAGTCTTCAAAGTTCTCCGGGTCATCTTTCTTTGGGATGAGGGCTATAAATGTAGAATTGAAAGGCCTGAAAACCTCTCCCTTCAGTCTAGATTCTTCTATAACATCAGTGATTTTTCCATAATTTTCATTGCTGCCTCAACCTCCTCCTTTGTAACCGGTATAGAAAGCTCCTCTGCTTCCTCCTCCTCTACAAACCTCGGAAAACACTGAGCTGTTCTAATGACTTCGGCTATGGTAGCCTCCCCTGGATCAGAGAAGATTCTCTCAAAGTGTCTCTTTCCTAAGCTTGATAGATCTCCAAAGGAGCTGACCTCCCTTCCTTCTTCATCTTTAAGACTCCAAATGGTGTTAACTGATTTTCTTCCTTTTGCATAGTTATGAAAAAACCTTGTATTTTCATCACCTGATTTTAACCATATTGCCCTGCTCTTGATCCTCCATTCTTCCTCCTTGTCTAAAAGAATTTTGTTTTGAAGCTTCTCCAAAAGTAGAATTCTATCTTTTGATGCCTGCGACTGATAACCATCCTCCTCTGTGCTCTCCAACATCTTCAATTCCTCCCTAATTTTTGATAGATTTTCATTTTGCTTCATCTTCCTGTCTTTTGCCCACGATATGGTTGCTTTTTTTAGTCTCTTGAGGTTCTCCATGAACAGAAAACCTTTATCCTCTCTTGCATTCATACCCGGGTGAATCCATGTATCTTTAAAAAGATTGCTGAAGGAGGGATCTTGAAGCCATGCAGGGTTGAATTTGAAGGGGGCCGGAGGCTTAGGAGGAGGGAAGGCTATATCCAAAAAGATAGGAAAATGATCAGAATTACCAGTTTCCTCCACCCATTGCCTGAAAATAGGAGCATTGGAAATGAGCGCCTCAGAAAGAAGAAAACGGTCTAGTCTCTTAGCAATCCGGTCCTCTCCTACTCTTCTGTTCCTCCAAGTAGGCTTCAGCTTTACCGGAGAGGGATCTGTGAGATTATTGTCCTCAAGGAGATTATGAAAGAAGTCCGACAAGGGATCCTCCCTGGCTGAAGGTCCCCAAGCCTCAGCTCTTCCAATAGAAAAGTTTAGGTCACCTCCCACAATCAACATAGAGGACTTCATTAGAGATTTTGCCATCAAATCCACCCAGAACGCTTCTCTTCCTTGGCAAGGACCATAAATATTTACAATTGAAAAAGGGAGGGGAAAAACAGGTGTGAGAATCTCCATACCCAGAACTTGCTTCGTCCCCCACTGATTAATGACTTTGATTCTTCCTTCTTTGTAACCGATAGCAAGTCCCCCGGAATGTCCAGAAGAATCAATGGCAGTAAAGACCCATCCCGGTAAGAGGGTTTTTAACATAGCTTCCACCTCAGAGCCTATCCCCAGGGTTTCTTGAAGAAAGACAATGTCTGATTTTGAGTTTAGAATCCAGTCCCGCAAGGCCAATTTTTTGGGTTTATTGGCCAACCCTCTACAATTCCAGGATGACAGAATCATTTGATAACCTGGTCGGGGGTCTGCACAGCTCTAAGAACCCCAGGAATAGAATATTGTTTACCATCAGCTACGTCAATCTTTGCTTTCAGTTTTGCCTTTGAAAGGTCCGATTTCCTGCCTCTTTTATTCTTAGCTGAGCTAAGGCCAAGAGACTGTCCTAAGCCCCCAGCAGTAACAGGCAAGCCAGATTTCCCCCCCATAGATCTAAGGTTATAAGGGCACGGGTTATGATTTGAAGGGGAGGCAAGAGGAGGCCACTTCTCTTCACTATTCAAATCAAGAGACGGTAATGCGACAGAAATTGAATCAATATCAGACATAATCTTAGGAGCTTCCACCTTATCATTCTGGTCCGAGTTATGAAATGGGAAAGAAGATGGTGTATTTTGCACAGAAATAGAAATATGCTCAGGAATTTGAAGAGATATGGAGGGAAAGCCTGAGCACATACCCTTATCCTGAGCGCTGTCGGGTTGGAGATCTGCCGCTGCATCCTTGGTAATCTCCTCCACTGCATCCGCCGGCTGAGAGTCATTTATCTGGGTCGCCTCATGGAGCTGGGGTTCTTCCACCTCGGCCTCTTTCACATTTTCCTCCATCTCCATTTCTTCCACTTCCTGGCTTGCGTTTACTGCTTTCTCCTGAGGAGGAGGGACCCGGTAGAATGCTTGTTCACTGGTAACAGGGGTCCTTCGGAATCTTCTCCTTCTTCTGAAACGAGGGCAATCCTTGGCAAGGTGCCCGTACTCATGGCAGCTATGACAACGAAAGGGCAAGTGCTCGTAATCGAGGATCTGCTCGAAAACATACTCCTTATACTGAAGATTGACCTTTTGTGGGAGGCCTCCACCCGGGTTGAGACTCACCAAGATACGGGCCATTGCCCTGTTCTTCGTCTTCAAAAAGGACATATCTGCCTCCAGAAAGGAGCCCACTGTATTGCCAATTGTTCTGAACACATTTTCCGTCCAAAGAAACGACGGTAAGCCCGGGGCCCTCACCCATACCGGGAATTCATCTGTTCTCTCTTTGAGAGCGTCGAAAAGGGGGCTCCAATGCTTCATCAAGACCGGGATGTTCCCTATGCTCCAGTTCCGCTCCAGAACCCACTCTGCGTCCTTCTTGTCCTCAAAACGGAACATGAACCAGCCTTTGGCTAAGCATTGGGCTTCAAAACGAAGAGGGTTATCCGAAACGAACACTTGTTCACCCCAGGATTGAATGAATTCCGATGTGAACTTCTTTCCTCTTGCCCTTCCCACAAGGGTGCTTTCGGCGACTTCTAGAGATTCTTCAATGGATATTTCCATGCCTAAAACTATATTCCTTTCTAATTCCTTAGAACCAATCTGCCCATGGGGTTTTCGTTTCTCACCTTTCTTCCTTGGGTCTTCAACTGGAACCCTAGATCCCTCAGCTTCGCCTGTCCATGCTGGACCCTCCTGGGCCGAATCCGCTGGTAATTCTACCTCTGGCTGAGGCTGTACAGGGGCCGAGAAAAAATGAGCATGGCTCCCGGAAGGAAGAGGACCATGTGTCGATTCATTAAAAACTCCTTTCTCTCCCGCGGAAGTGTCAAGGCGCCCCACGGGACCATCGCTTGGGGGATTGTTTGAGAGGAACCCGACCTTTGGCAACGAAACCCTGGAAAGCGGAGAGACTCCACCCGAAACCCTTCCGGTACCAAGACCCGAGGAAAGCCCCAAAATTTCTGTGTCCTCCAAACCTTTCACAGAGAAATGCCGGAAAGACCCAAGGTTTTCTTTGTTAGCAGATAAAACAACACCAGAAGACGACCCATCCGCCACCGCTCCCCTATCCGGCGACTTATATGAAACCTGGAGACGAGGATTGTAGAAATCTCTGTTCGAGCCACCGCCTTGGATTAAAAATGAAGGTTTAACCTCCTGCGAGAAGACCGCCTGTCTCGAAAACTCATATGCCCCAAAAAACTGCTCGACATTTTGAACTGTGGGTTCCTTACCCCACATAGACAGGATATCCTCAAGCTCCGGGTCCAAGTCCACCGTCTCACTCGGATTAACCATGGTTAGCGGAGTGTTCCAGGAAAACGACAGCAAGCAGACAAGGGTGATGATCGCCTACACCCGAGAAGCTAGGAAACAGATAAAAAACGATAGTCTTGCAGTTTAACCTTTTTAGGAATACTTACACAGTAAAAAGTAAAACAGAACTGCCACCTCCAGCTGCCAGTCGATCGTGGAAAGGCCCCTGCGCCTGCACCTGTACGCGAGCAGGGTTCCACCTGCAGAAAACTTACCCGTGACCCGAGCGGGGTTCCACCTGAAACCCTAGCCTCCGAACCCTAGCCATCTCCTCTCCAAAACATGTACGTCTATTCCCGGTTGTTGCAAGAATCCGTTTGCTACAAGTCTTGCTTTAAATATGTCAATTTCACCTTTCTCATTCAACTTTGTCTTGTACACCCACTTTACACCAATAAATTTTTTTTCCTTTGGTAAATTAATCAAATCCCATGTATCATTCTTTTCAATAGCTTCAATTTATTCATCCATGACTTGGACCCAATTTTCATCTCTGATTGCTTCTTCAAACGGAGAAGGTTGGAATGAAAACAATGCAAAATTTGAACTAACATCCAAATCATCATAAATATCTTTCAGAATTCTCATCTTTCTCTTACCATTTCTTTATTAATCACCTGATTGGTTGTTAGGAGAACCTCGATATTTTGATCTTCTTGAAGATCCATGCTACTCAGAAAATATTGGATTCCTTGTTGTTGTTTCTCTATTTGGTGTCTTCACATGTGATTCTAGATACTCCTTTTCAGCTACTTCATCTTCTTCCATCAGTGGCACTTGTTCATCAATTGTTTTATCTATACTACTATTCCACGACTCGTGTTCTTTGAACACAAAATCTCTACAAATTATAGTATTCTTGGTGATAGGGCTATACAATTTGTAAGCTTTTGATTGCTCACTATAGCCAATAAATATGTAGTTTTCACTTTTATCATCCAAATTTTCTCTTCGCTCTTTAGTCATATGTGCATAACCTACACATCCAAATACTCTGAGATGAAATACGCTACAAGAAATACCTGGCCATGCTTGTTATGGTACTTTGTTCATCACACTCTTTGTAGGATATATGTTGATCAAATAAATATCACATGCAACTACTTATGCCCAATACTCATTAGAAACGGTTCTACCTTTCAACATGCTTCTTACCATGTTCATAATTGTCATGTTCTTTCTCTTTGTTACATCATTCTAATGCGGCGTGTACCTGGTTTTAAATTATCTTATGATTCCTTGTTGTTTGCAGTAATCATGGAATTCCTTTGAACCATATTCTCGGCCACGATCTGACCTCAATATCTTGATTTCTCGATCACTTTGGTTCTCTTCTAGGGCTTTGAATTATTTAAACCTTGCAAAAGTTTCAGACTTCTACTTCAAGAAGTAAACCCAAGTCTTTCTACTGTAATC
This sequence comes from Pinus tabuliformis, assembly GCA_031772625.1. Lineage (NCBI taxonomy): Eukaryota > Viridiplantae > Streptophyta > Pinopsida > Pinales > Pinaceae > Pinus > Pinus tabuliformis. Next base: position 499,654,120 of record CM062812.1, on the reverse strand, counting down.
GTCAATGAAAGTGAGGAAGTAACAACTTCCACCAATTGACTGTGTCCTCATAGGTCCACACAATTTTGTATGCACTAGCTCAAGAGGTTGGTTTTCTTGCTATACAACTCCCTTTGGAAAATTTTCACGTTGTTTCTTTCCCAAGACGCAACACTCACAAGTACTAGTAGGTTCTTTGATGGGAGGTAATCCTCTGCCCATCTATTTTTGCTGCAATAATCTTAAACGAGAAAAGTGCAAGTGTCCAAACCGAAAGTGCCATAACCAATAATCATCAGAACACGCAACTGTAAAAGAATTGACTTAATCACTGTAATCCATAATTAGAGGAAAGATTTTGTTCTTCATCATCTACACCTTCGCTATTAGTTGCTTGCTTCAGGGATTTTCATATATAACACATTCTTGACCTTGAAAGATAACTCTCTATCCTTTCTTCGCCAATTGACCAACACTTATAAAATTATGTTTAAGACTAGGAACATAATATATCTCTGAGATTTTCTTTGCCCCCCCCCCCCCCTCTCGGTTAGAATGTTGACCACTCCTTTCCCATCTACATCCATAGTCTTTTTAGTCCCCAACTTTACCTCTATTTTAACAGATTGATCCAAATTCGCAACCAAATTACTTGATGCCGTCTTGGAAAGAATCCCAAGTGGGTGCGGTTGAAAATAGTGAGGATGCTCGCTCTTCCTTTTGCTCGCAGTAGGTTTCCCACCAGTCCTTGACATGTGGGGCGACTTTGAGAAGTGAAAAAATAATCTTTTCCCAATTAGAAAAGTCATGAACTGAAAAATATCCTTCCAATAGATGCAACCATTTATCTGCAATGTCTCCATCTATCTAGCCCTCAAATATGAGAATATCGAAGTTAACTTGTACCTTAAAAGGATTGGCGGCTCTAGAGTAGCTGCTGGATGAAGATGTGCCGCCTTTGGGTAGTCGTCGAAGGATCTGCGTAAATTTATCCATCATCGTGTTCCTCGATCACTCGAGGGATTCCTTGAGATATACCTTGAAAGGATCTCCTACCCCTTGGACTTTCTTTTATTTCGCCATGGGATGCTATCAGGGTTTGCGAGGCTGGCCTTGCAAAGGTTCAACTATATCGATCCCTAACTCCTTATATCCCGACCTCATTGGGGACATGCAAAGAAAAATAGAGAAAGAGTAGACCACTATGATACCACTGATCTAAACTTAAATAGGAACACAATAAATTACGCATATAACCATAAATATAGAAATTCATTGGAAATAACACTTTATTTCATTAATATCATAATACTAAAATATGCTTACAAACAAAATGGAAATTAACTAGCTTGGGCGATGGTAGCTTATCTTTGAGAAGAGATGTGGTGGCTACATCCCTCTGTACTGTGTTACAATGAGGCTCAAAGGCCTATTTATTATTGAGAAACAATGGAAAACCCTAAACATCCAAAAACCTAACCCTAAGAGATGAAGTGCTGAAATTGTGGGCCTCATTTGGGTAAATTGGTACATTAACTTCTTGAGGTTGTAACTTGGCATAAGATCTCTATTTGGCTATCATAATACCTCATTTCGAAGATATCGAAGAGGAAGCCAAAAAAAATAGTACTTAGCATGGGACGTTTTTGGCCTCCCTGTTTTCCTAAAAACGTCGTTTAGGGCCTCAAAACGGCTCCAAAAATTCAAGACCCAAAAAATTTCCCAAAATAGTAAATTGTGCTACAATTAAGGAAAACAAAGAATTGAAAGAGAAATTTTTGGGGGTCCAAGTGGAAGAGGCGGTAGGCCACCAATATTCACATTGATCATTTAGTCTTCCTGTTGTTTCATTCAATGTTGCGCCAAAGTGAGGTTCTCCTTTAAGAGTTGGAGAAATCATTGTTGATGTTGAATGTGATATTACACTACTTGAACCCTTTAATTTACTCTTAAAGATGATTTGATGGATGGTGGATGATATCCATAAAGTTGCATAAATGGGGTCATTTTTGTTGCAGTATGGAAGGAAGTTTTATACAACCATTCAGCTAGAGGTAACCACTTGACCAATTATGTTTTCTTATTATATACAAAGCAACGAATGTATCCTTCCAAACATGTGTTCACTATCTCAGTTTGCCTATCATAGTGAGGATGATAAGATGAGTTATGAGCTAATTGAGTACTAATACAAGAAAATAATTTTGTCCAAAATAATCCAATGAAAATGGGATCTCTGTCACTTACAATAATCTTTGGATTTTCATGTAGCTTTTGAATTGTTTCCATAAATGCAATAGCAATTGTAATGTCTTTAAAAGGATGAGATAATGCACAAAATATTCATACTTGGTAATTCTATAAACTACCACCGTGATGACACTCTTTCCTTCAGGCTTGGGTAAAGCTGTGATAAAATCCATTGAGACCTACTCCCAGCATTAACTTGCAATTACTAAAGATTTTAGTAGACCCGAGGTCTTAATTTTCTCAACTTTATTTTGTTGGGAAACTAAACATTATGCCACAATCTTCTAAATGTCAGATTTAAGGCCATCCAAAAAAATTCCTTCTTGACCTTGCGATAAGTTTTTGAAAATTGTGAGTGACCTCCTAAGGAAGAGGTGTGCAATTCCAAAAGAATCTTTTGCTTGAGTTGGGAATTATTACAAATATATAAATGATCTTTGTACCGTAGTGAGTCATTTTTCCAGCTAAATGTATTAGATGTACTAGGATCTTGGTACAACTTTTGATTGATTGTCCACGCCTCTTCATCATTCTTCCATTCATCCATTGCTTCGTTTATCCAATCGAGTTGGATAATACAAATGGCACAAAGCAATGCTTCCACATCCTCATCATTTCTTGAGAGTGCATTTGCAACAACATTTTTCTTCCCTTTTTTGTAGATGATTTCAAAGTCATAACCCAACATCTTTGTGACCCATTTTTTCTACTCTTCTGAACACAATCTTTGTTCCAAAAAGTATTTAAGACTATCATGATCTACTTTTACCTTGAAGTGTCTTCCCATTAGGTAAGGTATTCATTATTTTAGTGCATGTAGTATTGCCAACATTTCCTTCTCATAAATAGGTTTGTGTAAATACTTTCCTTTGATTGGACTACTTTCAAAATAAATTGGTCTTCCTTCGTGGATTAAAACAACACCAATTCCATTTCCTGAGGCATCACATTCCATAAGAAAGGTTTTTTTGAAGTCAGGAGTAACTAAGACCAGTGTTTGTCATATTGCCTCTTTTACATTTTCAAAGGCCTTAGTTGCTTCTCGAGTCCAAGAAAATGCATCTTTCTTTAGTAATGTTGTTAGAGGTGCTGCTATTCTCCCATAATTCTTAACAAACTTGCAATAATCTCTGTCAGCCCTAGAGATCCTTGAATATGATTTATGGTTGTGGGGATTTTTCATTTGTTAATGTATTTAATTTTGTTAGGGTATACCTTAACACCCTCATGAGATACAATATGACCCAAATATTCCACCTCTTGTACTCCAAAGAAACATTGGGAGGTTTTTTCATATAATTGTTTCTCCTCCAATAGTTTGAGCACCCCATCAACATGATGAATATGATCCTTCCAAGACTTGATGTAGATTAGTATATCATCAAAAAATACTAGCACAAATTTTATGAGGAAGGGTTTGAAAATGGAATTCATCAAACCTTGAAATTTCAGAGGTGCATTAGTAAGGCCAAAAGGCATGACTAAAAATTCATAATGACCCTAATCAATTTTGAATGTTGTTTTTAGAATGTCTTCCATCCTCATTCTAACTTGATGATATCCTGAATGAAGATCGAACTTGTGAAGTAAATTTCTCCATGTAATTCATCCAACAATTCATCAATGATAGGAATGGGAACTTTATCTTTGATAGTGATCTTGTTGATCTCCGTATAATTTGGGCACATGGTGTAGGTTTTAACCCCATACAGAAATTACCTGCATATGAATTCTAAAACACAGAAAATAAAAAATGTGAGAGAATAACACATAAAACACATATACACAGAGATTTTCCCCTAGATCCCAAAATGGGACTACCAGCTTGATTCTTCATTATGTTCCTTTCAATGTTACAATACATATTTATACATGCCGAAGCATCCAATACCATGGACCGAAAAGCCATTGCATCCAGTACCATGGAACGAAAACCATCGCGTCCAAAAACATGTGCGAAAATCATGCACAAAAGCATAGGTGGGTCCGCCCATCCTAACATAGGGTCCAAAACTAAAATTTTCCAGGGCACTGCCCCGGACCCCATAAAGTGGGGTTACTAGTACCCCTCAAACCCCCTTTTAACTATGTGGAAAGAATATAACACAACCCAACATTCTCCATCTTGTTATATTCTTTCGCAGGGGGCCACAAGAGAGCGTAGTCATTTTTCTAGCCTGGAAATGCCCATTATTTCTCTACACCAAGAGAACTTCGAAGAGCTCACACATTTTGTCAATGCATCTGTAGTATTCTTCAAAGTGTCCACCTTTACCAGCAACACCTTTTTTCTTCTATCATATCCCTCACAAAGTGATACTGAACATCAATGTGCTTTGTCTTTGAATGATATGCGGGGTTCTTTTCCAAGAAAATTGCACTTTGGCTGTCACAGTCTATCCTTATAGCTTCCTATACTAACCCCATACATGAACACAATCTCTACAACCAAACTACTTCCTTTCTTGCATGAGTGGCTGCCATGTATTCTGCCTCTGTAGTTGATAGTGCCACTATAGATTGTTTCTTATTCATCCAACTGACTGCACCTCCAAATAGATTAAACACATACCCACTTGTAGATCTTCTCTAATCCAGATCTCCAGCCCAGTCTGCATCAACAAAGCCATGAATATCCAACACTCTATCCAATCCTGGTCTTCCTTGGTAGCACAAACCATAATCACTAGTGCCACGCAAATACCTGAAAACCCGCTTCACTGTTGTCCAGTGCTCCTTCCCTAGTTTTGACATAAACCTGCTCAATACTCCCACTGCATGTGCAATGTCTGGTCTAGTACAGACCATTGCATACATCAGGCTACCGACTGCACTTGCATATGGAACACAGGACATGTCCTCTTCCTCTTCTTGTGTCTTGGGACATTGTTCAGCAAATAACCTCACACCTACAGGAATAGGAACCTTCACCAGTTTACTATCATGCATATTAAACCTCTGCAATATTATCTCGACATACTTCCTCTGGTTTAACTAGAGCTTCCTCTTTGCCCGATCTCTTTTAATTTCCATGCCCAAAATATAGTTTTCAGCACCAAGACCTTCCATGTTGAATTTGGAGGACAATTGGGTCTTCAAATCTTGGATAACTTCTTTGTCATTTCCAACCAACAACATATCATCCACATACAAGACCAGATAAATAACATGGTCACCAATTAATTTAAAATACACACAGTGATCTTCTTTGCTTTTGGTGAAGCCAAGTCCCCGTATAAATGTATCAAATTTCTGATACCACATCCTTGGTGATTGTTTTAACCCATATAGAGACTTCTTTAACTTACATACTAGTTCTTTCTTACCCTTCACCGCAAAGCCTTCAAGTTGCTTCATGTAGATATCCTCTTCCATATCCCCGTGAAGAAATGTTTTCTTCACATCCATCTGTTCTGCCTCAAAATCAAAAGCAACAACAACACATAAATGTAATCTAATAGAAGTTACCTTGGCAACAGGAAAAAAATATCACTAAAATCAATTCCCGGCACCTGGGAATAACCTTTTGCTACCAACAGAGCTTTGTATTTCTCCACTTTTCCTTCTACATTTGTCTTCCTTTTGAACACCCATTTGCTGCCAATGGGTTTCCTTCCAGCTGACAACTCCACTAGATCCCAATCCTCATTTTTGTGCAAAGATGCCATTTCATCAACCATGGCCTCTTTCTAGAGTTTTCCATCCTCTGAATCCACTGCTTCCTTCACAGATCTGGGATCATCATCAGTAACAAACAAACGAAAATTTGAACAGAAAGCAGATGGACTATACCTTTTTGGCTGCCTTCTTTCTCGAACTGATCTTCTCATAGCCGGAGTTTGTGGATCTTCATCTTTTGATTCCTCCTCTGCTGTAGAGTCTGCTTCTTCCTCCTTTAGCTCAAACTCTATCTTCTCAGGTTCCTTTGGTAGGAATTCATGTTTAATAACATCTTTCACCTCTATAAACACCACATCTCGGTTATAAATAACCTTCCTTGTTACTGGGTTCCAAAGCTTATAACCTTTTAAACCATCCTTATACCCAATAAAGATGTACTTTTCAGATTTACTATCCAACCTTGTTATTTTCTCCTTTGGAACATGTACATATGCATCACATCCAAATACCCATAGATGTGAAAGAGAGAGTTCCTTACCAGTCCATACCTCTTGTGGAGTCTTATCCTCCAACGCTGATGAAGGTGACCTGTTGACCAGGTAACATGTAGTATCCACCACCTCTGCCCAGAATTACTGTCCTAACCCGGCACCACTGAGCATGTTTCTTTCCCTTTCCATCAATGTCTTGTTCATTCTTTCTGCAACTCCATTTTGCCAAGGTGTATATGGAGTAGTCTTCTACCATGCTATACCACACTTCTTGAAGAATTCTTCAAATTCCTTACTGCAAAACTCTCCACCATTATCTGTCCTCAGCACCTTTATCTTCTTCTTTGTATGGTTTTCCACTAGAGCCTTAAATTCTTTAAACCTATCAAAGACTTTAGATTTCTTCTTAAGTTAATATATCAATGTATTCCTTGAGAAGTCACCTATAAATGATACATAGTACATAGACTTGCCCAGGGATGGAACCATCACACGTCTAAACACATCACTGTGCACAAGCTCTAATATATGTTTCGCTCTCTTACCACCAGAGGGGAAGCTCACCCGATTCTGCTTCCTGTATACACAATTTTCACAGAAATAAAAATTCAGAGAACTATTACTCATACCTTTACCATGAAGCATTCGAAGGCCCTTCTCTCCAATATGTCCAAGCCTTTGATGCCACAACATGGTCTTTTCTCCAGAGACCACTAGATTTTCTACTCCACTTTCAAGAACCACGGAACTGTTGCACCCATCAACAACAGTGCTACCTTGTAGCTTGTACAGAGTTCCAATTCGAACTTCCCACATCAATACCAGTGCTCCCCGAACCATCTTGCGGATATCCTTCTCGAATACTGTTTTTACACCTGCATCATCCAACTTACTAATAGAAATCAGATTTTTGGTTAATGCAGGAATATGCAGAACACCAGGAAGTGTTTTAACCTTTCCACCTTGTAGCTTCAACTTTACTTTTCCATGACCAATGATTCTAGCCTTCCTTTCATCCCCCAAGAAGACATCACCACCATCATATTTCTCATACTCACAGAACCACTCTCTATGGGGAGTGAAGTGAAAGGATGCACCTGAGTCAATCAACCATGCCTCATGATCTACATGTGTACTTGAAGAAGCCAAGTACACATCCCCACCTTCATCTGAGGTGGTTTTCACCTCTGCGGAAGGAGCCTCATCAGATCCCTTTCCTTTGTCAGGACCTTTAGATTTACAGTCCCTTTTGAAGTGGCCTTGTTTTCCGCATTTCCAGCACACCACCTTTACAGGTTTTCCTGGAGATTTAGATCTCCCTCTAGATTTAGATCTCCCACTCGATGACTTATTTTTGTTTCTGTTCTCGGACCGTCCTCGTATAGACAATGCATCACCATTTTGGCTCTCCATATTTTTCTGTCTCATCTACTCCATCAACAAGGCTGAGACTATTTCATCAAACTGCAAGGTAGTTTCATTGCTACCTATTGCAATAACCAGACTATCCCACGAATCTTGTAGAGAACACAACAAATTGATGCACTTATCTTCATCTGAAATTTTAATATCAACAGATGATAACCAACTTACCACAATATTAAATGTGTTCAGATGCTCTGTCACTGAGTCTCCATCTTTCATCCTCAGGTTATACAACTTTTTCTGTAGGAACAGTTTATTCACTAGAGACTTAGATTGGTAGAAAGTCCCTAACTTGTCCCACAAAGCCTTTGTCGTAGCTTCCCCTGATACATTTAGAAATATTGAATCTGAGACACACAATAGTATTGTGCTCTTTTCCTTCCGATCGAACTTCTTCTATTCTTCATCAGACACTCTTGTTGGTTTAGTACCCAGATCTACCGCGATCCACTGATATTTATCCACCAACAGATCCTCCATCTTGAGTTTCCACAACTCAAAACTTTGACCATTAAATTTCTCGATCTCTATCTTTCCACTGCTCGCCATCTTCTTTCACCACCGAAATCGATCTCGTAGATCTCCCACTGAACAGGGTCCACCACATTCCCGAGCCCGAGCGAAATCCCTCAGCAACAAAGGCGTCCCCTTGAAGCCAAATCTACTCTGATACCAAATGTAGGTTTTAACCCCATACAGAAGTTACCTGCATACAAATTCTAAAACACAGAAAATAAACAATGCAAGAGAATAACACATAAAAAACATATACATAGAGATTTTCCCCTGCATCCCAAAACAGGACTACCAACTTGATTTTTCATTATGTTCCTTTCAATGTTACAATACATATTTATACATTCCGAAGCATTTAATACCATGGACCAAAAGACCATCACGTCGAATACCATGGACCAAAAACCATCGCTTCCAATACCATGGACCAAAACCATCACATCCAAAAACATGTGCAAAAATCTTGCACAAAACCATAGGTGGGTCCGCCCATCGTAAGATAGGGTCCAAAACCAAAATTTTCCATGGCATTGCCTCGGACCCCATAAAGCGGGGTTACAGGTACCCCTCAAACCCCATGTTAACTACATGGAAAGAATATAACACAACCCAACACATACACCATGATCCATCCTTCTTGTGCACCAATACTACTAGATCATAGAAATAACTTTAACTAGGTTGAACTATACCAACCTGTAACATTTATGTGACCATGTGTTCAATTTCACTCTTTTGGGCATATGGATATCTGTAAGGTTTGATGTTTGGAGGAAAAATTCCTGGAATCAAATTAATAGCATGATCATGATCACGAATAGGTGGGAGACCCTTAGGAGTCTCAAATACCTTGTAATGATTGTCTAAGAGTTTTTGGAGATCTGAAGAAATATATTATTTTGATTTTTGAAACTCTAGTGAGCATAATCTGCAATTATACCCCATTGTTATTTCTTCATAATTTTTTTCATGCCATTAGAGTTCATTACCTTTCCTGGCTTACTTGTGATGCCCCTTAAGTCAACTCCTTTCCTTCCCAAAAAAAATTCAAGAAATGTTCTTGGAAATTAAAATCTAACATCTCCAAAGATTGTAACCATTAGACTCCTAGTACAACATCAACACCACCCATTGGAATGGAATGCATTGAACTATTCAATACATATTCCCCATATTTAGCTTTGTATTATGGCACTTTCCAGAGAAATTTATAATTCTTCCATTTGCAACCATCACTTGACATTATGGTGCAGGATATAGGAATCCTTGGTGATATTACAATGAGTGAAATTATGAGTACTACCTGAATCAAGCAGTACTATTACATTTTTCTTCTTGATATATCCTTCTATATTGAATGTTTGAGGAGTGGTAATTCCTGGAAACACATTGCAAGATATGGTCAGATTCATTTCTTATTTCTTATGGGTTGGTTCCTCATGTATATCCTCCTCTTTTGATGTTTCTTGTTCCTTTTCTTCCTCCTCTTCACAATCTATGTAGGATAATTTGTTCTCAGCCAATTTATGACCTTTAGTGTATTTCCTATCCCAACTATAACAAATCCCTTTTTCTCTTTTTTGCTCCAATTTTTGTGACATAAACCTTGTAGGTTGTTGAAGGCTAGGAGCAACAACACTTCCACCTATATATTTATGAGTGGTAGAATTCTTTGTTGCCATAATTTTTCTTCAACTTTTCTTGCCACCCTAAATGCCTTCTCCAATGAATCAGGTTCCCAAAGGCAAACCTCATGTTGGATGTTATCCTTTAAATTCCCTATGAAGACATCAATTCTACGCTCCTCTCAAATATCAGTTACCCTCAAATTCAATTTTTGGAAATCCTCAATGTGCTCTACCATTGAACCCCTCTATTTGAGATTTATCAATTGGCTAAATAATGTGTTTCTCTTTGTATCCTCATAATGTGATATCATTTCCTTTGTTGATCAAGTAACAAGTGGTTTATAAGGAAAAAAGCCATCGATACCATACAAAGTGATTGGGTTATAAATATAAATTTGCAATAAGTACCTTTTGTGTGTGTTTGCACATCATGGAGATAAAAATATTGCTCCATCTGTAGTATCCTTGTTACCAGATCATTTCCATCATACTTCCTCATATCGATCTTTGGAATGTGGTGATTCTTAAACACAAAATTGGAGTATATAAAATCCTAATTAACATTATTTTTGTTCTCATCATGAGTTTCATGGAATACCTTTTTGTCGTTAGGAAGAATTTCTTGTAGCAACTTTGTCAAACCTTACATGTATGCTTTTAATCTATCCCTCAAACCTTCCATGTCTACCTTTAATCCATCCTTAAAACTTTCCATGTCTAATTTTAAACCATTCTTTAGAGCTCCCATGTCCCTTTTTATATCATATATCTTATCATTCATTACGGCTTCCAAATCATTTTTTGTTACTTTTTGCGAGAGCGAAATTTTCTGATTTTGGTCTTGTAATTTTGATATATCATGTTGCATTTCTTCCTCTTCTTCATGCATCATAGAATATATATCTGAATTCTTACTAGGTGTGTACTTTTTTTTTATTTAATTCATTTTGGAATAAAATAATAGTACTATGCTTCACTATGCCCTTTGAATCACTTCAAACTAATTTTTCAAACAAAAGTTATGCAAAAATTTTAAAAACTACACACACTTTTCTTGTTTTTTAGGAACTTGATATTGAAACTATTGGATCTCTGTAATTTTGGATCTCCAAGATCTGAAATTTTGTCCTTATATATCACTTTGAGTCTTCTTTCCAACCCTATAAGTCGTATTGAAATTGGATTTTTCAAGAAATAGTTATGCCCAATCTCCCACGATGACCTGATTATAGACTAGTTCAGTAGAGCAAACTTTTACACACTGCCATGTGTCACTGTTTTGACCTTCGGCCCTGAAAATGATACCTAAAACACTACATTTCGTCGAATTTTAGTTTCTTCTACAAAATTTATATCTGATATTCAGAGAGAAAGTTATGTCAGTTTTCCCTAGGTCACCTATTTGTGATCGAATTCTGGAGCCTGCAAAAACCCTAACTTCCTCAGATCATATATCCACAAATATAATGAACCAAAATCTGAAATTCGTACAAAAGGTTCACCAATATTTCCACCCCACGTGGTTGCAATTTCATCTTTTGAAAATTCGTAGAAAAAAAGTTGTAGTGAAAATTCCAAGAGGTCATGTTTGAAGAAGTGAAATCCTAGAATCCAAAGCTCTGATACCAAATTTTATGCAACCATCTCACAAAAAAAAAAAGATAGATCAACGAATTAAAAATAAGCCTCTTCGAAGGGCGAACTTCTTTAAATTACATAAAAGGAACAATTCTTGGATGATACAAATGATATTACCTCCTTGGTGTATATAGGATTCTAAGGGGTCGAAATATAATTAGAGCTTACATAGCAATAACAATGTAAGGGAACAACGATAACAATAGTGGGCTTCTATGGGGCACAACAATAACAACATGGGGGATACGTGGGCACAAAAATAACAATAGGGGGCTACACTAACAATAACAATAAAGGGAATACACTAGTATTATAGGGACCTAACAATTTCCCTCCAAGTTCTAATCATATCATTCCAATTGTCTACCTATCCTTAAATAACACATCCCATCAAAGTGCATCATGTCCCTTTAACTTTTCCATGAAAATCAAATATAATTGGGTTCTTGAACATTCTCATACTCAAAGTACCTTTTGAGCTCCCATGTCAAACCAATGAGAGCCTCAACCTTTAAAATGCCATCATAGTGTGAACTGTCCACATTTGTGCTACCTCTATCTTTTGGAAAGGAAACTAAAGATAGTACTAGGTCCACTTCTTTATAATGTCTCTCTTCTTCAACCTCTTATTTCAACTTTGAGCCTCCTCTAGCATCCTCATTCTTCTATTTTCCAAATCTTCTACCCTTTTTCTCAATTCCCCCAATTCTCTATTTACAGCACCTGCTCATGTTGCTCCTTCTTTATGTGGTGATATTCCTACAATTTTTTTTGTTTCCCTCAACTTGACTAACATTCATAGGTATTATCTAGGCTTGCTTTTTGAAAACTCATCCTCTGACAATTAGAGTGAAAAAAACCCTCATGGGCCCAACCACAACCACACACTACATAAACATAAACATCAAAATAAATCACCTATCACAAGGGACCTAAGGCATATACATAACCATTATAAGAACCTAATATATGTCCACATAGCACACAACTATTATATGCTATCATTGTTGAACTTCAAATATAACACATATATTAATGCACTTGAGAAATAAGTCATATGAGACAAAACAAGAGATGACAACAATTTTTCATTCTTATTCCCATACACAACAAATTATTCTTAGAATTAGTGTGCAACTATATTTTGCATTATGCCTTAGCATACACACCATTGATTTCACACTATTCTCAACCAACAATTTCATTTTCCAACTACACAAGCTCTTTCTTATTTCTTTCCTTCAAGATATTCTAGGTTTTTAATGTTTGTATCTCTTCTCCTACTCATCTCGTTTTAATCTCTCCTTCTCAATTCACTTCCTACTTGAAAATGTTAGTTAAAAGGCTAGACCATCACAACATTTTGTCTTCCTCAACCATTTCCTAGTATAATCATCATTCATTGATGAAATAAACAATTATGGATGTTCAAATTCTATAATCATCATTATTTTGTCTAGATCATCATTATTTTGCTTGGTTCATCATTATTTTGTTACATAGGTAGTCCAATGACTCACCCATGAACACCTTGTGACACATGGAATCACTTCAATGTCATGATCTACAATTTTAAAATATAGGTGTAGTGCAAAAACAACATAATGTTCACGACAACATAACCCTAGTATGGTGTTGCAATAGAGGTGCTGCACTAGCAGTGCTGCAAGTGATGTGTTGTAGCAACATAATGAAAAGGTGGTGTTCTGGAATAGGTGTTGTAGCAATGATGTCGCAACAATGGTATTGAAACAATGTAATAAGTTAGTGTTGTAGCAACTCAATAGTAGAATGGTATCACAACATGCTTACTTCATCACCTAGGTTATTATTTAAAATAAATCAATGTAGATTTTTTTTTACTATGGATGCTTTTGCATGCCAAAAATGGAGTGTCAAATATATGACAAATCAACTTTATTAATCAACTAAGCATCTTATAGGTGTGAAACACCACCCGTAATACTTCCTCTGCAGTACACTCCTCTGCCTCATTCATTACTTGAGGAATATATATATAACGAACACACATTTTTGGAAGTTGAACAGAATCCTATAAAACGGGAACAAAATCCTAATCTAGGGTTCGGTTTGAATTGTTTCTACATTAATCTCCACACTCCCCTTTAATGGAGAAATGGATTCACAGATATGCCTAAGACTTCCCTAAACAAATCAAATTTGATTCTACCAAGAGGTTTGGTAAAAATATCAGCAGCATTGTCACAACTATTACAATACTCAATATGGATTTCTTTTGACTAAGCTTTCTCCCTGACAAAATGAAACTCTGTATCAATATGCTTGGTGTTCCTATGAAATACTGGATTATTTACAAGTTTGATGGAGCTATGGTTGTCACATTTGATCACTATTGCAAGCTTATGTTCTTCTCTAGCATCAAGTAGAAGTCTCCTCAACTAAACTACTTCACATGTTGTTGCACACATAGCTTGATATTCATCTTCTACAGAAGACAAGGATATTGTGTTCTTCTTTTTGCTACTCCATGTAATGACCCCAGATCCAATGCTAAATGCATAGCCTATTATGGATCGTCTGTCATCTCCATTTCTAGCCTAATCAGACTTTGAAAAACTTGTCAATCTAACATCACACGAATCAATATAAACAATATCAAAATCTAAGGTTCCCTGGAGATACCTTAAAACACCTTTAACTACAACCCAGTGGCTCTCAAGAGCCTTTGACATAAATTGGCTCAGTGCACTGACTGCATAAGCCAGATCATGTCTAGTTGTAGTAAAGTAGATTGGACTCCCAACCAGTTGTCTATTCAATGTCACATTTGCCTCCTTAGATCCATCATCATTCTAAAGTTTTAAATTCTATTGTAAAGGTACTGCTACAGATTTTCACTGATCCATTATAAACTTTTCCAGTAAGCTCCTTACATACTTACTTTGTGACAGAAAAGTTTGTCCAAAATCCCTCCAGACTTCCAAACCCAAACAATAGTGTAGCTCTCCAAGGTCTTTCATCTCAAAAAATTGTGACATATGCTCTCTGATCTCTTTAATGAGATCATCATCATTCCCTATAATGATTAGACCATCTGCATATAAATAAATCAAAACCACCCTTCCCTCTTTATCAAACACGGTATAAAGATTAGGGTCATTTTTGCTCCTTTTATAACCATGGTGTAGGAAAAATGAATCAATTTTGTCATATCATGCCCTGGGTGCCTATTTTAGTCCATACAGTGCTTTCTTCAACCTGCAAACTAAATTATCTTCCCCCTGTTTGACAAACCCCTCAGGTTGCACTAGGTAGACTTCTTCTTTCAAGTCCCCATTTAAAAATGCAGATTTAACATCTATTTGTTGAATCATCCAATGGTTTTTGGTAGCTAAAGAAATATCATTTTGATTGTGTTAAGTTTAGCTACAGGGGCAAATGTTTCAACATAATCTATGCCTTCTTGTTGTGAATACCCCTTTGCAACCAACCTAGCTTTACACTCATCTATGCTCCCATCTTCTTTAAATTTAGGCTTATACATCCATTTGCATCATATGGGTTGTTTTCCTTTAGGTAGTTTAACTAAATCCCAAGTTTTGTTTCCGAGAATTGATTCATATTCCTCTTCCATAGCAGCCCTCCATTCACTATATTGACTGGCTTCTTTATAACTAGAGGGTTCGACAACATCCATCATACTAGCTATAAATGCATTGTCCCTATATCGTGTTGGCAACTGAGCTTTCCTACCTGATCTTCTGAGTGGTGGGGTAGCTTCAAACCTTGTCTGATCATCATTTTCTGGACCTGGCTTGACAACTACATCATCTTCTTTCGCTTCCTCTTGCTGCTATTGCTGCTCATTGCTGTCACTTGATTCATCACTACCTTCTTCTACCAACAAGGGCATGTGCCAGTCTTCATTAGCACTCTCATGGTTTCCTTCATTAACCTACTCATGAAACATTACATCTCTGCTCGCAAACACTTTATGAGTAGAGGGATTAAACAGTTTGTAAGCCTTAAATTCTATACAATACCCAACAAAGATACATTTGATGGCCTTCGAATCAAGTTTCTTTCTATCTTCCTTTGGGATATGGGCAAATTCTTTGCTTCCAAAGACTCTGAAATGCTTAACTACAGGCTTACAACCAAATAAAGCTTCAAAAGGAGTTTTAAAATCTAAACTTCTTATTGGACTCCTATTCTTTAGATATATTGCAGTATTAATCACTTCACCTCAAAAGCCGTTAGAAAGATTCTTACCTTTTAACATACTGTAAACACACTCCACAAAGGTTCTGTTTTTCCTCTCTGCAACCCTGTTTTGTTGAGGAGTGTGGGGTACTGTAAACTGCTATTGTATCCCATTATCTTTGTAGTATCTGAGTACACAATCTTTCTTTTACTCTCCCCCTTGATCCGAGCCGAGAATCCTGATGCATTTACCTGCCTGGTTTTCAACCATACTTCTGAACTCCTTGAAGTATTCAAAAGTGTTTCTCTTCTTCCTGAGGAAATACAACCAAGTAAATCTATTATAGTAATCAATAAATAGTCAAAAATAGTATGCACCGCCTAACGATCTTTTCTGCATAGGCCCGCATAGATTTGTGTGTACTAGCTCCAGTATGTCTCTCTTCTTTCTATCAGGATTCACAGGAAATTCATCTTTGTGCAACTTTCCCAGTGCACATGCATCAAAACCAATATGAGCAGATTTTAAAAGAGGAAGACCTTCGACCATACCTCTTTTCTATAAAAGCAGCAAATCATTTAAGTTAATATGGCTAAACCTCTGGTGCCATAAGTCCACTGTAGTCATGGCAGATGATGCCAATACCTGATGTGGTGCGCTTTTGACATTTATCTTGTACACTCCTCTGACATGAATACCTGATGTGGTGCGCTTTTGACATTTATCTTGTACACTCCTCTGACACGAATACCTGATGCAATAGGCGTCATACAATCGAACAGGTCTTTAATGACACAATATGATTTATAAAACTCTCCCTTGAGATTATGATCAGTTATAGTAGAAACAAAGATCAGATTCCTTTTTATCCCTGGTACATACATCACATTATGGATATGTCTAATATTTGCATCAAGAAAAACAACATGAATATTACCATAACCTTTGATTTGGTACCCTCTATCATCGCCACGATAGATGTTTTCTCCACTGCTGGTTTCTTTAAAGTCTTCAAACCACTGCCTGTTCCCTATCATGTGGATGGATGCACCTAAGTCGACAAACTAGGTATCTACTTCATCCTCCTTAGCCGAAAGTGCAAAGTCAGATATGAACTGTCTGATGTTCTGACTCTCCTCCTCATCAGCAAAATGACCTGCATGTTGCTTATGTCCCTTCACACCTTCATCAAACTTATTTTTCGTGCAATATCTAGCTATATGCCCAATTCTACCACAATAAACACATTTGGTTGCAGAGTCATTTCTATTGAAAATGTACCTTGGGGTGAGGGCATATTTCTCTGTGGGACTGTGCTGCTCTTCTGTGCTGCATTTGGCTTTCCTTTGAAGGGCTTCTTCTTCGCCATTAAGGCCAGATCTAAACTCTGAGGTTTATGAGTCAGTCATCTTTCCTCCTCTTGCATGAGGATCCCTACCAATTCTTCAAATACAGGGTCGTTTTCTCTTGCATTCAAGCCAGTGATGAACATATGATCCTCACAATCATACCATTCATGGTAATTGTGACCAGATCTGTATCTGACATAACCAATATCACTCAGCTGGTTCTTGAGCTCCTTGATCTGCGAAATGAATGTTACAACTGTCTCATTCTCCTCCATCTTGATGGAGAAAATCTTGCTCTTCAAGAACAACAACCAATTGGTGTTCTTGACCTCACAAAGATCCTTGAGTGTCTTTTAGATCTCTGGTGCAGTCTTGCAATCACGGATATGGGGAATAATGCAATCTTTGACTAACAACTTCAAGAGCATTCTCGCCTTAGTCTCTGATTTGTCCCAGTCTTGGATTGTTGTTGTCGTTCCTCCTGCAAAGAGGTCTGGCTTCACCTCATCATTGTTTACAACCGTCCATGCATTATGTCCCTCAAGCATGCTCTACAGCTTGAATTTCCAACTAAAATAATTGAATCCATCCAACTTGTTGTTTTCCTTGAGTTAAGCTTAAGCTAACTGATTATTCATCTTGAATGAATAAAAAACTTCAACCCCAACAATTTAAAAAAAAAAAAAAACAATCCCAAATCTTCAAAACTACTGCAAATACCAAATCCAAACAAAACTGAGCCCAAATCACTTCAATTCTTTCTGTTAAAACATAATTGCCCCTCCATTAAAGAGTTAAAGAGCCCCTCCACATTCAAATAAAACCCCCCTTTTTTCAATCCCCCCTTTCCTTTCTCTTTTTAAAAGGATTACTTAAATTCTTTCCTTTTAGAAGCAATCGCCCCTTTTAATTAAAAAGCCCTTCCTTTTTTCTTTAATTAAAAAACTTAGCCATGGAATTTCGAAATCGTGAAATAAGTTTTTTTTTTTCTTTAATTCTAAATCATGGAAGGGAAATATAAGAACGGGAAGGAATTCGAAATCAGAAAATTTTAAATGGACTTCGACGTTTCTTTAATCAGGAAATTATGTGGCACAAATTTTCAAATTTAAAATCACCATAATCACCAGCGCCTCCGTGTCCATGCCTTCGATCTTTGCGTGCCCCAATCGACAGCTCTGCCTCAAGCTCTCACGCTGCCAGCGTTCACCCAAAACGCAGTCCCACAGAGATGGCAGTCTCTCTTCTTCGAAAACACATGAAGCAGCAACTTAAAGGCAAGAAATCTTGGCCTCTGCGCAGTCGAGATCTCATACGAGCGATCTCATTTTTCGCCAGAGGTCCATTTGCGAAAACCGAGGACCGACGCAGCCCCTTGCACACGCAGATTATTGCGCGACCTCCTCCAGCAAGCAACAGTGGGTCCCCAACACGCAGTTCACTGAGCGGATTCGTCCACGAAACTTCGATCCACTGTCTTTCACCGTGGCAGCCTCCACGCACTTCTGATATCGACATTCCTGCAGCAATCCAAATGACCTTCTCACCGCAGAATTCACTGTGGCCTCCTCTTCACCGTAGACTCCTCATCAAAGAGCCCTTCTTCTACAATGCACAGTGGAGCTATACGCTGTGGTAAAAAATGCACTACCTATCGGCAGCGAAGAAATCGAGAGAAATCCAGAGCTCTTTTCAGAGAAATCCTTGAAGGCAGACTTCACCGCAAACTCTACGAACACGGTCGGTGCGATTATCACTGCTCCACTCGCGTCGCTCTGACTAATAAAAATTTTGTAAATGTGTAAGGCGAGAAGTGAAATCGGCGCGACCATCCCGCCAAATGCTGTGCTGATTTCACCTCAAACGTGCCGGTCTCACTCTCCACTCAGGGTACAGGCCGAGTGCCGGTCTCACTTTGATACCATGTCAAAAATACGCCGAATCAACTTTATTAATCACCTGAGCAGGTTACAAGTATGAAACACCACTTGTAAGATTGCCTATGTAGCATACCACATACCACTTTGCTTCGTTCATTACACGAAGAATATATATAACAAACACACATTTAGTAATCTTATAAAATATAAAATCTTAATCTTCAGTTTCAATTATTTCTATTTTAATCTCAATATAGAGGCAATTAAATGATTACATTTATAATTATTATTAAAAAATTTAAATAATTTTAAAATCTAATATAATCAATTTTGCAAAAATATTTATGTTTATTTTTAAAAAATCATATATATATATATATATATATATAATTTAAAACTATTTTTATTTTTGTTAAATAGTTATTAATTTTAATCTTTTAAATATGGGTTATTTTTTAATTCCTATATTTGAAATTCTGAAATAAATTAAATGTGTAGGATGTTTGTTTCATTAAATGCAATGTCAGTTGATGTCTATGCAATTCGATACGAATGAAGGACTAAACACCACTTATATTTTTTTATATCTCCTTGGATCTAAGGCATATGCATTCATACTACATTTCTATGAATAACATATTAACCCGATGCAACATTGAGGATTGATTCTTGATTGGGACCTTGGGCAATCTTGTCCAAAAGGTGTTTGCAGCATTGAAGGACGATTAATGATTGGCATGATGGAATCTCCGGCCCCAAAGATGCTCCAATGCATCTGTTCACCCAGCAAAGCCACCACCTATTTCTGTCTTGATGGCTATATATGGCACGAGTCACATGACATTCCATTTTCACACCAAATGAATGGCCTGAATTGCTTTTGCTATCCTTAAGGGGTCACATGAAACGTATTGTACCAAATTAGTCATGGAATTGTTTGTTATGCTCCAGTCATGGCAGTTATGTGATGCAGACCATTCCATTTTCGTGATAACTTCAATTCGTGAGGCTCATTTATATGAAACTAGAAAGGCATTCCAAAGCCTTGGCTCGAGGTTCTGCAAGTAGTCTTCCATCTGATATCTAAAATGATCACTTTGAAAACTAGAAATCCCGCTTTAAACTGTTCAGGGTTTGGGCTCTACACGTCCCGGAATTCTGCGGGTGCGATCATTTCAGCAGGCAAGGAAAGAGTTTGTTATATCAATTCTTCTAACTTTTGGTTTGGACTATGATTGTGGTCCAAAATCAGGGAAATCCAGAAATGGTTGAGTTTAGAGGTTTATTTTATAACTCAATATGATGTGTAATGTTATGAATTCATAACAAAATTTACAAATAATATCTCCATCAAAAAGTTGGATCTTTCTTCTCTGAAACTCCATTTGGATGACATATATAAAGAATGACCAGCAACACGATCTCCAAAGAGTTTGAGGAGAAGAGAAAGTAAGAGCTAGCATGAGCCATGATCAAGAAGTTGGATCTCTCTTCTCATAAACTCCATTTGGATGTTTTGTTGCAGGCATGTATGTATAGTCCATCAAAGTATACAAATCTAGATTCTACGCTTCCAATACTACACTTTGTCAAGAACATAGACTCGCAGGTCTTCGTTTTTTCATGAAATCCATTTCCATGCTTCGACGTTGGAGGCATAATTTAGGGCGGTCTAAAAATCTGGACTTTCTCTTCCAATACGGCATATTGTCAAGAATATACCTCTTGTCAACAGAATATCAGCACTTACGCTTTGTAAATGTTAACCTATTTGAATTTTTATTTCTAGTGTATTTTGCATAATAATACTTTGTGATTTGTTTTATTGAATGGAAAATTTTACATATAACTTCTCGGAACTTCTTTCGTCAGATTTTTGAGATGGAGATATTTCTTTGGTACCTGAATTAACTTAAAACTTTTTTCAAAACATTTTTTTTAGGATGTAGGTATTTCTTTGTTACTTTCGAATCTCGATCACGTAAATGATAAGTGGAAAACAAAATTGAAACTTGATGTCCATCGATTGGAGTGAGCTAAGCTTATTTGGGTTCGTTCGAGTGTATTTAATTTTATGAAGCATTTTCTAGCTTCTAGTTTGGTACAAAAGATATGTGGTATTTTTGTGGTATTTTTGTATGCGATATTTTTTGAGTTTAATATAGATGATATGTTGTAATGTAATGTAAAATTAAGTTATATAAATATTTTGATTGGATTAAAAATTAAATAAAATTAACAAGTTGTAATTTTATGTTATGTAAAATATTTTAATCTGATATATAAATTTTAAGTTTTGGCAATTCATGATTTTTTTCATGATATTCTTCTCTAATATAACCTAGGGAGGTCATATTAACCAATACTAAAGAAAATTTGGCCAAAAGAGTCAACCCTTTAATACAATAGCAAAGGAACAACACCACCATATCGATGAGCAAAAATAGTTAGAAGATTGGAAAATTGAGGAGAATTCCCCATACCAATTAGATCCTAAAGAGATTGAAGCTATGGAACTATATGACATCAACTTGCAAACATTACTAAAGGAATGACATAGCAAAGATCCAACAACCATCCCTGAGGACTAAGTTCAAATTATAGCGAGAGACTACATTAGGAAGCAAGAATCCCTTCTTTTTCAAGCCCATAAACTAGGTGATATTCCTCTCCAATATTCCTCTTTTGCATCTCAAGGTACTAAGAGAAATGCTGGAAAAGGGGGAGTCTGATGCCTAGATGAAGAAAGTCAACTCTTGAGTGATTTCATAAATAATTCTCATTTAGTGGATCTTAGCACTCGAAATGGCACACATGCATGGAACAATAAAAGAGGGGTTAACTCTTAAATAGCTTCCTTGTTGGATAGATTCCTAATTACTAAGTCATTATTGATGTCAAACACCAACTTCAAGATCCCCATTTTACCAAGCCATGGTTCATACCATTGGCATATTCAGTTATCAATGAAGTGGATGAATTCCCTAAGGAAAAAACCCTTCAAATTCAAATCCTTTTGGCTTAGTAACCCATACTTCTTCTCTAAAATGGAAACCTGATGGAGGGGCTTGAATATATTTGTAGGGAATGGAATACAAACAAATTTGGAAACACACAGAAAGCTAGAACCTTTCTAGAGACAAAGATGGCTAATGTACAACAAACAATAATTGTAGAAGGAAGAACAAAAGAATTTAACCAAAGGGAGATAACTACCTCTCTCAAACAAGAAGAAATCCTTAAGCAGGAAGAAATACTATGGAAGAAAAAATTAAGAATTTAATAGTTAAAATAAGTGGACAAAAACATTGATTTTTTCCATAGATCTATGATCAACCATTAGCATAATAGAAAACTCACAAGCATCAACAAATCCTAAATTCTCAAGTTGAAATTCTAAAGACATCACTCAGGAGCTATCATACCCCTTTCAAACTCTTCTAACTGATCCTATCGCAAACATATGGCCAACAATTATGAAAATCACTAGCAAAATACACAAAATTGTCACTAGAGAGCAAAATGATCTTCTATTAAAAGAAATAATGATGCAAGAGGTAGAGGTTGTTGATATGGACATGCCCAAATGAAAATACCTTGGTCATAATGGGATAATATCTTATTTCTATTAGGATTTCTCGCCAATTCTAATGGAGGGTATTTGGAAAATAGTAGAAGACTCCAAGTTCTCCTCCTCTATTCTCAATGCATTGATTCAACCTTCATCGCTCGTATCCCTAAATCCTCAAGTGTCAAATCCCCTTCATATTATTGCCCCATAACTCTCTACAACATCATCTATAAAATTATCTCCAAATTCATTAAAAATAGACTTGAACCATCCTTCCTTTGTTTATATCTCCAAAGAAAACATGTTACATGTAGGGTAGACAAATCATTCACAACATAATCCTGGCTCACGAGCACATGCACTCTCTCAAATACAACAAAACCCCAGGCATTCTAATCAAATGGGGTATATCCAAAGCCTTTCGTAAACTTAGCTAGTAATATATTTTCCACACTCTCACTACCTCCGGGTTTGAAGAAAGACAGGTTCACTGTACCTTGGCTCTTATCACCAAAACTTTTTTCTCCATTCTTGTCAATCACTCTCCCTCTTCCCCCTTCACCCCATCCAAAGGCATTAGACAAGGAGATCCCCTCTCCCACTACATCTTTCTCTTCATGGATGAAGGTATCGAGCATGCAATTTCAACTTCCCTTCATTAAGGAACTTTCAAAGATCTTTGTCTTAGATATGTTAATCACTCCTCCATTCACAAACAATTTTTAGATGTTACTCTTCTTATGGGTGTCCCTTCAATCGAGAAATTCACTTCCTTCAAACACATCCTCAAAACTTTCTCGAATGCATCTGACAAATATATAAACCTACTCAAATCTCAAATATTTTTTTACAACACCCCTTCTGCCATCCAAACCCACATTTCCATATTTATTGGCTTTCAAAAGGGTTCTCTTCCATCCAATTACTTGGTGGGTAGGGCTCTTAACACTAACCCCTAACGAAAACTATCTAGGAAAATCTAATGAAAAAATTCAAATTCCATCTCTCCAACTAGACTTCTTAACTCCTAAATTTGGTAGGCTGCTTTACTCTTCTTAAATCTATCTTCCAATCCCTCCCCATTTATATTTTCTCTACTTTTATTGCCCCTAAAGTGATTATAAATAAAATTAGAACTATTCAAGGAAGCTTCATATGGAGAGGTTGCAAAAAGGAAAAAAAAATTGGCACTAATATCCTAGGATAAACTCTATTAGCCAAAAAATGTGGGGGTCTAAGAATCAGGGTCCTTGAAACTCTGAATAAGGCTCTCTATGCCAAAACCTGGCAGTGATGGCTCAAAAATCTCAAACCCACTTGCTGTAAAATGTGGAGACACAAATATACTCCCAACATTAAAGAATCTCAACTCA
This sequence comes from Pinus tabuliformis, assembly GCA_031772625.1. NCBI lineage: Eukaryota > Viridiplantae > Streptophyta > Pinopsida > Pinales > Pinaceae > Pinus > Pinus tabuliformis. The sequence continues at coordinate 499,630,213 of CM062812.1, read as the reverse complement.
TCCAACTGGCAGGGGACATCAAAGGATCACATATCTAGAATGTTGCATGGGAACATAAGAAACTCCTCAAAGATCACTTCCTCTAGGAGATAAAATATGGCCAAAGTTCCTTCCTCTAGGAAGACTCATGGCATCAATGGACCAATCTATATCATCAAAAGCAATTAAATTCCATTTAGAATTCTCTTTAGGCTCAAGGCCTTAATCATTTGGTGTAGTACTAGACCTCTATCTCATCCCAACACACTCAATCACATAATTAAATTGTTTGGAAGCATGGAGATGACTAAGAAAATTTCATAGAAATAATTTTTTTATAGAAAACACTTGTAGCCTGAAAATTTCCAATCCAATGAGTTGATATCCTTCGTTGGGGTCATTGAACACAAGGTAATTTCAATCTCAAATAACCTTACAATCTCCTATCGTCTCAATGATTCGTCTGATGAGGACTGCCAGATATGGGCAAAATTATGGTAGCCCAAGCACTGGCCCAAAATTACTCTATTTCTATGGCTGTTATTCTAGAACGAAACTCTCACCTAGGACAAGCTTCAATGTAGGGTATTTCTTAGACCCTCCATTTGCTTCATTTTTCCTCTCTATATTTGAATTCAAAATTAATCTCTTCCTCAATTGCACCTATACCACCTACCTATGGGATAATATTGTAATTTTATTTCTCCAATTACACTGTAATGCCAACAACACCGCCTTCGCTTTCCTCCCTTCTTGAATCTCACAGTTACCAAGCCCGTCATCTAAAAGGCCCGGAATTTTCTACCTAGATTCCTCCTTTATAACACCTAGAAAGAAAGAAGTTGAAAAATATTCATAAATACATCATCTGCCACTAGTGATCTCTAACATCTCTTTCTCAGAAACATGAGGGAGTCCATCCTCTCTCTCTTGGATTAAAAAAGGAGGGGATTGTAATTTAATCAAAAAACTCATCCTTTCTTCGCTCAATATATCCTCCCATATCTCCTCACACACTCTCTCACCGCCCCCCCCCTCCCCCCTTTTACTTATAGCCCCACCATTTGTTCTGCACGTCCTCCATATTTCATCAAGCCCAAATTTGATGAACCCTCAAAAGGAAATCCAAGAACTACTAGTTTTGGGGGAGTCTTTCAGGATGATACTAATCAAATTATCCATATATATGTTGGCTTCATTGGCCATACCACCAAAAATGTTGCAGAAACAGGGTCGCTCAAACAAGGTCTTCAAATCACTATCAACAAGTGCTTCCATAAAATTATAATATAGGGAAATTTGTAGAAATTTTGAATAATTTAACACATATTCAACAGAGATTATCCTGATCATGTACCATTGCAGAATACATACACAATACATAAGCTCCTCTACGTTGATCATCAATATAGCAGCATCAATAACAATAAAACATCAAGAGCATTTGCACATTAGCATAGTATGTAAACCGCGGAAAGCATCTCGCTAAAAACCCCACACTATCTGTATATTAATGATTGAGACCATGTAACATTACAAAGTACAATGCTTATCACAAGCAATCCAGTACCAGCTCCACCTGTTACACACAATACAGCTAAGATCTGATCTCCAAATCTATTCCACTGCTTGCCTGCCTCCACTGCTCAATACCTGCTCAAGAATGAATGAGAATGGTCTACCAAACTCATATTTCACCTCCAGAGAATCACTCACAATGTGTAAGACATGAGTAGAAGCTAAAAACTGGGAAAATACATGAGCAAACTCATTGGCATACTCAATCCCTTGATTGTGTAAGATCTGATGCACAACTATAGTCACAACTGATAGCAATTTGATTCTCTAACACCTGTCCCTGCTGAACTGAACATGCACTGACATGCAACTGAGTTAACTGATGTATTCTATAGTTGTATTATGAGTTAATAATTAGTTTAACAACTCATCATTAATCTATTTACAGTTAGACTAACTACAACTAGTTTAACCAAGTCAAACTGAAAACAACTCCATCAACTACACAATCAACTCCACCAAACTCAACTAATTGAGTTCTAACTGAAGTCATGCATGCAACAACTCAACTAACTCATAAGAAAAGTGTACTTCCTTCTGACAGCTGCATGGGCCACATCTGTAGCTCAAATTGAAGTGCTCCAAGAGAATAAGATCAAGTTTATAGTCCAAATATTATTATGAGAAAATAATATTTGACTTTCCTATTTTTGACATCCAGTCTAAAAATAGACTTTGATCACCCACACTGTGGTCACCCACACTTTGGTCACCCACATTGTGATCACTCACACTGTGATCATCCACACTGTGATCAAAAATAGAAATTGTGCCATAATTTGCCTGCGGGCCCACTTAGTGAAGGCGACTCTTTTCAGTAAGCTCCATCACATTGTTGCAATCTCAACACTCCCTCTCGACAAGATATGGATTATCAGCAACCCCTATCCTGCCTCGGTGGTACTCGAATTTGCTCTTGGTGAGAGCCTTCGTCAAAATATCAGCATCCTGATCCTCCGTTGGAATGTATAAAAGCAACATGATCTTTCGCTGCACACAATCTCTAATATGATGGTACCTGAAGTCAATATGCTTAGATCTATCATGAAATACAGGATTAGCCGAGAGTTTAATGCAACTTTGGTTATCACAGTAAATCACAGTAGGATCCAAATGAGAACCGAACAAACCAACTAGGATCTTCCTCATCCATATAGCCTCGCATGCAGCCAAACTTGCTGCCATATACTCGGCCTCCGCTGAACTGAGTGCCACGGATCTCTGCTTCCTGCTGTACCAAGAAACTACTGTCGATCCAATACTGAAGACCCCTCCTGATGTGCTCTTTCTGTCTGTTGGGCTCCCTGCCCAATCTGCATCTGTGAAGCCACATAGCTTCACCTCATCCTCCTGTCTGTACCATAAACCATATCCTGATGTGCCTCTCAAGTAGCGCAATACATGCTTTCCCGCCTTCCAGAAGAGCTTGGTAGGCTTAACCATAGCTTGTGAAAGCTGGTTAACTACATAACATATATCAGGTCGTGTATTGACCAAATACATCAACAACCCCACCAATCGTCGATAAACAGTGGCATCCACTTCTTCTCCCGAAGTGGCATCCTCCTTCCTCCAACCTCCAGGAAGAGGAGTATGAACAGGCTTGCAGCCATGCATGTTGAACTTCTCCAGTATCTCCCGAGCATACTTGCCTTGAGAAACAAATAGTCCACCACTGCGCTGCCATATTTCCAATCCTAGGAAATAGTGAACGAGGCCCAGGTCCTTCATCTCAAACTCTGTAGCAAGATCCTTCTTACATGACAGTATCAACAGCTCATCACCCATTAGAATCAAATCATCAACATACAGTGCAATGATAAGCAACTTACCCTCCACCACAATCTAGTATAGGTTAGGATCCGCCTCACTCTTGGAGAATCCAAGTCTTGTGAAATAGCTATCTATCCGTGTGTACCAAGCACGTGGTGCTTGCTTCAACCCATACAAGGCTCTCTTGAGCCTGCACACATGCGACTCGCTGCTGAAGACCTCAAAGCCTTCGGGCTGCTCAATGTACACCTCCTCCTCAATGACTCCATTGAGGAACACAGTATTCACATCCATCTGATGAATGTGCCATCCCATCTGCGCTGAGAGAGCAAGAATCGTCCGTATGGAAGAATACCTTGCGACAGGTGCAAAGATCTCCTCATAATCGATCCCCTCTATCTGTGAAAAGCCTCGGGCAACAAATCTTGCCTTATACTTATCCACACTCCCGTCAGATGCCTCCTTGACCTCGTAGATCCATCCCGAACGCACCACTGATTTCCCTTCCGGTCTAGGAACAATCTCCCATGCACTGTTTCTGACAATAGAATCATACTCTTCCACCATGGCGTCTACCCATGCGGGATCCTCCACAGCTTCCTCGAAAGAGGATGGCTCAGTCACAACACACTTGCTCATCAGAGCCATGTATCCAGTGTACGGATCAGGTGACTATCTCTGCCTGCATTGGGCTGTAGGTGGTCCTACAACTTTCTCTACATCTTGAGCCAGTCGCTCAGCTTCTGTCAAGCACTTTCGCCCTCTGATGGTTGGCGCTGCATGAGTGGTATCTTCCACTCCATGAACCTCGTCCTGTGGCTGATCCACATCCTGAAGCTCATCCTTAGGAACTAATAGCTCCTCATCTGCATGCAAGTGTAGCTCCCTCTCAAGCGAACACTTCATGGCTTTCTCCTCTTGAAATTTTATATCCTGTCGCACAACAGTTTTACCACTGTCTGGAAAATACACACGATAGTTGTGGGGCGTATCAGTGTACCCCACAAATATCCCAACCTCTGCGGTCGGCTCCAACTTCTTCCTCGCATCCTTCGTCACATGCATGTAAACGTTAGCACCAAAAATCCTCAAATGAGAAAGATCAGGCTTCTTACCAGAATAAGCCTCCTCGGGTGTACTCATGCCATGTATCCTATGACGAAAACGGTTCTGCACATAAACTGTTGTATTGCATACTTCCGCCCACAAGTGAAGGGGTAGACCCTGATCATGCAACATTGCCCGTGCAGCACCCACAATCGTTCTGTTCTTCTGTTCAGCTACCCCGTTCTGTTGTGGGTTATGGGGAGCTATGAGCTCTCTACGAATCCCTTCTGCCTTGCAGAAATCCTTGAACTCGTCCGAGATGTATTCACCACCATTATCGCTCCTAAGAGCCTTCACCTTCTTCCCCGACTCCTTCTCGACCAGTGCTTTGAATTCACAGAACTTTGAATATGTCTCACTCTTCTTCTGCATGAAGAAGATCCAGCACTTACGAGAGAAATCATCAACAAAGATCACATAATACCTGTGTTTTGTTGTCGAAGCAACTGAGAAAGGTCCACACACGTCTGTGTGAATTCTCTCAAGGATCGTCGTGGCGCGACTATCCTTCTCGTGAAAGGTGGCTTTCACAAACTTCCCCAAAGTACACCCCTTGCACTGATCGGATTGCGCAAGTGTGCCTTTAGGAAGCCCTGTAGTGATCTGCTGCAGTATCTTCAAGGCTCCATGGTGAAGGTGACCCAATCTCCTATGCCACAACTCGCCATCATCCCGGCTCACCAATCGTTCTGCCTTGCCCGCCATTGCTGTGCATCCATCTACATGCAACTGATAAAGGTTCCTCACTCGAACCCCTATCTTCCGGGTCTCACCAGTTGTCTTGCTGCGCAGGAAAGCCTTTCCCACGCTGAAAACAACATCATACCCCTTGTCTTCTAACATCGCCACTGAGATGAGATTCTTCGTCAATCCTAGAACATGCATGACTTCCTTCAATACGAAGGGTTTACCAGACTCCCTCTCAAAGGAATGTTGAAATTTGGTATCGGAGGACAGGTGGTTCCCTTAGGCTTTGATCTTTGGCCTAGGGAAAACTGTCCAAAAGAATTTAATTTTTCTCCTAAAGTGACTTTATAATTTTATAAAGTTAAATCTAATTTAAAAGTGACTTTAAGTGATACAGTTACTAAGTCTAATTTTAAAGTAAATGAAAAATTAGAAAGGAAAAGTGACTTTGGAAATAAATGACTAAGTGGGTCTTTATTAAAGTGGGGTGAATTAAAAAATAGAAAGTGAGATTTAAATGAGCATTTAATCTCAACCATTGATCTAAATCTATTTCAACCATTGGATTTAGAGATCACCCAAAAGTCACTTGGATCACCCAAAAGTCACTTGGAGTTATATTAAAGGAGGAAAAGGAGGAAAAGGTCATTCATTCTTTCATGAGCGGATTGGGAGAAGGAGAGCAAGAGAGCAAGAGAGATTTCTGAGCAGGGAGGAGAAGGAGACAGCAGCTTGGCACACATTCCAAGGCAGCAGTTGAGCAGATTTGTACAGCTGATTCAGCACATAGTGAAAGGCAGATTTTTGCACAAAAATCGAGGAGCAGTTTGCTGATTTTTCTGCACACAAAACAGAGGCCGTACAACATTTATTGCTGTTCTATTTGCTGTAATTTCCAGATTGTTGTGAGGCACGGGAAAGGAGATAAGTTGTAAATTTGCTTGCTGATTTTTTGCTGAATAATTCTCACTGTAAAAAGGCAATTTTCAGAAATAAAGAAGAGCTCTCAAACTGGTTTTCCCCAAGAGTTGTAGGGGGTTTTTCCAGGGTCAAGTTGACCAAAAATATCAGTGTTTTAATGGTTGTTTTTGATTGCTGATTTTTAATTCTGCAATTTCCAGCATTCTGAAAAATTTCCAAAATTTGTGTTTTCAGCAATATTTATTTTTTTCAGTCTGTTAAATGTATGGTTATGGGAATTGGCATTTAATTACATGGGAGAAATAAGGAGAAACTGAAAACCGGGGTGGGAAAATAGAAATTTTTACATGGTATCAGAGCTTGAGTGCTGAAGGGCAGTTTGGGACAGCAAAAGGAAAAATTACAGTTGCTGATTTTTCACTCAGAAAATTCCAGCAAGCTGATTTTTTCATAAACATCAGTTTTATCTTTACTACAACAGTGCTATTTTTTAGTTTTAGGACAGCAGGATGTCATTGGGATTGAGGGTGGAGGATAGGCTGGATGGGCATATAAATTACAGCGTTTGGAAAGAGAGAATGCAGAGTATCTTTGAGGAGGCAGAAGTCTGAGATATCATGGTGCATACCGCACAGAACCCTGTTGTTGTGCCCACTGATGTTACTCAGACAGCTGAGTATAAAAATAAAAACAATAAGGGTAAGAGGTTGATTCTAGACGGAATCAAAAACCATTGCATTCCTCATGTGAGAGGAAAGAGCAATGCCCATGAGATGTGGACAACATTGTCCAATCTCTACCAGAGTACCAATGAGAACCGGAAGATGGTCCTAAAGGAGAAGCTGAAGAACATTAAGATGGGTAATGATAGTGCAGCTGGATATCTCACAAAGATTACTAATGTGAGAGATGAGTTGGCAGCGATTGGAGAGGCCATTCCACCCACTGAGTTGGTGCGGATTGCAGTGAATGGCCTCCCTCGTTCATGGCTGAACTTTGCTGATGGGGTTTGTGCACGTGAGACCCTTCCCACATGGGAGAGGTTTTGGGATGATTGCATTCAGACAGAGATCAGGAAAGGTCAGCTTGTAGCAGCCAAGCCAGTTGAGCAGGATGAGGACGTAGCACTGGTGGTAGGAGGCAAGAAAGGCAAAGGGAAGAAGCAGGCTTCCACAAGCAGTGGTGGGGGCAAAGGCAAAGGTAAAGGTAAACAGGAGGACACACAGAAGGACTATTCCAAAGTGAGTTTTCGTTCACTACGTGTGAGTCCTTTAGTGCAGGATTACCTGCCACACAGGTTCAGAGGGAGCATGCTTTTCCCTCGATTAGCGGAGCATCTTCGGGTATCTGGTATATGGACAGTGGGGCTTCACGTCATATGACAGGAGTCCGTGAGTACTTCTCAGAGCTTTCAGAGAGTGGCACTGATATTGAGGTAGTACTCGGTGATGACAGAGTTGTTAGAGCAGTCGGGGTGGGGACAGTGACATTTCAGAGGGAGTCCAAACCTCCCTTGAAGGTGTCAGAGGTTCTTTATGTGCCAGGGATGAGGAAGAACCTCATATCCGTCTCAGCTTTGGAGGACAGAGGATATGAGGTACTATTCAGGGGAGGACAGGTGTTGATGTATCCCAGGGACACTCCAGCTGTTTCAGCTAGAGTGATAGGTGTACACCATGCAAAGGTGTACAAGTTTGCATTCCAGCCCCTTTTGGCATTGAGCAGTAGTACCGACAGCAGAGCTAGCAGTTCTGAGCTATGTGAGATTTGGCACCACAGGATGGGACATATGTATCATGGAGCCTTGAGGACACTGCGGGAGATCACTACATGTGTGCCAGATTTCAGTACTGATCACTCTGATACTTGCAGAGGTTGTGCGATGGGCAAGTTTGCCAAATCCCCTTTTCCCAGCAGTGACAGCAGAGCGACGGGGATAGTTGATTTGATTCATTCTGATGTGAGCGGTCGAATGTCTCATGTTTCCTTGAGTGGACATGAGTACTATGTGTTATTCATTGATGATCACTCGAGGAGGACCTTGATTTATTTTTTGAAGACCAAGAGTGAGGTCTTCAAGCGGTTTCAGGAGTTCAGAGCTCTTGTGGAGACTCAGACAGGTCGAAAGATCAAGTCCTTGAGGTCGAACAATGGAGGAAAGTACACCCTTGGAGAGTTTGTTGACTATTGTGCGGAGGCAGGCATTAGGAGGGAGTTCACTGTTCCTTACAACCCCCAGCAGAACGGGGTTGCAGAGAGGAAGAACAGATCCATCATAGGGGCTGCCAAAGCCATGTTACATGATCAGGGGTTGCCATTTTTCTTGTGGGCAGAAGCCTGCAACACAGCTGTTTACTTGCAGAACAGGAGTCTGCATCGTGCCTTGGGGCACATGACTCTGGAGGAGGCTTTCTCTGGGAAGAAGCCTGATATTGGTCATCTTCATATCTTTGGATGCATAACATACTCCTATATACCCAAGGAGAAGAGGACCAAACTAGAGCCCACCGCAGAGAAGGGTATCTTTGTGGGCTATAGTGAGACCTCAAAGGCCTTTCGGATTTACATCCCTGCACAGAGGAGAGTTGTTGTCAGACGGGATGTGAAGTTCTAGGAGGACAAGGCCTTTAGGAGGTCACGAGAGTTAGAGTATCTGGATCAGCCAGATCCTTAGCAGCAGTTGAGTCAGTCGCAGGGATCGAGTGGGCAGGGATCAGAAGGATCAGGAGGTATATCTATGAGGATGTCAGGTCCATCAGTGAGCAGTGGCTCACCGAGCCAGAGGGGTGGTGCTCCGGGCAGCATGCAGAGCAGTTCACAAAGTAGTTCACTAGGGAGTCCACTAATGGACAGTTCACACGGTACCTCAGCTTCTATAGGTTCAGGTGCAGGCAAGAGGACAACAGACAGACAGTCAGGAGTTTAGGCTACTGATGATGATGAGGAGGAGGAGTTTCATTTTCCAGTGGGAGAAGTGCGCTCAAGGAAGAGGAAGCCCAAGTGGCTTCAGGACACCTTGAGAGATGCCACATCTGTTGCTGAGCCGAAGAGGCCGGTCAGAGAGAGTAGACCACCTAAGAGGTTTTGTAGTTATATGGCGATGGTTACCAGCATCATTGACTCTGAGCCTTCTAGCTATGAGGAGGCAGCTAGCCAGCAGGTCTGGAGAGAGGCCATGCAGGAGGAGTATTCTTCTATCATGAAGAATGATGTTTGGGAGGTGGTGCCGAGGCCTGAGGTCAAATCCGTGGTTACTTCCAGATGGCTTTACAAGGTAAGGCATGCTGCAGATGGCAACATTGAGAAATTCAAAGCGAGGTTTGTGGCTAGAGGGTTCTCCGAGGTAGAGGGAGTTGATTATGAGGAGACCTTCGCTCCCATGGCTTGATATACTTCGATCCGCTCCATTATATCGATAGCAGCAAAGATGGGTTGGAAGATCCACCAGATGGATGTGAAGACCGCATTTCTCAATGGCTTCATACAGGAGGAGGTGTACATTGAGCAACCACAGGGCTTTGAGGTGCATGGGAAGGAGTCCCATGTGTGCAGACTGAAGAAGGCCCTTTATGGCCTGAAGCAAGCTCCCAGAGCTTGGTACTCCAGGATAGATGCATACTTGCAGGGGATGGGTTTCACAAAGAGTGAGGCGGATCCGAACCTTTACTTTATTGTGATTGGTGAGGAGCCTCTCATTCTGGTGTTGTATGTGGATGACTTGATCATTACAGGTGCAGAGAGACTCATAGAGCACTGCAAGAGAGATCTTGCGGCGGAGTTTGAGATGAAAGACATCGGCTTGATGCATTACTTTTTGGGTTTGGAGGTGTGGCAGGAGGAGGGGCATTTCTTCCTGGGGCAGGGGAAGTATATTGTGGACATCCTTAGCAGATTCCACATGGAGGATTGTAGACCCATGTCGACACCGATGATCACCAACTAGAAGAAGCTTCATGCTTCAGATTCCGAGTTGGTGGATCCCACATTGTACAGGCAGCTAATTGGTTCCTTGATGTATTTGGTCAACACTAGACCAGATATCTGTTTTGAAGTCAACACGATGAGTCAGTTTATGTGTGAGCCTAGGAAGGTTCACTGGGTGGCTGCAAAACACATTTTGCGGTACTTGAAGGGGACAATGGATTATTGTCTGGACTACAGGCAGGGAGATGGAGTGAGATTGGCAGGATACACTGATTCTGATTGGGCAGGTTATGCTTCTGATAGGAAGAGCACTTCAGGGTGCTATTTTGGGTTGGGTTCAGCAGTAGTGTCATGGTTCAGCTGGAAGCAATAGTCAGTAGCACTGAGTTCAGCGGAAGCAGAGTATATGGCAGCCAGTCTAGCTAGTTGTGAGGCCATCTGGCTTCGCAAGATGCTTTTTGGCTTATTTGTTCAGCCGTTGAGACCTTCAGTGATTTACTATGATAATCAGAGTTGCATTAAACTCACGGAGAATCCAGTATTTCATGACAGGTCAAAGCATATCGGGATCAGATATCATTTCATCAAAGACTATGTTCAGAAGGGAGCTGTGAAGTTTGAGTATATTTCCACTGATGAGCAAGTTGCAGATATCCTTACCAAAGCCTTACCACGGGGCAAGCATGTTTACTTCAGAGACAAGATGGGTGTGGTGAGGAACACCTTCCTCGGTAAGAGGGAGTGTCGAAATTTGGTACCGGAGGACAGGTGGTTCCCTTAGGCTTTGATCTTTGGCCTAGGGAAAAGTGTCCAAAAGAATTTAATTTTTCTCCTAAAGTGACTTTATAATTTTATAAAGTTAAATCTAATTTAAAAGTGACTTTAAGTGATAAAGTTACTAAGTCTAATTTTAAAGTAAATGAAAAATTAGAAAGGAAAAGTGACTTTGGAAATAAATGACTAAGTGGGTCTTTATTAAAGTGGGGTGAATTAAAAAATAGAAAGTGAGATTTAAATGATCATTTAATCTCAACCATTGATCTAAATCTATTTCAGGCATTGGATTTAGAGATCACCCAAAAGTCACTTGGATCACCCAAAAGACACTTGGAGTTATATTAAAGGAGGAAAAGGAGGAAAAGGTCATTCATTCTTTCATGAGCAGATTAGGAGAAGGAGAGAAAGAGAGCAAGAGAGATTTCAGAGCAGGGAGGAGAAGGAGACAGCAGCTTGGCACACATTCCAAGGCAGCAGTTGAGCAGATTTGTACAGCTGATTCAACACATAGTGAAAGGCAGATTTTTGCACAAAAATCGAGGAGCAGTTTGCTAATTTTTCTGCACACAAAACGGAGGTCGTACAACATTTATTGTTGTCCTGTTTGCTGTAATTTCCAGATTGCTGTGAGGCACGAGAAAGGAGATAAGTTGTAAATTTTCTTGCTGATTTTTTGCTGAATAATTCTCACTGTAAAAAGGCAATTTTCAGAAATAAAGAAGAGCTCTCAAACTGGTTTTCCCCAAGAGTTGTAGGGGGTTTTTCCAGGGTCAAGTTGACCAAAAATATCAGTGTTTTAATGTGTTTTAATGGCTGTTTTTTATTGCTGATTTTTAATTCTGCAATTTCCAACATTCTGAAAATTTTCCAGAATTTGTGTTTTCAACAATATTTATTTTTTTCAGTCTGTTAAATGTATGGTTATGGGAATGGGCATTTAACTACATGGGAGAAATAAGGAGAAACTGAAAACCGGGGTGGGAAAATAGAAATTTTTACAAGGAAATGGTACCGATACTGGTCGCACTGTATCTACCATCATCGCCCATCTCGATGTGCACTCCAAGATCTTTGTCCTCCAGATCAGAGAACAAATCCCTTAGATCTCCTGTCATGTGAAAAGACGCGCCACTGTCCAAGAACCACACCGATCCCATCACACTTGAAACCAAGCATGCGATCAATGAAAAATCAAGCTCAAACTGTGAGGCTAGAGCCTCTCCTGCTGAAGATCCAGCACCCTGCTTGTTCCTCTTCTTTTGCGGACAATTAGTGGCATAGTGTCCATGCTGGTGACAGTGAAAACACTTCACCTTGGACATGTCCTGCTTCTTGCCTTTCGCACCGGAATGAGAAGCTTTCTTGTTCTTCCCTTTCTTTGCTTTGGCAGCCAAAGCGCAATTCTCTTCATCAGATACCTTTGATGAAGATCCATTCTCACCTTTATTGTTTTTGAGTTTATCCTTGACTGTCAGGTCGCTCTTGCTTTGGTATAACATTCGCAATCCGTTGAAAGAGATTTCAACAACACTGCTGCAAATTCGAATTCTACCAGCTCCAACTCAACTGCCTCGGATCTAAGATTCGTGAGAACACAATATTTCTCGTACAGAGATTGACTATATGGGCATTCACTGGATATCTCACCTTCCAAAGGAAGGATGAATCCAGAGGCTACCTGGCCCGATTACAGACTCTGCCTGAAGAAATAGAATGTAAACACTTCCTGAATAGTAGATCTGATGATCAACAGCTCTGATACCATGTAGAAATTTTGAATAATTTAACACATATTCAACAGAGATTATCCTGATCATGTACTATTGTGGAATACATACACAATACATAAGCTCCTCTACGTTGATCATCAATATAGCAGCATCAATAACAATAAAACATCAAGAGCATTCACACATTAACACAGTATGTAACCCGAGGAAAGCATCTCGCTAAAAACCCCACAATATCTATATATTAATGATTGAGACCATGTAACATTACAAAGTACAATGCTTATCACAAGAAATCCAGTACCAGCGCCACCTGTTACACACAATACAGCTAAGATCTGATCTCCAAATCTATTCCACTGCTTGCCTACCTCCACTGCTCAATACCTGCTCAAGAATGAATGAGAATGGTCTACCAAACTCGTATTTCACCTCCAAAGAATCACTCACAATGTGTAATATGTGAGCAGAAGCTACAAACTAGGCGAATACATGAGCAAACTCATTGGCATACTCAATCCCTTGATTGTGCAAGATCTGATGCACAACTATAGTCACAACTGATAGCAATCTAATTCTCTAACACCTGTCCCTGCTGAACTGAACATGCACTGACATGAAACTGAGTTAACTAATGTATTCTATAGTTGTATTATGAGTTAATAATTAGTTTAACAACTCATCATTAGTCTATTTGCAGTTAGACTAACTACAACTAGTTTAACCAAGTCAAACTGAACACAACTCCATCAACTCCACAATGAACTCCACCAAACTCAACTGATTGAGTTCTAACTGAATTCATGCATGCAACAACTCAACTGACTCATAAAAAAAGCATACTTCCTTCTGACAGCTGCATGGGCCACATCTGTAGCTCAAACTAAAGTGTTCAAAGAGAATAAGATCAAGTTTATAGTCCAAATATTATTATGAGACAATAATATTTGACTTTTCTATTTTTTACAGCGAGTCTAAAAATAGACTTTGATCACCCACACTGTGGTCACCCACACTTTGGTCACCCACATTGTGATCACTCACACTGCGATCATCCACACTATGATAAAAAATAGAACTTGCGCCATAATTTGCCTGCGGGCCCACTTAGTGAAAGCGACTCTTTTCACTAAGCTCCATCATCTTGTTGCAATCTCAACAAGATTCAAAAACCATAATCAACATTTTTCGAAAAATACAATGTGGTTTTGATCCTTACAAAAAAATCAATTGTTGGAGACTAAAATATCATGCTACTTATATAGCAAGTATTTTGACTTGAATACCAACCCATCTCCTTTCTCATGTCTATTGAGCTACCAACAAGCTAGCTGATCTTTTGGCCAAATATGGCCTCACTCTACAAAGCTCTTGGCTGGTAGTGGATGGGACCACAACATTTGAAACTCTCTCTACACTCAATGCCATCACCAGGCTATTGCAAACCTCCCCCCCCATAGATTCATTAAAGGCCAAGATGTCAATTTGACCACCAATGTTGATCAGGTTTCTATCAATTGCAAGTGAATATGTCCTCAAATCTCTGCCAATTTCTAGTGAATATGTCATCAAATCTTTGTTAATTTCCAATCAATATGTCATCACATATCTACTACTTTCAAACGAATATGTCTTTCGATCTTCATTAACTATCGATGAATATACCATTACATCTCCATCAATTTCCAATAAATATGCTATTAGGAAAATACCAAGGAATATGTCGTTAGAGAATATGACCTAGAATATGTCGACAATGAACATGACTGGGAAAATTTTGTTAGTTAATATGACAATGAATATGTTCTTAGAGGTCATAGTTATACAGAGGGATGGACCCTCACCCACCCCATCTTGGATGACATCACAACCCCCTCCCCCCCTTTTCGTTGATGTCACGACCCCCCCGCTAACATGACAAGGAGAGCCCCCCCGTAATTTAGCAAAGTTGTTGATTTCAGCCAAGAGTGTATAGCCATTGGTTTGAGCCAAATGCACGTGGCCAAGTTTTGAGCTAAATCCTCGAGCACCTCTTCCTACCCTGCAAGTTGTAATTTGTTATAGGCAATGCCACTCTAGCTAGATGCAAGTCGTAAAACTTAACGGACATACAAAGATTGCATTGGGACATAGACTCACTCATAGCCTTCAAGCTCAACAATATCAAGGCACAAGTTAACAGAGGTAGAAGAGAAATTGGACAACATAGATCACAATCTCAACATCCTCCTATGCACTACAATAGTCAACCTTAGTCTTACACTTTTAGTCTTTCACATGCCTTAATAAGCAACGGTTTCTACGATATTAATATTTTGCAGTTAAATCTCTGGTCTCATTTCCCGTTGGGTAGACCAATAATATATTTTTTTGAATATGTAACCTTTCACTAAATTAATATAAAGTGTCCTACTTCAAAAAATAAAATAAACATGAATGGTAATCATGAGAGAGAGAGAGTTACCCACGTTTGACCTAACTTAATATGGGAAACCTCATATGACTAGTTCTGTTTGTTATTAGATGATGAAGCAAGTATTTCGAATGTAGTTCCCCTACATGACCTTTTATATAGTGGTAATTCAAGTAAAAATGCCTCATATTCATGTGTGGTATCATTAATACATGAAAGGCCTGTGGATGCATTAACTATGTATACATATCTTTCGACTTGAGCACAATTCTTCCCTTGTAGTACATCTTTTAATGATAAAGATCCATTAGAGTTTCTAGGACTTGTATTAATATTTTCGTAAGCTAAAGACCCTCCCCGCATCCTTATATTTAATACTATAGTTGAGTCCTTTTTACAACAGAGTCTTCCATCCTAAAAGAGTATCATAACACTTTACCTTTATATTCTAGAACTTTGAGTGTTTTTTATATACCCATATGATTTAGAATGGTATGCTTTAGAATTCACAGTAGATCCCAACCTCAAATCTAGTGGGTGGAATTCTTCCCATTAGGACGGATAGAGAGATCGAGTTGGAGGGGGAGAGAGGGAGGGAAGGGAAAATACATAGAGAGTGAGAAGTGGAGACAGAGAGGGAATGACAAGGAAGAGATAGAGAGAGAGTGTGTATGTTTGGAGGTGAGATAAAGTGACAAAGAAGAAGAGATGGAAAAAATGGAGGAGAGAAGGAGAGATAAGGAGAGAGGGAGGGATATAGTAACTGATTTATATAGATATAGGGAAAGAGAGAGAGGATTGGAAGGAAGAGAGAGAAAGAGATGGGGGAAGAGAGAGGGTGGTAGGAGAGAAAGGGAAAGAGGGGAAGGATGAGAGACAAGACTCGAGAGAGATGAGGAGAGTGATGGGGGGAGCTAGAGGATTGGAGAGAGAGAGAGAGAGAGAGAGAGAGAGAGATGGGGGAAGAGAGAGGAAGGTAGGAGAGAAAGGCAGAGAGAGGAAGGATGAGAGAGAGGACTTAAGAGAGAGGAGGAGAAAGCGAGGGAGAGAGGAGGAGAGATGGAGAGATAGAGAGATGGAGTTGCAGGGGGAGAGAGGGAGGGAAGAAGAAATATATAAAGAGTGAGAAGTGTAGAGATAGAGGGAATGAAAAGGGAGAGATGGAGAGAGAGTGTGTATGTTTGGAGGTGAGATAAATTTACAAAGAAGGGGAAATAGAGAGAATGGGGTAGAGAAGGAGAGAGGAAGGGATATAGTAACAGAGTTGGAGGGTGAAGAGAGAGAGAGAGAGAGAGAGGATGTGAGAGAGTGGAGAGAGGGAGGTAAAGAGAGACTGATGTGGGGCGGGAGAGAGAGGGAGGTAAGAAGAAATAAATAAAGAGAGAGAGATATTGATAAGGGAGATGGAGAGAGAGGGAGAGAGGAAAACATGAGGGAAGAAAGATAGAGGTGGGGGAGTGGGAGAGAAGGGGAAGAGAGAGAGAGAGAGAGAAACATTGGAGAAAGAGAGTGTATGCTTTAGGGGTGAGAAAGAGAGAAAAAGGGAGATAAATATATAGATGGAAGGTGAAGAGAGGGAAGAAGATAAAGATGGAGAAAGGGAGGCAGGGATAGAGATATTGATATAGAAGGAGTGAGAGAGCATCAACATTCGGGGGGTGAGATAGAGAGACAAAGAAGGAGTTATGGAGGGAGATATAGATATATATGGAGTGGGGAGAGAGGGAAGAATATTTCTTGCACTAGATGCATTGATTTTAGTGTAGATGGTGATTTCTAATCCTATTTTATTGCTTGCACGAGATGCATTGATTTTAATGTAGATGTTGATTTCTAATAATATTTGATCTCTTACACTAGATGCACTTATTTTAATGTAGATGATTTCTAATCCTATTTGATTTCTTGCACTAAATGCATTGATTTTAGTGTAGATGGTGATTTCTAATCATATTTAATTGTTTGCACTATATGCATTAATTTCAATGTACATGTTGATTTCTAATAATATTTGATTGCTTGAATTATATGCATTGATTTCAATGTAGATGATTTCTAATCATATTTGATTGCTTGCACTAAATGCATTGATTTCAATGTAGATGGTGATTTCTAATCCTATTTCATTGTTTGCACTAGATGCATTGATTTCGGTCTGATAAGTAAAATTTTACAAATATAAGCACAACTCTGTATAATTTTATTTATGTTATTATATATTAATAAATAATGTTACAATTTGCTTCATTTTTACATTTATATTTCATTGGATCCGATGAGAATGGGTTCCTCTTTTACAAACTGGACCTCATGCAATGTAAAGAAAGGGCTGGATTTTTGTTGTTTTGAATATTTTGCTTCTGTCAGTTGATTGAAATTTTTAATTTGTAGGTGAGAGTTGTGTATAGTAATTAGCACGAGGTGTTTTTGGTCTCTCCATTTTCCCTAAAAATGTCGTTTAGTGCCTCAAAACGGCTCCGGAAATTCAAGACCCGAAAATTTTCCAAAAATAGTAAATTGTGCTACAATTAAGGAAAACAAAAAACTGAAAGAGAATGTTTTGGGGGTCCAAGTGGAATAGGTGGGTGGCCACCAATATTCACATTGATCATTTGGTCTTCCTGTTGTTTCATTCAATGTTGCGCCAAAGTCAGGTTATCCTTTAAGAGTCGGAGAAATCGTTGTTGATGCTCAATGTGATATTACGCTACTTGAACCCTTTAATTTACTCTTAAAGATGATTTGATGGATGGTGGATGATATCCATAAAGTTGCATAAATGGGGTCATTTTTGTTGTAGTATGGAAGGAAGTTTTATACAACCATTCGGCTAGAGGTAAGCACTTGACCAATTGTGTTTTCTTAATATATACAAAGCAATGAATCTATCCTTCCAAACATGTGTTCACTATCATAGTTTTCCTATCATAGTGAGGATGATAAGATGAGTTAAGAGCTAATTGAGTACTAATACAAGAAAATAATTTTGTCCAAAATAATCCAATGAAAATGGGATCTCTGTCACTTACAATAATCTTTGGATTTTCATGTAGCTTTTGAATTGTTTCCATAAATGCAATAGCAATTGTAATGTCTTTGAAAGGATGAGATAATGCACAAAATATTGATACTTGGTAATTCCATAAACTACCACCGTGATGACACTCTTTCCTTCAGACTTGGGTAAAGCTATGATAAAATCCATTGAGACCTTCTCCCAACATTGACTTGCAATTACTAAAGGTTTTAGTAGACCAGAGGTCTTAATTTTCTCAACTTTATTTTTTTGGGAAACTAAACATTCTGCCACAAACTTCTAAATGTCAGATTTAAGGCCATCCAAAAAAATTCCTTCTTGACCTTGCAGTAAGTTTTTAAAAATCATGAGTGACCTCCTAAGGAGGAGGTGTGCAATTCCAAAAGAATATTTTGCTTGAGTTGTGAATTATTACAAAGATATAAACGATCTTTGTATCGTAGTGAGTCATTTTTCCAGCTAAATGTAATAGATGTACTAGGATCTTGGTACAAATTTTGACTGAGTGTCCACACCTGTTCATCATTCTTCCATTCATCCCTTGCTTCGTTTATCCAATCGGGTTGGAAAATACAAATGGCACAAAGCAATGCTTCCACATCCTCAATGTTTCTTGAGAGTGCATTCGCAACAACATTTTTCTTCCCTTTTTTGTAGATGATTTCAAAGTCATAACCCAACATCTTTGTGACCCATTTTTTCTACTCTTCTGAACACAACCTTTATTCCAAAAAGTATTTAAGACTATCATGATCTAACTTTACCTTGAAGTGTCTTCCCATTAGGTAAGGTATTCATTATTTTAGTGCATGTAGTATTGCCAACATTTCCTTCTCATAAATAGGTTTGTGTAAATACTTTCCTTTGATTGGACTACTTTCAAAATAAATTGGTCTTCCTTCATGTATTAAAACAACACCAATTCCATTTCCTGAGGCATCACATTCCATAATAAATGTTTTTTTGAAGTCAGGAGTAACTAAGACCAGTGTTTGGCACATTGGCTCTTTTATATTTTCAAAGGCCTTAGTTGCTTCTCGAGTCCAAGAAAATGCATCTTTCTTTAGTAATGTTGTTAGAGGTGCTGCTATTCTCCCATAATTCTTAACAAACTTGTAATAATCTCGGTCAACCTTAGAGATCCTCGAAGATTATTTATGGTTGTGGGGATTTTTCATTTTTTAATGTATTTAATTTTGTTAGGGTCTACCTTAACACCCTCATGAGATACAATATGACCCAAATATTCCACCTCTTGTACTCCAAAGAAACATTGGGAGGCTTTTTCATATAATTTTTTCTCCTCCAGTAGTTTGAGCACCCCATCAACATGATCAACATGATCCTTCCAAGACTTGATGTAGATTAGTATATCATCAAAAAATACTAGCACAAATTTTCTGAGGAAGGGTTTGAAAATGGAATTCATCAAACCTTGAAATGTCGGAGGTACATTAGTAAGGCCAAAAGGCATGACTAAAAGTTCATCATGACCCTCATCAGTTTTGAATGTTGCTTTTAGAATGTCTTCAATCCTCATTCTAACTTGTTGATATCCTGAATGAAGATCCAACTTAGTGAACTAAATTTCTCCATGTAATTCATCCAACAATTCATCAATGATAGGAATGGGAAATTTATCTTTAATAGTGATCTCGTTGATCTCCGTATAATCTGGGCACATACTGTAGGTTTTAACCCCATAGAGAAATTACCTGCATACAAATTATAAAACACAGAAAATAAACAATGCGAGAGAATAACACATAAAACACATATACACAGAGATTTCCCCTAGATCCCAAAACGGGAATACTAGCTCGATTTTTCATTATGTTCCTTTCAATGTTACAATACATATTTATACATGCCGAAGCATCCAATACCATGGACCGAAAAACCATTGCGTCCAATACCATGGACCAAAAAACCATCGCGTCCAATACCATGGACCGAAAACCATCGCGTCCAAAAACATGTGTGAAAATCATGCACAAAAGCATAGGTGGGTCTGCGCATCCTAACATACGGTCCAAAACTAAAATTTTCTAGGGAACTGCCCCGAACCCCATAAAGTGGGGTTACAAGTACCCCTAAAAACCCCCTGTTAACTACGTGGAAAGAATATAACACAACCCAACATTCTCCATCTTGTTGTTTTCTTTCCACAGGGGGCCATAAGAGAGCTTAGTCATTTTTCTAGCCCTAAAATGCCCATTGTTTCTCTACACCAAGAGAACTTCTAGGAGCTCACATATTTTGTCAATCCATCTGCAGTATTCTTTAAAGTGTCCACCTTTACCAACAACACCTTTTTTTCTTCTATCATATCCCTCACAAAGTGATACTGAACATCAATGTGCTTTTTCTTTGAATGATATGCAAGGTACTTTGCCAAGAAAATTGCACTTTGGCTGTCACAGTATATCCTTATAGCTTCCTGTACTAACCCCACACTTGAACACAATCTTTGCAACCAAACTACTTCCTTGCTTGCATGAGTGGCTGCCATGTACTCTGCCTCTGTAGTTGACAGTGCCACTACAGATTGTTTCTTATTCATCCAACTGACTGCACCTCCAAATAGGTTAAGCACATACCCACTTGTAGATATTCTCTAATCCAGATCTCCAGCCTAGTCTCCATCAACAAAGCCATGAATATCCAACACTCTATCCAATCTTGGTCTTCCTTGGTAGCATAAACCATAATCACTAGTGCCATTCAAATACCTGAAAACCCACTTCACTGTTGTCCAGTGCTCCTTCGCTGGTTTTGACATAAACCTGCTCAATACTCCCACCACATGTGCAATGTCTGGTTTAGTACAGACCATTGCATACATCAGGCTACCGAATGCACTTGCATGTGGAACACGGGACATGTCATCTTCCTCTTCTTGTGTCTTGGGACATTGTTCAGCAAATAACCTCACACCTACAGGAATAGGAACCTTCACCAATTTACTATCTTGCATATTAAACCTCTCCAATATTGTCTCGACATACTTCCTTTGGTTCAATCAGAGCTTCCTCTTTTCCCAATCTCTTTTAATTTCCAAGCCCAAAATATACTTTGTAGCACCAAGATCTTTCATGTCGAATTTGGAGGACAATTGGGTCTTCAATTCTTGGATAACTTCTTTGTCATTTCCAACTAACAACATATCATCCACATACAAGACCAGATAAATAACATGATCACCAATTAATTTGAAATACACACAGTGATCTTCTTTTCTTCTGGTGAAGCCAAGTCCCCATATAAATGTATCAAATTTCTGATACCACATCCTTGGTGGCTGTTTTAACCCATATAGAGACTTCTTTAACTTACATACCTGTTCTTTCTTACCCTTCACCATAAAGCCTTCAGGTTTCTTCATGTAGATCTCCTCCTCCAGATCCCCGTGAAGAAATGTTGTCTTCACATCCACCTGTTCTACCTCAAAATCAAAAGCAGCAACAACAAATAAAAGTAATATAATAGAAGTTACCTTGGCAATAGGAAAAAAAATATCACCAAAATCAATTTCCGGCACCTGGCAATAACCTTTTACTACCAACCGAGCTTTGTATTTCTCCACTTTTCCTTCTGCATTTGTCTTCTTTTTGAACACCCATTTGCTGCCAATGGGTTTCCTTCCAGCCGGCAACTCCACTAGATCCCAAGCCTCATTTTTGTGCAAAGATCCCATTTCATCAACCATGGCCTCTTTCCAGAGTTTTCCATCCTCTGAATCCACTGCTTCCTTCACAGATTTGGGATCATCATCATTAACAAACAAAACAAATTTTGAATAGAAAGTAGATGGAATATACCGTTTTGGCTGCCTTCTTTCTCAAATTGATCTTCTCATAGCCGGAGTTTTTGGCTCTTTGTCTTCTGAATCCTCCTCTGCTGTAGAGTCTGATTCTTCCTCCTTTAGCTCAAACTCTATCTCCTTAGGTTCCTTTGGTTGGACTTCATGTTTAATAACATATTTCACCTCTCTGAACACCACATCTCGGTTGTACATAACCTTCCTTGTTACTGGGTTACAAAGCTTATAACCTTTTATACCATCCTTATACCCAATAAAGATGTACTTTTCAGATTTACTATCCAACTTTGTCATTTTCTCCTTTGGAACATGTACATATGCATCACATCCAAATACCCTTAGATGTGAAAGAAAGGGATTCTTCCCAGTCCATACCTATTGTGGAGTCGTATCCTCCAATGCTGATGAAGGTGACCTGTTGACCAGGTAACATGTAGTATCCACCACCTCTGCCCAGAATTCTTGTCCTAACCCAACACCACTAAGCTTGCTTCTTGCCCTTTCCATCAACATCTTGTTCATTCTTTCTGAAACTCCATTTTGCCGAGGTGTATATGGAGTAGTCTTCTGTCGTGCTATACCACACTTCTTGCAGAATTCTTTAAATACCTTACTGCAAAACTCTCCACCATTGTATGTCCTTAGCACCTTTATCTTCTTTTTTGTCTGGTTTTCCACTAGAGCCTTAAATTCTTTAAACGTATCAAAGACTTTAGATTTCTTCTTAAGGAAATATATCCATGTATTCCTTGAGAGGTCATCTATAAATGATACATATTACATAGACTTTCCCAGTGATGGAACCTTCACAAGTCCAAACACACCACTGTGCACAAGCTCTAATATATGTTTCGCTCTCTTACCACCAGAGGGAAAACTCACCCGATTCTGCTTCCCGTATACACAATTTTCATAGAAATAAAAATCCAGAGAGCCATTATGCCTACCTTTACCATGAAGTATTCAAAGGCCCTTCTCTCCAATATGTCCAAGCCTTTGATGCCACAACATGGTCTTTTCTCCAGAGACCACTAGATTTTCTACTCCACTTTCAGGAACCACAAAACTGTTGCACCCATCAACAACAGTGCTACCTTGCAGCTTGTACAGAGTTCCAATTCAAACTTCCCGCATCCTTACTAGTACTCCCCAGACCATCTTGCAGATATCCTTCTTGAACACTGTTTTTACACCTGCATCATCCAACTTACTAAAAGAAATCAGATTTCTAGTTAATGCAGGAATATGCAGAACACCGGGAAGTGTTCTAACCTTTCCACCTTGCATCTTCAACTTTACTTTTCCATGACCAATGATTCTAGCCTTCCTATCATCCCCCAAGAAGACATCACCACCATCATATTTTTCATACTCACAGAACCACTCTCTATGGGGTGTGAAGTGAAAGGATGCACCTGAGTCAATCAACCATGCCTCATGATCTACATGTGTACTTGAAGAATCCAAGTACACATCCCCATCTTCATCTGAGGTGGTTTTCACCTTTGCAGAAGGAGCCTCATTAGATCCCTTTCCTTTGTCAGGAGCTTTAGATTTACAGTCCCTTTTGAAGTGGCCTTCCTTTCTGCATTTCTAGCACACCACATTTACAAGTTTTCCTGGAGATTTAAATCTCCCTCTAGATTTAGATCTCCCACTCGATGACTTATTTTTGTTTCTGTTTTGGGACCATCCTTGTACAGATAATGCATCACGATTTTGGCTCTCCATATTTTTCTGTCTCATCTCCTCCATTAGCAAGGCTAAGAATATTTCATCAAATTGCAAGGCAGTTGCATTGCTACTTATTGTAATAAATAGACTATCCCACGAATCTGGTAGAGAACACAACAAATTGTTGCACTTATCTTCATCTGAAATTTTAATATCAATAGATGCTAACTGACTTACCACAGTATTAAATGCATTCAGATGCTCTGTCACCGAGTCTCCATCTTTCATCCTCGGGTTATATAGCTTTTTCCACAGGAACAGTTTATTCACTAGAGACTTAGATTGGTACAAAGTCCTTAACTTGTCCCACAAAGCCTTTATCGTAGCTTCCCCTGATACATTTATCAATACTGAATCTGGGACACAAAATCGTATTGTGCTCTTTGCCTTCCGATCCAACTTCTTCCATTCTTCATTGGACACTTCCGTTGGTTTAGTACCCGAATGTACCGCAATCCACTGATATTTATCCACCAACAAATCCTCCATCTTGAGTTTCCACAACTCAAAACTTTGACCATTAAATTTCTCTATCTTTCTCTTTCCACTGCTAGCCATCTTCTTTCACCACCGAAATCGATCTTGTAGATCTCCCACTGAACAGGGTCTACCACAGGCCCGAGTGAAACCCCTCAGCAACAAAGGCGTCCCCTTGAAGCCAAATCTACTCTGATACGAAATGTAGGTTTTAACCCCATACAGAAGTTACCTGCATACAAATTCTAAAACACAGAAAATAAACAATGCAAGAGAATAACACAAAAAACACATATACATAGAGATTTTCCCCTGGATCCCAAAACGGGACTACCAACTTGATTTTTCATTATGTTCCTCTCAATGTTACAATACATATTTATACATGCCGAAGCATCTAATACCATGGACCAAAAACCATCGCGTCCAATACCATGGACCGAAACCATCGCGTCCAAAAACATGTGCGAAAATCATGCACAAAACCATAGGTGGGTCCACCCATCCTAACATAGGGTCCAAAACCAAAATTTTCCAGGGCGCTACCCCGGACACCATAAAGTGGGGTTAGGGCACCCCTCAAACCCCCTATTAGCTACGTGGAAAGAATGTAACACAACCCAACACATACGCCATGATCCATCCTTCTTGTGCACCAATACTACTGGAGCATAGAAATAACTTTAACTAGGTTAAACTATACCAACCTGTAACATTTATGTGACCATGTGTTCAATTTCACTCTTTTGGGCATATGGATATCTGTAAGGTTTGATGTTTTGAGGAAAAAATACTGGAATCAAATTAATAGCATGATCATGATCACGAATAGGTGGGAGGCCTTTGGGAGTCTCAAATACCTTGTAATGATTGTCTAAGACTTTTTGGAGATCTGAAGAAATATATTATTTTGATGTTTGAAACTCTAGTGAGAATTATCTGCAATTACGCCCCATTGTTATTTCTTCATAATTTTTTTCATGCCATTAGAGTTGATTATCTTTCCTGGCTTACTTGTGATGCCCCTTAAGTCATCTTCCTTTCCTTCCCAAAAAAAATTCAAGAAATGTTCTTGGAAATTAAAATCTATCATCCCCAAAGATTGTAAGCATTAGACTCCTAGTACAACATCAACACCACCCATTGGAATGGAAAGCATTAAACTATTCAATACATATTCCCCCGTAGTTAGCTTTATATTATGGCACTTTCCAGAGAAATTTATAATTCCTCCATTTGCAACCATCACTTGACATTATGGTGCAGGATATAGGAAGAAATTCAATTCCTTGGTGATCTTACAATGAGTAAAATTATGAGTACTACCTGAATCAAGCAGTACTATTACATTTTTCTTCTTGATATATCCTTGTATCTTGAATGTTTGAGGAGTGGTAATTCCTGGAAACGCATTGCAAGATATGGTCATATTCATTTCTTCTTTCTTACGGGTTGGTTCCTCATGTATATCCTCCTCTTTTGATGTTTCTTGTTCCTTTTCTTCCTCCTCTTCACAATCTATGTAGAATAATTTGTTCTCAGCCAATTTATGACCTTTAGTGTATTTCCTATCCCAACTATAACAAATCCCTTTTTCTCTTTTTTGCTCAAATTTTTGTGACATAAACCTTGTAGGTTGTGGAAGGCTAGGAGCAACAACACTTCCACCTAAATAGTTGTGAGTGGTAGAATTCTTTGTTGCCATAATTTTTCTTCAACTTTTCTTGCCACCCTAAATGCCTTCTCCAATGAATCAGGTTCCCAAAGGCAAACCTCATGTTGGATGTTATCCTTTAAATTCCCTATGAATACATCAATTCTACGCTCCTCTCAAATATCAG
The DNA here is from genome assembly GCA_031772625.1 of Pinus tabuliformis. NCBI lineage: Eukaryota > Viridiplantae > Streptophyta > Pinopsida > Pinales > Pinaceae > Pinus > Pinus tabuliformis. The sequence goes on along the minus strand of CM062812.1, from coordinate 499,604,412 downwards.
TTACCCTCAAATTCAATTTTTGGAAATCCTCAATGTGCTCCACCATTGAACCACTTTGTTTGAGATTTATCAATTGGCTAAATACTGTGTTTATCTTTGTATCCTCATAATGTGATATCATTTCCTTTGTTGACCAAGTAACAAGTGGTTTACAAGGAAAAAAGCCATCGATACCATACAAAGTGATTGGGTTCTAAATATAAAGTTTCAATAAGTACCTTTTGTGTGTGTTTGCACATCATGGAGATAAAAATATTGCTCTATTTGTAGTATCCATGTTACCGGATCCTTCCCATCATACTTCCTCATATCGATCTTTGGAATGTGGTGATTCTTAAACCCAAAATTGGAGTATGTAAAATCCTAATTAACATTCTTTTTGTTCTCATCATGAGTTTCATGGAATATCTTTTTTCCGTTAGGAAGAATTTCTTGTAGAAACTTTGTCAAACCTTCCTTCAAACCTTCCATGAATGCTTTTAATCTATCCTTCAAACCTTCCATGTCTACTTTTAATCCATCCTTAAAAATTTCCATGTCTAATTTTAAACCATTCTTTAGAGCTCCCATGTCCCTTTTTATACCATATATCTTATCATCATTATGGATTCCAAATCATTTTTTGTTACTTTTTGCGAGAGCGAAATTTTTTGCACTTGGTCTCGTAATTTTGATATATCATGTTGCATTTCTTCCTCTTCTTTATGCATCATAGAATATATATCTGAATTCTTACTAGGTGTGTTTTTTTTTTTATTTAAGTCATTTTGGAATAAAATAATAATACTATGCTTCACTATGCCCTTTGAATCACTTCAAACTTATTTTTCAAACAAAAGTTATGCAAAAATTTTAAAAACTACACACACTTTTCCTTTTTTTCAGGAACTTGATATTGAAACTATTGGATCTTTGTAATTTTGGATCTCCAAGATCTGAAATTTTGTCCTTAGATATTACTTTGAGTCTTCTTTCCAACCCTACAAGTCAGATCGAGATTGGATTTTTCAAGGAATAGTTATGCCCAATCTCCCACAATGACGTGATTATAGACTAGTTCAGTAGAGAAAACTTTTACACACTGCCATGTGTCACTGTTTTCACCTTCGGCCCTGAAAATGATACCCAAAACACTACATTTCGTCCAATTTTAGTTTCTTCTACAAAATTTATATCTAATATTTAGAGAGAAAGTTATGTCGGTTTTCCCTAGGTCACCTATTTGTGATGAAATTTTGGAGCCTGCAAAAACCCTAACATCCTCGGATCATATCTCCACAAATATAATGAACTAAAATCTGAAATTCGTACACAAGGTTCACCAATATTTCCACCCCACGTGGTTGCAATTTCATCTTTCGAAAATTCGTAGAAAAAAATTGTAGTGAAAATTCCAAGATGTCATGTTTGAAGAAGTGAAATCCTAGAATCCAAAGCTCTGATACCAAATTTTATGCAACCATCTGACAGAGAAAAAGATAGATTAACGAATTAAAAATTAGCCTCTTCGAGGGGGGAACTTCTTTACATTACATAAAAGGAACAATTCTTGGATGATACAAATGATAATACCTCCTTGGTGTATATAGGAGTCTAAGGGGTCACAATATAATTAGAGCTTACATAACAATAATAATGTAAGGGAACAATGATAACAATAGTGGGCTTCTATGGGGCACAACAATAACAACATGGGGGATACATGGGTACAAAAATAACAATAGGGGGCTACACTAACAATAAAAATAAAGGGAATACACTAGTATTATAGGGACCTAACAATTTTCCTCCAAGTTCTAATCATCTCATTCCAATTGTCTACCTATCCTTAAATAACACATCCCATCAAAGTCCATCGTGTCCCTTTAAATTTTCGATAGAAAATCAAATATAATGGGGTTCTTGAACATTCTCATACTCAAAGTACCTTTTGAGCTCCCATGTCAAACCAATGAGAGGCTCAACCTTTAAAATGCCATCATAGTGTGAACCTTCCACCTTTGTGCTACCTCTATCTTTTGGAAAGGAAACTAAAGATAGTACTAGGTCCACTTCTTTATAATGTCTCTCTTCTTCAATCTCTTATTTCAACTTTGAGCCTCCTCTAGCATCCTCATTCTTCTATTTTCCAAATCTTCTACCCTTCTTCTCAATTCCCCCAATTCTCTATTTACAACACTTGCTCATGTTGCTCCTTCTTTATGTGGTGACATTCCTAAAAAAAATTTAGTTGCCCTCAACCTGACTAACATTGATAGGTATTATCTAGGCTTGGTTTCTAAAAACTCATCCTCTGACAATTACAGTGAAAAAAACCCTCATGGGTCCAACCACAACCACATAAACATAAACATCAAAATAAATCACCTATCACAAGGGACCTGAGGCATATACATAACCATTATAAGAACCTAATATATGTCCACATAGCACACAACTATTATATGCTATCATTATTGAACTTCAAATATAACACATATATTAATGAAATTGAGAAATAATTCATATGAGGCAAAATAAAAGATGACAACAAATTTTCATTCTTATTCCCATACACAACAAATTATTCTTAGAATTAGTGTGCAACTATATTTTGTGTTATGCCTTAGCATACACACCATTGATTTCACATTATACTCAACCAACTATTTCATTTTCCAACTACACAAGCTCTTTCTTATTTCTTTCCTTCAAGATATTCTAGGTTTTTTATGTTTTTATCTCTTCTCCTACTCATCTCGTTTTAATCTCTCCTTCTTCTCAATTCACTTCCTACTTGAAAATGTTAGTTAAAAGGCTAAACCATCACAACATTTTGTATTCCTCAACCATTTCCTAGTACAATCATCATTCATTAATGCAATAAACAATTATGGATGTTCAAATCATATAATCATCATTATTTTGTCTAGATCATCATTATTTTGTTTGGTTCATCATTATTTTGTTACATAGGTAGTCCAATGACTCACCCATGAACACCTTGTGACACATGGAATCACTTCAATGTCATGATCTACAATTTTAAAATATAGGTGTAGTACAAAAACGACATAATGTTCATGACAATATAACCCTAGTATGGTGTTGCAATAGAGGTGTTACACTAGCAGTGCTGCAAGTGATGTGTTGTAGCAACATAATGAAAAGGTCGTGTTCTGGAATAGGTGTTGTAGCAATGACGTTGCAACAATGGTATTGAAACAATGTCATAAGTTAGTGTTGTAGCAACTCAATAGTAGAATGGTATCACAACATGCTTACCTCATCACCTAGGTTATTATCTAAAATAAATCCATGTAGATTTTTTTTACTATGGATGATTTTTCATGCCAACAACGGAGTGTCAAAAATATGACAAATCAGCTTTATTAATCAACTAAGCATCCTATAGGTGTGAAACACCAACCATAATACTTCCTCTACAGTACACTTCTCTGCCTTATTCATTACTTGAGGAATATATATATATATACATATAACAAACGCACATTTGGGGAAGTTGAAAAAAATCCTAATCTAGGGTTCGATTTGAATTGTTTCTACATTAATCTCAACTCTCCCCTTTAATGGAGAAATGGATTCACAGATATGCCTAAGACTTCCCTAAACAAATCAAATTTGATTCTACCAAGAGGTTTGGTAAAAATATCAGCAGCATTGTCACAACTATTACAATACTCAATATGGATTTCTTTTGACTGAGCTTTCTCCCTGAAAAAAGGAAACTCTGTATCAATATGCTTGGTGTTCTTATGAAATACTGGATTATTTATAAGTTTGATGGAGCTATGGTTGTCACATTTGATCACTATTGCAACCTTATGTTCTTCTCTAGCAGCAAGGAGAAATCTCCTCAACTAAACTACTTCACATGTTGTTGCACACATAGCTTGATATTCAGCTTCTACAGAAGACAAGAATATTGTGTTCTGCTTTTTGCTACTCCATGTAATGACCCCAGATCCAATGCTAAATGCATAGCCTGTTATGGATCGTCTGTCATCTACATTTCTAGCCCAATCAGACTTTGAAAAACTTGTCAATCTAACATCACACGAATCAATATAAACAATACCAAAATCTAAGGTTCGTTGGAGATACCTTAAAACACCTTTAGCTACAACCCAGTGGCTCTCAAGGGGTTTTGACATAAATTGGCCCAATGCACTGACTGCATAAGCCAAATAATGTCTAGTTGTAGTAAAGTACATTAGACTTCGAACCAATTGTCTATACAATGTCACATTTGCCTCCTTAAATCCATCATCATTCTGAAGTTTTAAATTCTATTGTAAAGGTACTGCTACAGCTTTGCACTGATCCATTCTAAACTTTTCCAGTAGGCCCCTTAGATACTTACTTGGTGACAGAAAAGTTTGTGCATAATCCCCCCAGACTTCCAAACCCAAACAATAGTGTAGCTCTCCAAGGTCTTTCATCTCAAAAACTTATGACATATTCTCTTTGATCTCTTTAATGAGATCTTCAGTATTCCCTATAATGATTAGAGCATCTGCATATAAAGAAATCAAAACCATCATTCCCTCTTTATCAAACACGGTATAAAGATTAGGGTCATTTTTGTCCTTTTATAACCATGGTCCAGGAAAAATGAATCAATTTTGACATATCATGACCTGGGTACCTATTTTAGTCCATATAGTGCTTTCTTCAACCTGCAAACTAAATTTTCTTCCCCCTGTTTGACAAACCCCTCAAGTTGCACTAAGTAGACTTCTTCTTTCAAGTCCCCATTTAAAAATGCAGATTTAACATCTAGTTATTGAATCATCCAATGGTGTTTGGTAGCTAAAGAAATTATCATTTTGATTGTGTTAAGTGTAGCTATAGGGGCAAATGTTTCATCATAATCAATGCCTTCTTGCTGTGAATACCCCTTTGCAACCAGCCTAGCTTTATACTTATCTATGCTCCCATCTTCTTTAAATTTAGGCTTATACATCCATTTGCATCCTATGGGTTGTTTGCCTTTAGGTAGTTTAACTAAATCCCAAGTTTTGTTTCTGAGAATTGATTCATATTCCTCTTCCATAGCAGCCCTCCATTCACTATATTGACTGGCTTCTTTATAACTAGAGGGTTCGATAACATTCATCATACTAGTTATAAAAGCATTTTCCCTATATCTTACTGGAAACTGAGCTTTCCTACCTGATCTTCTGAGTGGTGGGGTAGCTTCAAACCTTGCCTGATCATCATTTTCTGGACTTGGCTTGACAACTACATCATCTTCTTTTGCTTCCTCCTACTACTACTGCTGCTCATTGCTGTCACTTGATTCATCACCACTTCTCCTACCAACGAGGGCATGTGCCAGTCTTCATTAGCACTCTTGTGGTTTCCTTCATTAACCTACTCATGAAACATTACATCTCTGCTCGCAAACACTTTATGAGTAGAGGGATTAAATAGTTTGTAAGCCTTAAATTCTGTACAATACCCAACAAAGATACATTTGATGGCCTTTGAATCAAGTTTCTTTCTATCTTCCTTTGGGATATGGGCAAAGTCTTTGCTGCCAAAGACTCTGAAATGCTTAACTGCAGGCTTATAACCAAATAAAGCTTCAAAAGGAGTTTTAAAATCTAAACTTCTTATTGGACTCCTATTCTTTAGATATACTACAGTATTAATCTCTTCACCTCAAAAGTCGTTAGAAATATTCTTACCTTTTAACATACTGTGAGCACACTCCACATGGGTTATGTTTTTCCTCTCTGCAACCCCGTTTTGTTGAGGAGTGTGGGGTACTATAAACTGCTATTGTATCCCATTTTCTTTGTAGTATCTGAGTACACATTCTTTCTTGTACTCTCCCCCTTGATCCGAGCGGAGAATCCTAATGCATTTACCTACTTGGTTTTCAACCATACTTCTGAACTCCTTGAAGTATTCAAAAGTGTTGCTCTTCTTCCTGAGGAAATACACCCAAGTAAATCTAGTATAGTCATTAATAAACAGTGAGAAATAGTATGCACCGCCTAACGATCTTTTCTGCATAGGCCCACTTAGATCTGTGTGTACCAGCTCTAGTGTATCTCTCTTCTTTTTATCAGGATTCACAGGAAATTCATCTCTGTGTAACTTTCCCAGTGCACATGCATCAGAACCAATATGAGCAGATTTTAAAATAGGAAGACCTTCGACCATACCTCTTTTCTATAAAAGCAGCAGATCATTTAAGTTAATATGGTTGAACCTCTGGTGCCATAAGTCCACTATAGTCATGGCAGATGATGCCAATGCTTGATGTGGCACACTTTTGACATTTAGCTTGTACACTCCTCCCACACGAATACCTGATGCAATAGGCGTCATACAATCCAACAGGTCTTTAATGACACAATATGATTTATAAAACTCTACCTTGAGATTTTGATCAGTTATAGTAGAGACAAAGATCAGATTCTTTTTTATGCCTGGTACATACATCACATTATGGATATGTCTAATATTTCCATCAATAAAAACAACATGAATATTACCATAACCTTTGATTTGGTACCCTCTATCATCGCCATGATAGATGTTTTCTCCACTGCTGGTTTCTTTAAAGTCTTCAAACCACTGTCTGTTCCCTATCATGTGGATGGATGCACCTAAGTCGACAAACTAGGTATCTGCTTCATCCTCCTTAGCCGAAAGTGCAAAGTCAGATATGAACAGTCTAATGTTCTAACTCTCCTCCTCATCAGCAAAATGACCTGCATGTTGCTTATGTCCCTTCCCACCTTCATCAAACTTATTTTTCATGCAATATCTAGCTATATGGCCAGTTCTACCACAATAAAAACATTTGGTCGCAGAGTCATTTCTATTTAAAATGTACCTTGGGGTGAGGGCATCTTTCTCTGTGGGACTGTGCTGCTCTTCTGTGCTGCATTTGGCTTTCCTTTGAAGGGCTTCTTCTTTGCCATTAAGGTCATATCTAAACTCTGAGGTTTATGAGTCAGTCGCCTTTCCTCCTCTTGCATGAGGATCCTTACCAATTCTTCAAATATAGGGTCTTTTTCTCTTGCATTCAAGCCAGTGATGAACATCTGATACTCATCAGTCATACCATTCATGGTAATCGTGACTAGATCTGTATCTGACATAACTTCACCGATATCACTCAGCATGTTCTTGAGCTCCTTGATCTGCGAAATGAATGCTACAACTATCTCATTCTCTTCCATCTTGATGGAGAGAATCTTGCTCTTCAAGAACAACAACCAATTGGTGTTCTTGACCTCACAAAGATCATTGAGTGTCTTTCGGATCTCTGGTGCAGTCTTGCAATCACGGATATGGGGAATAATGCAATCTTTGACTGACAAGTTCAGGAGCATTCTCGCCTTAGTCTCCCACTTGTCCTAGTCATGGATTGTTGCTATTATTCCTCCTACAACGAGGTTTGGCTTCACCTCATCATTGTTCACAATCGTCCATGCATTATGTCCCTCAAGCAGGCTCTGCAGCTTGAATTTCCAACTAAAGTAATTGGATCCATCCAGCTTGCTGTATTGATTGAATTAAGCTTAAACTAACTGGTTATCCATCTTGAATGAATAAAAAACTTCAACCCCAACAATTTAAAAAAAAAAGAAAACGACCCCAAATCTTCAAAACTACTACAAATACCAAATCCAAACAAAACTGACCCCAAATCACTTCAATTCTTTCTTTTAAAACATAATTGCCCCTCCATTAAAGAGTTAAAGAGCCCCTCCATATTCAAATAAAAAAACCCTTTTTTTCCATCGCCCCTTTCCTTTCTCTTTTTAAAAGGATTACTTAAATTCTTTCCTTTTAAAAACAATCGCCCCTTTTAATTAAAAGGCCCTTCCTTTTTTCTTTAATTAAAAAACTTAGCCATGGAATTCGAAATCGTGAAATATATATATATATATATATATATATATATATATATTTATTTTAAATTCTAAATCATGGAAGGGAAATATAAGAACATGAAGGAATTCGAAATCATGAAATTTTAAATTTAATCATGAAATTATGTGGCACAAATTTTCAAATTTAAAATCACCACCGCCTCTGTATCCATGTCTTCGATCGTTGCATGCCCTAATCGACAGCTCTACCTCAAGCTCTCACGCTGCCAGCGTTCACCCAAAACGCAGTCCCGCAGAGATGGAAGTCTCCCTTCTTCGAAAACACATGAAGCAGCAACTTACAGGCAAGAAATCTTGGCCTCTGTGCAGCCGAGATCTCACACGAGCGATCTCATTTTTCGCCAGAAGTCCATTTGCGAAAACCGAGGACCGACGCAGCCCCTTCCAACACGCAGATTATTGCGCGACCTCCTCCAGCACGCAACAGTGGGTCTCCAACACGCAGTTCACTGAACGGCTTCGTCCACGGAACTTCGATCCACTGTCTTTCACCGTGGCAGCCTCCACGCACTTCTGATCTCGACATTCCTGCAGCAATCCAAACGACCTTGTCACCGCAGAATTCATCGTGGCCTCCTCTTCACCGTAGACTCCTCATCAAAGATCCCTTCTTCTACAATGCGCAGTGGAGCTATACGCTATGGTAAAAAATGCACTGCCTATTGGCAGCGAAGAAATCCAGAGAAATCCTTGCAGGCAGACTTCACCGCAAACTCTACGGACACGGTCGGTGCGATTATCACTGCTCCACTCGCGTCGCTCTAACTAATAAAAAATTTGTAAGGTGAGAAGTGAAATCTGCGCGACCATCCAGCCAAATGCTGTGCTGATTTCGCCTCAAACGCGCCGGTCTCACTCTCCACTCAGGGTACAGGCCGAGTGCCGGTCTCAGTGCCGGTCTCACTTTGATACCATGTCAAAAATACGCCGAATCAACTCTATAATCAATTGAGCAGCTTACAGGTATGAAACACCACTTGTAAGATTGCCTATGTAGTATACCACTCTGTTTCATTCATTACACGACGAACATATATAACAAACACACATTTAGTAATCCTATAACATCTTAATCTAGAATTCAGTTTGAATTATCTCTACTTTAATCTCAACATGGAGCCCCTAATATATAGGGAATTGAATGATTACATTTATAATTATTATTATTAAAAAAAAAAAATCTAATTTAATCAAATTTTCAAAACTATTTTATATTTATCTTTAAAAAATCACATATATAAACATAAAATCAATGCAGGGAAAAAAGAATTTTGAAACTATTTTTATTTTTCTTAAATAGTTATTAATTTTAATCTTGTTTAGAAAATCTTCGGCAAAATCACATAATCAATATTTTGTCGACGCGTTTCGAACCAACCAGTGTGGTTCATCGTCAGGACAAGTTGAAGAACCAATCCGGCTTAGCTTGATTAAATAGAGTGTGCAGAGACTCCAACAGCTAAATGCTAACGGCTAATTTTGACCCAAAGATCCTGGTCAAACCCATAAAATAGTTAATTGATATTTCTCGAAATAGGTAAATAAAGGCAATCGTTTGTTAATTAAAAATAGATAAATTATTATTATTCTTTAAATATTAAAAGAATTCATAGTATAATATTAATATTTTAACTCTAATGGTCATTAATAAAATATCTATATTTAATAATACAAGTAAAAGGTAACCAAATATTTTTAGACTATAGTTACTTAGGTAATTGAGTAATAATTATTTAATTATTTAAATAATTATTACTCAATTACCTAAGTAACTATAGTCTAAAAATATTTGGTTACCTTTTACTTGTATTATTAAATATAGATATTTTATTAATGACCATTAGAGTTAAAATATTAATATTATACTATGAATTCTTTTAATATTTAAAGAATAATAATAATTTATCTATTTTTAATTAACAAACGATTGCCTTTATTTACCTATTTCGAGAAATATCAATTAACTATTTTAAGGGTTTGACGAGGATCTTTGGGTCAAAATTAGCCGTTAGCATTTAGCTGTTGGAGTCTCTGCACATTCTATTTAATCAAGCTAAGCCGGAATGGTTCTTCAACTTGTCCTGACGATGAACCACACTGGTTGGTTCGAAACGCGTGGACAAAATATTGATTATGTGATTTTGCGGAAGATTTTCTAAACAATGTTATGGATCACAGAAGTCTAAACTCTTTAATAATTTTAATCTTCTAAATATGGGTTGTTTTTTAATTCTTATATTTGAAATTTTGAAATAAATTAAATGTGTAGGATGCTTGTTTCATTAAATGCAATGTCAGTTGATGTTTATCTAATTCGATACGAAGGAAGGACTAAACACCATTAATATTTTTTTTATATCTCCTTGGATCTAAGGCATATGCATTCATACTACATTTCTATGAATAACATATTAACCAGATGCAGCATTAAGGATTGATTCTTGATTGGCACCTTAGGCAATCGTGTCCAAAGGGTGTTTGCAGCATTGGAGGACGATTAATGATTGGCATGATGGAATCTCCGGCCCCAAAGATGCTCCAATGCATCCGTTCACCCAACAAAGCCACCACCTATTTCTGTCTTGATGGATATATATGACACGAGTCACATGACATTCCGTTTTCACACCAAATGAATGGCCTGAATTGCTTTTGCTATCCTTAAGGGGTCACATCAAACGTATTGTACCAAATGAGTCATGGAATTGTTTGTTATGCTCCAGTCATGGCAGTTATGTGATGTAGACCATTCCATTTTCGTGATAACTTAAATTCGTGAGGCTCATTTATATGAAACTAGAAAGGCATTCCAAAGCCTTGGCTCGAGGTTCTGCAAGTAGTCTTCCATCTGATATCTAAAATGATCACTTTGAAAACTAGAAATCCCGCTTTAAACTGTTCGGGGTTTGGGCTCTACACGTCCCGGAATTCTGTGTTTGCGATTATTCCAGAAGGCAAGGAATGTGTGGAAAGGATTTTTTGTTATTTTCTTTTTATGGGCAGGATTGAAATGGGCAGAATTGGAAAGAGTTTGTTATATCAATTCTTCTAATTTTAGGTTTGGAGTGTGATTGTGTTCCAAAACCAAGGGGAAAAGGGAAATCCAGAAGCGGTTGAGTTTAGAGGTTTATTTTATAATTCAATATGATGTGTAACGTTATGAATTTATAACGAAATTTACAAATAATATCCTCATTAAGAAGTTGGATCTCTCTTTTCTGAAACTCCATTTGGGTGACATATATAAAGAATGACCAGCAGCACGATCTCCAAAGAGTTTGAGGAGAAGAGAAAGTAAGACCTAGCATGAACCATGATCAAGAAGTTGGATCTCTCTTCTCATAAACTCCATTTGGATGTTTTGTTGTAGGCATGTATGTATAGTTCGTCAAAGTATACAAATTTGGATTCTACTCCTCCAATACTACACTTTGCCAAGAACGTAGACTCGCAGGTCTTCGTTTTTTCATGAAATCCATTTCCATGCTTCGACGTTGGAGGCATAATTTAGGGCGGTCTAAAAATCTGGACTTTCTCTTCCAATACGGCATATTGTCAAGAATATACCTCCTCAACAAAATATCAGCACTTATGCTTTGTAAATGTTAAGCTATTTGAAAAAAAAGTTATAGTGTATTTTGCATAATAATACTTTGTTATTTGTTTTATTGAATGGAAAATTTTACATATAACTTCTTGGAACTTCTTTCGTAAGATTTTTGAGATGGAGATATTTCTTTGGTACCTGAATTAACTTAAAACTTTTTTCAGAACATTTTTTTTTAGGATGTAGGTATTTCTTTGTTACTTTCGAATCTCGATCACGTAAATGATAAGTGGAAAACAAAATTGAAACTTGATGTCCATCGATTGGAGTGAGCTAAGCTGATTTGGGTTCGTTCGAGTGTATTTAATTTTATTAAGCATTTTCTAGTTTCTAGTTTGGTACAGAAGATATGTGGTATTTTTGTATGTGATATTTTTGAGTTTAATATAGATGATATGTTGTAATGTAAGGTAAAATTAAGTTATATAAATATTTTTATGGGATTAAAAATTAAATAAAATTAACAAAGTTGTAATTTTATGTTATGTAAAACATTTTAATCGGATATATAAATTTTAAGTTTTGGCAATTTTTGATTTTTCTCATGGTATTCTTCTCTAATATAACCTAGGGAGGTTATATTAACCAATACTCAAGAAAATTGGGTCAAACGAGTCAACCCTTTAATACAATAGCAAAGGAACAACACCACCATATCGATGAGCAAAAATAGTTAGAAGATTGGAAGATTGAGGAGAATTCCCCATACCAATTAGATCCTAAAGAGATTGAAGCTATGAAACTATATGACATCAACCTGCAAACATTACCAAAGGAATGACATAACAAAGATCCAACAACCATCCCTGAGGACTAAGTTCAAATTATAGCCAGAGACTACATTATGAAGCAAGAATCCCTTCTTTTTCAAGCCCAAAAACTAGGTGATATTCCTCTCCCATATTCCTCTTTTGCATCTCAAGGTACTAAGAGAAATGCTCGAAAAGGGGGAATCTGATGCCTAGATGAAGAAAGTCAACTCTTGAGTGATTTCATAAATAATTCTCATTTAGTGGATCTTAGCACTCAAAATGGAACACACGCATGGAACAATAAAAGAGGGGTTAACTCTCAAATAGTTTCCTTGTTGGATAGATTCCTAATTACTAAGTCTTTATTGATGTCGAACACCAACTTCAAGATCCCCATTTTACCAAGCCATGGTTCATACCATTGGCATATTCCGTTATCAATGAAGTGGATGAATTCCCTAAGGAAAAAACCCTTCAAATTCAAATCCTTTTGGCTTAGGAACCCATACTTCTTCTCTAAAATGGAAACCTGATGGAGGGGCTTGAATATATTCGTAGGAATAAGAATTTTTTTCTTTCAATAGTGACTCAAATTCCTAAAGGAAAAAATTAGGGAATGAAATACAAACAAATTTGGAAACATACAGAAAGCTAGAACCTTTCTAGAGACAAAGATGGCTAATGTACAACAAACAATAATTGTAGAAGGAAGAACAAAAGAATTTAACCAAATGGAGATAACTAGCTCTCTCAAACAAGAAGAAATCCTTAAGGAGGAAGAAATACTATGGAAGAAAAAATTAAGAATTTAATAGTTAAAATAAGTGAACAAAAACATTGATTTTTTCCATAAATCTATGATCAACCATTGGCATAACAAAAAACTCACAAGCTCCAACAAATCCTAAATTCTCAAGTTGAAATTCTGAAGACATCGCTTAGGAGCTATCATACCCCTTTCAAACTCTTCTAACTGATCCTATCGCAAACATATGGCCAACAATTATGAAAATCACTAGTAAAATACACAAAATTGTCACTAGAGAGCAAACTGATCTTCTATTAAAAGAAATAATGATGCAAGAGGTAGAGGTTGTTGATATGGACATGCCCAAATGAAAATACCTTGGTCATAATGGGATAATACCTTATTTCTATTAGGATTTCTCGCCAATTCTAATGGAGGGTATTTGGAAAATAGTAGAAGACTCCAAGTTCTCCTCCTCTATTCTCAATGCATTGATTCAACCTTCATCGCTTCTATCCCTAAATCCTGAAGTGTCAAATCCCCTTCATATTATTGCCCCATAACTCTCTACAACATCATCTATAAAATTATCTCCAAATTCATTAAAAATAGACTTGAACGATCCTTCCTTTGCTTATATCTCCAAAGAAAACATGTTACATGTAGGGTAGACAAATCATTCACAACATAATCCTGGCTCACGAACACATCCACTCTCTCAAATACAACAAAACCCCACGCATTCTATTCAATGGGGTATATCCAAAGCCTTTCGTAAACCTAGCTAGCAATATATTTTCCACACTCTCGCTACCTTCGAGTTTGAAGAAAGACAGGTTCACTGTACCTTGGCTCTTATCACCAAAACGTTTTTCTCCATTCTTGTCAATCGCTCTCCCTCTTCCCCCTTCACCCCATCCAAAGGCATTAGACAAGGAGATCCCCTCTCCCCCTACATCTTTCTCTTCATGGATGAAGGTATCAAGCATGCAATTTCAGCTTCCCTTCATTAAGGAACTTTCAAATATCTTTGTCTTAGATATGTTAATCACTCCTCCATTCACCAACAATTTTTAGATGTGACTCTCCTTATTGGTGTCCCTTCAATCGAGAAATTCACTTCCTTCAAACACATCCTCAAAACTTTCTCGAATGCATCTGACAAATATATAAACCTACTCAAATCTCAATTTTTTTTTTCAACACCCCTTCTGCCATCCAAACCCACATTTCCATATTTATTGGCTTTCAAAATAGTTCTCTTCCATCCAATTACTTGGGGGGCAGGGCGCTTACCACTAACCCCTAACGAAAACTATCTAGGAAAATCTAATGAAAACATTCAAATCCCATCTCTCCAACCAGATTTCTTAACTCCTAAATTTGGTAGGCTGCTTTTCTCTTCTTAAATCTATCTTCCAATCCCTCCCCATTTATATTTTCTCTACTTTTATTGCCCCTAACGTGTTTATAAATAAAATTAGAACTATTCAAGGAAGCTTCATATGGATAGGTTGCAAAAAGGAAAAAAAATTGGCACTAATATCCTAGGATAAATTCTATTAGCCAAAAAAAGTGGGGGGTCCAAGAATCAGGGTCCTTGAAACTCTGAATAAGGCTCTCTATGCCAGAACCTGGTGGAGATGGCTCAAAAATCTCAAACCCACTTGCTGTAAAATGTGGAGACACAAATATACTCCCAACATTAAAGAATCTCAACTCATCCAACTGGCAGGGGACATCAAAGGATCACATATCTAGAATGTTGTATGGGAACATAAGAAGCTCCTCAAAGATCACCTCCTCTAGGAGATAAAATATGGCCAAAGTTCCTTCCTCTAGGAAGACTCATGGCATCAATGGACCAATCTATATCATCAAAAGCAATTAAATTCCATTTAGAATTCTCTTTAGGCTCAAGACCTTAATCATTTGGTGTATTACTAGACCTCTATCTCATCCCAACACACTCAATCACATAATTAAATTGTTTGGAAGCATGGAGATGACTAAGAACATTTCATAGAAATAATTTTTTTACAGAAAACACTTGTAGACTAAAAATTTCCAATCCAAGGAGGAGTTGATATCCTTCGTTGGGGTCATTGAACACAAGGTAATTTCAATCTCAAAGAACCTTACAATCTCCTATCCTCTCAATGAGTCGTCTGATGAGGACTGCGAGATATGGGAAAAATTATGGTAGCCCAAGCACTGGCCCAAAATTACTCTATTTCTATGGCTTTTATTCTAGAATGAAACTCTCACCTAGGACAAACTTCAATGTAGGGTATTTCTTAGACCCTCCATTTGGTTCATTTTTCCTCTCTATATTTGAATTCAAAATTAATCTCTTCTTCAATTGCACCTATACCACCTACCTATGGGATAATATTGTAATTTTATTTCTCCAATTACACTGTAATGCCACCAACACCGCCTTCGCTTTCCTCCCTTACTGAATCTCACAGTTTACCAAGCCCATTATCTAAAAGGCCTAGAATTTTCTACCTAGATTCCTCCTTTATAACACCTAGAAAGAAAGAAGTTGAAAAATATTCATAAATACATCATCTGCCACTGGTGATCTCTAACATCTCTTTCTCAGAAACCTGAGGGAGTCCATCCTCTCTCTCTTGGATTAAAAAATGAGAGGATTGTAATTTAATTGAAAAACTCATCCTTTCTTCGCTCAATATATCCTCTCATATCTCCTCACACACTCTCTCACCCCACCCCCCTCCCCCATTTTACTTATAGCCCCACCATTTGTTCTGCACGTCCTCCATATTTCATCAAGCCGAAATTTGACGAACCCTCAAAAGCAAATCCAAGAACTACTAGTTTTGGGGGAGTCTTTCAGGATGATACTAATCAAATTATCCAGTTATATGTTGGCTTCATTGTCCATACCACCAACAATGTTGCATAAACAGGGTTGCTCAAACAAGGTCTTCAAATCACTATCAACAAGTGCTTCCATAAAATTATAATATAGGGAGATTCAAAAACCATAATCAACATTTTTCGAAAAATACAATGTGGTTTTGATCCTTCCAAAAAAATCAATTGTTGGAGACTAAAATATCACGTTACTTATATAGCAATTATTTTGACTTGAATACCAACCCATCTCCTTTCTCATGTCTACTGAGCTACCAACAAGTTAGCTAATGTTTTGGCCAAATATGGCCTCACTCTACAAAACTCTTGGTTGTTAGTGGATGTGACCACAACATTTGAAACTCTCTCTACACTCAATGCCATCACCAGGCTATTGCAAACCTCCCCCCCATAGATTCATTAAAGGCCAGGATGTCAATTTGACCACCAATGTTGATCAGGTCTCTATCAATTGCAAGTGAATATGTCCTCAAATCTCCATCAATTTCTAGTGAATATGTCATCAAATCTCTGTTAATTGCCAATGAATATGTCATCATAGATCTATTGCTTTCAAACGAATATGTCTTTAGATCTTAATTAACTATCGATGAATATACCATTACATCTCCATCAATTTCCAATAAATATGCTATTAGGAAAATACCAAGGAATATGTCGTTAGAGAATATGACATGGGATATGTCGACAAAGAACATGACTGGGAAAGTTTTTTTAGTTAATATGACAATGAATATGTTCTTAGAGGTCATATTTATAGAGAGGGATGGACCCTCACCCACCCCCTCTTGGATGACGTCACAACCCCCTCCCCCCCTTTTCGCCGATGTCACAGACCCCCCCCCCCGCTAACATCACAAGGAGAGCCCCCCCGTAATTTAACAAAGTTGTTAATTTCGGCCAAGAGTGTATAGCCATTGGTTTGAGCCAAATGCACGTGGCTAGGTTTTGAGCTAAATACTTGAGCACCTCTTCCTACCCTGCAAGTTAATTTGTTATTGGCACTGCCACTCTAGCTAGATGCAAGTCGTAAAACTTAATGGACATACAAAGATTACATTGGGGCATAGACTCACTCATAGCCTTCAAGCTAAACAATATCAAGGCGCAAGTTAACAGAGGTAGAAGAGAAATTAGGCAACATAGATCACAATCTCAACATTCTCCTATGCACTACAATAGTCAACCTTAGTCTTACACTTTTAGTCTTTCACATGCCTTAGTAAGAAACGGTTTCTACGATCTTAATATTTTGCAGTTAAATCTCTGGTCTCATTTCCCGTTGGGTAGACCAATAATATTTTTTTTTGAATATGTAACCTTTCACTAAATTAATATAAAGTGTCCTACTTCAAAAAATAAAATAAACATGAATAATAATTATGAGAGAGAGAGTTACCCACATTTGACCTAACTTCATATGGGAAACCTCATATGATTAGTTTTGTTTGTTATCTGATGAAGCAAGTATTTTGAATGTAGTTCCCCTACATGACCTTTTATACCGTGGTAATTCAAGTAGAAATGCCTCATATTTTTGTGTGCTATCATTAATACATGAAAGGCCTGTGGATGCATTAACTATGTAGACATATCTTGTATGTATGTGTACACTAATATTATTACAGACTATACAGATTAATACAAGACAAATTCTGATCATAGCTATAATTCACATTATTATTTATTATCGATTTGTGTAATGATTTATTATAATAAAATTCTAACATTTAATGATATTTACTAAATAAATAGATTTGTTTCAAGGTTGAATGAATTGTTTTGATAACGAGAAAATCAAACCTATTGATATGCGAATTACATTTATTTAATTATATAGCATACTCAATATTAATTAGTATATAGTAATTTTGTATTTGATCCGGTGGTTTCTATCATTAATACATGTATCATCTATTTATGCACCAATTTTGCAAATGTACTTCCCTTGTATACATTAGTATTATTGTTATGTATACTAATTAATATAAGATTATTTTTTAGTGTATGTGTGATGTTTTTTAATATAATCTGAATTGATATTATTGTTTATGGTGGACATGTGTAATAATAATTTAATTTGTTAGAAAAATTTATAATTTTTATTGTTTATTGTAGAAATGTGTAATAATAATTTATTTTGTTAGAAAAAATTATAATTTTATTTAACCGGAGAAAATTAAATTTTCGATATCATTGAAAGTATTCAAACATGTCAATCTTGTAGTACATTATAAAGTAGACACAAATATAAAACAAATTACATAAAATTTGACAAAATTAAGTGTGATAAACATCACTTGGCTTCCCCTTATTTCCTTTCTCTTTTTCTCTCTTTCACTAAACTCCACGACTGGGAGTAGTTGTTACTGTTACTAGTTGATTTCCATCAATCTATGGGGAACTTATCTATTTCAGTCTAAGCTCTTGGATACATGCCTCCCAAATATTTTTCTATGAGTAACCCCTTTATATTGTTCTGTAACTATGATCTTCTTTGATTCAAGCCCCTTTTGGATGACATCCATCGATCAAGGTATGTCCCCTCCACCATCATTTGATTGACTACCAGGTTGAGTTTGTGCCTCTTCAGTAGGATGATATTCCTCGATCTCTCTTCATATTCTATGTTGTTTGGAAACTTCCATCCCCTCTACTTTTTGTCTTGCGCCCTTTTTTTTAGTTTCCTTTTTTGCTTGAGGGAAAGAATTTTGCAAACGTCCTATTTGGAAACAATTTTTTTATCTGAAAGTCGTATTTTCATAATCTTGCACCTATGTCCACTGAAATTTTTCATGTTTTATAAGAAGATGATCAAGGGACCTTTACTAAGGAAAATATATACACACATCATGGAAAAAGCAAAGATACCTTTTCATGTTTTGTCAAGGTCCATTTTTTTTTTAAATTTTCCCAACATATTTCCAATATCCTCCAAGACCTAGTGATGCCAGAAGGGAACGAGGAGGCTTGGTAGCCTTACCCAAACTAGCATCATTGTTACCACCATGTTTGTTGCCTCAAAACTTGAAAATCATAAGGTCACAAAAATTCCTACTCTACCCCGAAACCATGGAACTTCTTGTTGTATCTCAAATTGTACTATGAAAAAACCTTTAGACAAGAAATAGATATCACACCTTTTTTTCAAGAAGAGTACACCCATTCATATAAGTCTTCTGGTTTTGACAAAAATCCGTTAAACTACCATTAATGCAAAATCATATTTTACCTCTGTGGATTTTACCTCCATAGTAGGTATCATGTCCATTTGCTCAACAATGTAATATCATGGCATATTTTGAGGTTGTTCGACTTGAGCACAATTCTTCCCTTGGAGTGCATATTTTAATGAGAAAGATCCATTAGAGTTTCGAGGACTTGTATTAATATTTTCATAAGCTAAAGACCCTCCTCGAATCCTTATATTTAATACTATAGTTGGGTCCTTTTTTACATCATAGTCTTCCATCCTAAAAGAGTATCATAACACTTTACCTTTATATTCCAAAACTTTGAGTGTTGTTGATATACCCATATGATTTTGAATGGTATTCTTTAGATTTCACACTAGATCCCAACCTCAAATCTAGTGGGTGGAAGTCTTCCCATTGGGACTTTTTATAAAAGTATGAAAATTTTCCTCCTTCTGTTTTTTGTCACTGAATTTTCCTAAGATCAACTAGATCTTGGATCTGGTGGAATAGAATACACCACATCCAGATCTGTAGTCCCTTTAATCGGATTTGGAGGGATCTCAATGATTAAGGGAAATAAAATCTCGGGAGATTCCCCGCCACCATCGCATGGAAATCTCAATAGTTCCCTCCATGGCCGCATCTATCATTCACATTCATCAACGGTCCCTTGATCCCTATAGTTAAAGGTGATTTCAATCCAAGAGATGTGGTATGTTTCAGTGAGAAAGAGAGAGCCAAACCTTAGATCCTTGTTGATGATAGAGATCATGATCCATGAGATATGATCAACAGAGACGCTCAGGAGTATGCCAAAAATGAATACCCTCATGCCTTGCATCAAATCTGTCGCTCCAAGATCTAGATCACTCTAATCACAGATAAAGATGTTGCTAAAGGATGAACCCACAACCTCCATATTCTAGTATGCACACAACATACATGGACTCAACCCCACCGGCAAAAAATGGCATTATTTTATATTTTAAATCAACATTATTATCAATCATTTTCATTATTGTGCCGAAAGGTGCTCTATAGTGAGTATGGGGTAGATCTCACGTGTAGACATATAAAAATATAGCATGTCATGTTTAACATTTAACATCTAACATTTTTAATCTAATGTCACATTTATTTAAAAATCAATCTAATTATTATTATGTATAAACACAATATTAATTTAAAATATGAAACCGTAAAAGAAGAGGTATGGTAAATAAATAAAACATTTTTCATATTTTATTTTTTTTATAAAAACTTATATAACAAATTAGGTATATGAGGTATGATAAATAGATAAAACCTATTTTTATATTTAACTTATATAGTATGAGAATTACAATATAATCATTTTCATTATTGCGCGGATAGGTGCTTTACAACCCGGTATGGGGGTATATCTAGGTGTAAACATGTCAACATATAACATGTCAGGTTTGACATTTAACATTTTTAATCTAATGAAATTGAAAATAAATAAAAACCTGTTTTTATATTTACTCCATAAACCTCTTTATATTTAGGAAGACTCAAAAAAGAGGTTTTATTTAGGTGAAGCCAATGGGTCAAATTATTATTAATACCATGGGCCAAAACCCATGGGCCAAATACCATATTTATAAAGGAGACATGGTAATAAATATATCTAAAAGAGGTATAAAGAGGTATGATAAATAAATCAAATAGGATTAGAAAGCAACATCTAATTACATACCAGCCTATGGGATAAATACCATGGTAAATAAAAGAGATATAATAAATAAATAAAAACATAAATAAATGAGAGGTATGGTAAATAAATAAAACATTTTTTATATTTACTCCTTAAATATCTTTATACTTACAGAACTCAAAAAAGAGGTCTTATTTAAGCCTTTGGGCCAAATACCATGGGCCAAATTATTATTAATACCATGCAAAAAAAAATTATTAACCCTAATATTAATTTTAAAAGATTATTACTATTATTATTCTTAAATCTAATATTCATCTTAATATGTTATAATATTAATATTATTGAATTTAATAACATTGTATTAATATAATGTTAAATTTTCTATATTATAATATATATTAATATATCATGATATATATTAATTCTATATATATATATATATATATATATATATATATATATATATATATATATATATATATATATATATATATATATATATATATATATATATATATATATATATATGGGAGGGAAGAACAAAGACATAAAGTGACAGAGGTGGAGAGATAAGGGGAGTGGCAAGGGAGAAATGGAGATAAATTGAAGGAGAGGGGAGAGGAAGAATTAAGAAAGAGAGGGAGAGAAGGGTAAGAGAGGGAGAGGGATACACAAAGATGGAGAGGGGAGAGAAAGAAGAAGAGAGGGAGGGAGATAGTGAGAGAATCGGAGGGACAGAGAGAGAGAGAGAGACAAAGAGAGATATGGGGGAAGAGAGGTGGAGCTAGAAGAGAAAGGGATAGAGAGGAAGGATGAGAGAGAGGACTTGAGAGGGATAGATAGAGAGATCGAGTTGGAGTGGGAGAGAGGGAGGGAAGAGAAAAGACATAGAGAGTGAGAAGTGGAGAGAGAGAGGGAATGACAAGGAAGAGGTGGAGAGAGAGTGTGTATGTTTGGATGTGAGATAAAGTGACAAAGAAGGAGAGATGTAAAGAATGGAGGAGATATGGAGAGATAGATAGATGGAGTTGCAGGGGGAGAGAGGGAGGGAAGAAGAAAGATATAAAGAGTGAGAAGTGTAGAGATAGAGGGAATGAAAAGGGAGAGATGGAGAGAGAGTGTGTATGTTTGGAGGTGAGATAAAGTGACAAAGAAGGAGATATGGAGAGAATGGGGTAGAGAAGGAGAGAGGAAGGGATATAGTAACAGAGTTGGAGGGTGAAGAGAGAGAGAGAGAGAGAGAGAGGATGTGAGAGACTGGAGAGAGGGAGGTAAAGAGAGACGGATGTGGAGCAGGAGAGAGAGGGAGGTAAGAAGAAATAAATAAAGAGAGAGAGAGATTGATAAGGGAGATGGAAAGAGAGGGAGAGAGGAAAACATGAGGGAAGAAAGATAGAGGCGGGGGAGTGAGAGAGAGAGAGAGAGAGAGATACATTGGAGAAAGAGAGTGTATGTTTTAGGGGTGATAAAGAGAGGAAAAGGGAGATAAATACATAGATGGAAGGTGAAGAGAGGGAAGAAGATAGAGATGGAGAAATGGAGGCAGGGATAGAGATATTGATATAGATGGAGTGAGAGAGCATGTGCATTTGGGGGGTGAGATAGAGAGACAAAGAAGGAGTTATGGAGGGAGATATAGATATATATGGAGTGGGAAGAGAGGGAAGAATATTTCTTGCACTAGATGCATTGATTTTAGTGTAGATGGTGATTTCTAATCCTATTTTATTGCTTTCACGAGATGCATTGATTTTAGTGTAGATATTGATTTCTAATAATATTTGATTTGATTTCTTACACTAGATGCACTGATTTTAATTTAGATGATTTCTAATCCTATTTGATTTCTTGCACTAAATGCATTGATTTCAGTGTAGATGGTGACTTCTAATCATATTTAATTGTTTGCACTATATGCATTAATTTCAATGTAGATGTTGATTTCTAATAATATTTGATTGCTTGAATTATATGCATTGATTTCAATGTAGATGATTTCTAATCATATCTGATTGCTTGCACTAAATGCATTGATTTCAGTGTAGATGGTGATTTCTAATCCTATTTCATTGCTTGCACTAGATGCATTGATTTCAGTGTAAATGTTGTATTACAATCTTATTTGAGATCTTGCATTAGATGCATTGATTTCAGTGTAGATGTTGTGTTAAAATTGGCAACCAGGGCAAAACTTCATGTGGGTCATCTTATTCATGGCTAATAATATTTTTATTAGATTCCTCTCATCAAGAGGTGTAGGATTGATATAAATATCATCCAATTCCGATAAGTATTCATGGATATATGAATTTATTTTGATTATGGAATTATTATCAAGCCAACCTAACACTCATGTAGGCTCAGAAGACCAACAGTCGCATCTATTCACCCACCAATGTTGTGTATAAATATAAGAGGACTTTTCCTCATTTGGACTCACTCATCTCATCACATCTCTCTCTCTCTACTGCGCAAATACGAGTCTCTTCTCTACTGCACTGAAATGGGTCTCTCTCTCACACATGTGAAGCCGGAAGCTGTTGAATTTGAAGCTGCAACAACAGAAGTAAAGATTGACTTCTGTGGCATAGAATATCTCCTCTTTGGAACTGCACTGTAGGTTCATTTGAACCTCCTTTGAAAGCCGCAACTTTTGGTGGTGGAATGAAGTCAACCCGACGAACGGTTTGCAAGATATCGACTGCCCTAGTTTGAAGCCGGAAACTGCTGAAACTGAAGCTGCAACTGCAGAAGTAACGATTGACTTGCATGGCCTAGAAGATCTCCTATTTGGAACTGAGTTGTAGGTTCATCTGAACCTCCTTTTAAAGCTGCAACTTTTGGTGGTGGAATGAAGTCAATCCGACGAACGGTTTGCAAGATATCGACTGCCCTAGTTTGAAGCCGGAAACTGCTGAAAATGAAGCTGCAACTACAGAAGTAAAGATTGACTTGCTTGGCCTAGAAGATCTCCTCTTTGGAACTCCGCTGTAGGTTCATCTGAACCTCCTTTGAAAGCCGCAACTTTTGGTGGTGGAATGAATTCAATCCGACGAATGGTTTGCAAGATATCGACTGCCCTAGTTTGAAGTCGGAAACTGCTGAAACTGAAGCTGCAACTACAGAAGTAAAGATTGACTTGCGTGGCCTAGAAGATCTCCTCTTTGGAACTACACTATAGGCTCATCTGAACCTCCTTTGAAAGCCGCAACTTTTTGTGGTGGAATGAAGTCAATCCGACGAACGGTTTGCAAGATATCAACTGCCCTAGTTTGAAGCCGGAAACTACTGAAACTGAAGCTGCAACTGTAGAAGTAAGGATTGACTTGCGTGGCCTCGAAGATCTCCTCATCTAAACTGCGTTGTAGTTTCATCTGAACCTCCTCTGGAAGCCGAAACTTTTGGTGGTGGAATGAAGTCAATCCGACTATCGGCTTGTGAGATATGGTCTGCCCTAGTTTGATAATGAAGCCGCTAATGCTGATGCTACTGATCTAGGGTTTGTTACTGCTGATATGAATCAGATTTATTGTACTATTTCTCTCTGCTGAATTATTGAAGATAAAAGAAGATTTGATCAAAGGGTTTCCCCACACATTGTGGGGTTTGTCCCTGGCTAGCCATCACATCTTGTGTCTCTTGTCTTGGCTTGTTTTCTATCGATCGTTTAATGTTCTATCTGCACTTTACTCTATGTATATGTGATTGCTAATCTGTGAAATATAATAAGAAAATAAGTAAATTGTCATAAGCATAGAACATACCATAACTTAACATGGTATCATTGCTGAGGTGAAGACAAAGCCCGAGCAAGAGCAAGAGCAATCATTGAAGAGAAGATTAGCAAGGCTATCCTAAAAGAACTATGGGGTCCTCAACACTCTTTCCTGCCGAAGACAACCTCCATGAGAAAGCTGACTATCACGGATGGAAGATGTCTATCGATCTAACCCTTGAAGATCAAGGAGTGCTGGACCATGTAAGATGCAATATTGTTGAGCCTTCATCAAATGCATCTGCTGCTTCCTGGAAAAAATGGAAAAATGGAGAAGTCAAAACAAAGAAGATCATCTGGGACTCTATCGACAAGCGCTTGGTGGCCTACATCTCTGATTTAGACACCTCCAAGGAAATATACGACAGACTTGTGAGTTTATTTAAAGTTAATGATGCAAATCAAGTTTTGTTTCTTAGAAATAAGTTGAGGGAAATCAAGAAGGGTAAAGATGAAAGTATGCAAGCATACTTCTTAAGAATCACCGAGATCAAGAACAATCTCCTATCTATTGGGGAAACCATTACTGACAAAGAAATGGCACTCACAACTCTCGGAGGATTACCATATGAATGGTATGTGTTCAGGACTACTCTTCTGAATAATAATGTAATTCCTAGTTTCGAGGAATTAATGGCTAGATGCATTCAAGAACAAACAAGGGTAGAAGAGTAGGAAATTCCCTTGCCTAAAGGTCCTCCTGCTGCTTTTTCTTCTCATGCTAAGAAAAGAAATAATTCTGGGTCTAAAGAAAGGCTGCATTTAAGGGTTGAAGAAAAGGACGATGTTTCATTTGCAATAAAGCAGGTCACTATGCAAGGGAATGCCCTGATAGAAATGACTCTCACCGTGACGATGATCAAAATCCCTCTCATGGCAAATCAAAGGAATGACAAATTCAACAGCAAAGGTAAGAGGAGAGCTAGGGATCGAGGAAGAGGACAACCATTCAAGAAGGCTAGAAAGTCCAGGATGTATTAAATGCACCTGACCTCAAAAAGAACCTAGCGTCCATCTCGGTAACGGAAGACAAAGGCTACAAGGTAACCTTTAATGATGGCAAGGTACGTATATGGAAAAATAATGTTAAAGATGCCTTTACTCTTGGGTTTAGTGTTGATTCATTATATCAGGTCGATGGAAGTCTGCTAGGTGTCATGTCTTACGACACATCTCTTCAATCTGATCTTTGGCATTAGAGGTTTCCTCCCCTTCATTATAAAGCTATAATCGGTGTATGCCCGAATTCTGAGTAGAGAAAGAAGGTGTATGTCCAGGATGTGCTGAAGGAAAGCTCAAAAGGGGACCATTCCCCTCAAGCAAAAGCAAGACCTCTGATATATTACAATTGGTTCACTCAGGCATACCTGAGGTTGGCATTAAGAGGGAGACTACTACACCACATACTCTTGAGCAGAATGGTGTGGTGGGAAGGAAGAACCGCACAATGATGGAAGCTGTCCGGGCCATGATCAAAGACTATATGGGATGAAACTATAATCACCGTCGTATATGTACAAAATTGACGCCCTCATCAAGCATTGGGTTCCAAGACTCCTGAAGAAAAGTTCACCGCAAGGTGAACAATCTTCCGATTTTGAGGAGTTCTCAAGAAGCCGACACCAGGGAACCGAAAGAAAAGGATGATGAATCAATGCCTGATGTAGAAGAACCCATGGATCTGATTGATTCTCATCCACATGAGCCTTCCTCATCTAAGAAGAGGCCTTCATGGCTTAGGGGGATACTTGATGATGCTGAAGGACATGCTGCACCCTGAGGAACCTTCCGTCAAAGTAAGAAACTTAACAGGTATCAGGGATACTTGACCATCATGAGCACAATCATACAAGATGAGCCTTCATCATTCTCAGATGTCATCAAGCATTAAGTATGGAAGGATGCTATGACCGAAGAATATGAGTCTATTATGGAGAATGATGTTTGGGAAGTAGTTCCCAGACCCTGGACAAGACAATTGTTACTTCAAAATGGCTTTACAAGATAAAGCATGCAGCAGATGGAAGTACGGAAAAGTATAAGGCTCGTTTTGTTGCTCGTGGAAGGAAGGTATAGACTATGATGAGATATTTGCACCTGTTGCCAGATATACGACCATCCACTCGATCATAGACCTTGTGGCTTCACAAGAATGGAACCTACATCAGATGGATGTCAAGACCGCATTCTTGCATGGTTCTATCAAAGAAGAGGTCTATCTGGAGAAACCTAAAGGATTTTAGATTTATGATTGAAAATCTCATGTATGCAGGTTGAAGAAGGATCTATATGGGCTGAAGCAAGCACCCCGAGCATCGTATGAGAGGATCAATAGCTACTTGATGAAGCTGGGATTCACTAGGAGTGAATCCAATCCTAACCTTTACTTTAAGGTTGAATATGAAAATCCTCTCATACTGGTGTTGTATGTGGATAACCTCTTTCTAACAGGTGCAGACCCTCTTATTCACAAATGTAAGAGGGAGCTGGCTTCTGAATTTGAAATGAAGGACCAAGGACTTGAAGTATGGCAGAAGCCAAGGGAAATTTTCCTATCTCAAGGGAAATATGTGGTAAAGATATTGGACTGATTCGGTATGATGGACTGCAAGCCTGTGACTACCTCGAGGATCTTAAATTTTAGAAGTTATATGGTAGTGATGTCGGACCAGATTTGGGAAATGCCTCTTAGTTTCATAAACTCATTCGCATTGACGTTCCTGGTGAACCTCCGTCCGAACATATGTTTTTCAGTTAGCACTATGAGCTCATATTTGGTTGAGCCTCACTGCATTGATGCCAGAAATCTTTTGAGATGTCTTCAAGACACAATCTCTCATGGATTAAGATACACTGCCAGGAGATGTGAGACTACTTGGATATACTAATGTTGATTGGGCAGGCAGTGTGGTGGACTGTAAAAGCACTTTCGAGTGCTATTTCACCTTGGGATCTGCTTCGATATCCTGGATGAACAGGAAGCAGAAGTCGGTGACTTTGAGCACCGCTGGAGCAGGATATATTGTTGCTAGCATGACCTCATGTGAGGGAGTCTGGTTGCAAAAGCTCTTCAGTAATCTATTTGGATTTACATTGGATAACACTGTGATTCTCTATAACAACCAGAGGTGGGATTCGATTATTAAGGAATCCTGTATTCGTCGATTGCTCCAGCAGATAGACATCATCTGGGATATGGTAAGTTGAAGAGCAAGGAGGCTCCATCACATTAAGATGATGTACAGGTTGATACACCTTGTCAAAGCCCCGAGGAAAGATCTAATCTGTGATTTTCCCAAACGACTTGGAGTCAGTAAGAAACCCTTGTACAAGGGTGCTACATGTTGCATACATTGAGCTCTGGGAGCTCTGAGGGCTTGCGGTTATTACAAGAGCAACATACGACCACAGGGTGACTCACCCTCCCCTTCTGGTGAACACTGGAACAAGATGATTTGCTCTCTTGTGGGACAAGATGATTCGCTCTCTTGTGGAACAGGATGATTTGCTCTCCTGTGTAGCAGGATGATTAGTTCTCCTGTGAGGCCTGGATTGATGTGTTCTCCATGGCGATTGTAGCAGGATTGATGTGTTCTCCTGTGAGGCCTGGATTGATGTGTTCTCCATGGGGGTCTGGATTGATGTGTTCTCCATGGCGATTGTAGCAAGATTGATGTGTTCTCCTGTGAGGACAGGATTGATTAGTTCTCCTGTCAAGGCATCCTACCCATGGAGTCTGGGACTCATGGGAAGTACCTCTCATCTGATCAATGAGCAGGGAAATGAAGTTAGGGACCATAGTAGTACCAATGGATGCATCGTTGTAACTACCGTACTCCCTACGCTAGGATGACCTCCATTGATCTGGGATCAATGATACTGGTCTGGGACCAGTGGTAGGAGTTGTACCATACTATGACGTTGACTTCGGGTCGGTTGAGACTGGTCTGGGATCAGTGGTACATAATCTGAGACTGACTTTGAGTCAGTGGAGGATGATATTGGTCTGGGACCATTGGAGTTTTACTCACTATGACGCTGACTTTGGGTTGGTTGAGACTGGTCTGGGACCAGTGGTACATACTCTGAGACTGACTTTGAGTCAGTATGATACATCCTCGATCATTTCTTCTTCTTCATAATTCAGACAAAAGCAGAGTAGAACAAAACAATGTAAGAGCAGAGCAGAACAAAGCAAAACAGTACAGATCAGTGCAGGGCAGAACAGGAAAAATAGAGCAGAGCAGGGCAAGGGTCAGGCTATACAAGGCAGTGCATTTGATGGATGAATAGTAACGACCGATAGATAGATTGCAGATGAAGTTCTCCATGGTTGAGAGGGAATGTTAAAATTGGCAACCAGGGAAAAACTTCATGTGGGTCATCTTATTTTTTTTTTCTAAGTTAAGACTAACCTAAGCACCCACGGGGGATTTGAACCAGTGACCTATCGCAAGGAGTGCCTTAACAAAGCACCCATTCACCGTCAATCCAAAGCCCCGTGGGCCATGTGGGTCATCTTATTAATGGCTAATAATATTTTTATTAGATTCATCTCGTCGAGAGATGTAGGATTGATATAAAGATCATCCAATTCTGATAAGTATTCATGGAGATATGAATTTATTTTGATTATGGAATTATTATCAAGCTGACCTACAACTCAAATAGGCTCAGAAGCCCAACAGTCGCATCTATTCACCCACCAACGTTGTGTATAAATATAAGAGGACTTTTCCTCATTTGGACTCACTCATCTCATCACATCTCTCTCTCTCTACTGTGCAGATATGAGTCTCTTCTCTACTGCGCTGAAATGGGTCTCTCTCTCTCACATATGTGAAGCCGGAAGCTGTTGAAATTGAAGCTGCAACTGCAGAAGTAAAGATTGACTTGCGTTGCCTAGAAGATCTCCTCTTTGGAACTGCGTTGTAGGTTCATCTGAACCTCCTTTGAAAGCCGCAACTTTTGGTGGTGGAATGAAGTCAATCCGACGAACGGTTTGCAAGATATCGACTGCCCTAGTTGGAAGCCGGAAACTGCTGAAACTGAAGCTGCAACTGCAGAAGTAAAGATTGACTTGCGTGGCCTAGAAGATCTCCTCTTTGGAACTACGCTGTAGGTTCATATGAACCTCCTTTGAAAGCCGCAACTTCTGGTGGTGGAATGAAGTCAATCCGACGAACGGATTTCAAGATATTGACTGCCATAGTTTGAAGCCAGAAACTGCTGAAAATGAAGCTGCAACGGCAGAAGTAAAGATTGACTTGCGTGGCCTAGAAGATCTCCTCATCTGAACTGCGTTGTAGGTTCATCTGAACTGCGTTGTAGGTTCATCTGAACCTCCTCTAGAAGCCGAAAGTTTTGGTGGTGGAATGAAGTCAATCCGACTGTCGGTTTGTGAGATATGGTCTGCCCTAGTTTGATAATGAAGCCACTAATGCTGATGCTACTGATCTAGGGTTTGTTACTGCTAATATGAATAAGATTTATTGTACTATTTCTCTCTGCTGAATTATTGAAGATAAAAGAAGATTGGATCAAAGGGTTTCCCCACACATTGTGGGGTTTGTCCCTGGCTAGCCGCCACATCTTGTGTCTCTTGTCTTGGCTTGTTTTCTATCGATTGTTTAATGTTCTATCTGCACTTTACTCTACGTATATGTGATTGCTAATCTGTGGAATATAATAAGAAAAGAAGTAAATTGTCATAAGCATAGAACATACCATAACTTAATATGTTGATTTATGATTTGATGTAGTATGATGGTACATTAATTTTAAATTGATTGGATTAACATTGTGCATAGATTTCAGTGTAAGCACAATAAATTATTGACAATGTATATTGATTTTTGTATTATAGTAATTAAACCTATTAATATTAGAGAGCAAGAGAGACAAGGTATGATGCTTACTCCAAACACTCGAGCTAAAGATTTAAATGGTTTACAATTTCAAAACAGTGACAATAAGAATAGTAGAAGAAAATAGTTTGAGATTAATCACAATGAATACTATTTGTAATTAACTACATTCTTATTATTCACATTTTCTATCATTCACGAGTATTAAATTGTCACTTTGCGTTCAAAATTTTTATTTCAGCATTTTTCATCATTATAGTTATTATCAATATTTATCATTTCAACAAACTGAAATAACTAAGAAAATATAAAATTAAAATGGCCAGAATAATCTCAAACATATTTAGCATATTTAAAATTATTATTTTATATTAGATATATTTACATATTATTAATAAAATTAATCATATCTTTGATAAGTTTTCATTGGCCACACACATTAAAACCAATTTAGATCCATCTTACCTACGTCGAGAGGGATAAAATATCTCGAGGTGCAAACCTTTCCTTATGTTTTGCACTTAAAATCAAGGTTTTCACCTCGAGAGATTTGATCTATCTCGGTGCTCTATAGATCCAGAATTAAGATGGATCTAGGTTGGTATATAAACAATTATAATGATTCAAATATATTTTTATGCTTTGCATGTAATTATTATTAAAATTATTAGGGAATAATAATCAGTTTAGATCCATTTTAAATGTGGATCTATCAAGTATGGAGACATCAAGCTTGGAGTTAAAATGAATCTAAGTTGATACTCTTGCATTCGATAAGGTTTTCCTTAACCCTTTAAATAGGCTTCATCATAGCAAATAAAATGGACTTGTAAGCCACTAATAATAAACCCATCAAATACATAGCTCAACTTATATATAATTATTATTAAATTTTAATTAATATATAATTAATTTTAATTTTATTTTATAATTTAATCGAGTCAACATAATATTATATTATGTTACATAACTCATGACATAAATTTTTAGAACTCACTCCCATCTTAGTCGAAGGCCTCTCAACACAATAATTTTCGAACAAAATAATAAATATTACAACAAACTATTTTTCACTTATTATGGCAATGTCTATAGTGACATATAGGATTCATGGAAGACATATAATCACCCACACTAAAAAAAGTTACGTTTTTTTACCATGATTACTATGGTTTTTTATTTTAATTTTTAGTGGATGTCATCTGGTCGATGCAGGCCCAGTCCATTTGCCTTAGGGATGATGTCCACTGTCAGTTCTATTCGCACGAACCTCATTGCCTAGATTTTCCTTAATTTTTTCTTTAATTTCTGGCGGCGTCCCACAGTTCTACTTCAAAAGTATGGAAGTTCAATGCCTACAGATGTAGTTGGATTCAAGCTATAGGTTGACCATGAAAGGCCTCAAAACTATCAAAACTTAAACTTCAGCGACAATTTTGACTTATGTTTATGTCCTACGCAGGGAGGAATTTTCGGCCCCTTGGAAGTCATTTCGATATAGCTATTGTTTGCTTCGACATTCTATTCATACACCCGAAGCTTTGCTTTAGGAGGAGCAGTTGTTTTTGTTTTCCTAGGGGGAAAAATGTGCAAAATAGTGGGATGACTCTGGCAGCATAAATGGAGGAACACAAATCGAGGTTGTTATCAGATTCATGGGCCAAGTTCTTGGACATTGAAACGGGTATGCCGGACCATGGTTGATCAAGGGGGAGAGTGCATTGGTGAACAGATGAGAAGCAATGATCATGCTGAGCTTTGTAATACGTCTTTCAAGAAAACTAGAACGGAAGTTTCTGCGGGCACTCCTATGAAGGTCACAAGTTCAATTTCCACCCATTGTACTAACGAACTTTAAATTTCACTGGTTAAAGAAGATTTTGCTCATGGTTTTATTTAAAGGTGTACGTGGGCAAAGAGAAGCTAGGTGAACGCATTACGACTTTGTAACAACTCATCTTGCCGTTTAGAAAGGTAAAATCTTGAATTTTCAGCATTTCCATCTTTAGCTTTGAACAATTATGGAAGAAATTAAACTTACTTGAGAATCATGTATGAAGCATAGGATATTAATTAATGAATCTATGACATATTATATGTGTTTATGGAATACTAAACAATACTCTTTATTTATGGAATATTAAACCATACTCTTTATTTGACTATATATTGGAAAATATCTTTAAAAATTACATTATTACCGCATAAAATGTTATAGTGTGAGAAAAAATCTCTTCCATAACAGGTGTACCATTGTGAAACGTTGATAGTAATGTTAGTAATGTTAGACCATTAAAATAATGACTACCCTAGGATTCAAGACCGGCATTGTTAGTTACAGTTCGGTACAACTGCAGAATAAGAGGAGAGGCCAATCTCAATTGTTTTACTCCCGTCCTATTTCATCTCCTTGTTTTGTGGATACCCTGGGTAGCGAACAATTCAACAGAAGTCCCCGATATGTTTCGGCTCGCCCCACAGGGATTCCACTGAGTTGCAACTACCAAGTCTTGCCAAACAATTCTTTAACAATTTTTTTAGCCCCCAAGAATTTTTGGGGGAGCAGTCTGAATCTGATAAACCAATGTGGAAAACTTGAAGTCAGAGCAGTCTGAATGTGATACACCCATGTGGAAAACTTGAAGCCAGTAATGTGGAAAACGTGAAGTCAGTGCTCGATTCGACTGTTACCGTTCTAATTCTTTTCTCTGTTTTCTATAGTAATAAGTACTTTACATACATTTTCTTCTTCATATTTTCCCTCATTGTCCATTCATCCATAATGGCATCTTGCTGCTCACCGAGACCTAGATTGTAAGTATGCCACTGCGATCTGTGATCAAACTAAATGGTTTCTCACGGAAGTGTGCCACCGTGATCAAATGAAATGCTTGCTGTAGTCTGGTTGGTAATTAGGGGTCAAACTAAACAGTTGCCATTTTAGTAATCACTATTGGATTTTTTAACAACCCAAACCAAATATCAAAGGACTTAATTATTTTTTTATACTATTCAAATTTAAAAATCCAGATTATAGAGAGAAAGTTTGTATAAGTGCGATGAGTTTTCAGGATGAGTTTTCATTTTAAACCATCAATATGTAACGAAAACTTACATGCGAACTTTCAGCGACAAATACACTCCTCGCTATAAATGGAAATTTGATTTTCAAAGAATTATAAATTAAAATCATTTCCGTTGAAACTTCACTAAAAAGTTAAAATTATAACGTGCTAAACTAACCATCGAAAAATTGAAAGAAAATTAAAAAAGGCCGTGGAGATTGAGAAGAGGCCGAACAATCTTAATAGGGATGATGGCTGGAAGATTATGAGTTATGAATAGGTTATAAATTAATTTCGGGCTAATTATTGTATTAACCTTATCCCGTTTATGATACTATTGGGTATATTAAAAATAGTTTAGATTTTTGTTTCCATAATTTCAATCATTTATGCATTTATATTTAAGTCTACTATAACTTTAGATTTGAAATTCCCTTTAACTAATTTCTTATATATTTAATTAGTGAAAATTCATTTTTAAACCTTATAAATATTAATATATTTGCCTAATGACATAGTTAGTTTTAATAATTTTATAACAGATTATTCAATAAATATTGATCACTTAAAGAATATAAATTATTAAATTAATTATAAGAGGAGATCTAATTTACCAATGGACCATTAGGTTTAAATGAAAAATAAGAAATTATTATTAATAAATATAGGATATACCAATAGTATTGAGTTAGTTTGAATTAGTTATTTTTATAGATATACATTTATTAATAAACATATACTTCAAATTATGGTATTTACCTAATGTAACTAGATTATGAGAATAATAAAGATTTAACAAGAATACTATTTGTTTGCTTTTAATAATATTGGAATTATAAATTATTAAGTAAATATAGATTATTTAATAAATATAAATTATTATATATAACTTATTTTAATTTGGAATGGGCCATTATATTTAAATAATAAGTAAAAATAAAATAATATATTTTACCAATGGACCATCAGATTGAAATAATTATTGAGTATATATACAATTACCTAACGAAACTAAATTCTAAGAATAATAGTAATTTAAGACTATTTGTTTATATTTAAATAATATTGGAATAATAATAAATATAGATTATTTAACAAAGATGAATTATTTATTAATTTATTGACCATTATATTTAAATATGGATTATATAAATATTATATGTTATACCTTTTATTAAACGAATTCTTTTAGTTAAAATGAATTCTTTTAATCTTAGCTAATTTTTAATAATAATAAATTATATATTATTTGTTTTTAGATATACATATACATTTATTAACAAATGAATTTTTTTAATATATTATTTACCCCATTTAGCTGTTTTCTAAGAATAATAAGAATTAAATATATCAAGAATATTAGTGGTTTGACTTTGATCATTAGGTCAAAATTAGCCGTTAGCAATAGAGCCGTTGGAGTCTCTGCACGCTCTATTTAATCAAGCTAAGCCGGATTGGTTCTTCAACTTGTCCTGACGATGAACCACACTGGTTGGTTCGAAACGCGACAAAAAATTGGTTATGTGATTTTGCCACACTGGTTGGTTCAAAACGCGACAAAAAATTGGTTATGTGATTTTGCCGAAGAGTTTCTAAACAATGTTATAGATCACAGAAGTCTAAATTCCTTAAAAATTAAAAACTAAAAGAAAATTATTAATTGTGAATTCTAATCCTTCACTTGGTTTTTCCTTTTTTTTAAATTTAAATGAGTTTAAGCCCATATTTGTGAAACATCTACAACTTCACTGAGGTCAAAGTAGGTGAAGTTCATGCATTCTCAGCGAACATTCTGCGCTTCACGACGAATTTCGACCGAAAGATAGTGGTTTTGTCCTTGCCCCTGGTTACCTTTTATTTGGACTATGGCATGAAAATGAAAATGATTACTATAGATCAGTGGATTTGTTAGTTTTGTTGTGTTGTTGGTCGAGATTTAGAAATACTTTTGATAATTAAATTACACTGATAATTATATTTTATAATGGGAAGATAAACTATTTGTTTACTAGATGGGTGTTTTTGAACAATTGTATTTAAATTTTAAAAACAATATTTTTTCTTGAAATATTTATGATGGATGGTCTTTTTGTTTTTAAATGTAGAAATAATTTTATTTGTAATGGATGGTATTTTCATTTTAAATTTTGATAATTAATTAGAAAAGATTATAAATTTAATAATAATTTTTGTTTGTTAATGTTAGTTATAAGTCTGGTTATAAGTTAATTATATATGTGTTTTTTATTTCTTCCCTTTTAAAGTTATACGTTTTAAAAACTATATATTTGAGTATACATGGAAGATTTTTATATGTTTGTGGTAGCATATAAATGTCTCGAGATTAATCTGTAATTTTTTGCTTGGTATAAATTAAATATTAGAAGTAATTTTTGGGAGCTTTTTTGGATTTCAAATTGTAAAGGTTCTTCTTATACATCAGATATCTAAACATAGTCATAGTTTCAATGGGGGACAATCCATATTTAGGATAGGATAGGGAGTATTTCCCTTGATCTTGAGGTTATAGGTTATGATAATAAAGAAAGATTAACTTGCTCCATTCACTTTCAAGTCTACACTATCAAGTCTCGGATGCAATTATCAATGAAAATAAACTCTTAGATTGAGCATAGGGAAAAAACAAATTGTGAGATGGATAATGTACAAAATTTGTTAAAAGGAAAATTAGTCGTTTATTAAAGATAATTGGAGATAATGTATATTTGTTTTTAAAAGAAAAATTAGTCTATTTATTAAAGATAATTATAGATAATTTATAGTTGTTTACAACAAACACTAAGTATATTTTTATTTTTTTGAAATTACTCTACTACCCATTATCAATTGTTATTTGAGTATAGTAATTTCATAATTATTTTGAGTAAAATTGAAAAGATAAACTCATTACATGTATATATATGATATGGTTTGTTAGTTGATAATTTGAATGATAATTTCATAATTGATGTCACCCATATATTTTGGGTTGTTTAAGTTAGTAGAGAGACATAGGAACTATATAAAAAATGGAAGAATGTTGAGTAATGTGTTAGATGCCCTCCTACCTCATATAAATAATTTATAGCATATCTGTTGGGGAATTATTACATTGGTCCATTTCATAAATATTAGCCCCATGAGACACCCTTTCATATTACATTGGTCCATTTCATAAATATTAGCCCCAAGAGGCACCCTTTCATGAAGAGATTCCTAGACTTTTACTACACTCTCAAGGATCTTGTATTTGAGGCTTCAAAGAAGAAAGAAGGATTAACTTGCACCATTCACTTTAGACACACATATTTGTTTTCTCTGCTTGGAGATTGGTAAATGTTTTAGGTACACTGTGTATAAATGGAGACGTGTATAAATGGAAACGCTTCTAGATATTAATCACAAAGAAATTTGATTTGGAACCATTACCATATGGGGTGAAGGGTTCATTTTGGCCCAGGCGATGAAAGACAAAGGTACCATATGAGGGTGAAGGGTTCAGTCTGGCTGAGACTATGAAATACAAAGGAGGTTTGGTCTAGGATGCAATTATCAATACAAACAAACTCTTAGAATTGTCAATGAAAATAAACTCATAGATTGAGAAATTGGGAAGGAAGTTGCAAATGCTTCTTTTTTTAGTAGATTGTTTGATTGTATTACATTTAACATTAACATTTTTTTCACTCAAATTGCGCTATTGTTAGATGATGTAACATATTACATATTTTTCATCTATGCTCTTCTTCCATATGCGCTACCGACTTATGGTGTTTCCTTTACAACATCTGGTGGAAGTGCTAGTTTAACGCCCTACAAATACGAACCCAATACACCTTCTCAATTTAAAAATGTGAGTTTCACTAGCTTTCCAGCCAGGGAATCTCCCAGTTGTGACTATTTGACCCGAAACCGATCGATCTAGCCATGAGCAGGTTGAAGAGAGCTCCAACAGGCCTTGGAGGACCGAACCCACGTATGTGGCAAAATACGGGGATGACTTGTGGCTAGGGGTGAAAGGCCAACCAAGATCGGATATAGCTGGTTTTCCGCGAAATCTATTTCAGTAGAGCGTGCGTATAATATGGCCCAAGGCTCAGCCCTACAGCCTTACACTCACCCATACTCCCTTGGTACGCATACTTGGGAAACAACTCCCCACCCCCCCCCCCCACTTACACTCAAGCACTTATAGGTAACATAAGGTGGCGGGTTAGAAACCTTTTTTACGGTAAGTATACTTGGTTTGAAGCGTAGGTAGATTGGGATCAATATAAGCCAGTAAGCCCCAGTTCCTAAGATATCCACTAGCGGATTCTCCCTATTCTAGGTATCCATTCTTTTATTAACGTTTTTTATACCCCTTAAATTTGAGTTCCATTTTTTATACCTTCCAGTAGAAAAAACCTTCACCCCCTAATATATGCTCAATATATTATGCAATTTTTTCATCAATATATATCCCCCAATATAAACGCATAGATGCATGTGCACATGGAATGGTATTGCTCCTTAAGTGAATCCCCATAATATAAACTTATTTGTCTCATGAAAGGTTTTGTTTTAAGTCTTGGTCTTGATTTTTCATACCATTTGTTCTTCTTGACGCCATGAAATACATTAAATTCTTTGCATTGTTTATTTACTGCGAAGCATGGATTATCATAAAATATTATGTTTAGAGAAATTATTTGCGACAAAAATGATATCTTTTTAAACTTCTACAAGGGAGGTGATCTAAATAGTTTAGTTGTTAGGTTTAAGTTCCATTTCTTGCTTGGCATTTTCTCATTCTTGCTAAACATAGGACGATTAAAACAAAAAATAGATTCTTTGATCCAAATTTACTTGGGGAATTGATGAGTTAGAATTTCTATGATAAAATTTACAAAGCTTTACTACAAACCTTTTGAACCTATGTTGTGTTTTGCATGTATTGATATCACATTATCTCAAAGGTATCCCCTCTAACCAAAAGGTAAATATTTTGAGAAAAAAACCTCTAGAAATACTGAATTTTTTTTACAGATACGGGAGGTTGAATTATCACTTATTTATTTTAGTATACATCCCCTCTTAGGTAGCTGTCTAGACTGACTGTAGAGTTTTTCTCTCTTCTGTAACAAAATTTAATTTGGAGTTTCATCTTCAGTTGGAATCATTTTAAAAAGTGTTCTAAAGAACACAATTTTAAAATCATTTTCTCTAAAATTTGCATTTATTTCACTTAGAAGATATCATAATTTGTTCTATAAATAATCAATGATAAAAACTAAAGGACAATGATTGTAGAAGATAAATAGAAATGATTTGAGCTTTAAATATATGAACAATAAATTCAATTTCTTTTCAAATATAATTAAAAGATGCTATTGTCAATATTTTCTATAGCCTTGTAGTTATAAAAACTATGCATACTTTCTATCTCAAGCTATCTACAAAAATCCCTTATTTCCTATAGCTCAAAGGATAGGAGCGTTACGGTAATCTTTCAAAATGCAATAGAACACTTTCAGCTAAGTGGAGGGGAGCAAACAATCGATCTGATTCATCCTCGGACCTCGACCAAGTAGAGATTTTTCAGGGGAAGTGGTTGTGTGCCGCACCCAGAATCGCTTGAGAGTATCCGGTTAACCTTTTCCTTCGGTATAAAATAAAATTGCATATATTTATTTTTAAATAATAGTATATTTTTACTTGGTTTTAATTAATATTTTATATTACTTATTTAAATATAAGTAAAATATTTTATAAGCCCCAAGAGTTAGCTCAATCTGTCAAATCAAGTGCCTCGCCAATTGGAGGTCACAGGGTCGAACCCGAAAGCTCTTGGGGTTAGGTCAGTAAATAGGCCGAGGGGTGTTGATGCCTTCGGGTGCGTCCACTCAGTGTTGAACAACCCTGGATGTAGCGGCTACCCATTGACCCGAGTATCCGTGAACCAGAAGTGAAAAAAAAAAAGTAAAATATTTTATATTAATAATTAATATGATTTATTGATATCTATATTTATATTAATAAGTAATTTTATTTATTTAAATATATTTAATTATATTAATATGAAATAATTAATATAGTTGGATAGAGATTATTGACATTAATGATAAAAGGGCTTACATTGCAATTTGTTATTTTTCCCTGTCAATTCTGACTTCTATAAGAAAAAGAATTTAGATAAAAATAGTTCTTACAATGGTCTAGAGAATGATATTTCTAGCATAAGCAATGAAAGTAATATCCTTTTAATGGGTGATTTTAATGCTTGAACTTCAAGCGACCAAGCTATTTTTCTAAGCAATCATTCCAATCCTAATCCTCTTTGGTTAGACGAAGACTTTACTTTGGCTAGCCGGTATAAAAGGAGCTCTGAAGACCTCGGGAAGAATTTGTTTGGGTCAGCTAGTCAAGCTCTGTAGTGCTCAGGATCTCATAATTTGCAACGGTCTAAAGAAGTAGCCTAATTCTATCCAGATGACCCACATCCATGGGCTGGGTAGCAGCGTGGTAGACTATGTTATTTCCGATCTCCCTTTGGACAATGAAATAATAGATTTTGACATCAGAAACAACCACGAGTCTGACTCTGATCATAGGCCTTTACTTATAACTCTCAATTTTGTCATGCATAGAGAAGTTGTTGATGAATCTCTTAAAATTGATAAGATAAAAATATACAAAGCCCTAACTAAAACAAAAAAAAATGCAGTATATTCGTAAAAGACAAGAGAATCTCTTACATCTCTCTAAGGTAGCTCCTATGAAATTCTAGAGGCAGATTCTAACTAGGAAAACTAAAGATAATTTTAAAATTTCTTTACACAACTGGAATTCCTATCTTAAAAAGCTTTATGAATCTCCAAATGTCATGGATAACTTTGAAACCCTCCTCACAATGAAAAAGTTTTCTCATTAGAAGAAATTTATTTTTGGGTTAAACGCTTGGCAAATGGGAAAGCTAAGTACATTGAACGCACTGGGTAGAAACCTTAAAAATTGGAGGCCCTGTCCTCATCCCCCACATCCACAAGCTTTTCAATCAAGCGGTCAAGCAAGGGTTCCCTAAACCATGGACTCAAAGCCTCAATATCCCTATTTTTAAAAGTGGGGATACAAATAACCCCTCTAATTATTGGACAATTATGATCAACCCTCTCTTAGCCAAGTTATATGGTGTTATTTTGGAAAAGAAATTGAGCATATGGCTTGAAAGTGAAGGTAAGAGAGCTAAATGCCAAGTGGTTTTACAAGACAGAACTCAACAACGGACCACCTTGTTACACTTAGGATCATTATGGAGGAATTTCGCAATGATAAATCCAATCTCTTTTGTTGCTTTGTGGAATTTAGAAAGGCTTTTGATATGGTTCCTAGAAACAACCTATGGAATAGATTAGAAGAGCGTAGAGGAAGTAGGCTATGCTGGCATGATCTTAGCTGGGATAGTCATCATCCTTCTTATCCATGCTGACGATATTGTTCTTCTCACAAGGTGCCTATCTGATCTTGATAAGAAACATAGACTTTTTAAGTATTTATGCTCTACCATGGGTATCACTGTTAACACTGATAAAACAAAAGTTATGATTATCAAATCCAAGGACACTTACGCTAATTTTATGTACGAAAATAGTAACTTGGAGGAAGTTTCTTTTTACAAGTACCTAGGAATTGATATTCATCACAACCTAAGCGAAAACTATAGCGTTGAGAAAAGGATTAATGGGGGGTGGAAAGCTTATTTTAGCCTTGAAAATAATTTTAAAACGGAAAACCTCATAATGTGGGATAGAAAGAATTTCCTCTTTAAAACTTTAGTCAATCATGTTATCTTATATGGATATGAGGTTTGGGGTTGCATCATCTCTAGGGAATCTTGGGGAAAGATTGAGCAATTCTAGACGCATTTTATAACGTATAACTTCAGAATTAAAAGCAATACACCCTATACTATACTCCTTATAGAAGTGAGTCTTTCCCCTATCGAGAGCGTAGCTATGACTAGGCTTCTGTTGTACAAGCACAAACTCAATAAGATAGGGGACCATAGACTTCCTAAGCTAGCTTTAAATTCTAGCCAAAACCACCTAAGGTTCAAACGAGGTTGGTATAAAGACACTATGGCCTAGTTAAACCATTGGGAGATTGACGAGAGTGTTGCATTGCAAAACATTAATAACATTAAAAATATTTTTACTTCTAAGTTCAAAGAAAAAATGTGGTGTGAGAAAGATTTAGTAGCTAAAAGAAAATTTAGATATTATAAGGAGGTCATCAACCCCACCCTAGAAGATCAAAAGTATATCTCTATTTTAACTAGCTCAAAGAAGAAAATTAATATAGCTAAGATTAGAACGAACTCTAACGAGCTCCATAGCGAAACGGGTCATTGGGCAGTTCCTAAAAAATCATGGATGGAAAAGATCTCCCATCTCTGTGAGAATATCAACATTGAGGATGGATGAAAATTGCTTCCTCTTAGAGTGCCCCGCCTACAACCGAGTTAGATCTTAGTTTCATAATCTTTGTTGCAATACTAACCCTCCTAGCCTTTTATGATGTCAACATTATAGTGAGCTAGGGAGGCTTCTCTCCAAGCTTTTTGAGCATAGGAATAAAATCTTAAATCAAACTAAAAAAATCATTTATTTAGCTCCGATAAACCAAAATTTGGTCTCAGCAGACGTTAACCTCCTCCAGCACCATCATCATCATAAAAAATTAAATTTGATTTATATAGATTTTAAATAGATATAATTTATTGTGTTTTAAAATTAATTATGATTTTGAAATTTGAAAATGTAACTATTAATTTTATATGTTATACTTTTCCCTACTCATTTTATAATATTACATATTTTTATTTTTAAATTGTGCTTTATAATATTTAAAATAAATATTTTTTAAGATTTAGATTATATATAATGTATATTTTATAATTCAAATTTTTAATTCCAAATATTTTCTTAAAATTTCAAATAAATTTAATTAAAAATATTTATTTAAAAACAAAATTTAAAAAATGAAACCACAATATTTAAAAAAATTAATTTATATTTTAAACCTTAAATTTTTTAATTATTCTATTAAATATGTCAATTAAAAAGAAAACAAAACTTTCAATACGATGCTAAACACATTAAATCATTTTATTAATTATTAATTATGATATATGATATTCAATATCTTTTTTCAGTTATAATTATAAGTATTGGATTCGGAGCATTTAAGTTAAATTATAATATGATTTAATTTCAAATTTAAACTAACATAGATTTATCTTAAATATCGATCTAATATGAGTTAAGAGGGATCTAATTTCTTCACATATAAAATTGAGCCGAAAAAGATCCAATTTCTTCAAACTCCTAAATATTTTTATGAGCAAACATTATTTAAATATTTTATATAATTATTTTTTTTTTTTAATTTTTCATAATTTTATAGTAGCTTATAAAATAAATCTTTAGACTCAATCATATCCATACATTATTCTTTTAAAAACATATAAGAAACCATGTTATTGTATCTCATAACCCCATATAAAATTGTACAAATTCAATGAACGCTGAATTTAAAGGCACGACCATAACTCTTGGAGCTATTAAATGGAAAATTCCATATTTAGCAGTATTTGATGCCACAGGTTTTGAAATAGGAATTGATCATGTGGTCGATCCATAATTACTAGAAAACAATATTTAATTTGACGTCGTCTAAGTTTTTTATGTTTTAATTCCTTTTTCATTAATTTTTTTAATAAATTGAATTTTTAATAAATTTATGAAAATATTTACCGTGTTTATTGATTGGTGCATCATTCGTAGATTTAGTCTAACTTTTTCATGTTTTAATTTTTTCTTAATAAAATTAATTTTTTAATCCATTTGTGAAGAAATTTACTATGCCTATCCACGGGTGCATCACTTGCAGATTTGGGCACTTGTATTTATCAGTTGTATCTCTAGACCAAAAAATTTCTTCCAAAAATACTTACTCTCTAATTCTTTCATTTTTGAAATTGTTATTTTGATGTATAATTAAAATAATTTTTTGGAATATTGTTTTGATCACTATTTTTAAATTATTAAATATAATTATAATTAGATATATATAGTCTATTTTTAAATTATTAATTAAAATTATATAATTAATACTATTATATAATTTTAATTAATAGTATTAATTAAAATTAGAGTATGATTTCTCTTCTTTTAGCTCAAACTCTATCTTCTCAGGTTCTTTTTGGTAGGACTTCATGTTTAATAACATCTTTGACCTCTCCGAACACCACATCTCGGCTATACATAACCTTCCTTGTTACTGGGTTCCAAAGCTTATAACCTTTTAAACCATCCTTATACCCAATAAAGATGTACTTTTCATATTTACTATCCAACCTTGTTATTTTCTCCTTTGGAACATGTACATATGCATCACATCCAAATAACCATAGATGTGAAAGAGATGGTTCCTTACCAGTCCATACCTCTTGTGGAGTCTTATCCTCCAACGCTAATGAAGGTGACCTATT
Organism: Pinus tabuliformis; assembly: GCA_031772625.1. NCBI lineage: Eukaryota > Viridiplantae > Streptophyta > Pinopsida > Pinales > Pinaceae > Pinus > Pinus tabuliformis. The sequence continues at coordinate 499,560,369 of CM062812.1, read as the reverse complement.
GACCAGGTAATATGTAGTATCCACCACCTCTTCCCAGAATTTTTGTCCTAACCCGGCACCACTGAGCATGCTTCTTGCCCTTTCCATCAACGTCTTGTTCATTCTTTCTATAACTCCATTTTGCTGAGGTGTATATGGAGTAGTCTTCTACCATGCTATACCACACTTCTTGCAGAATTCTTTATACCCATAGATGTGAAAGAGATGGTTCCTTACCAGTCCATACCTCTTGTGGAGTCTTATCCTCCAACGCTGATGAAGGTGACCTATTGACCAGGTAATATGTAGTATCCACCACCTCTTCCCAGAATTCTTGTCCTAACCCGGCACCACTGAGCATGCTTCTTGCCCTTTCCATCAACGTCTTGTTCATTCTTTCTATAACTCCATTTTGCTGAGGTGTATATGGAGTAGTCTTCTACCATGCTATACCACACTTCTTGCAGAATTCTTTATACCCATAGATGTGAAAGAGATGGTTCCTTACCAGTCCATACCTCTTGTGGAGTCTTATCCTCCAACGCTGATGAAGGTGACCTATTGACCAGGTAATATGTAGTATCCACCACCTCTTCCCAGAATTCTTGTCCTAACCCGGCACCACTGAGCATGCTTCTTGCCCTTTCCATCAACGTCTTGTTCATTCTTTCTGTAACTCCATTTTGCTGAGGTGTATATGGAGTAGTCTTCTACCATGCTATACCACACTTCTTGCAGAATTCTTTATACCCATAGATGTGAAAGAGATGGTTCCTTACCAGTCCATACCTCTTGTGGAGTCTTATCCTCCAACGCTGATGAAGGTGACCTATTGACCAGGTAATATGTAGTATCCACCACCTCTTCCCAGAATTCTTGTCCTAACCCGGCACCACTGAGCATGCTTCTTGCCCTTTCCATCAACGTCTTGTTCATTCTTTCTGTAACTCCATTTTGCTGAGGTGTATATGGAGTAGTCTTCTACCATGCTATACCACACTTCTTGCAGAATTCTTTAAATTCCTTACTGCAAAACTCTCCACCATTATCTGTCCTCAGCACCTTTATCTTCTTCTTTGTCTGGTTTTCCACTAGAGCCTTAAATTCTTTAAACCTATCAAAGACTTTAGATTTCTTCTTAAGGAAATATATCCATGTATTCCTTGAGAAGTCATCTATAAATGATACATAGTACATAGACTTTCCCAGTGATGGAACCATCACAGGTCCAAACACATCACTGTGCACAAGCTCTAATATATGTTTCACTCTCTTACCACCAGATGGGAAGCTCACCCGATTCTGCTTCCCGTATACACAATTTTCACAGAAATCAAAATCCGAAGAGCTATTACTCATACCTTTACCATGAAGTATTTGAAGGCCCTTCTCTCCAATATGTCCAAGCCTTTGATGCCACAACATGGTCTTTTCTCCAGAGACCACTAGATTTTCTACTCCACTTTTAGGAACCACGAAACTGTTGCACCCATCAACAACAGTGCTACCTTGCAGCTTGTACAGCGTTCCAATTCGAACTTCTCGCATCAATACCAGTGCTCCCCGAACCATCTTGCAGATATCCTTCTCAGTTTTTACACCTGCATCATCTAGCTTACTAATAGAAATCATAATTTTGGTAATGCAGGAATATGCAGAACAACGGGAAGTTTTCTAACCTTTCCACCTTGCAGCTTCAACTTTACTTTTCCACGACCAATGATTCTAGCCTTCCTGTCATCCCAAGAAGACATCACCACCATCATATTTCTGATACTCACAGAACCACTCTCTATGGGGAGTGAAGTGAAAGGATGCACCTGAGTCAATCAACCATGCCTCATGATCTACTTGTGTACTTGAAGAAGCCAAGTACACATCCCCACCTTCATCTGAGGTGGTTTTCGCCTCTACAAAAGGATCCTCATCAGATCCCTTTCCTTTGTTAGGAGCTTTAGATTTACAGTTCCTTTTGAAGTGGCCTTCCTTTCCGCATTTCCAGCACACCACCTTTACAGGTTTTCCTGGAGATTTAGTTCTCCCTCTAGATTTAGATCTCCCACTCGATGACTTATTTTTGTTTCTGTTCTGGGGCCGTCCTCGTACAAACAATGCATCGCCATTTTGGCTCTCCATATTTTTCTGTCTCATCTCCTCCATCAGCAAGGCTGAGACTATTTCATCAAACTGCAAGTTAGTTGCATTGCTACCTATTGCAATAACCAGACTATCCCACGAATCTAGTAGAGAACACAACAAACTGATGCACTTATCTTCATCTGAAATTTTAATATGAACTGATGATAATTGACTTACCATAGTATTAAATGCGTTCACATGCTCTGTCACTGAGTCTCCATCTTTCATCCTCAGGTTATACAACCTTTTCCATAGGAACAGTTTATTCACTAGAGACTTAGATTGGTAGAAAGTCCCTAACTTGTCCCACAAAGCCTTTGTCGTAGCTTCCCCTGATACATTTAGCAATACTGAATCTGAGAGACACAATCGTATTGTGCTCATTTCCTTCCGATCCAACTTCTTCCATTCTTCATCAGACACTCTTGTTGGTTTAGTACCCAGATCTACCGTGATCCACTGATCTTTATCCACGAACAAATCCTCCATCTTGTTTTTCCACAACTCAACAATTTGACCATTAAATTTCTCAATCTCTATCTTTCCACTGCTCGCCATCTTCTTTCACCACCAAAATCGATCTCATAGATCTCCCACTGAACAGGGTCTACCACAGGCCTGAGCGAAACCCCTCAGCAACAAAAGCGTCCCCTTGAAGTGAAATCTACTCTGATACCAAATGTAGGTTTTAACCTCGTACAAAAGTTACCTGCATACAAATTCTAAAACACAGAAAATAAACAATGCAAGAGAATAACACATAAAACACATATACATAGAGATTTTCCCCTGGATCCCAAAACGAGACTACCAACTTGATTTTTCATTATGTTCCTTTCAATGTTACAATACATATTTATACATTCCGAAGCATCTAATACCGTGGACCGAAAGACCATCATGTCCAATACCATGGACCAAAAACCATTGCATCCAATACCATGGACCGAAACCATCACGTCCAAAAACATGTGCGAAAATCATGCGGAAAACCATAGGTGGGCCCACCCATCATAACATAGGGTCCAAAACCAAAATTTTCCATGGCGTTGCCCAAGACCCCATAAAGCGGGGTTACAGGTACCCCTCAAACCCCCTGTTAACTACGTGGAAATAATATAACACAACCCAACACATACACCATGATCCATCCGTCTTGTGCACCATTACTACTGGAGCATATAAATAACTTTAACTAGGTTGAACTATACCAACCTGTAACATTTATGTGGCAATGTGTTCAATTTCACTCTTTTGGGCATATGGATATCTGTAAGGTTTGATGTTTGGAGGAAAAATTCCTGGAATAAAATTAATAGCATGATCATGATCATGAATAGGTGGGAGGCCTTTGGGAGTCTCAAATACATTGTAATGATTGTCTAAGACTTTTTGGAGATCTGACGAAATATATTATTTTGATGTTAGAAACTCTAGTGAGCATAATCTGCAATTACACCCTATTGTTATTTCTTCATAATTTTTTTCATGCCATTAGAGTTGATTATTTTTCTTGGCTTACTTGTGATGCCCCTTAAGTCAACTTCCTTTCCTTCCCAAAAAAATTCAAGAACTGTTCTTGGAAATTAAAATCTATCATCCCCAAAGATTGTAACCATTAGACTCCTAGTACAACATCAACACCACCCATTGGAATTGAAAGCATTGAACTATTCAATACATATTCCCCATAGTTAGCTTTATATTATGGCACTTTCCAGAGAAATTTATAATTCCTCCATTTGCAACCATCACTTGACATTATGGTGTAGGATATAGGAAGAAATTCAATTCCTTGGTGATCTTAAAATGAGTGAAATTATGAGTACTACCTGAATCAAGCAGTACTATTACATTTTTCTTCTTGATATATCCTTCTATCTTGAATGTTTGAGGAGTGGTAATTCCTGGAAACGCATTGCAAGATATGGTCAGATTCATTTCTTCTTTCTTAGGGGTTGGTTCCTCATGTATATCCTCCTCTTTTGATGTTTCTTGTTCCTTTTCTTCCTCCTCTTCACAATCTATGTAGGATAATTTGTTCTCAGCCAATTTATGACATTTAGTGTATTTTCTATCCCAACTATAACAAATCCCTTCTTCTCTTTTTTGCTCCAATTTTTGTGACATAAACCTTGTAGGTTGTGGAAGGCTAGGAGCAACAACACTTCCACCTATATAGTTATGATTGGTAGAATTCTTTGTTGCCATAATTTTTCTTCAACTTTTCTTGCCACCCTAAATGCCTTCTCCAATGAATCAGGTTCCCAAAGGCAAACCTCATGTTGGATGTTATCCTTTAAATTCCCTATGAAGACATCAATTTTACGCTCCTCTCAAATATCAGTTACCCTCAAATTCAATTTTTGGAAATCCTCAATGTGCTCCACCATTGAACCCCTCTGTTTGAGATTTATCAATTGGCTAAATAATGTGTTTCTCTTTGTATCCTCATAATGTGATATCATTTCCTTTGTTGACCAAGTAACAAGTGGTTTACAAGGAAAAAAGCCATCGATACCATACAAAGTGATTGGGTTCTAAATATAAATTTTCAATAAGTACCTTTTGTGTGTGTTTGCACATCATGGAGATAAAAATATTGTTAGGACTCTGGACACCACATATCTCCACAATGGTATGATATTGTCCACTTTGGGCGAGCCCTCATGTATTTGTTTTTGGGCTTTACCCCAAAAGGCCGCATACCAATGGAGATATTTGTCCATCCTTATATACCCATGATCTTCCCCACTTCTAGTCAATGTGGGACTTTGGTCGTATACCCAACAATCCTCCCCTTGAACAAAGGACCATCGAGCCTCCCCTCAAACAATTATCCATCTTTCCACTTTCTACCAACCAAGATTCTCCGCTCCAATGCGTTGGAAGCACACGCCTTACATGGAAGCACCACTTGCCTTGAGAGCTTGCTCTAATCGAGCTTATCCACGGATCCCATCGTGATATTACTGGGGTTCACCACCTTCGTTCGACATTCTGAGGATTCATCCACTTGGCTAACTTCGAGCTTGGCTCTGATACCACTTATACCAATTGGCTAACTTCGGAACTTGGCTCTGATACCACTTGTTAGGACTCTGGACACCACATATCTCCACAATGGTATGATATTGTTCACTTTGGGCCTAAGCCCTCATGGATTTGTTTTTGGGCTTTACCCCAAAAGGCCTCATACGAATGGAGATATTTGTCCATCCTTATATACCCATGATCTTCCCCACTTCTAGTCAATGTGGGACTTTGGTCGTATACCCAACAAATATTGCTCCATCTGTAGTATCCATGTTACCAGATCCTTCCCATCATACTTCCTCATATCGATCTTTGGAATGTGGTGATTCTTAAACCCAAAATTGGGGTATATAAAATCCTAATTAACATTCTTTTTGTTCTCATCATGAGTTTCATGGAATACCTTTTTGCCGTTAGGAAGAATTTCTTGTAGCAACTTTGTCAAACCTTCCATGTATGCTTTTAATCTATCCTTCAAAACTTCCATGTCTACCTTTAATCCATCCTTAAAACTTTCCATGTCTAATTTTAAACCATTCTTTAGAACTCCCATGTCCCTTTTTATACCATATATCTTATCATTCATTATGGCTTCCAAATCGTTTTTTTGTTACTTTTTGCGAGAGCGAAATTTGTTGCACTTGGTCTTGTAATTTTGATATATCATGTTGCATTTCTTCCTCTTCTTCATGCATCATAGAGTATATATCTAAATTCTTACTAGGTGTACTTTTTTTTTTTTTTTATTTAAGTCATTTGGGAATAAAATATTAATACTATGCTTCACTATGCCCTTTGAATCACTTCAAACTAATTTTTCAAACAAAAGTTGTGCAAAAATTTTAAAAACTACACACACTTTTCTTGTTTTTTAGGAACTTGATATTGAAACTATTGGATCTCTATAATTTTTGATCTCCAAGATCTGAAATTTTGTTCTTACATATCACTTTGAGTCTTCTTTCCAACCCTACAAGTCGGATTGAGATTGGATTTTTCAAGAAATAGTTATGCCCAATCTCCCATGATGACCTGATTATAGACTAGTTCAGTAGAGAAAACTTTTACACACTGCCATGTGTCACTGTTTTGACCTTCGGCCCTAAAAATGATACCCAAAACACTACATTCCATCCAATTTTAGTTTCTTCTACAAAATTTATATCTGATATTCAGAGAGAAAGTTATGTCAGTTTTCCCTAGGTCACCTATTTGTGATGGAATTCTAGAGCCTGCAAAAACCCTAACTTCCTCAAATCATAACTCCACAAATATAATGAACCAAAATCTGAAATTCGTGCACAAGGTTCACCAATATTTCCACCCCACGTGGTTGCAATTTCATCTTTTGAAAATTCATAGAAAAAAGTTGTGAAAATTCCAAGATGTCATGTTTGAAGAAGTGAAATCCCATAATCCAAAGCACTGATACCAAATTTTATGCAACCATCTCACAAAAAAAAAGATAGATCAACGAATTAAAAATTAGCCTCTTCGAGGGGGGAACTTCTTTAGATTACATAAAAGGAACAATTCTTGGATGATACAAATGATATTACCTCCTTGGTGTATATAGGATTCTAAGGGGTCACAATATAATTAGAGCTTACATAACAATAATAATGTAAGGGAACAACGATAACAACAGTGGGCTTCTATGGGGCACAACAATAACAACATGGGGGATACGTGGGCACAAAAATAACAATAGGGGGCTACACTAACATTAATAATAAAGGGAATACACTAGTATTATAGGTATCTAAGAATTTTCCTCCAAGTTCTAATCATATCATTCCAATTGTCTACCTATCCTTAAATAACACATCCCATCAAAGTCATCATGTCCCTTTAACTTTTCCATGGAAAATCAAATATAATGGGGTTCTTGAACATTCTCATACTCAAAGTACCTTTTGAGCTCCCATGTCAAACCAATGAGAGCCTCAACCTTTAAAATGCCATCATAGTATGAACCTTCCACATTTGCGCTACCTCTATCTTTTGGAAAGGAAACTAAAGATAGTACTAGGTCCACTTCTTTATAATGTCTCTCTTCTTCAACCTCTTATTTCGATTTTGAGCATCCTCTAGCATCCTCATTCTTCTATTTTCCAAATCTTCTACCCTTCTTCTCAATTCCCCCAATTCTCTATTTACAACACCTGCTCATGTTGCTCCTTCTTTATGTGGTGACATTCCTACAATTTTTTTAGTTGCCCTCAACCTGACTAACATTCATAGGTATTATCTAGGCTTGGTTTTTGAAAACTCATCCTCTAACAATTACAGTGAAAAAAACCCTCATGGGTCCAACCACAACCACACACTACATAAAAATAAACATCAAAATAAATCACCTATCACAAGGGACATGAGGCATATAGATAACCATTATAAGAACCTAATATATGTCCAAATAGCACACAACTATTATATGATATCATTATTGAACTTCAAATATTACACATATATTAATGAAATTGAGAAATAATTCATATGAGACAAAACAAGAGATGACAACAAATTTTCATTCTTATTCCCATACACAACAAATTATTCTTAGAATTAGTGTGCAACTATACTTTGTGTTATGCCTTAGCATACACACCATCGATTTCACACTATACTCAACCAACTATTTCATTTTCCAACTACACAAGCTCTTTCTTATTTCTTTCCTTCAAGATATTCTAGGTTTTTTATGTTTTTATCTCTTCTCCTACTCATCTCGTTTTAATATCTCGTTCTTCTCAATTCACTTCCTACTTGAAAATGTTAGTTAAAAGGCTAAACCATCACAACATTTTGTCTTCCTCAACCAGTTCCTAGTACAATCATCATTCATTGATGCAATAAACAATTATGGATGTTCAAATCCTATAATCATCATTATTTTGTCTAGATCAGCATTATTTTGCTTGGTTCATCATTATTTTGTTACATAGGTAGTTCAATGACTCACCCATGAACACCTTGTGACACATGGAATCACTTCAATGTCATGATCTACAATTTTAAAATATAGGTGTAGTGCAAAAACAACATAATGTTTCACGACAACATAACCCTAGTATGGTGTTGCAATAGAGGTGTTGCACTAGCAGTGCTGCAAGTGATGTGTTGTAGCAACATAATGAAAAGGTGGTGTTCTAGAATAGGTGTTGTAGCAATGATGTTGCAACAATGGTATTGCAACAATGTAATAAGTTAGTGTTGTAGCAACTAAATAGTATAATAGTATCACAACATGCTTACCTCATCACCTAGGTTATTATCTAAAATAAACCACTGTAGATTTTTTTTTTACTATGGATGCTTTTGCATGCCAAAAATGGAGTGTTAAAAATACGACAAATCATCTTTATTAATTAACTAAGCATCTTATAGGTGTGAAACACGACTCGTAATACTTCCTCTATAGTACACTGCTATGCCTCATTCATTACTTGAGGAATATATATATAACAAACACACATTTGTGGAAGTTGAACAGAATCCTATAAAACGGGAACAAAATCCTAATCTAGGGTTCGGTTTGAATTGTTTCTACATTAATCTCCACACTCCCCTTTAATGGAAAAATGGATTCACAGATATGCCTAAGACTTCCCTAAACAAATCAAATTTGATTCTACCAAGAGGTTTGGTAAAAATATCAGTAGCATTGTCACAACTATTACAATACTCAATATGGATTTCTTTTGACTGAGCTTTCTCCCTGACAGAATGAAAATCTGTATCAATATGCTTGGTGTTCTTATGAAATACTGGATTATTTACAAGTTTGATGGAGCTATGGTTGTCACATTTGATCACTATTGCAAGCTTATGCTCTTCTCTAGCATCAAGGAGAAGTCTCCTCAACTAAACTACTTCACATGTTGCTGCACACATAGCTTGATATTCAGCTTCTACAGAAGACAAGGATATTGTGTTCTGCTTTTTGCTACTCCATGTAATGACCCCAGATCCAATGCTAAATGCATAGCCTATTATGGATCGTTTGTGATCTACATTTCCAGCCTAATCAGACTTTGAAAAACTTGTCAATCTAACATCACACGAATCAATATAAACAATACCAAAATCTAAGGTTCCCTGGAGATACCTTAAAAGACCTTTAGCTACAACCCAGTGGCTCTCAAGGGTCTTTGACATAAATTGGCTCAGTGCACTGACTGCATAAGCCAAATCATGTCTAATTGTAGTAAAGTATATTAGACTCCCAACCAGTTGTCTATACAATGTTGCATTTGCCTCCTTAGATCCATCATCATTCTGAAGTTTTAAATTCTATTGTAAAGGTACTGCTACAGCTTTGCACTGGTCCATTCTAAACTTTTCCAGTAAGCTCCTTACACACTTACTTTATGACAGAAAAGTTTGTCTAGAATCCCTCCAGACTTCCAAACCCAAACAATAGTGTAGCTCTCCAAGGTCTTTCATCTCAAAAACTTGTGACATATGCTCTTTGATCTCTTTAATGAGATCAGCAGCATTCCCTATATGATTAGATCATCTGCATATAAAGAAATCAAAACCATCCTTCCCTCTTTATCAAGCACGGTATAAAGATTAGGGTCATTTTTGCTCCTTTTATAACCATGGTGTATGAAAAATGAATCAATTTTGTCATATCATGACCTGGGTGCCTGTTTTAGTCCATACAATGCTTTCTTCAACCTGCAAACTAAATTATCTTCCCCTTGTTTGACAAACCCCTCAGGTTGCACTAGGTAGACTTCTTCTTTCAAGTCCCCATTTAAAAATGTAGATTTAGCATCTAGTTGTTGAATCATCCAATGGTGTTTGGTAGCTAAAGAAATTATCATTTTTATTGTGTTAAGTTTAGCTATAGGGGAAAATGTTTCATCATAATCTATGCCTTCTTGTTGTGAATACCCCTTTGCAACCAGCCTAGCTTTATACTTATCTATGCTCCCATCTTCTTTAAATTTAGGCTTATAAATCCATTTGCATCCTATGGGTTGTTTGCCTTTAGGTAGTTTAATTAAATCCCAAGTTTTGTTTCCGAGAATTGATTCATATTCCTCTTCCATAGAAGCCGTCCATTCACTATATTGACTGGCTTCTTTATAACTAGAGGGTTCGACAACATCCATCATACTAGTTATAAAAGCATTGTCGCTATATCTTGCTGGCAACAAGATTTCCTACCTGATCTTCTGAGTGGTGGGGTAGCTTCAAACCTTGTCTGATGATCATTTTCTGGACTTGGCTTGACAACTACATCATCTTCTTTCGCTTCCTCTTGTTGCTACTGCTGCTCATTGCTGTCACTTGATTCATCACTACCTTCTTCTACCAACAAGGGCATGTGCCAGTCTTCATTAGCACTCACGTGGTTTCTTTCACTAACCTACTCATGAAACATTACATCTCTACTCGCAAACACTTTATGAGTAGAGGGTTAAATAGTTTTTAAGCCTTAAATTCTGTACAATACACAACAAAGATACATTTGATGGCCTTTGAATCAAGTTTCTTTCTATCTTCCTTTGGGATATGGGCAAAGTGTTTGCTGCCAAAGACTCTGAAATGCTTAACTAAAGGCTTATAACCAAATAAAGCTTCAAAAGGAGTTTTAAAATCTAAACTTCTTATTGGACTCCTATTCTTTAGATATACTGCAGTATTAATCGCTTCACCTCAAAAGTCGTTAGAAAGATTCTTACCTTTTAACATACTGTGAGCACACTCCACAAAGGTTATGTTTTTCCTCTCTGCAACCCTGTTTTGTTGAGGAGTGTGGGGTATTGTAAACTGCTATTGTATCCCATTATCTTTGTAGTATTTGAGTACACAATCTTTCTTGTACTCTCCTACTTAATCCGGGTGGAGAATCCTGGTGCATTTACCTGCCTTGTTTTCAACCATACTTCTGAACTCCTTGAAGTATTCAAAAGTGTTGCTCTTCTTCCTGAGGAAATACACCCAAGTAAATCTAGTATAGTCATCAATAAATAGTCAAAAATAGTATGCACCGCCTAACGATCTTTTCTACATAGGCCTGCATAGATCTTTGTGTACCAGCTCCAGTATATCTCTCTTCTTTCTATCAAGATTCACAGGCAATTCATCTTTGTGCAACTTTCCTAGTGCACATGCATCACAACCAATATGAACAGATTTTAAAAGAGGAAGAGCTTCGACCATACCTATTTTTTGTAAAACCAACAGATCATTTAAGTTAATATGGTTGAACCTCTGGTGCCATAAGTCCACTGTAGTCATGGCAGATGATGCCAATGCCTGATGTGGTGCGCTTTTGACATTTAGCTTGTACACTCCTCCCACACGAATATGTGATGCAATAGGCTTCATGCAATCCAACAGGTCTTTAATGACACAATATGATTTATAAAACTCTACCTTGAGATTCTGATCAGTTATAGTAGAAACAAAGATCAGATTCTTTTTTATCCGTGGTACATACATCACATTATGGATATGTCTAATATTTCCATCAAGAAAAACAACATGAATATTACCATAACCTTTGATTTGGTACCCTCTATCATCGCCACGATAGATGTTTTCTCCACTGCTGGTTTCTTTAAAGTCTTCAAACCACTGTTTGTTCCCTATCATGTGGATGGATGCACCTAAGTCGACAAACTAGGTATCTACTTCATCCTCCTTAGCCGAAAGTGCAAAGTCAGATATGAACAGTCTGATGTTCTGACTCTCCTCCTCATTAGCAAAATGACCTGCATGTTGCTTATGTCCCTTCCCACCTTCATCAAACTTATTTTTCATGCAATATCTAGCTCTATGCCCAGTTCTACCACAATAAAAACATTTGGTCGCAGAGTCATTTCTATTGAAAATGTACCTTGAGGTGAGGGCATCTTTGTCTGTGGGACTGTGCTGCTCTTTTGTGCTGCATTTGGCTTTCCCTTGAAGGGCTTCTTCTTCGCCATTAAGGCTAGATCTAAACTCTGAGGTTTATGAGTCAGTCGTCTTTCCTCCTCTTGCATGAGGATCCCTACCAATTCTTCAAATACAGGGTCGTTTTCTCTTGCATTCAAGCCAGTGACGAACAGATGATCCTCATCAGTCATACCATTCATGGTAATTGTGACCAGATGTGTATCTAACATAACTTCATCGATATCACTCAGCTTGTTCTTGAGCTCTTTGATCTGCAAAATGAATGCTACAACTGTCTCATTCTCCTCCATCTTGATGGAGAGAATCTTGCTCTTCAAGAACAAAAACCTATTGGTGTTCTTGACCTCACAAAGATCCTTGAGTGTCTTTCAAATCTCTGGTGCAGTCTTGCAATCACGGATATGGGGAATAATGCAATCTTTGACTGACAACTTCAGGAGCATTGTCGCCTTAGTCTCCCACTAGTCCCAGTCTTGGATTGTTGTTGTTGTTCCTCTTGCAACAAGGTTTGGCTTCACCTCATCATTGTTTACAACCGTCCATGCATTATGTCCCTCAAGCAGGCTCTACACCTTGAATTTCCAAATAAAGTAATTGGATCCATCCAGCTTGTTGTTTTCATTGATTTAAGCTTAAGCTAACTGACTATTCATCTTGAATGAATAAAAAACTTCAACCCCAACAATTTAAAAAAAACCCAAATCTTCAAAACTACTACAAATACCGAATCCAAACAAAACTTAGCCCAAATCACTTCAATTCTTTCTTTTAAAACATAATTGCCCCTCCATTAAAGAGTTAAAGAGCCCCTCCATATTCAAATAAAAAACCCCTTTTTTTCAATCGTCCCTTTCCTTTCTCTTTTTAAAAGGATTACTTAAATTCTTCCCTTCTAAAAACAATCGCCCCTTTTCATTAAAAAGCCCTTCCTTTTTTCTTTAATTAAAAAACTTAGCCATGGAATTCGAAATCGTGAAATAAGTTTTTTTTTTTTTCTTTAATTCTAAATCATGGAAGGGAAATATAAGAACGGGAAGGAATTCGAAGTCATGAAATTTTAAATGGACTTCTACGTTTCTTTAATCATGAAATTATGTGGCACAATTTTTCAAATTTAAAATCACCATAATCACCAGCGCCTCCGTGTCCATGCCTTCGATCTTTGCGTGCCCCAATTGACAGCTCTGCCTCAAGCTCTCACGCTGCCAGCGTTCACCCAAAACGCAGTCCCGCGAAGATGGCAGTCTCCCTTCTTCGAAAACACATGAAGCAGCAACTTACAGGCAAGAAATCTTGGCCTCTGCGCAGTCGAGATCTCATACGAGCGATCTCATTTTTCGCCAGAAGTCCATTTGCGAAAACCGAGGACCGACGCAGCCCCTTCCAATAGGCAGATTATTGCGCGACCTCCTCCAGCACGCAACAGTGGGTCTCCAATGCGCAGTTCACTGAGCGGCTTCGTCCACGGAACTTTGATCCACTGTCTTTCACCGTGGCAACCTCCACGCACTTCTGATCTCGACATTCCTGCAGCAATCCAAACGACCTTGTCACCGCAGAATTCACCGTGGCCTCCTCTTCACCGTAGACTCCTCATCAAAGAGCCCTTCTTCTACAATGCGCAGTGGAGCTATATGCTGTGGTAAAAAATGCACTGCCTATCGGCAGCGAAGAAATCCAGAGAAATCCAAAGCTCTTTTCAGAGAAATCCTTGCAGGCAGACTTCATCGCAAACTCTACGAACATGGTCGGTGTGATTATCACTGCTCCACTCGCGTCGCTCTGACTAATAAAAATTCGTAAGGCGAGAAGTGAAATCGGCGCGACCATCTCGCCAAATGCTGTGCTGATTTCGCCTCAAACGCGCCGGTCTCACTCTCCACTCAGGATACAGGCCGAGTGCCGATCTCACTTTGATACCATGTCAAAAATATGCCGAATCAACTTTATTAATCAATTGAGCAGCTTACAGGTATGAAACACCATTTGTAAGATTGCCTATGTAGTATATCACTCTGTTTCATTCATTACAATAGGAATATATATAACAAACACACATTTAGTAATCCTATATCCTATAACATCTTAATTTAGAATTCAGTTCTCTCTCTTCTATTTCGGAGAGAAGAAAGGATTCTATTCTATCCATTCTAGTTTTAGAAATTTTAGGTTATTCTTTCTCTTTATTAAGGAAGTTTTTTTGCTCGACTCCTCTAATCCTCTAAAATGAATTAGAAAAATTATTTGTACTTTAATCTCAACATGGAGCCTCTCAACATGGAGCCCCTCATATATAGGGAATTGAATGATTACATTTATAATTATTATTAAAAAAAAAAAAATTAAAATCTAATATAATCAAATTTTCAAAAATATTTTATATTTATTTTTTAAAAATCATATATATATATATATAAAAACATAAAATCAATCCAGGAAAAAAAAAAATTGAAACCATTTTTATTTTTCTTAAATAGTTATTAATTTTAATCTTTTAAATATGGGTTAATTTTTAATTCCTATATTTGAAATTTTGAAATAAATTAAATGAAATAAATTAAATGTGTAGGATGCTTGTTTCATTAAATGCAATGTCAGTTGATGTCTATCTAATTCGATACGAAGGAAGGACTAAACACCATTTATATTTTTTTTATATCTCCTTGGATCTAAGGCATATGCATTCATACTACATTTCTATGAATAACATATTAACCCGATGCAACATTGAGGATTGATTCTTGATTGGCACCTTGGGCAATCGTGTCCAAAAGGTGTTTGCAGCATTGAAGGACGATTAATGATTGGCATGATGGAATCTCCGGCCCCAAAGATGCTCCAATGCATCCGTTCACCCAGCAAAGCCACCACCTATTTCTGTCATGATGGATATATATGACACGAGTCACATGACATTCCGTTTTCACACCAAATGAATGGCCTGAATTGCTTTTGCTATCCTTAAGGGGTCACATGAAACGTATTGTAGCAAATGAGTCCTGGAATTGTTTGTTATGCTCCAGTCATGGCAGTTATGTGATGCAGACCATTCCATTTTCGTGATACCTTAAATTGGTGAGGCTTATTTATATGAAACTAGAAAGGCGTTCCAAAGCCTTGGCTCGAGGTTATGCAAGTAGTCTTCCATCTGATATCTAAAATGATCACTTTGAAAACTAGAAATCCCGCTTTAAACTGTTCAGGGTTTGGGCTCTACACGTCCCGGAATTCTGTGTTTGCTATCATTGCAGCAGGCAAGGAATGTGTGAAAAGGATTTTTTGTTATTTTATTTTTATGGGCAGAATTGGAAAGAGTTTGTTATATCAATTCTTCTGACTTTTGGTTTGGAAAATGATTGAGGGAAATCCAGAAGTGGTTGAGTTTAGAGGTTTATTTTATAACTCAATATAATGTGTAAGGTTATGAATTCATAACGAAATTTACAAATAATATCCCCATCAAGAATTTGGATCTCTCTTCTCTGAAACTCCATTCGGAAGACATATAAAGAATGACCAGCAGCACGATCTCCAAAGAGTTTGAGGAGAAGAGAAAGTAAGACCTAGCATGAGCCATGATCAAGAAGTTGGATCTCTCTTCTCATAAACTCCATTTGGATGTTTTGTTGCAGGCATGTATGTATAGTTCATCAAAGTATACAAATCTGGATTCTACTCTTCCAATATTACACTTTGTCAAGAACGTAGACTCGCAGGTCTTCGTTTTTTCATGAAATCCATTTCCGTGCTTCGACGTTGGAGGCATAATTTAGGGCGGTCTAAAAATCTGGACTTTCTCTTCCAATACGGCATATTGTCAAGAATATACCTCCTGTCAACAAAATATCAGCACTTACGCTTTGTAAATGTTAAGCTATTTGAATTTTAATTTATAGTGTATTTTGCATAATAATACTTTGTGATTTGTTTTATTGAATGGAAAATTTTACATATAACTTCTTTGGAACTTCTTTAGTAAGATTTTTGAGATGGAGATATTTCTTTGGTACCTGAATTAACTTAAAACGTTTTTCAAAACATTTTTTAGGATGTAGGTATTTCGTTGTTACTTTCGAATCTCGATCACGTAAATGATAAGTGGAAAACAAAATTGAAACTTGATGTCCATCGATTGGAGTGAGCTAAGCTTATTTGGGTTCGTTCGAGTGTATTTAATTTTATTAAACATTTTCTAGTTTCTAGTTTGGTACAGAAGATATGTGGTATTTTTGAATGTGATATTTTTGAGTTTAATAGAGATGATACGTTGTAATGTAATGTAAAATTAAGGTTCAAGACTTTATACAATCTAGGCCATGACAATGGTTCAAGAAGAAAAAATAATAAAGAGTGAATACTTTTCTGAATTGTTATTTTACTTGAATGATATATTTAAAAAAATATTAATAATTAAAAATTAAGTGTGTTGAAATTACGTTTATAATATAATTTTCTTTCATTTAATTTTTTTTTTTAATTATTTTACGTTGAATGTGAAAATGATATACATAACATATCAAATAATTTACATTTTAATATATCATGGTTTTTATTTTAACTAACAACTATAAAACATAGTATACCTTCATGTTAATATAATGTTTAATTAGTTATGAAATGTTTCCCTCTTTTATGACTAGAAAAATTTGCATTTCACATACTTTCACACATTCATTAGTTGAGAAAGTAATGTGCAATAAAGTAAAATCCAAACATACCAATATTTTTATACTAAGTTATAACCATCAGAATAGTATCCTATTAATATTATGGATGTCTCCTTTCTCTTTTTTCTTTTTTTCGGTTTATAATAAAAAAACATATTAATATGAAAAGACTTTTAAAGTATCCCAACCAAACAAAATACAAAATATTAAATAGAATGCACTCCTGTTATGTTAACTAACTTAACTTTGTAATAAGTTTTTTTTGGTTAATTTTATAATAATATTTTTTGAATTATTATAATTTGGAAATATAAAAATTCATAAATTTTATTATCTTAATGAAATTTTAAAAATTACAATTTTAAACAAAAAAATCCCTTAAAATTTTAAAATATTGTTTTTCCCTATTTAAAATTAATTTCAAACTTTTTATCAAATATATAAAATAAAGTCTAAATTTCAAACTTTTATCGAATTAACCTACTCTCACTATTTCTTACTATTAACAGGAATATCATAGCAAAACCTATTAAATGCGTAATGGCCTTTCTCTACTCATTTAACATAAACATCCCTCTAGAAATCATGTATCACCAACCCTGTGAATGTCAGTGGAGAGGGCAGGTTGGATAGAAAGGCAACAAAATAGTACTTACCGTTTGGAATGAAAAATGCCAAATGATCGAGAGGATGGGGATTTGAATGGCGCGAGCTGATTTGGCACTGGGTATATAGGGAGGGGCTTTTTTCGTCTCACCACGTCTCTGATCTTTGTCTTTTTGGCTTTTTTCCCTGTTCTGGCCAGCGCTTCATCTTGCAATTTTCTTTGTTGTCTGCAAGGTTCTTTTTTGCATTTTGTTTTTTTGGTGTGGTTATTTCTCTTTTTGCTTTTTTTTTGGGTGTGGCTATTTTTCTGTTCTGGCGCTTTTTGTACTGGATCCAGGCTTCTCTCCTTGAAGATTTGGTCCATTGTCTCAGACTCCCCTTTTTCGCTTCTATAGGAATTTCTTCTCTCTCAGTATTTGAAGTTAATTGGCGCTAATTGATGCACTCAGAATTTAGCAAATGTAACTTTTTTTTTTTCCTAATGAAAGAAGTTTTTTTTCCTGTTTGAAAAATATAGGTAGGAGGGAAGAGTTTTGTTTTGTTTCCTCGTCGCTGCTCTTCTCCTCTGTTCTGTCCATCTCATTTGTTTCCAATTGCCTTAGTTATGTTTTGATTAACGATTCCATGCTTGTTTTTAGTTGATTGAGCATGGCCATGCTCTGCTTTGGCTTGGTTGGAGTTTGTTGTGGTTGGTTTTATTATGCTCACCATTCCTTCTTTGTGTGAATGTTTATTTAGATTTCTAGTTTGGAATTGAAAATGAAAATGCGGGACAAAAGAAGAAACACGATGCTCTGTAATCGGGTTTTAACGGCTCCCTCAAATTGTCCATATTGCACCCAGCCATGGTTACTTACAATTAGAGTTGAATTTCAAAATAGACTGATTTGTTGAATTTGTCGATTTTCACATCTCTCTGAGTTTTCACAGAGCTTAAATTTTTTTCACAATTTTAAGCAAAAATCTAGACAGTCTCTTAAATTTATAAAAGACAAATCATTTCCTCACAAGTTTTTTTTGCATTGAAAATTACGGAAATTCTAGTTATATTTTGAAAAAATTTGATAGAAATTTTTATAAATTAAAGTAAAAATTGTTAAATTTCATAATTTTAGGTACCCTAAAAGTTTTTGATAGTCCTGAATCTATTTTCACCATTAAAAACATGATTCAAATACTGCCTCTATAATTTTTTTAAATTATTTTACCCAAATTCCAATCACTTTTGACCATTTCCAACTATATCTCCTTCACTTGTAGTAATTTATCATTCGATGAATGAATAAAGAATAGGTAGCTTGTTTTCTCCGACCGAAACAATTGAAACAGAATAATAAAGTGTTTTCCGTGTTCAGGAATTAGCTATTCCTCCCCTTCATTCTTCTCCTGGTGCAAGACTTCCGATTTCTTATTTTTAGGTTTGGTTAAATCAATATAGTAGCAGAATTTTTGACAGGTAACTATGATAGCTACCTACTCTCACCCCAAAAATGATTTGGAACCAATAATTGAACCATGCAAAATAGAAATACTTATGAATGGGCGAAAAAGATGACTCGGTTAATTTCCGTCTTGGTCATGATACATATCATAACTCGGACATCCATTTCGAATGCATATCCCATTTTTGCACAGCAGGGTTATGAAAATCCCCGAGAAGCCACTGGACGTATTGTATGTGCCAATTGTCACTTGGCAAAAAAACCTGTGGATATTGAGGTTCCACAATCCATGCTTCCCAATACCATATTTGAAGCAGTTGTTAAGATCCCCTATGATATGCAGATGAAACAAGTTCTTGCTAATGGCAAGAAAGGGGCTTTAAATGTAGGAGTTGTTCTAATTTTACCCGAGGGCTTTGAATTAGGCCCTCCGGATCGTATTTCCCCTGAGATTAGACAAAAGACGGGTAATCTTTATTTTCAGAACTATCGTCCCAATAAAAAAAACATTATTGTAATAGGTCCTGTTCCCGGTCAAAAATATAGTGAACTTGTGTTCCCCATCCTTTCACCAGATCCTTCTAGTGATAAAGAAGCTCACTTCCTGAAATATCCCATATATGTGGGTGGTAATAGAGGAAGAGGACAAATTTATCCCGACGGGAGTAAGAGCAACAATACGGTCTATAGTGCTTCAGCAACAGGAAGAGTGAGCAAAATTTTACGTAAAGAAAAGGGTGGATATGAGATAACTATCGATAATACATCAGACGGTGGGCAAGTGGTTGACATTGTACCTCCAGGACCGGAGCTTCTTATTTCAGAAGGCGAATTCATCAAGGTCGATCAGCCATTAACGAATAACCCTAATTTGGGTGGATTTGGTCAAGGAGATGCAGAGATAGTACTTCAAGATCCATTACGTGTTAAAGGTCTTTTATTATTCTTAGCATCTGTCATTCTGGCACAG
Source organism: Pinus tabuliformis (assembly GCA_031772625.1). Taxonomy (NCBI): domain Eukaryota; kingdom Viridiplantae; phylum Streptophyta; class Pinopsida; order Pinales; family Pinaceae; genus Pinus; species Pinus tabuliformis. Next base: position 499,540,612 of record CM062812.1, on the reverse strand, counting down.
ATATTTTTGGTCCTTAAGAAGAAACAATTTGAGAAAGTTCAATTGGCCGAGATGAATCTTTAGGTCCATAGATTTTTGAACATGAAGTTTACTTATTGATTCAAAAATTAATACCCCTTCGGAGCCTTTTATCCTTCTTCTCCCTTATATATTCTTGATAAAATGTTCATTTAGATCTAAATTGGAATAAAATTGAAATAGGGAGTGACTCCATAAGCACTGGAACAGATCAACTTGTTGAACGATCCCCGATATGCTATATCGTGTACTATATACATGCCATTCCCTCCTTTCCTTGTCCAAACGATCCGGAAAATAGAGATAGATCGTAGGGAGGAGAGATGAGGAGAATAACTAAGCAATCTTGGAGAAGATTCCTATTTTCTCTGATCCCATTCTCCTATTTCATTATTCGAAGAACTAATTGGGTTTCCGATCTTGTCCTATTCGTCAATTCCTTCGTAATTTGAAGATTATTTTGTACGTTATACTGAAAATTCCTAAAGAAGGAAGAGCAGACAAGTAAGGGGCAATATCACTCATAAAAAAAAACCTATAAAACTTTTGATAGGGTTTGTTCCTAATGAGAGAAAATGAATAAAAGGTGTTTTTCCTCCTCTTTTATTTTGTAAGCCAAAAAAATAGAAGAAAATATTCTATATGCACATTTAGATTCTCATAGTTCGGGTTTTTACAAAAACTTCGCATAATCTTCCATCAGATAAATGAGCAAATATTTAGTACTTAATATTATCCATTTTTCTGTTGTTCCTTCGACAGATATTTAAATTTGATCGATCCAAATTTTTTCCGATCATATAGCGGAAGAATAGATTGGCTCATCACTTGACTGAAAGGCATTAAATGAAGTAAATGACAGAGTCATTTTATTTGTACGAATCTTCTCTTCTAATTCAGATTAATATAGAAAGAATCTCAAAAACAGATTTCGATAAGGCCTTACCCTTCTTTGAAGGGTAATTCCTTATCGATTTTTCACTTTCGCATGTATACTATTTCCCACAGACAGTAAGTGCATTTCCCCTACTATAGGGATGACCCTAATCCGGAATATGAACCATAGAAAAAGACACCGAGTAGACCAATCACGATAATACCAGTTACAGTACCTATCAACCAAAGAGGGATCCTTCCAGTGGTATCGGCCATTTCTCTTACTCCCTTTCACATTTTCTTAAGTGGTCATACTCGAGACATAAACAGTCATAGCATAGATAATTATGCGTGTTGGATCTCTTCGAATGGAGTGAGAATATTATCATTGTTCCTAATTGAAAAAATAATTGGAGAATGGAACAGCAAGTACAAAAATTAGTAGCAACCCCCAGTAGAGACTAGTACGATTCAATTCAACATTTTGGTCGTTCGGGTTCGGTCGTGTCATATCTACATACTTCCTCTTCCTTTAGTATAGAGTTTATCGTTGGATGAACTGCATTGCCGATATTGATCCCAAGAAAAAAACTGTAGGGATAGCTAGCCCATGAACGGCCAACCATCTAACTGTAAAAATTGGAAAAGTTCTATCTATAGTCATTAGTGCCTCCTAAAAAGATCTAGTAAATTCATCGAGTTGCTCTAACGGATCGAAACGGCCAGTTACTAATGGAACCTCTTGTCGACTTTCTGTGAAATACTCATTTGGCCGGGGGCTCCCGAACACATCATAAGCCAAACCCGTGCTTACAAATAACCAACCTGCAATGAATAGAGAAGGTATGGTAATGCTATCGATAACCCAGTATCTAATACTAGTAATAATGTCAGCAAAGGAGCGTTCTCCCGTATTCCCAGACATGCTCAGCTCCATATATTATTGTAAAGTCAGTCAAGGGGGAATTGATCCCATGAAAGATAGAGATCAGGAAATGGAAAACTACTGATATCTTCTCCAATCCTTGTTCGATTGTCAATGTTATACCAAGGGTATCCTTAAAGTCTACTGGACCAGTATAGCTAGCTTTCTTCTGACACAGCAATACAATTTTGATGAGTATCGAGAAGGAACGGGATAGAATGATTCTGTTCCTGCCAGCAGTTATTCTATCTCTGTTTGGTCGACTAAATCCCAACAGAAAGAAGAGAATATTGCATGTTCCGAGGTCCGTCCAGGCGTAAGGAACCCAAACTCCCTCAATCGATGTTGTAACAATAGCATAGTGGAAATTTTCGATTGGAATTAGCTTCTGCATACGGGTGACTTTAGAACTGAAAAAGAGGATGAGTGCCGCTTGCAAAGGATATCAATCAGTATCAATAAAACTCATCCAGAATATTATTCTTTTATATTCTTCCTTTTTCATTCCGACATGACATTATACGCGTGTAGATGAACCCAGTAATTCAAATTGCACAGGGATCATTGGTGCTACGCAGATGAGATGTATGTTGCTTTTCCAATAGTATCCGGCACAGATGGAGTTATGCCACAGACTTATTATATAGTACCTTGTATTAACGAGTAGGTGTTAATTATTAGATAAAACCAAGTGGATAGTGCAATAGAACCTAGTCAATTTTAGGTATGTGAAATTACAAGTTACTCTTTTCAATAGGTGGAATTTCTGTGATATCGGGCTCTACTCGCTATAATAATTAATATTTAAAAAACCTAATCCGTCTAGAGGGTCGAATGATTGGATCAATAAGATCGAGAAATGAAAGGACAAACTGGATATTCATATTCTTTCTTACACCTAAACGTTAAATTCACAAAACTTTGGCTATGTCTGTGGAGAGTTTTCTTCCGGTCCAGTCTCTGGACCAATAGCTACTGGTAAAAAGATAATGCCAGGTGATCCAATCATACTGATTGAGAATTCATTCACCCTGTAAGAAGATTACATTCGACAATTTGTGAAGGGGTTTGCCGGTGCTATTCATTAGTTGCTCGATGAATGATTTCTAGGATAATGAAGAGATTTCTACTATAGATCTCCTCTCATCCATGTTCATTCATACATATCTTATAGTAGATATAGGATAATTGGTACGAATTGGGACAATTGGTCTTTTGTATTCTGATCTCAAGGTTACGAAAATAAAAATTTAGGTAATTGTCTCATGAAGATATGTATAAACCATATTTCATTCAGTCCTTCCACGCCTACTATAACTATAATTAGTTATTTCGGTTTATTATTGGCTTCTATCATTTTCACCCTAGTCCTATTCATTAGTTCGAGCAAGATACAACTTATTCAAAATGAAGGAAGGGGAAACCCTCTCAGTTCACTATTTAAATTTCAATAATTTTGTTTATTCCCTCTATATAAATTTCTGATCATTGAGATTCATAGCAAATTAAGGGTACTATCCAGTATAGCTATTATCCCTACTTATTCCTTTGAATAGAAATGATTGAGGCTTTGCCATCCGGAATTGTGTTAGGTCTAATTCCTATAACTTTGGCCGGATTATTCGTAACTGCATATTCACAATACCGACGTGGTGATCAATTGGATATTTGATCCTGGAATATCCTCCAATTTCATTAGCCTCCTACTTTTCCTAGGAGGTCAGATTCCATTGCTCGTTCCAGTTGGAATGAATTATCGATAATTTTGAGGGTTGGATTTGATAGGAACAGAATCACGCTCTGTAGGATTTGAACCTACGACATCAGGTTTTGGAGACCTACGTTCTACCGAACTGAACTAAGAGCGCTTTCTTTAATATTCGAAGATGAAGGAAAAATACCTTTTGTTGATACTCTTAGAGAAAAACACTTTCGCATCTGATACGATTCAATTATTTGATGTTCCCGTCGAATCGATATCAAATGATCTTTCATTCCTTTCTTTCCATAGAAAAGAAGGGAAAGGTAGGGATGACAGGATTTGAACCTGCGACATTTTGTACCCAAAGCAAACACGCTACCAAGTTGCGCTACATCCCTTCTAATCATTAGACAATGTTATTTTAATTTTATTTTATAGAATTCGAAATATGTTTCCCACATTTTTCCACCTTCATTTCTCTTCGGTCTCATGAGTGAAAAGACTTTATACATGTAAGGTCTATTATCTAGAATATCACTATTAATTATGGTGATGAAACATCTTTTTCCTTTTCTATAAATAGGACCACAGCCCGGATCACATTATATATATATTCATCAGTTCCGAGCTTTCTCTAGGATTCATAACTATACTATTGATACGGTTGAATCACTTACACATTATGATCAATAAGGAGAATTTACAATGCAAGATCTAAAGACCTACCTTTCCACAGCGCCTGTGTTAGCTATTTTATGCGTCAGTTTTTTAGCCGCCCTATTGATAGAAATCAATCGTTTTTTTCCAGATGCTCTTTTTCTTTCTCTTTCCTTTTTTTAATTTTTTTATTAAAGCCAAGGGAAAAAAGATTGTGCTAGATTGACTTCTCCTACCTCTTGGAGAAATTAGTGCATTCAGCCCCAAAAAGGATCTAAGTTTAGGACTGGAAGGGGGTAGAATTCAAGTAGAAATATCGATCTAAAGATTCTTTCCACATTCAATTTTGTAAGTAAAACTGAAAACTCACTCCTGATCAATCATTTTTTTACTTTCAAATGTTTCACCGTAGGATCTCCGGCTATCAACTTCTATCCCTTTTTCCCTTTTTATTTTTGAGGTCGAAAAGCAAAACCAATATTCAGAGTAAGTTTATGGCCAAGAGCGGAGATATAAGAGTAACAATTACTTTGGAGTGCACTAGTTGTACCCAAGATAGTGTTTATAAAAGATTCCCGGGGATTTCTAGATATACGACTCGGAAAAATCGACGCAATACACCTATTCGATTGGAATCAAATAAATTTTGTCCCTATTGTTACAAGCATACCATTCATGGAGAGATAAAAAAAAGAGATTAAACGTGCTACCCATGCATAGGAATAAATCACAGATATAAAAAGAAATGGTATTTCAACAAGATCTTCAACGGAACAATATTTTAAAAAGATTTGGAATAAATATTATTCAAAAGGTTCATGAAACAAACTATGGATAAACCCAAGCAATCTTTTCGTAGACATTTGAAACCAATTCGCAGACGTTTTAAACCAATTCGTAGATATTTGAAACCAATTCGTAGACATTTGTCACCTATTAGGTCGGGAGATCGGATCAATTATAAAAATATGACCATAATTAGTCGATTTATTAGTGAGCAAGGGAAAATATTATCCGGCCAAGTGAATAGATTAACTTCAAAACAACAACGTCTAATGACTAACGCTATTAAACGAGCTCGTATTCTATCTTTGTTACCTTTTCTTTATAATGAAAACTAATTTGATCCATGGGAAATAAGCCTACTCCTTAATCAAATCGGAGCTGGAATATATGTTCGATAAAGATGCAGATCTTGAGTCTATTGTTGAAAAAGTCAACAGGATTTCATTTTTGGAAAAGAATTGGATTGAATTTTTTTCGTTCATTTCCAATCCAATATGAAAAGAACTTTTCAATATTTCGACCTTCCCGGAGGGAATTCTCCGGGAGAATCTGTTCTATCCATTCCATCTTTACCTATTTATTTCATCTATACCTAACCTATTTCATCATACGATAAGTTGTTAAAGATGGTGGAAAAGCAATTACTATCTAATACAGCTATTTGTGCAAGTGTTTTACGATTTGGAAGCAACTGCCTCTTGTACAAATATTGGATGAATCTATTATAAGAAACCCCATTGGCACGAGCTGCTGCATTGATCCGAGTAATCCACAAACGACGAAGATCTCTCTTGCGTTTACCTCTATCTCGGTGGGCGGAAACTAAGGCTCTAGCTTTCCGTTGGTTAGCAGTTCGAAAAAGTTTCGAATGGGCCCCTCGAGAGCCTGATACAAATGAAAGAATTTTTTTCCGACGTTTTCGAGCTATATATCCACGTTTCACTCTGGTCATTGAAGTTTACTCTCATGAATCGCTAATATTTTTCTTGGTTAGTCATTTGTTTTGTTTGGTCCATTGAGAATAACACTGATTCTTCTTATTTAGAAAATAAAAGTTCCAATGGCTTTTGCTACTGCAACCTTCCCAACCATAATTCCCTTTGGATAGGCATCTTCCTGGTAGGCAAGGACTGGGACCTTGTACTGAGAATGAAAAAAAATCATGGGTTTCATCGTTTCTATGGTTCTTTCTCCAACGGTAAGGTCCTCTCTATACGCCGGAGCCTTTTATTCATTTCCGAAATATGAGATGAGTATGTTATCGGTAACTATAAACAACTCCCAAACATTCCATTTCCATTGCCATACAATCTTTGCACACCACGCCACTGCACCTCTGGATGTTCCCAGATACATCAACTGCCTCTCCCCGTAAGATTTTATTCAGCCGCATCTTTCATTCTTCTTAAAAATTTCCATATTTTACCTATGAAAAGATAAATGAAAATTTAGAAGCAACATGCGAAGGAAGGAATTGAATAACACCATGAAACAATTGAAATAACATATCCCAATAAGGATATAAATTAAAATTAGGTTGATTGGAAATGTATGAAATATAAAAATTGGGAATGTATGGAATATAAAAATTAATTAATATTTTTTTCACTTGGTTAAGAATATGTTATCATCTGTTATAGATTTTAAATTCAAGAGGATAGAGTATTTACATTTTGTAAATTATAATAGTTAAATACTGTTTCAAGGGTATGTTGCAACAAAATAATATACTAAATCAATTTAGTATTTAATATTATTGATAATGTAAAATTAAAATTAAATTAAATTATTATAATATTTTTTAAAATTAAAAAATTAATTATATTATTATTAAATAATAAAATAAATTAATATAATATACATATGAAATATCAAACAAGATTTTTAACTATATAGATTTATTTTTATTTTATCAAGTAATTTTTTAATATATAAATATCTTTAGTTATAATATAGTGGGACCAAAACCGTGAGTTATCAAATATCACATGCTAAAAAAACCGTAACCTATTTTATATGACATTTATTTATTAGACATGTTTTGCTAAACAATTTAATTAAAATGATAAAAAAAACATAATTACTTTTAAGATAAATTAAAATTCTTTTTTTATATATTATTATGAATATTTTGAAATATTTAATAGAAATTAAAATTGAAATTTTAAAAACTCTATTTTAAAATAAACACACTTATTTATATAATTATTATTATTCCAAAACTCTACCAAAATCACTACTATTGAAAATTACAAATTCAACTCACTTTTATTTTAATAAAAGTATTTTAACATTTTCAACCATAATCCTTATATATTTCACCGCTTAACATTATACCACGGTTATCAAAAATATAGTAACTGGAATGTTACTCTAGTTATTATTATACCACCCATAATAAAAATCATGAACCTATAAAGGTTGCACTAATTTTATTGAATAAAATAATAAAATACAATAAGACGATAATGGATGGAAAAATGTGAAAGAAATCCATATGGGATGTAATCACATAATAAAAATGATTATAGGAATATGGAATGATTTCGCAAGGTAGTATAACACCAAAGGCACCGCATTCGAAGCATTTTTTTTTGAAATCGAAATTTACGGAATGTGAAGGGTTGTCAAACAAATTCGGCCTAACTTCAGTTCAGTTAATCTCAAATCGATCCCAAGTATCATCTCGCACCCAGCCAGGATCAAAATTGAACACGTCAGAGCCCTTCCAAGGGTCCTGGCAAGTCAGAGAAATAAGAAGAAAATTTTATCAGTCAAAAAAATTTAAAAATTGATTTTTGTCATTTAAAAAAAATTGGAATAATATCTTAAAATTTGTTTAGATAATCTTCGCCAAAATCACATAATCAATCTTCGACAAAAGATTGATTATGTGATTTTGCCGAAGATTATCTAAACAATGTTATGGATCACAGAAGTCTAAATTCCTTAATCTTAAAATTTTTTAAGAAGTGCTGTCAAATTGTCAATTTTTTTTTAAATTTCATTTTTCTTGAAATTAGAATTTTAGGAATGAAAAAATTAGAATTTTAGGAATGTTGAATTTGTAAATTTCTTTTCATGTTAAAACTTAAGTCCCATTTTAGAAACCCCCATTTGAAAAACAACAGTGTCCTTTTGAGTTGTTTTTTCTAATTGTGCATATGATGCAAGTTCTTATTACGCCGTAAGGCGTTTCCCTCTGAAATCAACTCCCCTATCTTCTTACTTGTCATCATGTAAGCCACACGATTATATGTTGGACGATTGCAACAATTTCAGCCGTTGATCGTTGATTCAAAAGGGTTGCCCAAACGGTTTGGGCGTTTCATTTGGCGGATCGAATAGTTTCATCAAGGTAGCTGAACCGGGCTCTCTAGTGCTACATGCGTCCCACTAACCCTGTTGGCGGGCTTTTCTTGTACTGTCTGTGGGTGGAGTTGATTGATCCCAACGCTGTACTGAGCAGGCAACACATTCTCACAAATCCCACATTCTCACAAATCCCGGTGTTCTCAAATCCATCGTTGAGAAAGCGGACATGAGAGAAAGCGATACCGTCCTAGAAATCGGCCCGGGTACTGGAAATCTAACCCTAGAGTTGCTGCAGGCCGCCCACAGAGTCATCGCAGTCGAGATCGATCCCGGATGATCGAAGTAGTTCACAAACGCATAAAGGGGACCGAAATGGCTCAAAGATTGGAGGTGAGTTCCAATTTCCTTTGCATCTTGTTTTTACATTCATTCACCTTATTTACCTCATTAACAATATGTCAATTCCACATGGATTGTGACTCTTCATGCCCACCCCAAGTTTCAAATCCTCAGAGACATGTTTTCCCTTCATGAGCTGTTGCTTCTATGCACCAGTGTAAGCAGCGGCTCAGGCTCCGGCTCCATGTGGATGGGGCAAGGTGTAGGTCTTCTGCCACAATCACTGAGACATATGTTTTCGAATATCTGTTGTCAGCCTGCTATAGTTCGTTGTGATATTCACATAATGGAAATGGGCATGCTTTCTGCATGACCTGACTTCAGTTCATCGTGATAATCCCATAATGGAGAAGGGTGTGCTTGCTACATTTGTAAACTGGAAACATCAACAAAAAAAAAATCCTACATTGACAACAATACTGAAGAAGGTTTATTTTTGAAATACCACATACATTAAAACTTTTTCAAATCTTTGCCAATCTGAAAACTGGGTCTAGGGTGAATTTCTCATGACTATGCGATGAAAACTGGCTATGGGGTGAAGTCCTCATGCTTATGTGATAGCAGCCTTCTTTTCTTCAGTTACTACCTTTCTCCAATCTAATGATGCTTAGAAGTACCTGTGTGCTTTGGGAAGCCATAATCTTGTAACGTACTGCACTTTCTGTCTGGCAATGAAAAATGCCAATTTTGGCAATAAAACACTTCTTCTTTTTGCAAATTTGATGTTGCAGATGGATTCCCTACCCCCTTATGTCCAATTGGGCACCTCAGTATTAAATTTATGCAATTCAAACCTGTAATTCCAAGATTCTGGCAAAATTTCTGCCAGATTTACAAGGAAAATGCACTGGAAAGAGATTTTGTTTACTGCAAGGTTAGCCTAAGCTATGTGCTTTGCAGGTTCCCTTGTGATGTCTTCGTAATTGTCTCTTGCAATTCCTTTTTTGTTCCTTGTGATTGCTGTCTTTGGTGATACCTTATTAATTTTTGGGATTACGATAAATCAAAGTTGCTCTTCTCTAATATGACTATCTCCTTTTTCTTTTCTGTTATGGACAGTTGGTGCGAGGGGACATACTACGAACAGACTTGCCAACTTTTGACATATGTGTAGCCAATATACCTTACCAGATATCATCTCCGCTCATCTTCAAGCTTTTGTCCACCATGCCCAAGTTTCGAAGTGCCACCCTCATGCTTCAGAAGGAATTTGGCCACCGCCTCGTGGCAAAGCCTGGTGATTCCCTTTTCAATCGCCTGGCTGTCAATGTGGATCTTCTGGCCAGTACCAAGCTCCTTATGGATGTGAGCAAGAGGCATTTTACACCATGCCCTAAAGTGGATTCCTCTCTTGTGAGAATCGAACCAAGGGCATGGCCTCTTCCAGTCGACTTGAGTGAATGGAATAGATTCACTCTGATGTGTTTCACCAGAAAGAATAAGACTCTCGGTGCAATCTTCCTGTTCATCAATTTTAATCTTGAAGGCATATATCCCTGCTATTGTTTATTTGCTCCCCAAGATTATCTTCTTTAAAGGCATTTAGAGCATGGATGGCAGCAATTTCTCAACAAACAGTATAGGTACATTTGCATTGTATGAGCAAATGGAGGAATTTTTCCTTTTTAGTTAAAAGGACGAATCATCTTCGGTTTTTCTTTGCAAGCAATACTTTAAGCAGACAGGCGTTTCAATATGAATTAGTTATGTTTTTTTGATCTCTTCATATTTATTTTCTTCAACATGTTTGAAACCTTTTCTTCTGGAAACTATTGTTTTTGCAAATATTTTACCTTGAATCAATTCGTCTCAGCATGCATTCAAGTTAGTTAGAATGGAATCACATAGGTTTCAGCAGTTTAGCCTAGTCGGTTGTCTCATTAGTCAGGACTTATGAGATGTATGTTAAAAGACTGAAACCTGCTTATGTTAAGGTGAATTTGTGCTGAAAACAGTTTTCAATACTCACGGATCAGACCTTGATCCGAAGAAACTTGTGGGTTAATGGAAACTCATGATCACAGATATAACTGAAAAAGGGAAAAGGAAACCCTCCTATTGAACGATTTCCTCTACGAAGTTTTTCTCAAGCTCTTGTCAAATACAAGGCAAACTCTTACATTCCAGCTTAACAAAGTTCTTCGCAGAACTGAGGTTTTAAACATTTTGTTCGTAACTGACAGGAAAAATATCTTGAAGATGGATCACTTTCAGCTGCATAATTTTTTTAGTGTCTTGTACTCTAAAGTTGGAGTACGAGGGAAAATATTCCTTGCTCATTAAATAAAGGCTCATCTGTGACTCCGTCGGTAACAACCACTCTTTAGAAGGTAGGCCCCGATATAAATACCAACATTTTGAAAGAGAGTCTAAAATCCTGAAAGGCTCTAAAGGATCATAGTGTACAACGGTGACTTCCCCACAAAGATTAGTCTTGCACATTACACAAGACTTGATCGAAATTTGAAATTCTAAAAAAAAATATTTTCACTAACTCCATGGGTGGTATTAACTAGACTCAATTCCACAATCCACATGATGTGACCTCCACCTGATTGACTTGAAACAAATTCTAGTCCAATTTTTTTATATTGTAATAGATCGAAGAAAATATATGTAATTTCCCACTTCCATAACATTGGATTGATTTCTTGTACATGATTCAACCTCCTTAAAAATAATGACTCAACATCACAATTTTTAATAAGTTATACATAAGCTCCTAGAAATTTTCTTAAAATCCAATTTTCTCAACTTGGACCAAACGTTTTTCTTGAATGATCCTTCCTCACATTGGTTATCGTGGATATCCTTTGCTACCACAGGTCTAAACGCTCATTGCATAATGACCTCGATCATTTTGAAAGTGTGTAGACAGTGTGTTGAATGTCCCAGTCATTGTACACTCATGCAAATAGTGCAAATGTGGTCATGGTTATCTTTTGAAAGTGTGTAGATAGTGTGTTGAATGTCCCAGTCATTGTACACTCATGCAAATAGTGCAAATGTGGTCATGGTTATCTTGAACTTGTATTGTCATTGTAGATACTTTCCTACTAATTTTATAATAGTATAAATATTTTTAACATGTTGAAAATAATAAATATACCTATTCTTTTATTGATCACCTTGCAATGATGTAAATATTGTCAAGAATTAGGGAATTAAAGCTTTACTAATCATACCTAATTTCATAGCCATTATGTAAATGTAAACGTAAACATTTTGTAAATGTGTAATTACCAATTTGGAAGTAATTCATATATGTGCGCAAGTTGTTGTAAATTTTTTGCATATATATATTATGAGCATTGGCACATGGGTTGAGAATATTTTTCTGCATCTAGAACAAATGTTGGAGGCTAACATATGGCAAGAAAGGCGAGAAAAAGGGCCAAAATGGCATGAGGTTGATTGTCCTGCAAGACTGATCAGTGATGACAAGGCTAGGTGGTACAACTGGGACAAATTTGGTTTGTCCAAAGGGGTTGTGCTCTAACTAACCATAGGTACCATTCAAACAACAGAGAAAAGAGGCAATTCAAACTGGGAGTGCAACAATGAAAAAAGGTAGAAAAGAAGAGAAATAAAAATAGAGCATGAAGAAGGCAGTGGAGAAGGATAAGGTGTTAGTAGTAGAGGGATAAATTCATAGGAGAGAGTGTTTGAAACGAAGGGATAAATGCATTAGTGAATATTTTTTCGATAAAGGAATAGATGGAGATGTCACTAGACCTTGCACCCATCACACCATTCCTCTTTAGTTGTTGTGGCCACAACTCATATTCCAGGTTATCAATTCCATTCTTGCTACAACTAAAGTATACACTCAATTTTTAGGTTTATGGTTGAATAGCTCCATCGTTCTATCTCTAATCTCCTTGTCACAAAATTGAAACCATGTTTCCATTATCATAGAGAAGAGGGTATGGCTTTGTTTCTCTTGACTAGTTATCTTTACGCAACTTTGGATTGATCATTTTATGTTGCTAATGAGAAAAGTATTTCATTAAAATGTCCTTTATTAATAGTTGATATAAATCATACGATATGTTGAAGCTCCATTAAGTGCCATCAGGGTCTAGTAAATTTATTTAAATAGTTTTCCATAAAACCATGCTCAATTTGACAACATATAGACTTTCTTGCATAAAATTCAGTCAATTGTAAGTTCCTTGTGGTCATAAGTTAATTTTAGTTTAGATCTTTGAAGTGGGTGGAGGCTCTTTCCTCTAGAGTCCCTCAGTGGCTAGAGGGTGGAGGTTGCAGACCTTAAGATTCCCTAGACTATCCTCCTTGCTAGTGTACTCAAACGACAATATAAAGTAGACACCTTACACTGGGTGGAGCTATTGAAGTAGTAAACATAAGGTTGAGGAAAACATGTGGAGTCCATGAACTAAGTGAAGGTTGAGGTTCTCACCTCTAAAGTCCCTCGCTGGCCGGTGGGTGGAGGTTTCTTTCCTCTAGAGTCCTTGGACCAACCTCTAATGTGGTACATTTATGCCAGAAGGGTGGAGGAAGTTTAGACCTTTGGAATCCTTAATAAATATATAAATCCAATCATTTTGATAGTATCTCAAATATTGGGGGTGAAAACTACATGAGGAGCCTTTTGGTAGTTTGTTTGTGGTTGATGGGAGAGTCATTGACCCTGTCCCAATACCCATTCTCTTGAAAATCACACAGTGAATTATATAGGTCTGTTGAGAGCGTTATTAACTATGATTCCCAAAGAACCATATGAATGAACTCTTTAATAACCTGATGGGACCATTATTTTAATTCATCTTCTTAAGTATTGGTAATAAATACTAATTTGTAGTGTAAGGTGATGTGTATTCTTAACACTGTGTGTGATTTTTAGATTGTAGATAGAACCAAGGGTTTTTTTTATTATGCATGAAGGAACACGTAACTCGAATAATATTTAATATTTATGGAATATTCACAATGTACCTTTCTATTTATGGTTACAAATTTGGATTATCGTGTAGTTAGAATGATGTGTAATTAAGCACTGCTTGTCAATTCATAAGCACATGTACCTTCCCTTAGCATCTCAAAATAGGTTTAAGAAAATAGCCATACATAGCTTACCATTTCATGGTTAGACAACATATAGGTTTTTTGTGCATTATTATTCTTAGGAAACACTAATGTGATGCAAGAGATATGGTTGCAACTATACATGTCATACCCTACCTTTGAAGGAGTACAATGAAGGTCTCAAGGTTCTTGAAATCTGTGAGCCAACCGAGAAATATGGGAATTCCATATATTATTATTCTTGATACTTTTGAAATTTTGAGCTGTGAAAGCCACAATATAAGAAAACATAAACAGTAACCTTCTATGTTAATCTATACATTACTAGTTGTGGGAAACAATGCATAACATTGTAGGAATTATTCTTAATTCTTCCTTGTTTTAGCATGTCTCATTAAAAATATGGTTCTTTAAGGAGCGTTCATATCTTATTATTATAGGGTATTTAATGTAAGAGCTTTAGAGTGTCTAATTTTATTCACTAATGTGATATTTAACTGTATTATATTCTATGAAGCTTCCAAATATTCATGATACTAAAGAAGATGTGCCTTATATTTTAGATTTATGGTTATAATTCAAATTTTCCCATATTATTTGGTGAGATGTATAGTATACCTTTGAGTCCAAATCTAATTTGTACCAGAAAACAAAAGGGCACCCTTGGTAGTTGACTAATTGTTGTTTCAACATAGCATAGGGCATTCTGTAGATGGAATGATGGTACGTAGGTACCATTAACCATGTATAAGCTTTTTGAATGGAATTCTAGCTGTGCCCATATGTATATATCATATTTATCCCTTACTCTTATGCAAACAATGTGCTACCATATCATACATATTTGTTATCTCATCATCATATAGATTTACTTACTCATAAAATTGAGCATGATGAGCAATGTTCGGGTTATTTAAAGTGATATATTATTGCATATACAAGTGAAAAATCAGAAATTGTGGGGTGACCTTCTTCTTGTAGTATGAAGATGAAACCTTAGGACATAGTCATTTCTCTCTCTCTTATGTTGTGCTCTTCATAGTTTTTTATATAACTTTAGAATACAGTATATAGATGCACAAAACAATGAAAACAACTAGCTATGTGATTCTTTCCCTCTTTTGAATATAAATAATTTTACCTACACTAACATATTTAGGCTATATGTGGGTTGGGTTTGCTCAATAACAACAAATGGTGTTTTTGAACTTTTGTTCTTTACCCAAATTTAAGAAGTTGAATTGGTTTTATGCTATATGTTTGCATGTTGTATGTTTTTTACCTAACTAGATTTAAGAGATCATAAGTTGGAATTGATGGCCTTCAGTTACATCATTCATTGGATTAAAAAATAACATGGAAATTGTCATGATGTAGTACATTCACCTTTGCAGGTTTTAACCATGTACATAAATTACCTACAAACGAATTCTTAAAATAGAAAAAATGTAGAATGGCGAGAACATAAAAATATACATAGAAATTTTCTCCTAGAACTCAAAATTGAGAAAAAAAATGATTTTTCATTATATTCCTTTTAATGTTACAATACATGATATACATGCTAAATCATTCATAAACCCCAATCCAATAACCCTGGATTATACTTTCTCAATGTATCTGCAACATTCTTCAAAGTGTATACCTTTACTAGCAACACCTTTTTGACTTTAACCAGGTCCCTCACAAAGTGATACTAAAAATACTTATGCTTTGTCTTTGAATGATAAGAAGGGTTATTTTCCAAAAAAATCACTTTGCCTATCACAATCTATCCTCATAGCTCATTGTACCAACCCCATACCTGAACATAATCTCTGTAACCAAACTACTTCCTTGCTTGCATGAGTGATGCCATGTATTCAACTTGTATTTGGAAGTGCCACTACATACTGTATCTTGCTCATCAAACTAACTACTCCAAATTATTTAAACACATACCCACTTGTAGATCTTCTGTAATCGAGATATCCATCCCAATGTGCATAAAAAAATCCATGTACGTCCAACACTCTATCCAATCCTAGTCTTCCTTGATAATACAAACCATAGTCACAAGTGCCATGCAAATACCTCAGAAACCACTTCATTATTGTCCAATGATCCTTCCCTAGTTTTGACATAAACCTACTCAATACTCCCACTGCATTTACAATGTCTAGTTTTTGTCTAGACCTTTTCATATATTAGGCTACCAACTACGCTTACATATGGAACACGATACATGTCCTCTTCCTCTTCCCATGTTTTGAGACATTGTTCGAAAAATATATTTACACTCACAAGAATAAGAACCTTCACTAGGTTTTTATCCTACATACTAAACCTTTGTAATATTGTCTTGACATACTTCCTTTGGTTTAACCAGAGCTTCCTCTTTCTTGATCTCATTTAATTTCCATGCCCAAAATATAGTTTGTAGCACCAAGATCCTTCATGTCGAATTTATAGTATAATTGGGTCTTCACATCCTGGATAATTTCTTTGTCATTTCCAATCAACAACATATAATACACATATAAGACCAAATAAATGAAACAGACACTAGCTAATTTAAAATACACATAGTGATCTACTTTTCTCCTTGTGAAGCCAAGTCCCTGTATATATGTTCCAAAATGTTGAAAGCACATTCTTAGTGACTTCTTTAACCAATACATAGACTTTCTCAACCTGCATCCCAGTTCTTTCTTATCCTTCACTATAAAGCCTTCTGTCTGATTCATGTTCATTTCTTCTTCCATGTCCCCATGAAGAAATATTGTCTTCGCATCTATCTTCTCTACCTCAAACTCAAAAGCAACAACAACAATTAAATATAATGTAATAAAATCTAACTTGGCAACAAGAGAAAAAATATCACCAAAATCAATTCTTGGAACCCAAAAATAAGCTTTTTCTACCAACCAAGCTTTGTATTTATGCACCTTTCCTTTTGAATGGGTTTCCTTTCTACAGGGAACTTGTTAGGCCCCTATACTACTAGTGTAACCCCTTATTGTTATTAGTACAACCCACTTATTATATTGATGTACCCATTTAGTGCCCATATTGTTACTATTGTGCACCATAGAAGCCCACTATTGTTATTATTGTGCCCTTACATTATTATTGTTATGTCGGCTCTGATTATGTTATGACCCCTTAAACTCCTATATATAGAAAGGAGGTCATTTCATTTGTATCATCCAAGAATTTTTCATTTATGTAATGTAAAGGAGGTTTCCCCCTTGAAGAGGTTGAATTCTAAGGCATTGATCTATCTTTTCTTGAGTTGGTTTCATAACATTTGGTATAAGAGCTTTGGATTCTAGGGTTTCGCTTCTCCAAACAGGTCATCGTGGAATCTTTGCTATAACTTATTTTCTGCGACGTTTCAGAAGCTAAAAAAAAAACTCATTTTAGAAGAAATCACGCTGAATCTCGGGTCAGAATTTCAGAGATTTTTGCACTATATTTGCGGAGATATTATCTGAGGAAGCTAGTCTTTTTGTAGACTCCTGAATTACATTCCAAATAGGTGACCTGGGGAAAATCGTCATAACTTTCTCTCTGAGCATCAGATTAAAATTTCGTAACAAGGTACAAAAAGAGAACGGATTGTAGTGTCTTGTATATATTTTTCAGAGCCAAAGGTCAAAACAGTGACACATGGCACTTCATACAATTTCACTCTTCTGGAAAGGTCTATAATGAGGTCATCTTGGGAGATTGTACATAATTCTTGCTTGGAGAATCCAATTTGGATCAGACTAGTGGCATTCGAAAGAGGACATAGAGAGCTACTATAGGTCATAATTTCAGAACTTAAATATCCGAAAGTACAGAGTTACAGTCGTTTCAAGATTGAGCTCCTAAAATCAAGAAAAAGCAAGATGAGGAAGTTTGATGGCAAGGATCCGGTAAATTGGATACTTCAGATGGAGCAATATTTTGATCTACATGGTGTACCACTATTACAAAAGGTATGTATTGCATCTTCATATTTAGAACCAGATCAATTATAATGGTATGAAGGGCTTTCTTCTCGTAAACAACTTGTTACGTGGTAAATGTTCACAGAGGAAATGATAGCACATTATGAGGATACAAAGAGCAACACCTTCTTTAGAGCAACACCACAACAATTGGAAAGAGTAAAAGGGCTTTGTGACATAGTGGAAAGCAAAATTATGGAAACCAGGAAGCATACCCCTCATAACTATAAAGATGGAAGTGTTGTTTCTCCTAGCCTTCCTACAAGGGTTACACCACAACAATTGGAAGAAAAAAGAGAAAAAGGGCTTTGTTACAATTGTGATAGAAAATGCACTAAAGGTCATAAGTGTGCTGAGAAGAAATTATTTTACATAGAATATGAAGAGAAGGAAGAAAAGGATCAAGAAACATCAAAAGAAGAAGATATACGCCAAGACCCCACCCCAAAGAAGGAAGAAATGAATCAGATCATATCTTGTAAAGCATTGGCAAGAATTACCACTCCTCAAACTCTCAAGATAGAAGGACATATCAAGAAGAAAAAGGTGCAAGAAGTGAAAGATCACATCGAGAAATAAAAAATGAATCCAACCATATCTTGTATTTCATTGGTTGAAATTACCACTCCTCAAACTATCAAGGCAAAAGGACATATCAAGAAGAAAAATGTTCAAGAAGTGAAAGATCACATCAAGCATCAAGAAATGAATCTGACCATATCTTGTAAAGGATTGGAAGAAATTACCACTCCTCAAACTGTAGAGATAGAAGGACATATCAAGAAGAAAAAGGTTCAAGCAGTGAAAGATCACATCGAGCATCAACAACAAGTTCTCCAACTTTTAAAGGATAACGTCGCTTCGGTACAAAATCAAACGAAACAACAGGTAGATCAACATCATAGTGAAAAATGTTTTGATGTAGGTGATTAGGTATTTTTACTGCTACATCTCAAGCAAGCTATTTATGGGAAGGAAATGTTGGCAAGACTACATGCACTTAAAAATGGCGACCTTACCAAATGGGAAGACTCTTCAAGGATGAGGATGTGGAAGCATTGTTCTATGCTATTTCTATTATCCAACTAGATTGGATAAATGAAGCAAGGGATGAATGGAAAAAGGACGAAGAAGTATGGCCACTTATTCAAAAGTTGCAAAAGATCCCAATTCAAACAATATTGCCATAAATTGAAGAGGAAGGAAAAATCATATTGGAACCTGGAGTAGTCATAGAAACAAGAACTTGACAACTATGAAATCGATCAATTTCAGAGTATCTCATCAAGTGCAAGAACTTACCCGCTGAAGATTCCACATGGGAGGACAAGAATTTTATACAGAAGCATCAAGAACTACTCAAGCATTGAGGACAATGCTTTCTGAAGGAGAGGGGCATGTTAGGCCCCTATACTACTAGTGTAACCCCTTACTGTTATTAGTACAACCCACTTATTATATTGATGTACCCATGTAGTGCCCATATTTTTACTATTGTGCCCCATAGAAGCCCACTATTGTTATTATTGTGCCCTTATATTATTATTGTTATGTCGGCTCTGATTATGTTATGACCCTTTAAACTCCTATATATAGAAAGGAGGTCTTTTAATTTGTATCATCCAAGAATTGTTCATATACCTAATGTAAAGGTGGTTGCCCCCTCAAAGAGGCTGAATTCTAAGGCGTTGATATACCTTTTCTATCTTTTCTTGAGCTAGTTTCATAACAGAACTCCACCAGATCCTAAGACTCATTTTTGTTTAAAGTTTCCATTTCTTTAACCATGGTCTTCTTCCGTAGTTTCTCCATCCTCTGAATCCACTGCCTCCCTGGAAGTTCTAGGATCATCATTAGTAATATATAAAGAGAAATTTGAACATAAGGAAGATGGGATATACCTCTCTAGCCTCCTTCTCTCTCAAATTGATCTCCTCAAAACTAGAGTGTGTGGTTCTTCCTCTTCTAATCCATGTTCTTCTATAGAGTCTGATTATTCCTCATTCAAATCAAACTCTATCTTTTCTAGTTCCTTTGGTAGAATTTCATGTTTAATAACATCTTTCAGTGCTCTAAACACCACATCTTTATTGTACACAACCTTCCTTGTTTCTGGGTTCCAAAGCTTGTGACTTTTTAAATCATCCTTATACCCAATAAACATGTACTGTTTATATTTACTATCCAACATGGTTTTTTTTCTCCTTTGGAACATGTACATATGCATCGTAGCCAAATACCCAAAGATGTGAGAGATAGGGTTTCTTACCAATCGATACCTCATGTAGAGTCTTATCCTCCAATGCTGATGAAGGTGATATGTTAAATAGGTAACATGCACTACCCACCGTGTCTTCGTAGGATTACTGCCCTAATATAGTGCCATTGAGCATGGTTCTTTCCTTTTCCATCAACATCTTGTTCATTCTTTTTACAACTCCATTTTTCTGAGGTGTGTACGGAGTTGTCTTCTGTTGTGCTATACCACACTTCTTAGAGAACTCTTTGAATTATTTTTTACAGAGCTCTCCACCAATATCTGTCCTCAACACCTTAATCTTCTTAACTGTCTAATTTTCCACAATAGCCTTAAATTATTTAAACCTATCAAAGGATTCATATTTCTTCCCAAGGAAATATATCCATGTATTCCTCGAGAAGTCATCTAAAATTAAACATAGTATAAAAATTTACCCATTGATGTAATCGACAATGGTCCAAACACATCATTGTAGACAAGCCGTAATATCCCTTCTACCATCTTAGCACCAACTCACCCGATTCCGCTTCCCATATACATAATATTCACAAAAATTGAAATCTAGAGAGTAATTAGACACGGCTTCTATCATATCATTACCATGTCGTGTTCAAAGGTTATTCTCTCCAATGTCTCCTAGTCTTTGATGTCACAAAAGAATCTTTTCACCAAAGATTACAATATTTTTTGCTCCAGTTTTAGGAACAACAGAACTGTTGCACTCATCAATAAGATTACTTCCTAACAACTTGTATAATGTTCTATCTTCTCTACCATCCTATGTGAATAAGCTTTAATATAACATAATTTTTCCTAATTTCATTGTCATTATTAATTTTTTTTAACATTTTTATGATTTTGTTAGACGTTATGAAATTTATAAAATATATTTAATAATAATGAAAAATATCAACCTATTTAAATGTTATTGTATCATTTTTCCAGTTCACAATATAGATGTGACTATTCTAATTCTAATATATTATCAACATATTTGGCCCAATATCATATATATATATATATATATATATATATATATATATAATCATATTTTTTTCATATTGAATGTATCGTATTGCCTTGAAAAATGGGTATGTTGAGTTTTAGATGAGAGAATTAGGAATAAAAGAGAAAGAAAAAGGAAATAGATATTATTAAATAATTTATTTTTTTATATATATAATTAAAAATATTAATAAATTGGAAATAGATATTATTAAATAATTTATTTTTTTATATATATAATTAAAAATATTAATAAATTTGTAATTAAAATATGTAATATTAATATCCATTTAAATAATAATAATAATAATATTTTAAAATTTTATAATGAGTATTCAAAATCATTTTTACCAACATGTATGCTATTTATTTTTGTTGAATTTTTTAATTTCTTATAATATAGTGTTTTCAATTTGATTAGATTAGTGATTTATTTTTTAAATATTAAAATAAATTACCAAATCATTATTTTTTTCATTGTTATGTTAAGTTTTTACTAAACAAGTTTTTTTATCAAATTATATCTTTTTCTATCTAGCCAAGAGTTTATATTAAAGATTTGTTTATTGGAAAAAGAATTTTATAAATTTACCTCTGTTTAAAATTTGTTTTTGAAAAATGAATTTTGCAAATTTACATATGTTTATAATTAGTATCACAAGAAAACTTGCTTATTCAAAGTTCTCTTTTTATCCTCTCTAACTATGTCCGAAACTGAAACAAGTTATACAATAAAATAAATCTAGATTAACTTTTTATCTTATTGAAAAATTATAATCTTATTATAATTCATATAGTTTTAAATTAAAATATATAAATTATTTAGTTATTGAATTTATAATTTATTTCATTTTGATTTTTATAAAATGAAATTAACTCAAATGATTAAAAAATAACATCTATAAAGGATTAATTTAAAAATTCATTTCCGAAAACATTTTTTATATTACAATATGGTAAATATGGTTAAATGCAATTTTTCATATAACCTTTACCATACCCAATGTCAAAAAAAAATTGCATATAACATTTTCTATTTTTTATATATATATTTTTAAATTATTAATTCATTCATGAAAACTCAAATTTGGTACATTTAGATTCAGATTATTATACCTTATTTTTAATCTATATCTTAAAATAATAGTTTTTCCAAGGTTGAATTAAATATTTGCTATATTAATTTATTTGTAAAGATAACAATTATTATAAATCTTATTATTTTATTTTAATCATAATTAAATTTCATTTAATTTATATATTATAAAATTATATAATATGCAATTTAATTCATATATTGTTAAAATTATAAAATTATATAAAATTACATATTAGAATCAGAAATAATGGGTGGTTTTTCCATAGAGAGGTTAATAACATATTTTAATCAGTGTGATAATAGTAAACTTATTTACTATAAAAAAAAATTAAGCTAACATGTATGGGGATTTGAGTGAGTGATCTTTAAGTAAGGAGTGTCTTAAGAGTGTAGCTATTCAATGTCAATCTAAAATTATGTGGGGAAAACAAGACATGGAAGTGGGATTTAATTTATTTATAGTTGTGATGGTGACAAAATCATTTTGTATGGTTTGTTTGGGCCCAATCACACATCTTAGGAATGTACACATTTTTTTGTCAATCTAAAGCTTTTGAGCTTTAAAAAATGAATACATGGAAATAGACCTTAATCCATTATCAATCCAATGAGCTCTAAGAAATGAAGACATGGTAGTGGGTTTTGATACACTTTCAATCTTAAATTTTAAGAAAAAAAAATATATATATAGACTTTGATGACCATTGTTATCCTAGCTCCAAAATAAATCCAAACAAAAATTAAACCTTGCCCAATAATAAAACATTCGAGCAATGGAGTGTCAAAAGAAGGGTTTTTTATTCGTTTTTGTCAGGTTTGAATCTGAAGCTGCGTATGAGGCCTCCACGTTTGCGGCCTCCGTCTCCGCATATGGCCTTAAAGAGTTTTCGCAAGCTGGCAGTGCAGGATCCAGACGAATTCTAACACATTTGGGGGATTATTACATGCAATACCTTTGTGAGAAGCTTGCAGAAAATGGAAAATGTATGGTCAAAGAAAGGGGTTCCCAAAATTCGTAGACACACCTTGGATATTACGATGCCTCTTCTTTGCATAAGATACCCTGCTACCTTGGATAATTCCAGGCTATGGAAGATTCGGAAAATCGTTGGGCAGAGAGCCATGGTATCGTTTTACACTCCCTCTGTGTGGACAATTTCTGGTGGTCCTCTTGGTTTATGATCGTCTGTTTTGCGACACCGAGAGTGGGAACCTTCTATCCTTTGCCGAAACTGGGGTTTCAAAGAAGATCGGAGCTGGAACCCCAACCGACCCTGTTGCATGCAGGTTTTCCTCACTCAGAGTTCTCAGATGGAAAATCTCCGATTGGATTAAATGGGTTGACTATGCCATTGAGGTGCTGGTGAATCGAGCCCTCGAACATTTTCTCTGTGGCAGCAGTGGATGGAGAAGAAAACACTGCCATTTTGGGGTTAGAGAAGGTATCTGCAGGTTTTTGCAGGAAAATATCCTGTGGATTATCGATTTTTTTCTTTTTATATTGTATCTATTGAATGTTATTTTCAATATTTTGAACATGAAGATGTTAAATAGGGACAACAGTCGAGAGGAGGCAGAAGAGGGGCAGATCTGGCAGACCCAGATCTGCAGGATTTATATCAAGTTTTTATCAAAGACTATCTTTAGGAAATCGATAGCGTTATGGGTCTGAAGTATGGATCAAGTGACAGATTTGAAGAAAAATGTTCAGAATGTTACTAGTATTTTTGCCTCATTACAAAGTCTGATTTTTTTCTATTTTTGCCTCATTACAAAGTCTGATTTTTTTCTAGGAAAGTGTTACGAGAAGAGATCCATTTGAAAGACTGGAATTGCCTCATTACAAAGTCTGATTTTCTTCTAGGAAAGTGTTACAAGAAGAGATCTATTTGAAAGACTGGAATTTAAAGGAACTCTACTATTATGCAAAATGTATAGTTAAAAGGAGGAGCCCCAGGAGCAAGTACATCTGCCAGATCATCCCCAATAAACAAGGGTCAAGTTTTTTTTAAAGATCTATTAAGAAGGAAAATTGGTATTTAGAACAAACAAAATCCAAATCTGACAATTCTAGGATTCGTAAATAGTAGAAAAAATGGATCAAGCCCTAGATCTAACCATAGAATTATAATAAGTGGCCTCTTCAATACCTTACAAGCAAAATCTATCATTTGTCGTTTTAATGGTTTCTGGCCTAAAGCTGAAGATTTAAGTTAGCGGATCCATCTCAACTGGACCACACACTGTGATATTTATATATGTGCAAAAGGGTTTTTTGTGGTTCAATTTGATAATGAAAAGGACTACAATCATGTCAGAAACACGGACCATTGTTCTGGGGAATGTTTGGGCACTTTGTAACCCCATGGTTCCCTAGTTTTGATGCAAACTCAATAGTGGTCTCTAAAATGTCGGTTTGGGTTAGACTTCACAATCTCTCACTACCTTTTTGGCATCATCTGGCCTTAGAAGGTATAGGAAACTCCTTGGGAAATTTTCTAAAGCTGGATCAAAAAAGAATGGAAAAAGGGATCTTCACATTTATTCATATCCATGTAGAGATGGATTTAAGCAAAGGCCTTTCAGATTGTGTTCATTGACACAAAGATTTCTAGGGACAAAATGGTTAGATTTTGAAAACATTGCATTTAGATGCATGGTGTGCCACCAAACAGGGCACTTGTAAAACACATGCATCCAAGCAAAGAAAAAAGAAGAGAGAATGCAAAAACCAAAATGATGGCAATTTCCAGAACCCCATCGTCAGATGAGGAGGATGAAGAAATGGAGGGAACTTAGCAACCCCCGGAGATGGAAAAACAACAAGGCTCTTAAGAGAGGGGAGAAGAAGAGGAGGAAGAATAGAAAGACCAAACAAAGAATTCAAATAGATTGAAAACCCATTAAAAGAAAAAACAACAATCAAGGCATAGGTGGAGTTAACCAAACTAGTGTATCTGAAAGTTTTGATTCAAATAAAGAAGTCTCAAACATTTCCGAGAATAATGAACTGGCAATTGTCACTACTACCCCATCACCTAAGGTTTGGCAAGAAGCTCAAAAGAAGACAAGAAGAAAGAAAAGTCCAATTCATCTAACAATCTGTAATTTTTTATTTTTATTTTTCTTGGTAGCTGTGCTACAATGCATATGTATTGTTCACACATTAGTCCTTAGGATGAATCCTAAATGCTTTATACATATACTCAATGTAACTTTTCATTTTTATTAATAAAAAATTAACGATTTTTTCTTTTAAAAAAAAAGACATTCAATATTAAATCCAACCATTTAAATTAAAAATAAGAATATTTATTATTAATTTATTAATATTTAATTATATTTACACAATAATGCTTAGTATTGAATTATGCGACTCTATAAGTGGAAACTAGATATTTCTCAACCTTTCTCAAATATCACAATTTTAAATATTAAAGACTTAAATAACACTGAACGAACGAAATAAATAAGCTCATCTTCACACATTCATGGACATCCAGCTTTAAATTCAGTAAATAAATACTTTATAAAAGAAACAAAGCAAAATTTACAAGGGAAGTTTTAGACAAGATTATATCTATAAAACAAAAAAATCATCCCTGAATATATTAGCATTTGCACCAAATGTTGCAAAGGAAACGCCGTAAGGCATAAAATGAGAAGAATCATGACATATGATATTAGAGAAGTGGATATTTTGTTGACCATTAATTAAGGAGTCTTGATTATTTAGTATATCATGATATTGAGTAGGTTGAATGCCTAGGTCCAATCCTTTCAAATAAATGAATCTTAGAGAAGTGGATCTTTTGTTGAGCATTGATTAAATAATTATTTTAGTTGACATAGAAACTTTAATTCGCTATTGAGAGGTACCATGGTGAACCCCTATGGTAGAACCACGAGCTTTCCTTTATTTAGCATGATATTATGCGAGACTTGGTTATGTATTTGACCAGGTAGAGGCCTATAAATAAACACAAAAGGATTTTTAACTCTATTCTGAAAAAGTGGAAAAAGGTTATTTTTCAATATTGAATTGTCTCACTTCATCAAAAACTTGCAGTGTTTTAAATTAAAATAAATTTATACCTAAATAACTATAATTTTAATATTAAAAACATTGTAAAAAAATTAAAATATTCATGTAATTGAATTTTATTTATTTTATTGATTTATTTAAAATAAATATACATATATATATATATATATATATATATATATATATATATATATATATATATATATATAAACTAAAATAAATTTATATATAAATACCTATAATTTTAATATTAAAAACTCTGATTTCCTCTTCGTGTAGGAAAAGAGCTTCCAAGTTCCCTATCATATTTAATGAATCCATACATACTTCCATGGTGGTGCACTTCAGAATATAAGTATTTAATTATTTAAGGAGTATAAAAGTTTTATTTATTTAATGTTGCAGATATAACCAGGTGGGAAATTC
Source organism: Pinus tabuliformis (assembly GCA_031772625.1). Taxonomy (NCBI): domain Eukaryota; kingdom Viridiplantae; phylum Streptophyta; class Pinopsida; order Pinales; family Pinaceae; genus Pinus; species Pinus tabuliformis. The sequence continues at coordinate 499,514,070 of CM062812.1, read as the reverse complement.
CCATTCAAAATTAAATAACCATGCCAGAAACATTAACTCTCCATATGAGATACGTTTCAAGTTAACCGTGAAAATGTCAAAAGGACAGTTGAAATTTGAAAGCTATTCCCAAATTACATCCCTGGAAGCATGATACAACACACCCTGATAATTTTTGTTGTTCGCCACATTATACATGCCATATTCCTGGAGAATGTTTAATGACCGTATCATATCAGATTTCTTGAACGTTGTATCGATGCGCATCCAGACAACAATACTACAGCCATGGCCCTTTGCAACTCATAGGGTTTGTATATAGGTTTATAGGCCCAAAAAAAAAAAAAAAAATCTCTGCTGTTTAATTTGAATGCTTGATGACCATTAACTATTCGTGAGTATTTTCCTTTAATTTTAATGTTTGGTGGACATTAACTGTGATTGAGTGATTTTGCATAAATGTAAACTATGGTGCAACTGGATATTATATCCATGTGGATCTCCTACATGACCCTAGATTGGTGGCTCATGATGATCTAATCTGGTAGAAAACGACACTATGGTTTTTGAATGTGAGGAGCAATTACAAGAACTCTATTACATCCCGCAAGGGATTCAGGGAAACCATTAAAGTAATCAATAGTAGAATGCGATGATGGAAACAAAGATGTCAGATACAAAATATACACACCGATGCAAATGGATAGTTATTCTTTCACAATTTGACAACCTTTGTCATTTTATCCTTTTATACTTTTTATATTCTATACATACATGTCAGTAGTAAAAAATGAAATGTACACTTCAACCTTTTCCCAAATTAAATTCTTCAACTTTTTCTCAAATTAAATTCTTCAAGTACTGTTCCATGCAAAGCTAACATTAAGCTCTTCTTCAAAGTTTGTGAAAGCCACATTTTACACTAGAATTAACTTCAAAGTGTTAATATGCACTTCTAAGATATTTTTAATCTAACACCACCTTGTAAAGTCATTTGGAGAATGCATTTGTTAGTGAAGTGAGTGAAATATTTATTAAGAAATTTATTAAGCGACTAAGAACTATTTATTAAAACAAACATAGACAAGGGAGAAGTTTCACAATAACTTATTTATGGGAGAAGTTTGATAATGATTTATTTAGATGGATGGGAATTAAGAAACGAGCATTCACAATGGATGAGAAAATTCAACAGGCATAGTGCACTTTACCAAGATGGCAGAGAAGGATGGAAAGAGAATTGTATAAGTGGACTTATAAGAGAATGGTCGATGTGCTACCATGCATAACAACAAAGCCTCGATACCAAGTTCAATGACTATAGTAGCGATGCAAACAAGACTTAAGGTAATGGTGTGGAAAGCCATCATCAATACTCTTTATTTTTTCTTTTCAGTTTTTAATGGTACCTTTGTCATGTCTCCCCCTTATTACATTAATCATTTAACTAGATTAAATATACCTCTATAAGTATAAAAAAAAATGAAACCAACGGAACTTTGAGCTTGGTAATTTAAATTACTTCCTCAGCAAAATTATTACTTGGAATAAGGACAGAGATCACAATCATACTGTTCATTCTATACCCTGGTATTTTTTTGTTACAACTATTGTAAATATAACCTGTGCTTTATGGAACACATATCCCTATGCACTGTACCTCTATTAAATACCAAAGACTGCCCTATGTGATGAATTTAATTATAACCAAAGCTTATTTATCTCTAGACCGTTCGATTTGTGATCTTAACATTCACACCAGATCTGCCATGGCTTCGTGGCACAAGTAGGTCATCCGTCCTTAGTTGGACGCCTCGGGATTCCTACACCCATCGACGGTGGTGCGCTCAACTCTTTGATCCAAGGGCTATGATCTCTTGAGCGGATTTACTCATTCTAAGTTGCTGGAAATTGGCTCATTCGATTCCCAAGCTCTTTCCGCCTGTTCGAGCTTTGCTCCTCCTACCTCTATCTGATTCTTCGTGTGTAGCAGGAACCTTGTCTCAAAGGGTCAGCCATGAAAACTGGGGCTATCTTCTTAATGGTAAGCTATCAAATTTCTCCCCAAATTAAACTTTGTGCTACAATTCTCTTTAATCTGTTGTTTTCCTATCTTTTCTTTTTTTCTCTTCAACTCCAGATTTCATGATACTAATTGCTTATGTGATGAATTTAATTATAACCAAAGCTTATTTATCTCTGGACCGTTCGATTTGTGATCTTAACATTCACACCGGCTCTGCCATGGCTTTGTGGCACGAGCAGGTCGTCCCTCCTTAGCTGGACGCCTCGGGATTCCTACTCCCATCGACGGTGGTGTGCTCAACTCTTTGATCCAGGGGCTATGATCTCTTCGGCGGATTTACTCATTCTAAGTTGCTAGAAATTGGCTCATTCGATTCCCAAGCTCTTGGCGCATGTTCGAGCTCTGCTCCTCCTACCTCTGTCTGATTCTTCGTGTGTAGTAGGAACCCTGTCTCAGAGGGTCAGCCATGAAAACTGGGGCGATCTTCTTAATGGTAAGCTGTCAAATTTCTCCCCAAATCAGACTCTGTGCTACAATTCTCTTTAATCTATTGTTTTCCTTTTTTTTTCTCTTCAACTCTGGATTTCGTGATACTAATTGCTTACTTATCTTCTGTTCTCAGGGTTTGGTGGGTTCGAGTACGAGAATTCCTCTGCTATCAACCCTTGTGGTTTTCGGCTTATTCTGGCAGTCACCGATGCGCAAGTCTTCCGGGTAAGCAATGGACCGAGGTGTTTCATATTTTGGCATATGTAAGGTTTTTGCATCCATAGAGTTCCTTGAGCTCTGCTTCGGTGGATGCTAAGGGTGCTATTGTTTGGTTTGTTTATGGCTACTCGGAGGGATGGCACCTCTAATGCCTCACGATACCCTCTCGAGGCTTCCTCGTAGACCTGCTATTCAGGTTGCTCTCTGGACTGTAGTGTTGTAATTATGTTATTTTGGCCGAGAGCCTTGTAATTTCTTGCCAGCAGATTATTGTGTATTTTAATCTCCTTTCCGGGAGAAAACATGTTAAGCGGCCACAGCCCTTATAAGCTCCCAGATTATGCTATACCTTATTTTTTGAATCCTCGCTTGAGTTGAGGCCCTTATTGAAATTCTATATAAGTTATCTGGTTTTCTAATGAATTTTTGTATGGGAGTCGTGGTCATTTAAGGCTATATTCGCAGAAATGTTGTCAATTTATCTATGGGTTCTTGATGTAGAAATTTTGAATAATTTAACACATATTCAACAGAGATTATCCTGATCATACAATTTAAGCGGAACATGTATAATACATAATCTCCTCTACGTTGATCAAGAATATAGCAGCATCAATAACAATAAAACATCAAGAGCATTCACACATTAACACAGTTTGTATCACGGGGAAAGCATCTCGCTAAAAACCCCACACTATCTGTATATTAATGATTGAGTCATGTAACATTACACAGCATAATACTTCTCACAAGTATCTCCACCTCTGTTACACACAATACAGCTCAGATCTGATCTCCAAATCTCTTCCACTGCTTGCCTGCCTCCACTGCTCAATACCTGCTCAAGAACTGATGAGAATTGCTTCCCAAATTTGATTTTCACCTGCAAAATAGTCACTCACTCTTTGTGGACGTGAGCAAAGGCTAAAATGCGGGCCAAATACGTGAGCAAACTCATTGGCATACTCAATCCCTTGATTGTGCAAGATCTGGTGCACAACTATAGTCACAACTGATAGCAATCTGATTCTCTACCACTTGTCCCTGTTGAACTGAACATGCACTGACATGCAACTGAGTTAACTGATGTATTATTTAGTTGTATTATGAGTTAATAATTAGTTTAACAACTCATCATTAGTCTATCTGCAGTTAGACTAACTACAACCAGTTTAACTAAGTTAAACTGAACACAACTCCATCAACTGTACCTCCAGTCCACTAAACTCAACTCACTTGAGTTCTAACTGAAGTCATGCATGCAACAACTCAACTGACTCATAAGAAAAACGAATTTCCTTCTGACAGCTGCATGTGCCACTTCCGTAGCTCAAACTGAAGTGCTCCAAGAGAATAAGATTAAGTTTATAGTCCAAATATTATTGTGAGATAATAATATTTGACTTTTCTATTTTTGACAGCCAGTCTAAAAATAGACTTGATCACTCACACTGTGATCACTCACACTTTCATCAAAAATAGAAGTCCATCTATTTTTCCCAACTTGATCAATCATCCATAAACATAGACATGATCCATATGTCTAAAAATAGACATAGTCTAAAAATAGACTTGCGCCAAAAATAGCCTGCGGGCCCACTTAGTGAAGGCGACTCTTTTCACTAAGCTCCATCATCTTGTTGCAATCTCAACACTCCCTCTCGACAAGATATGGATTATCAGCAACCCCTATCCTGCCTCGGTGGTACTCGAATTTGCTCCTGGTGAGAGCCTTCGTCAGAATATCAGCATCATGATCCTCCGTTGGAATGTACGAAAGTAACATGATCCTCCGCTACACACAATCTCTAATATGATGGTACTTGATGTGCTTGGAACCGAAAAACCCGACCAAGATCATCCTCATCCACACAGATCTCTGCTTCCTGCTGTACCAAGAAACTACTGTCGATCCGATACTGAAGACCCCTCCTGATGTGCTCTTTCTGTCCGTTGGGCTCCCTGCCCAATCTGCATCCGTGAAGCCACATAGCTTCACCTCATCCTCCTGTCTGTACCACAAACCATATCCCGATGTGCCTCTCAAGTAGCGCAATACATGCTTGCCCGCCTTCCAGAAGAGCTTGGTAGGCTTAACCATAGCTTGTGAAAGCTGGTTAACTGCATAGCATATATCAGGTCGTGTATTGACCAAATACATCAGCGACCCCACCAACTGTCGATAAACAGTGGCATCCACTTCTTCTCCCGAAGTGGCATCCTCCTTCCTCCAACCTCCAGGAAGAGGAGTATCAACAGGCTTGCAGCCATGCATGTTGAACTTCTCCAGTATCTCCCGAGCATACTTGCCCTGAGAAACAAACAGTCCACCACTGCGCTTCCATATTTCCAATCCTAGGAAATAGTGAAGGAGGCCCAAATCCTTCATCTCAAACTCTGTAGCAAGATCCTTCTTGCATGACAGTATCAACAGCTCATCACCCGTTAGAATCAAATCATCAAGATACAGTACAATGATAAGCAACTTACCCTCCACCACAATCTGGTATAGGTTCGGATCCGCCTCGCTCTTGGAGAATCCAAGTCCTGTGAAATAGCTATCTATCCGTGTGTACCAAGCACGTGGTGCTTGCTTCAACCCATACAGCGCTCTCTTGAGCCTGCACACATGCGACTCGCTGCTGAAGACTTCAAAGCCTTCGGGTTGCTCAATGTACACCTCCTCCTCAATGACTCCGTTGAGGAACGCAGTCTTCACATCCATCTGATGAATGTGCCATCCCATCTGCGCTGAGAGAGCAAGAATCGTCCGTATGGAAGAATACCTTGCGACAGGTGCAAAGGTCTCCTCATAATCGATCCCCTCAATCTGTGAAAAGCCTCGGGCAACAAATCTTGCCTTGTACTTCTCCACACTCCCGTCAGCTGCCTGCTTAACTTTGTAGATCCATCTCGAACCCACCACTGATTTCCCTTCCGGTCTAGGAACAATCTCCCATGCACTGTTTCTGACAATAGAATCATACTCTTCCACCATGGCGTCTACCCATGCGGGATCCTCCACAGCTTCCTCGAAAGAGGATGGCTCAGTCACAACACACTTGCTCATAAGAGCCATGTATCCAGTGTACCGATCCGGTGACTGTCTCTGCCTGCGTTGCGCTGTAGGTGGTCCTACAACTTTCTCTGCATCTTGAGCCAGTCGCTCAGCTTCTGTCAAGCGCTTTCGCCCTCTGATGGTTGGCGCTGCATGAGTGGTCTCTTCCACTCCATGAACCTCGTCCTGTGGCTGATCCACGTCCTGAAGGTCATCCTTAGGAACTAATAGCTCCTCATCTGCATGCAAGTGTAGCTCCCTCTCAAGCGAACACTTCATGGCTTTCTCCTCCTGAAATTTTATATCCCGTCGCACAACAGTTTTACCACTGTCTGGCAAATACACACAATAGTTGTGGGGCGTATCAGTGTACCCCACAAATATCCCAACCTCTGCAGTCGGCTTCAACTTCTTTCTGGCATCCTTCGTCACATGCATGTAAACGTTAGCACCAAAAATCCTCAAATGAGAAAGATCAGGCTTCTTACCAGAATAAGCCTCCTCGGGTGTACTCATGCCAAGTATCCTATGAGGACAACGGTTCTACACATAAACTGCTGTATTGCATGCTTCCGCCCACAAGTGAAGGGGTAGGCCCTGATCATGCAACATTGCCCGTGCAGCACCCACAATCGTTCTGTTCTTCCGCTCAGCTACCCCGTTCTGCTGTGGGTTATGGGGAGCTATGAGCTCTCTACGAATCCCTTCTGCCTTGCAGAAATCCTTGAACTCGTCCGAGATGTATTCACCACCATTATCGCTCCTAAGAGCCTTCACCTTCTTCCCCGACTCCTTCTCGACCAGTGCTTTGAATTCACAGAACTTTGAATATGTCTCGTTCTTCTTCTGCATGAAGAAGATCTAGCACTTACGAGAGAAATCATCAACAAAAATCACATAATACCTGTGTTTTGCTGTCGAAGCAACTGAGAAAGGTCCACACACGTCTGTGTGAATTCTCTCAAGGATCGCCGTGGCACGACTATCCTTCTCGTGAAAGGTGGCTTTCACAAACTTCCCCAAAGTACACCCCTTGCACTGATCTGACTGCGCAAGTGTGCCTTTAGGAAGCCCTGTAGTGATCTGCTGCAGTATCTTCAAGGCTCCATGGTGAAGGTGACCCAATCTCCTGTGCCACAACTCGCCATCATCCCGGCTCACCAATCCTTCTGCCTTGCCTGCCATTGTTGCGCATCCATCTACATGCAACTGATAAAGGTTCCTCACTCGAACCCCTATCTTCCGGGTCTCACCAGTTGTCTTGCTGCGCAGGAAGGCCTTTCCCTCGCTGAAAACAACATCATACCCCTTGTCTTCTAACATCGCCACTGAGATGAGATTCTTCTTCAATCCTGGAACATGCATGACTACCTTCAATACAAAGGGTTTACCAGACTCCCTCTCAAAGGAAATGGTACCGAAACCGGTTGCACTGTATCTACCATCATCACCCATCTCAATGTGCACTCCAAGATCTTTGTCCTCCAGATCAGAGAACAAATCTCTATCTCCTGTCATGTGAAAAGACGCACCACTGTCCAAGAACCACACTGATCCCATCACACTTGAAACCAAGCATGCGATCAATGAAAAATCAAGCTCAAACTGAGAAGCTAAAGCCTCTCCCCCTGCAGATCCAGCAGCTTGCTTGTTCTTCTTCTTCTGCGGACAATTTGTGGCATAGTGTCCATGCTGGTGACAGTGAAAACACTTCACTTTGGACATATCCTGCTTCTTGCCTTTCGCACCAGACTGAGAAGCTTTCTTGTTCTTCCCCTTCTTTGCTTTGGCAGCCAAAGCGCAATTATCTTCATCAGATACCTTTGATGAAGATCCATTCTCACCTTTATTGTTACTGAGTTTATCCTTGAGCGCCAGGTCGCTCTTGCTTTGGAATAACATTTGCAATCCGTTGAAAGACATTTTCAACAACACTGCTGCAAATTCGAATTTCCACCAGCTCCAACTCAACTGCTTCCGATCAACCCTCGCTTGATATCCTGTAAAAATCTCTTCTACAAATCAAGCTGCTCTGATACCATGTAGAAACTTTTTCTACAATTATCTAGCTCTGATACCATGTAGAAATTTTTTCTACAATTATCTAGCTCTGATACCATGTAGAAATTTTGAATAATTTAACACATATTCAACAGAGATTATCCTGATCATACAATTTAAGCGGAACATGTATAATACATAATCTCCTCTACGTTGATCAAGAATATAGCAGCATCAATAACAATAAAACATCAAGAGCATTCACACATTAACACAGTTTGTATCACGAGGAAAGCATCTCGCTAAAAACCCCACACTATCTGTATATTAATGATTGAGTCATGTAACATTACACAGCATAATACTTCTCACAAGTATCTCCACCTCTGTTACACACAATACAGCTCAGATCTGATCTCCAAATCTCTTCCACTGCTTGCCTGCCTCCACTGCTCAATACCTGCTCAAGAACTGATGAGAATTGCTTCCCAAATTTGATTTTCACCTGCAAAATAGTCACTCACTCTTTGTGGACGTGAGCAAAGGCTAAAATGCGGGCCAAATACGTGAGCAAACTCATTGGCATACTCAATCCCTTGATTGTGCAAGATCTGGTGCACAACTATAGTCACAACTGATAGCAATCTGATTCTCTACCACCTGTCCCTGTTGAACTGAACATGCACTGACATGCAACTGAGTTAACTGATGTATTCTTTAGTTGTATTATGAGTTAATAATTAGTTTAACAACTCATCATTAGTCTATCTGCAGTTAGACTAACTACAACCAGTTTAACTAAGTTAAACTGAACACAACTCCATCAACTGTACCTCCAGTCCACTAAACTCAACTCACTTGAGTTCTAACTGAAGTCATGCATGCAACAACTCAACTGACTCATAAGAAAAACGAATTTCCTTCTGACAGCTGCATGTGCCACTTCCGTAGCTCAAACTGAAGTGCTCCAAGAGAATAAGATTAAGTTTATAGTCCAAATATTATTGTGAGATAATAATATTTGACTTTTCTATTTTTGACAGCCATTCTAAAAATAGACTTGATCACTCACACTGTGATCACTCACACTTTCATCAAAAATAGAAGTCCATCTATTTTTCCCAACTTGATCAATCATCCATAAACATAGACATGATCCATATGTCTAAAAATAGACATAGTCTAAAAATAGACTTGCGCCAAAAATAGCCTGCGGGCCCACTTAGTGAAGGCAACTCTTTTCACTAAGCTCCATCATCTTGTTGCAATCTCAACACTTGATGTCATATCTATTATCTCGTTTTCTTCTATGAAAGTTATATTTCAAAATTTACACACATATTTCATTCTCTGCTAATCAATTTGACATGCACAGACTTCTCTTGATTATGTGTGTATGTTACTATTCTTGACTTATTCAGTGTAGATTATCTTGATTTCCTTCTGCTGTAAAATTTTGCATTCCATTAAGCAACTGAAATCATTTCGCTTATGACGATGAGTTCACTGTTTGAAGGTTATTTTGCTTTTACTGATATTGGGTTTATAAGTTAAAGAAGTGGGTAGGTTTTATTGCTTATGAACAGAGCTTCTGCTCTTTTATTACCCGCTTAATAGCGCTCGGCTTTATCTAGCGAATTTTATTGGATTAAGTCCTTGTTAGAGTTTCCCTCCCTAAGCGCCACTCCTGCTTAAGCCCGGAAGTTTCTTCAGGGTTTTCTTTTCGAGACTAGGTTTACTAGAAATACTACAAGTTTAACCAAAGTTTGCTTCATTTTCTGGGTTCACCAATCTACGGCTTAGTTCGTTTCTCACACATTAAGTTATTTATTCTTTGCACTAATTCACATAAGTGTCCTAGAGGCATCCTGCCGTTCCTTTTACCACAGTGGTAATGTGAGAAGCCTCCCCATCAATTGTCATCTTTGACAAACCGAAATCGCCCAATATTCCGTTCAAATTGCAGTCTAAAAAGAATGTTGGCAGTCTTGACATCCCTGTGAATTATCTTTGGAAGAATGTTGGCAGTCTTGACATCCTTGTGAATTATCTTTGGAGTGGAACCCATGTGCAAGTATTCCAATCCCGCAGGTGGATCACAGGAAAACATGGTCAGCGTTTATATCATGAAAAACTAATGTGCAATATTATTGTGAGAAAGACATACCCTGGCCTGCGTCTATTAGTTCGGAACATTGTGCATTAGGAGCCCCAAAACAAAAGAATTAGAACCAAATTTGTGATGGTTAAGTTGCTTAACGGGCTTATATTTCTTTGAGAAACGTACCATAAAGGCGGTCTTTGCTGCGCAAACAATTTCAGTGTCAAGCTCTCCCTGGCCATCGCCATGGCCATGATTTATATACATAACCTGTATAAAAACATTCTTGGCTGCTTTCTCCCTATCGTAAAACAACCTTCCCTTATCGTAAGTAAAGAAGGAGGCTCGCCACGCCTGATTTTCCATTGCCACAACACGCTAATCAGTTATGCCGACCAGCGCGCAAACCCTTTCCCCAGCTAATTAACTAATTTGTAACCATTTTGTAACTATTCTGATCGAAAGGCTGAAACTTTTGCAATCGTCTAACATATAATCCTATGGTTTACAAGAATGACAGGTGGGCAGAGAGGGGAGTTGATTTCATAGGGAAACACCTTACAGTGTAAATATAATTAATAAATCAATACATTGAATTATGAAACAAATATTATAATATTTTTCATGATCTTTTTAATTATAAATAATATCTATAAAAAAAATCTGGAGATCAAATTTCCAAATCAATATTGAAATTGGAGATTTTATGATAATTTCAATCTCTTTTAACTTTGATTAATATTGAAATTGGAGATTTTTATGATCATTTCAATATCTCTTTTAACTTTGAATGATTTAAATATGTATTTTTAAATATTTAGAATATAAAAATAAATTAACACTGGCACTTTTAACTTTGAATTATTCAAATATATATTTTTTAAATATTTAAAATATAAAAATGAGATAATAAGTAAATTTTTTAATATTTTAAATTTTATTAAATTTTTATCCTAGACAAAAAAAAATAATGATGAAATTGTGAATATATGAATCAAAATATCATTATATTAGATTACTTGTTATTATTTTTCAAATGTGTTTATCATCAATTAATCAATTTATGTATATTATAATACTAAGATTATTTATGAATAATAATATTTTTATGATATAATTATTTATATGAATTTTCTTTTTATTAATATAATTGGTGTGCATTTTATTTTAATAAAACTTACCATTTAAATGATGTGCACATATGCAAATAGAAGTAATTGATATTGCTAAAGAGAGAATAGATCAAACTTGTTAGTATTATATTTCTAAAGCGTTGACATTTTTTAAAGAGTCTTTTATTAATGCATACAGCTTGTGTTAATTGCAAGTTGATATAGGCACCACTAGTTGCCTGAGTATGCTACCTATCCATTTGCTATATGTTAGGCTTTTTTCATTACTATATATAGAAACACACATTGGCATTTTCTATATAATAGATTTAATAGATTATTTTGCATTCTCTTTTGTAGAAGGTTTTTTTTTTGGTATTTTAGGTTGTTTTTAGTTAATGGGATATTGTTTTAAAAATATTCATGGTATCAGAGTTTTCACCATCCTGGTCTTTTTATGAGAGGTAGTGTGATTTAAATTAGATCTACAAGATTATATTAGATCGAAGATAGGGTCATATTCTCTTTGGTGAAAAAGGTGTCATCTTGTATATTATGATTGGATCATAATTTTATACCATAATTCATGACCCTATGCTAGGTTTGGCTCCCACACTTGATATAGTTGATAAATTCTTTATTTTTTTTCCCAGGTTGTGCATTAAGACATTGTTTTAATTAAAAGTTTTGGTTTCTTTTTTTTCTTTTAACTTTAGCTATGAAATCTCTTCCACATTGGAATATACCCCGAGGTGGTGTCTTATTTTGTTCCTTTATTTCCTAGGTCATAGAAGCACTCCTTCATTACCATATTCATTCTCAACATAATTTGTTGGTACCAATGCCATTCCCTTCAACATTTCATCCGCACACTAGGAAGCCATCTATTGTGTGGCACTACTCATTATATCGGTACCATTGTTGCTTGAATTAGAAATGGGTGTTAGAATATTAATTCTTTCATTTCTCTTTCCCTTGTGTTTTAACTAGATTTGCATGATAATTTCTTTTTCCATTCAAAATAGTACAATCATTGAGCCAGGAAAGTGGCTTCATCATACAGTTCAACAATGGGTCTTTCTCTTTGGAGGCATGGAGGGTGATGGAATAACTCTTACTTGTGAATTATATTTAATATCTAAATTATGAAATGAAAAAGTAATGATTTATACTAAACATGGAAGATTGAGATATTGGGACAAATTACCAAATTGAAGGATGAATATTCATTCAAAGATTCATAGATAGTTATGGTGGTGGTTTGAACAAACTTCTCAAATATAATATTTTTTTATGGTCACCATCATTATATATAGTGACCATTTTGTACAATACAATTTATTTAATATAATTTCCCTTTGAAGATTTGTTTAGTCTAATTTGATGGTCCCCTTGTTTCATGATTGGCTATTAGAGCCAAAAAATGGTATCATAACAACGATATGCATTAAGGTTTTCTGAATTTTCATATGTTAAGATGCATATGAGACTAACATTTTTGTAAAGCTTTACAACTATGAGATTTGGAGATACTCAGTGGACTTAATCCCATTGTCCATGATACATACTCGAGTTTGCACTGGAAACAGTCACACTAAAGAAATTTGGAAGGTGAGAGTTTTTCATATCCATGATGCTAATGAGCATAGACTCTTATTTGTTGGAAAATAATACATTAGAATTTCTCCATGTTCATGGTTCAAAACCCAACTTCACACTCACTGAATAATGTTAATAGGCGACCTGGATTTGTGAGCATTGTGCAAATAATATGTGACTCCATTTCAAATTCACTTTAGATTGCTATTTGTAATGGACTTGTGTGAATTCATCTCCTTTTGTTGCAGAGTCACTATTGGTATCCTCTTCCTCTTAGCTCTTCTCATGGTAATGAAGGGAATCATTAAAGATCTAGAGCAGTTGGAGGATTTCTGCATTGCAAACACCAAGTCTTATGTTTTTACAAACAAATTTCCTTATCATGATCCCACTAAAGTTAATTCTCAACACTTCCTAACATCATTCATACGCATGCCAGTGAACACATCAAGCAGTCTCACGGGAGCTAGCTTCACTAGGTTTAATCCACAAAACCTGTCGAGGCTCAACACGCTCGACATTATGTTGGTTCACATAAACATGGCTACGGGAGGTGTAGTAGGTCCAAATATCCATCCCAGAGGTAGTGAAATATTGCAAGTGTCTAAAGAGGTATCCTATTTTATTTAGATAAAAAGAAGCACGATGTTTCCCTATTTTATTTATTTTTGACATAGTCACTTACCAAGATAAAACATAAATGGTAAAACTAATTTTAACACATATATCATTGAAATATAAAATGAAGTTTGGGATGGTTTTGATATGCAATGGAATTTTTTTTCAAGGTCTCACTTACCGTGGAAGAGTGATGAGTGATGGGAAGCTTTGATTTAAAGAAAGGGGTCCAAGTGATCAATAAAAGGAGATTTATAAAAGGAGTCATGTTAAGTCAAGATTTGAATGACAATATATTGATGTAAGAATTGATATCAAGTAAAATAAATTCGAAACCAAGTTAAGTGACTCACATACTGATGTGTAAAACGGTGCATGTTCTATGGAACCTAACACCCTAACAAATTATGTAAATTCATTACATGAGAATTCAAGTCTAGTTGAAAATGTGGAGTTAAAATAAAAATAAGGCCATGTCAAAGTTAAAAGTCAAATCAATGTTTGGGTCATGTCCATGGTGTGTCAATTAAATTTTTCAAGTCAAAGTCGTATTTTATTTTTTTATCTTGATATCACTCCATGGAAGACACATATTTTTCCTAAGTAATTTCAGTTTTCTTGTTGGATGGAGACATTCACCTACTAGAAACAATTTATGTTTTTTTATCTTGATATCACTCCATGGAAGACACATATTTTTCCTAAGTAATTTCAGTTTTCTTGTTGGATGGAGACATTCACCTACTAGAAACAATTTATGGAGGTGTGGTAGAAGATTCAGATTAAAAAGCATATTTAGAAGGAAATTTAATTTACTTGAGTCAATGTAATGCTTGATGAGTAAAGTCTACCCCCATTGAAGAGGCAGTGGCCCTAAAAAACCATTTTCCATAAAGTAATAAGTTATGCTAAATAACTACTTGTTAGGATGCATACTAAATGCTTTATACATATACTCAATGTAACTTTTCATTTTTATTAATAAAAAATTAATGATTTTTCGACATTCAATATTAAATCCAACCATTTAAATTTAAAATAAGTTTATTTATTATTAATTTATTAATATTTACTTATATTTACACAATAATGCTTAGTATTGAATTATGGGACTCTATAAGTGGAAACTAGATATTTCTCAACCTTTCTCAAATATCACAATTTTAAATATTAGAGACTTAAATAACACTGAACGAACGAAATAAATAAGCTCATCTTCACACATTCATGGACATCCCGCTTTAAATTTGTTTTGAAGGCACAATGAGATAGAAAAATTAAAATGCAGTAAATAAATACTTCATAAAAGAAACAAAGCAAAACTTACGAGGGAAGTTTCAGACAAGATTATATCTATAAAACAAAAAATTCATCCATGAATATAAAACGTACTATCAAGCAGAATAATCTCAAATAATAATAAAAAACCTGTCACGTGTACAATGTAAGCGATATATAATTAATACATAAGAAGAATACACGTCTCGCAGTGTAGAGTTCATATTTTTATGGCTTATAAACTATATAATAGCCTGCAATAAGGAAATGGGGTTCAACAGAAACAAGAAACAAGGACGGCGAGGCTGGTCCGAAGACTCGATTTTTCCTTTTTTTTTTATTCTTTCTATGTCATTTATCAAATTGGAAACGAGAACCATTGAAGCTGGCAAATGTGGTTGAGGAAAACTGAATCAAGTGCAGTGCTACGAATTCCAGCACACAGTTACAATTATATGGATCGGTACGGAAGAATGGTTGAAAATAGATTACAGGGATGTACATTATAAACGCATTGGGTCAAACTTAAGGAAATGTTTCGATGTAATGCAAAGTTACTTGGCAAATGCAATTGGGAAATGTATGTTTAACGTGAAATTATA
Source organism: Pinus tabuliformis (assembly GCA_031772625.1). NCBI lineage: Eukaryota > Viridiplantae > Streptophyta > Pinopsida > Pinales > Pinaceae > Pinus > Pinus tabuliformis. The sequence continues at coordinate 499,498,988 of CM062812.1, read as the reverse complement.
GTGAACATGACGGCACTAGAGGTTATCTTGAAGGAAAGAAAAGATCCTGAAAAGATCCTAAAATTATTAGGATCATAGGACAACATCGATATAAAGAGTTTTGGGACAGATGTTTCCAATTTTTCGGTATATATTGCTCTATTGCATTCATGAAGTTATAGTTTTAGAAATATTGGTTACCTTCGTTATGTTTTTTTCCCCTAAGAAAAAATAGTAATTTTATTCATGTTGATAAAATTACATTTTGTAGATGCTTAATAGCATATGCAAATGGCTGAACCTGTACTATCAGGCAGCGGACAAAAAATAAAAGCTCAAAATGGCAAAAATTAGTTCCTGAGATGACAGGAAGACAAAACAAATAGTAAATGTTAGCAGGCCTATTTCCTGCCTTTTTTCTTTTCTACTTTACGCCAGACTCCAGTGCTGATAGTAGGATCAAAAACAACAATTTGGTTTTCCTCTGAGTGCGCTGGTTGATCTTTGTCTGAGTCTGATCCATCTGGGCTATGGGCTCTTTTGATTCCGCTTATTTCCAGCTGTAAATTTTGCTGCTGTGCCACGCTGTGTGTCTCCGGATTGGGTTTATTTGTGTCTTCGTTAGACTCTTCCCCCTGCATCATTTGTGCATCTGTTGGTTCTGTGTTCAGTGCTTCCTCCTCCACAGGTTCCGTTTGCTGCCAACCTTTTGGTTTTTTCTATTGTTTCTTGTTCCCTTTTGTCTCCCTACTAGTCAATAGACATGCGTATTGCAGGTGCCCTGTCTGCAGACATCTTCGGCATCTGAATGCCGTGTTCTCATAGTCAAGATTTTGCGTCCACGCTGAATTATTGAAATTCAGTGTGATGTGATCTGGCAATCCTTGACTTAGGTCCACCTCTACAAATATTCTAGCATATATGAATAATCCCCGCATAGCTCTGTTTTCATCTGTTTAAGATGTTTTCCTAAAGAGTTCCCAATGGCTGTTAATGCTTTGCGGTGCCAAAAATGCAGTGGGAGGTTATGCAGCCTTACCCAAACTGGTGTTGTCGAAACAATCATGTTGTTGGCATCAAAGTCCGGGAACCAGGGGGTGATGAAGAGGCCAGCACTTCCCCAAAACCAAGGCCCCTGGTTAATGATGTTGTCTCGTTCAAGTTCTGTGTTAAATCTGACTATGAAGAAGCCCTTAGGGCATAGTTATATTTCACATTTGGTTGACCATGATGTAAATACCCACTGATGTAGTGCATCAGCTTTGGGCCAGTAAGCATTAAATCTGCATATAACGGTATTTTGCGTTAAATCTGAGTATAGATCTGATACCTCCGGCAGTGTTACAGAAAGTGAGGGTGTTTCTTGCTTCTGTTCCACGATGTAGGGACCTGGTAGCTCGGGGGTGGGTGTTGTTCTGTGATTCAGTGGTTCCTTTCCTTTGACTGCATCGCGGAAGGTTCATGTAGTTTTAGAGCTGGTTCCCTTACAGCCTCCTCGTAGCCTCAGGTTGAGTATGATGGTTGAATCATTTGCAACTCCATAGTGCTGGAGTGATTGATGATCCTGCATGCAGAGTCCGGAGTATATGAGATTTTGGACTGTTACTGGAATTCCCAGTTTGATCTGGATCTCCTTTTTAAACCCTAAGACATTCATCCCTTCCCTGATCTGTATACAGTGATGTATGCCTTCTACAGATCTGATAAATATTTGAGTCAGAACTGACAGATCGGCCTTGTTCGTGCCCCGATCTATATGTCTAAGCTTCAGATCTGGCGGATCTATAGTGATTCGGGAGTTTTCATGCCTTTCCATTGCATAAGAGGGTTTGATGCCTCCTATCTGCGTTGTTCTGGCTATCTCTGCCCTTGCTTTTCCACTTCCGCCATCAATATCCGTCAAGGTCTTATGTTTATGGAGACCTTGAAATCTGTCTAAAAAAACCCTCATCATAATGCGTACCTCGCTGATTGCGTCGGGCTCAGTAAATTCAATGAAGACGGGATGTGCGATGGAGAAATCATTTTACAACATTGCAGGACTCAGGAACAGGTTGCAGATATTCTGACAAAGCCATTGGATCAGAAAAGTTTTGAGTTTTTAAGGAAACTTCTGGGTATGACTGATAACCCAGCAGTTGAAATTAAAAGGGGAGTGTTGGAATATTAATTCCAACTGCTGTGCAGCAGCAGCAGCTATTTTACTTTATTCATTTGTCGTGATCCGGCGCCCCACATTTTTTCCCGATCTTTTATGTCACCGCCATTACCATCTTTTCACTCTTTAATTATTTTTGAGTTCCCGAAGGATGAAGATCAGATACAGCACTACATCATTTACTTCTCAACAACTATATTAATGAGCAGAACGGCTGAAAGAGAAAAGAACCAGCCTCGGGCCGACGTAGCATTTATCAGTCATAGATTTCATCACCACCGACTCAAGAAATACAACAAAAGATCAAATATGTTAATCATGAGCAGCATAAACTTTATCAGCGAGTTAAAGCGGTGAAGACCCTTTCCCGCACTATAAATAGAAACAGAAACAGAAGTAGAAAATAGATAGGAAATAGATTGAAAGTCCTTTTGTAACACACAACAGTGTAGAACAAGAGAGTTTTTTTTGTATTGCACAGCAGTGCTGAAATTTTCTGAGATAGTTGTTTTGTGGAACTGAAGCGTTCCTGTTGTAATCCCTCTGTCAAGAGGAAGATGCTCTTTAGCATAATATTTTGTGAAGATCCCTCTACGTGAGGAAGACTTAGTTTTATCTGTTGGTTTATTTTCATAAATAGAAGTTTCTTTCTGTGCGTTGCTGTTACACCAAAAGTTATTTTGTCAAAAATTTCCTGTTGCTGTTACACCGTAAGTCGAAAAATACTTGACGTCAAAAATTTACGTTGCTGCAACACCACGAACAGCGTTGCTGCAACACTACGAACAACAACTGAAAAAAAACTGTGTTGCTGCAACACCGTTTCCAGAGAACGAATTTTTCTGTTTTTCTGAGTTAAAAACAAAGTATTTTTCTGTGTCAAAGGCAGAGTATTATTTTGATCAGTTTTTGATCCTGAGGCAAAGTAGAGTATTATTTTATGCTCTGTTCTTGTGTTTTTGAATTATCAGAAAACAGAGTATTACTCTCTGTTCATATTTTTGTTGTTTCAGAATTTATCAGAAAATTCTCAACAGTGGAAACAGAGGATTTTTCCACTGTATTTTGTTTGGAATAACCAGAAATTCCCGACATGGTATCAGAGCTTGTCCAGGCTCTTTGAAGACATCAAAGAAGCTGAAAGAAGATTTGTTGCTGCAGCAAATTATCCAGCAGAGCGAAAACGCTCACAAGGTATTTTTCAGATTAGTTTTTTGTGTAGCTGCTGAAGACAATTAAGTGATTTTTTTTACAGTCAAGTATTACAAGAATGGCCAGCACCAACGTGGGTATGTTTAATACCCAGCTCCCACAGTTCAATGGGAAAAATTATGACTACTGGGCAATAACCATGAGAGCCGTGTTTGCCTCACATGATTTATGAGAACTTGTTGAATATGGATTTGAAGAGCCAGCAAATGAAGAAGAGTTTATTGGATTAACTCAGGCAGAGAAAGAACTATTGAAGAGCAATAAGAAGAAGGACTCAAAAGCCCTTGTATTTTTATATCAAGCAGTGCATGAGAGTGTGTTTCCGAGGATAGCAGCAGCCAATACATCCAGAGAAGCATGGCAAACTCTCAAGATAGCCTATCAAGGCATGGAGAAAGTGAAGACAACAAAAATACAGTTGCTGAGGAAAGATTTTGAGAACCTGCGTATGAAGGAGTCAGACAATATTGACTCATTCTTCACACAAGCAATTGGTTTGGTCACACAGATAAGGTCTCATGGAGAAACTCTTGAAGAAAGAAGGATTGTGGAGAAACTATTGAGGTGCCTACCCTCAAAGTTTGATGTGATTGTCACCACCATAGAAGAGACAAAGGGTCTCTCAAATTTTTCAGTTGATGAACTTCATGCATCACTGATAACACATGAGAAGAGGTTGAGTAGAAATGAAAACTCATCTCTAGAGCAAGCCTTCAAGACCCAGATGTCATTTGGAAGAGGAAGAGGTCAAGGCAGAGGAAACAAGAGAGGAAGAGGCAGAACCCAATACAGAGGCGGAAGAAACAGTCCAGCAAACGTTCAAGGAAGAGGCAGCAATCCAAATCAGAACCAAGGCCATGGCAGCAGCCAGCAAAGTGGACAACATCATGCTCAAGGACAAAGGTATGAAAAATCCAATGTCCAATGTTATTATTGTAAAAAATATGGGCACTATGCAAATGAATGTAGGAAAAAGCAGCATGATATGAGTAATAGATCTAGTGCAAATATCACTAGAGAAAATATCAGTCAAGATAATGTGTTGTTAGTTTGTAATATGGCTGAAACAAACAGTGAAGATATATGGTTTCTAGATTCTGGTTGCAGCAACCATATGACAGGAAACATAGCCCTCTTTTCTGCTTTAGATCAGAGTGTGCAGTCACAAGTCACACTTGGGACTGATAGTAAAATTTCTGTTATGGGAAAAGGAGAAGTTAAAATATTTACAAAGAAAGGTGAAAAGAAAACCATAGCAGATGTCTATTATGTTCCTGGAATGAAGTGTAATCTCTTGAGTATTGGACAGCTTGTTCAGAAGGGTTACAATGTTTTCTTTGAGAATGATGTATGCACCATCATGGACAGATTACCCAACAAACGTTGTATTGCTGAAGTGAAGATGACAAGGAATAGGATGTTCCCTCTCAGAATAAGGGCAGATCTGAAAAATAAAGAAGTAATTGCAGCAGTGACACAAGAGGCTCTCCAAAGCGTACCAAAGGACGAAAATTGGTTGTGGCATTTGAGATTTGGACATCTCAACTTTGGAGGTCTTAATTTGTTGAGTAGAAAAGGAATGGTAAGAGGATTACCACTGATAGAAAAGCCTGACAGCCTTTGTGAAGGTTGTATATTGGGAAAACAACATAGAGAAAGTTTTCCAACTGGGAAAAGCATAAGGGCAAAAGCACCTTTAGAAATTGTCCACTCAGATTTATGTGGACCGATGCAAGCTCCATCACTTGCAGGCAGCCAATATTTTCTAACATTTATTGATGACTTTACCAGAAAGACTTGGGTTTATTTTCTGAAGAATAAGAGTGAAGTGTTTGAAAAATTCCAAAATTTCAAAGCACTTGTAGAAAATCAAAGTGGGCTGCGTATCAAGGTTTTGAGAACTGACAGAGGAGGTGAGTATATCTCCAAAGAATTTTTACGTTTTTGCAGAGAAAATGGAATTCATAAGCAATTTATAGCAAGGTACACCCCGCAGCAAAATGGAGTTGCTGAAAGGAAAACAGAACAATCATGGATATGGCGAGGAGCATTTTGAAGGCAAAGCATTTTCCAAATGATTATTGGGTTGAAGCTGTACATTGTGCAGTATATATTTTGAATAGATGTCCTACAAAAGCAGTGATGAACAAAGTGCCAGAAGAAGCATGGAGTAAGAGAAAGCAAGGAGTCACCCACATGAAAGTTTTTGGTTGTGTGGCTTATGCACACATTCCAGATCAACTAAGGAAGAAATTGGACAACAAAGGGGAGAAATGTATTTTCATTGGATACAGTGAAGAATCCAAAGCTTACAGGTTATATATCCCATCCACCAAGAAGTTTTTTGTGAGCAGAGATGTTCAATTTATTGAAGAGGAAGCTTGGGATGGAAGCATAGAGAAAACAGTTAATGTTAAAAACTGTTTGTCTCATGATGATGATGATGAGGAGTTGGCTGAAACACATCCCCAAACAGCAGCGCCAACAACAGAATAGCAAGAGACACCCTTGAGGAGAAATGAGAGTGCTTCTCCAAGCACACCACAAGGAGGAAATTCAAGTGCATCTACAAGCACTTGCACACCGAATGAAAGAGGTAAGAAATTCAGAAATTTAAGTGATATTTATGATGAAGGAATGAATTCTTTATTTTCTTTCTATTGTCATGTTGATGACCCTCTTCATTTCGAAGATGCAATTAAAGATAAGAAATGGATAGAAGCTATGGATGAAGAGATGAATGCAATAGAAAGAAATAAGACATGGGATTTAGTTGATCTACCAAAAGGTAAAGAAGTCATTGGAGTTAAATGGGTCTACAAGACCAAGAGTAATGCTGAAGGCAAGATAGAAAGGCATAAGGCGAGACTTGTTGTCAAGGGATACAAGCAGCAGTATGGGAGAGATTATGAGGAGACTTTCGCACTAGTTGCAAGAATGGAAACAGTAAGAGCAGTGCTGTCAATAGCAGCACAAAACAAATGAAAAGTTTACCAAATGGACGTGAAGTCAGCATTCTTGAATGGAGTATTAATGGAAGAGGTTTACATCGAGCAACCTCTAGGCTATGAGAAGAAAGGCCAAGAGCACAAAGTCTGCAGGTTGAAGAAAGCTCTTTATGGGCTGAAGCAAGCACCAAGAGCGTGGTACAGTAGGATAGATTCATATCTACCGGAGAACGGATTTGAGAAGTGTGAGGGAGAACCCATTGTTTACATCAAAGAAAAGGACTGTAAAATTTTAATTGTTGTGTTATATGTTGATGATGTGATTTTTACAGGTAATGATGACTACCTCATTGAAAATTTCAAATCAGTCATGAAAAAAGAATTTGAGATGACTGACATGGATTTGCTGAGATACTTCTTATGAATAGAAGTAGATCAAAATAAAAATGGAATTTTTATTTCACAGGCAAAATATGTAAATGAAGTGTTGAGCAGATTTAACATGCAGGACAGCAAGGCAGCAATCACTCCTACAGTGATGGGATTAAAACTCAGCAAAGAGGACAGCAGCAAAGATTTTGACCCTAGTGTGTACAAGAGCATAGTTGGCAGCCTCATGTATTTGACTGCAACTAGGCCAGACATAATGTATGCTGTTAGTTTAATTTCCAGATTCATGGAGAAGCCAAAAGAAACACATTGGCAGGCAGCAAAGAGAATTCTGAGGTATGTTAAAGGTACAAAAAGGTATGGCATATTTTATACTGTTTCAGAATGTTTAGATTTAGTTGGATACACAGATAGTGATTGGGCTGGAAGTGTAGATGACCGGAAAAACACATCTGGTTACATTTTTCACATAGGTTCAGGAGCCATTTCATGGGCTTCCAAGAAACAGCCAATTGTGGCATTGTCTACAGCAGAAGCAGAGTATGTGGCAGCTACAACAGCAGCATGTCAAGCGGTTTGGATGAGGAGAATGTTGAGAAGTCTATGCCAGGAGCAGGCAACAGCAACAGTTATTTTTTGTGACAATAGCTCAGCTATTGCATTATCCAAGAACTCTGTATTCCACAAGAGAACAAAACACATAGACACAAAGTTTCACTACATCAGAGAATTGGTGAACATTGGAGAAATCATTTTACAACATTGCAGGACTCAGGAACAGGTTGCAGATATTCTGACAAAGCCATTGGATCAGAAAAGTTTTGAGTTTTTAAGGAAACTTCTGGGTATGACTGATAACCCAGCAGTTGAAATTAAAAGGGGAGTGTTAGAATATTAATTCCAACTGTTGTGCAGCAGCAGCAGCTATTTTACTTTATTCATTTGTCGTGATTCGGCGCCCCACATTTTTTCCCGATCTTTTATGTCACCGCCATTACCATCTTTTCACTCTTTAATTATTTTTGAGTTCCCGAAGGATGAAGATCAGATACAACACTACATCATTTACTTCTCAACAACTATATTAATGAGCAGAACGGCTGAAAGAGAAAAGAACCAGCCTCGGGCCGACGTAGCATTTATCAGTCATAGATTTCATCACCACCGACTCAAGAAATACAACAAAAGATCAAATCTGTTAATCATGAGCAGCATAAACTTTATCAGCAAGTTAAAGCGGTGAAGACCCTTTCCCGCACTATAAATAGAAACAGAAACAGAAGTAGAAAATAGATAGGAAATAGATTGAAAGTCCTTTTGTAACACACAACAGTGTAGAACAAGAGAGTTTTTTTTGTATTGCACAGCAGTGCTGAAATTTTCTGAGATAGTTGTTTTGTGAAACTGAAGTGTTCCTGTTGTAATCCCTCTGTCAAGAGGAAGATGCTCTTTAGCATAATATTTTGTGAAGATCCCTCTACGTGAGGAAGACTTAGTTTTATCTGTTGGTTTATTTTCATAAATAGAAGTTTCTTTCTGTGCGTTGCTGTTACACCAAAAGTTATTTTGTCAAAAATTTCTTGTTGCTGTTACACCGTAAGTCGAAAAATACTTGACGTCAAAAATTTACGTTGCTGCAACACCACGAACAGCGTTGCTGCAACACTACGAACAGCAACTGAAAAAAAACTGTGTTGCTGCAACACCGTTTCTAGAGAACGAATTTTTCTGTTTTTCTGAGTTAAAAACAGAGTATTTTTCTGTGTCAAAGGCAGAGTATTATTTTGATCAGTTTTTGATCCTGAGGCAAAGTAGAGTATTATTTTATGCTCTGTTCTTGTGTTTTTGAATTATCAGAAAACAAAGTATTACTCTCTGTTCATATTTTTGTTGTTACGAAATTTATCAGAAAATTCTCAACAGTGGAAACAGAGGATTTTTCCACTGTATTTTGTTTGGAATAACCAGAAATTCCCGACAGGCTTTGGTCAGTGAGCGAATGCATTGGAACACCTTTCATGCTGGAGGTTACATGGTCAAAATCAACATTCATAGATAGAAATATACTATCAAATGCCCATGCCATAGATCCAAAATATATTGTATTGAATGCAACAAGCTTTCTAAGCATTCTCTTATATAGTTTAAGAAGGATTCTATCTGACTTATTTAATAACATGGTGTTTTAACTCATGATTGATGAAGAGCATAGAGGAATTTATAATATAATAAGTATTGATATGGCAACGCTTGAAAATTAGAAGCATCATGATAATAAGATTTATGGTAGAGAGTTGCGATGTGGTTGAGAGGGTGCACCCAACGAGGATTAGGTTTAGAGGTGGGTTGTACTAGGATATTGTTGAAAGAAGGGTAACGGTCGGGTGTTTGTGGTCTTTTTTAATTTTACATTAAGGAATGTTGGAAGTGTTGATTTAATGTATCAATTTTAAATAAAGCTATTTTATATTTAATAATTATGAAACGATTAGAATTATAATAATTATTTATTCAAAATCTGTGAGCTTGAATTGGATTTATAGATTTTAGAAATTGTTATACAGGTATATTGGTAGACGCTTTATACTACACCTTGTCATAGTTGTAACAATCTGCACATCAAATAAGGTACATAGCCCAAAAGATAAAGCATCAAATTCGGTAGCTAGCCCAAAAGATAAAGTATCATCTCGAGACATCATCGCATAGGGTTTTCGGTGATGAGTCCAAACATAGATATATTACCCTGTGTTTGTGTGTTTGTTAAATTCAATGTAAGTATTTTCAATTTTTATGTGAGAGTGACATCATGTTTGTAACACACTTTTTAAGTGATGTAGAATTGGTAGGTGCTCGTAAGTAAATGCATTCACGTTAAATAAGAAGGATGTTAAATAAGAAGGTGTATGCCTTTTTATAAGAACAAGAGAGTAAGGTTGTTTTGGTTGGGAAAATAAGATGCTAAGAGACCAAAATTTTAATCGCCATAATTATTCCATGGGATTTCTAATACCAAATTCTGGTATTCTGGAATATAATGCTTCATCTCCATATGTCATGATAAGGGAGTACTAAATTTTTATGATCACGACACAATATCGATATAAGGATGTTCGGGTTAGTTATGTCTCCATATCACACAGAGTTTCCCCTTATCTACTAGTTTGAAAGTACAAAGACTAGGTTTTGTCTATTATGAAAAGAACACTATAAACTAAAGAATTAATGTTTAAATATTCCATTGCTTACCTTACAATGGTAGTGATACTACATACTAAACCTAAAAGTCACGTAATCCTCTAAACTTGAAAAATAATTATAAATATGATCTTAAATTATAATAACGAGAAATATTATATTAATATTTTCAATTAATTTAAATCTGTTCTATAAAAAGTAGTGGTAATGATACTCCATACTAAATCTAATAAATTTGGTTCTTCAATTATTAATATTATAAGTTAAATTGGTTATATCCCCGCAACTATTGAGCATTATATTCCATAATACCACAATTTGGTATTAGAAATCCTATTCTTTTTTTAAAGAAAGCAATAACTTACAGGGATGAAGCCCTAAAGAGATTTTTGAAAATTTTATATTTCAAGCACTACAAGAATTTAATATAGCACTAAAGGCCATCATGAAGGATAAGAGAGTACCGAATTTTTATGATCATGACAGCTTAATATGATAAAAATTGAAGAAACATATTTATTACTCAAATTGGGCAGCTCACACGCGAGGAGCTTCACTAGGAGATTGCATTGGCAAAATTCTTTACATCTAAGTCACATTACAAATAATGAATATATAATAAACACGCAAATAGGGAAGTTAAAATGGATACCTAATAAATAGGAACTAATTCCTAATCCAAGGGTCCAGTGAACCAACTCTCTCCTAAATTACATCTCTCCATTATTTGCAACACTCCCCCTTAATGGAGAAAGGAGTTCACAAGTATTCATAACATTTTCCTAAACAATTCAAACTTGATTCTACCAAGAGGCTTAGTGAAAATATCAACAACATTGTCGCATGTATTGCAATATTCAATATGGATTTCTTTTAACTGAACTTACTCCTTGACAACTTGAAACTGTGTATCAATGTGCTTTGTATTTTTATGAAATACTAGATTATTTGCAAGTTTTATGGAGTTATGGTTATTGCATTTGATAACTGTTGTAACCTTTTGTTCTTCTCCAGCATCATGAGGAAGTCTCCTCAACCAAACAACTTCACATGTTTCTGCACACATTGCTTGATACTTAGCTTATGTTGAAGACAAGGATATCGCGTTCTACTTGTTTTTGCTCCTTGAAACAACCCCGTACCCAATGCTAATGCATAGCCTGTGATCGATCATTTTTCAGCTACATTTCCAGCCCAAACGGAGTCTAAAAAACTTGTCAATTTAACGTCACACAAATCAATATATTTAATACCATAGTCTAAGGTTCCTTGAAGATACCATAAGACAAATTTTGCTACAACACTATGAATCTCAAGAGGATTGAACATGAATTGGCTCAATACACTGACTGCATAAGCCAAATCTGGCCTAGTTGTAGTCAAGTAGATTAGATTCCCAACCAGCTGTCTATACAATGTTGCATATGCCTCCTTAGAAACATCATCATTCTGAAGTTTGGTATTCTGGTGTAAAGGCACTGTTGCAGCTTTGCACTAATCCATTCTGAACCTTTTTAGTAAACTCATAACATATTTACCTCGTGATAAAAAAGTCTGGCCAGAATCCCTCCAAACTTCGAGACCCAAATAGTAGTGTAGCTCTCGAAGGTCTTTCATCTCAAAAACCTGTGACATCTTCTCTTTGATTTCTTTAATGAGTTCATTTGCATTTCGTGTAATGATAATATCATATACATATAAAGAAATCAAAACAATTTTCCCCTCTTTGTCAAACACGATATACAAATCATTCTTGCTTCTTTTATAACTATGTTGTAGGAAAAATGAATCAATTTTATCATACCACGACCTCGGTTCCTGTTTTAGTCCATACAATGCTTTCTTCAATCTACAAACTAATTTTTTTTCGCCTTGTTTAAAAAATCCTCCAGGTTGCACTAAATACACTTCTTGTTTTAATTCCCCATTTAAAAATGCAGATTTCACATCTAGTTGGTGTATCATCCAATGATGTTTAGTAGCTAAATAAATTAACATAATGATTGTGTTTAATTGAGCTACAAGGTCGAAGGTTTCCTTATAGTCTATACCTTCTTTCTGCGAGTACCCCATTGCAACCAGCTTAGCTTTACATTTTTTTATACTCCCATCTGCTTTAAATTTAGGCTTGTATAGCCATTTGCAACCTATGGGTTTCTTGCCTTCAAGTAATTCACCTGGATCCCACGTTTTATTTTTAAATATTGATTCATATTCCTCTTCTATGGTTTCCCTCCATTAAATATATTTACTAGCTTATTTATAACTCAAGGGTTCAACAACATTTAACTGTTGGAAATATTGAGAGGGAGGGTGAATTAGTATTTCTTTTTTCGACTGTTGTTTTACGAGTTAAACCATATTATATTCAGAACATTAGATGAACAACAAGAATAAATGATTTTATTAATATAAATTGTGTAGTAACATAGATACAATATATAGATGGTTACAATCAGTTGCCAAGCACCAACTTGGACTTTGGTGAGGCTCCAACCTCCAGAGCTCCAACTCTATTTCGCCAAGGTACCAATCTTGGACTTAGGAGCACCAACTCCCAAGGACTTTAATCCTTTCATTTCTTGAGACATCATTCCAAAGGACACCTATCCTTCCAAATTCTGAGGCATCCACCCCAAGGACTCCAATCCTTCTTACTTATGAGGCACCATCTCCAAGGGTTCTGAGCCAATCTTGTCAAAGAACATTTGATAGTAATGTTTTTCTCCCAGAACTCTTCTCTACTAAGTTCTATCTTTTTATAGCTTCACTATAGTCTCTCTGTTATAGCATCAATGACAACGAGTATTCTCATGAAGAAGTCTTTACAACTCTGCACACTGCCCACACATAGTCTCTAATAACTTTCATGCTCTCTGATAATGTCTTCACAAATGTTTAGTAAGTCTACTATTAGCTACACTAACCTTTGTATAAATACCAACTTTCTGTTCAAGCTTATGTTCTTCGCTCGCTACTTCTCCCATTCGATTATCTATTGTCTTGTTGGTCCTTTCGCCCTCTTTCTGTTCTGCTAGATCCTCTCGCTGTCTCTATCTCCTCTAGCTTATTTTCCACAGCATTCAACAACCTTCAACAACATTCGACCACATACTATTCTCTGTTTTTCCTCCTTTTATTTGTTCTCCATGCCTCTTTTTTTCCCAATTTCCTCTCTTCGCTGGCCCTTTAGCTTCCTCCTCGGTCTCTATGGTTTCCTATGTCTCTTTGTAAATCACCATCACTCCCGAGACCAGCATTTTTGACGTGGTTAAAACCCTCAAATGCAAGGAGGAAAACAGTCCACGGCCTGTCCCAATGTGGGTACTACAGGCAATTTATTAATCAAAGAATGAAAATTTACATAAGCTTCTCTCATGCACGGATTACCCGAACAATGACCCTCCATGCGCTTTAAATAGAACTCATGGACCAATCGGGTGTCAAGCCACGGATCAAGTGTCGGTAATACCAAGGTGAGAGTGAACCGTCGGATCACTACATATCGTGACCGTCGGATTGTAAGTTACAAAATGTACAACGGTAAAGAAACACACTTTACCTAACTCTAACCTAACTCTATACTAGACCAAGTTGAACTTAACTATATCCTATGTGTCGGAATATCCTAACATCCCCCCTTAAGAACAACTTGGGATAGGATTGAAGGATTTACAAATATGACACAATAGGAGAAGGAAGGAGGCACTAGAGCCTATCCCCCCTTAGTGACAACTTCCTGAACTCCAAGCATATATCGAAGTTTAGTGAACTTCGCCTCTGTGAGAGCCTTTGTGAAGATGTTTGCAACCTGATCATCTGTTGGACAATATTGCACTTCAAGAACATGGTCATGAATGAGCTTTCTGATGAAGTGCATGTGTAGTTCAATGTGTTTGCTGCGCTGATGCTGGACTGGATCTTTGCATAGCTGAATGGCACTTTGATTATCACACCAAAGTGTGGTTGGATGCTGCTGCTCAAAGCCAAACTCTGATAGGATCTGACGAAGCCACAAGGCTTCCTTACTAGCTTCCACGACACCACGATACTCTGCTTCTGCTGACGAAAGAGTAATGGCAGCCTGTTTCTTACAAGCCCATGTAATAGGTCCCGAACCAAGAGTGAAGACATAACCGGCAGTAGACTTCCGATCATCAGGGTCACCAGCCCAATCAGAATCAGTGAAACCAACTAACAGAGGAGCTGCTTTGGCACTGTAATGAATCCCAAACTGTACTGTACCTCGAACATAACGAAGTATTCTTTTAGCTGCTTTCCAATGACTTTCACGGGGGTTTTGCATAAAACGAGCAACAAGGCCAACAGCAAAGGAAAGATCAGGACGAGTATGGGTTAAATACAAGAGTTTTCCGACAAGTTGACGGTATAAGGTAGCATCAACTTCAGGAGAAGTACAAGAGACTGAAAATTTGACTCCAGACTGAGAGGGAGAAGGGGCTGGCTTACAGTCTTCCATGTGAAAATGACGAAGAATATCACAAGCATACTTGGACTGGGAAAGGAAAATACCCTCCTGGGATTGCAAGACTTGAAGACCGAGAAAATAGTGTAAGTGTCCTAAGTCTGTCATTTCAAATTTCTTTTTAAGGCTGGACTTAACTGTTATGTCTTCACTCTTGGTTCAGGACCTATTACATGGGCTTGTAAGAAACAGGCTGCCATTTCTCTTTCGTCAGCAGAAGCAGAGTATCGTGGTGTCGTGGAAGCTAGTAAGGAAGCCTTGTGGCTTCGTCAGATCCTATCAGAGTTTGGCTTTGAGCAGCAGCATCCAACCACACTTTGGTGTGATAATCAAAGTGCCATTCAGCTATGCAAAGATCCAGTCCAGCATCAGCGCAGCAAACACATTGAACTACACATGCACTTCATCAGAAAGATCATTCATGACCATGTTCTTGAAGTGCAATATTGTCCAACAGATGATCAGGTTGCAGACATCTTCACAAAGGCTCTCACAGAGGCGAAGTTCACTAAACTTCGATATATGCTTGGAGTTCAGGAAGTTGTCACTAAGGGGGGATAGGCTCTAGTGCCTCCTTCCTTCTCCTATTGTGTCATATTTGTAAATCCTTCAATCCTATCCCAAGTTGTTCTTAAGGGGGGATGTTAGGATATTCCGACACATAGGATATAGTTAAGTTCAACTTGGTCTAGTATAGAGTTAGGTTAGAGTTAGGTAAAGTGTGTTTCTTTACCTAACTCTAACCTAACTCTATACTAGACCAAGCGAACTTAACTATATCCTATGTGTCGGAATATCCTAACACGAGACACGTTGATTCAACGACGAGGACCGAATCATGCATAGAGGACACATATTCAAAAGATTGTAACAATGCTCTCCTTTTTTTTAAAGGATGGCAGGCATATGCAAAGTCGACATAGTTTAATGGATAGCCACATCCCAATCAGAATCGCAATTAGCTTGATTCATCATCCTGAACTATCGTTCAGGCCTCCTGAACTATCGTTCAGGCCTCCTGAACTATCGAGAGTGTTGTTGTATAGCATTTTTGCCTCAAAGGGCCATGTAGGACAAATATCAGAGAGATTCTTTTTTTTTTTTTTCAAGTTCACGAGTTGTGAACTGTTATTTCTTCGTAATATAGATGCCCGAGATCAACCCACTAAATGAAGTGTCTTAGCTCATATATATATATATATATATATATATATGACTTTTTCAAATCACCAAAGGACATGTTCCTTTGTGATTTAAAATATATAACTCGGAGAGTCTTCCATTATAGACCTATTGCTCACGGAAACTATTTAAATAAACATGGTATACCCATATGGTGGTCCCACATGCCACATCATCCTTTTATCTCAATCACCACTTTCGGGGGTTCTTCTACAAGTCGAGCCTAAAGCATTGCCAATGGCCGATGGCCGATACTAAATGTGATATTATATTAAACTGTTTATAATAGGTCTGTCGAGTCCACAATTTTATTGCAATCGGCGCTTTCATGTGGCAAGGCTTTACGGCTTGTGATATAGCGACAGATGCGACATTACAATAGGCGTGATATAATAGGATCATCGGGTCTACAATTGTATATCACAGTCAGAGGTTTTAATGTGGTAGGGCCTTTACCACTCGCGATACATACTCCCAATGCGGGGGAAGCGATATTAAATTGCAACATATTGCAATGGTCCCACGGGTCCGCCTATATATAAGTGCAATCAGAGGGTTTCACGGGTGACAACCATTTTGAACTTTGCAATATATATATTGCTCCACTATTTTAACTTTGTTTATATGCTCCTCTGCTTATGCTCTGCTTATGCACCTTACTCTTGGCATATGCAATAGCTCTACTCCTCTGATAGTCCTTCCTTTGGCATTGTTTCTCCAATAGTTGTTAATGCATATATAGATGGGTTTTGGCCTCTGATAGCTCCTGATTGTGTAATATGCTTCCTCTGATGACTCTGTTTTGGCATATATATATATGTTATATATATATGGCTCCTTCTTTTGCTCTGTTTGCTCCGTTTTCTCCTCTTCTTTGGAATATATATAACATATATATATGCTCTGTTTTGCTCACTCTGTTTGCTCGCGTAGCTCCTCTGGCTTAGTAGTGTCTTTCAAAGACCTCCTTGCATATATGAATGCCTCTCTTACTTTGATATCTTGTGATTTGATTTGATCTGCCTCCTTCGGTAACTCCTCTTGCGTATGGCTTAGCTATCATGATGGTCTTGCTCCTATCTCTCCATGGATCTGCTCGGCTTCCCCTTGGATTCTAGTATCGAGAATATTGCCATATTGACATCAATGACAGCCTAGGTCAACAATCTCTCCCTTTGTTATTGACGACAATATTCTTCTTCTCTCCCCCTTTGACATCAATGGAAAAGGAGTGCTCTGGGACTCCCCCTATCAAACTGCTTCTGTTCTTCATGAATGGTAGATCTTCATGGGTCTGTGCCTCCCCCTCTCATAGTGCTCTTCTTCTTTTTACTCAATATAGAAGGATTGATGCTTTATCATCAATCTGCACATTATTACCTCTTCATGTCTGAGAACCTCTTTATCATGGCTTCGACAATGCTTAAGGATGCTCTACTTCAATGCTTACAATCAGATTTCAAATAGCTATACACCAAGTGTCCAAGTCCACGCTTTTATGCTCCAATTCATATTGCTATCTCCACAGGCAAAATTGAGAGACCTTCATAGTCCGAATCTAGAGAAAAATTCCACTGAGATTGTCTTTCTTGCCATCTTTCTACAGATCTGAGTTTCTTTATGTCTTTGTGCTTCTCTTTAAACCATTGCCATCCAGTGTTCAACATCATTTAATTTGGGTGAAATGGTGAGAGGTTGTGCCTTACTGTTGCTATATTTTCTCAGTGAGGTTGTGCCTTTTGCCATGTTATTCCCTAGCAGATTCAGATATTTAGTCTATGCTTGTATTTTAGATCCAATTACTGATTTGCATCTTCATGCAATGCTTAAGTTTTGTTATATGTTGCTAACTTCTCTAACTTCAATCTTCATTCTAGATGTATCTATATGTTTGAAGATTGCCTCTATTAGTGTTCAGAATTTATCTGTTCTCTCATTAAATCCCTGAGTTAAGACATAAACTTCTGTGATAACAACACCATAGTTTTTTGCCCTATTTTCTCTAACATTAGATGACTTTCTATGTTTCTTCAAATACTACTTAGTGATTAAGTGGAAAGCATCTTTAACAATAGTCCAAAGAATCGTTACAGGATCATATTCTTCAATGGAGTACCCCCGAGAAATGATCCTTATCAAAGAATGATTGTTAATATAGTTCAGCAAGAATTTCATAAGGACCCTTTCACTAATAGCTTCAGCAATAATGATCAAAGCTCCCCCTAACTATATGCATCATCTCTTTTGGAAGTCTTCTCATAAAATGCTTAGATTGTCAAAATTCAGGCCAATGACATATGTTGTTACTTGTGTAACTTTCTTATTTAGCATGGTTCTATCTTGTGTAAGGGCCCAGGTTAGGTTACAATCACGTGCCATATGACCAATGTTATGACACTTGAAGCATTCTATATTGTTCATGAATAAGAATTCATGATTTCTTCCTGCAAAATTGTTTGTTGGAGATTGTCGGGGACTATAATATCTATCTTTATGATATGCTTTACAGTCTTTTTCCATGTGACCAAAGTTTGTACAAGAATAACAATAACCAAAAATTGAACTTTGGTACCTAGGAGATGGAGGTTTCCTTGATGTACTTCTGAAGCCTTTCTGCCTTGAGATCCTTTGATGATAACCATTGCCTCTCGCCTCTTTGACATCATCTATATTTCCTTTTGGAGCTGGATTTCTTCTTGGAGCAGGATATCTTCTATTGTAGCCATGATTTTTCTCCTTACCTTTACTGGAGCTTGAAGCATCACCATTTATTTCTGGCTTTTTCACATCTCTTTTGTTTAAATAATTTTCATTCTTGTTTGAGGATTCACCTACATATCCAAGACCTGATTTATCAAATGGACATTTGTGATTACTGAGCATGTCATCCAAGGCTTGAGAGCTCTTCAAGATTTTTCTCATCCCTTCAACCTTTGTTCTGAGGAAGACAATCTCTTCTTCCAATGTCATAAACTGTTATTTCTTTGTGATATAGATGCCTGAGATCAATCCACTAAATGAAGCGTCTCATCTCATATATCTATATATATATATATATATATATATATATATATATATATATATATATAGATATATATATATGAATTTTGCAAATCACCAAAGGACACGTTCCTTAGGTGGAGGGCTGACATATGAGTTTTCCTCATTTAAAATATATAACTTGGAGAGTCTTCAATTGTAGACTTATTGCTCACGGAACCCATATAAACATGGTATACCCATATGGCAGTCCCACATGCCACGTCATCCTTTTATCGCAATCGCCACTTTCAGAGGTTCTTCTACAAGTCGAGCCTAAAGCATTGTCGATGGCCGATGGTCGATACTAGATGCGATATTATATTAAACTGTTTATAATAGGTCTATCGTGTCCACAGTTCTATCGCAATTGTAACTTTCATGTGGGAAGGCTTTATGGCTTGTGGTATAGTGACGGACGCGACATTACAATAAGCATGATATAATAGGATCATCGCGTCCGCAATTGTATATCACAATTGGAGGTTTTAATGTGGCAGGGCTTTTACCACTCGCGATACATAATCCCAACAGACGCAATATTAAATTGCAACGTATTGCAATGGTCCCATGGGTCCACGTATATATTATCGCAATCAGAGGGTTTTGGGGGTGACAACCCCTTTGAACTTTGTGATATATATATTGCTCCACTGCTTTAACTTTGTTTATATACTCCTCTGCTTATGCTCTGCTTATGCACCTAACTCTTGTCATATGTGATAGCTCTACTCCTCCGATAGTACTTCCTTTAGCATTGTTGCTCCGATGGCTGTTAATGCATATATAGATGGGTTTTGGCCTCCGATAGCTCCCGATTGTGTAATTTGCTTCCTCTGATGGTTCTGTTTTGGCATATATATATATATATATATTATGTATATACGACTCCTCCGTTTGCTCTGTTTTCTCTGTTTACTCCTCTTCTTTGGCATATGTATAACATGTATGTATGCTCTATTCTGCTTGCTCTGTTTGCTCCTGTAGCTCCTCTGGCTTGGCAGTGTCTTTCAAAGACCTCCTTGCATATATGAATGCCTATCTTGCTCTAATATCCTGTGATATGCTTTGATCTGCCTCCTTTGGTAACTCCTATTGCTTATGGCTTGGCCATCTTGATGGCCTTGCTCCTGTCTCTCCATGGATCTACTCAAGTTCGCCTTGGCTTCTAGTATCTAGAATATTACCATATTGACATCAATGACAACCTAGGTAAACATTAAGATACTAGTTATAAAAGCACTCTCCTTATATCTTGTTGGAAACTTAATTTGCCTCCCTGATCTCCTGAGTGGTGGGGCGGCTTCAAACCTATTCTGGTCATCACTTGGTGGGCATGACTTGGCAACTGCATCTGTACTGTCCAGTTCATTTTTCTGTTGTTGTTGCTTCTCATGGTTGTCTCCAATTTCATCACTCCCTTCTTCCATCAGCAAAGGTATGTGCCACTCTTCATTGGCACTCTCATGGTTTCCATCATTACACTGTTCATGAAATACTACATATCTACTTGCAAAGACTTTATGCTTAGAGGGATTAAATAATTTAGCTTTAAACTTTGTACAATACCAAAAAAAATCATTTAATGGCCTTTGAATCCACTTTCTTCCTATCCTCCTTTGGAACATGAGCAAAGGCTTTGGAGCCAAAAACTCTTAAATGACTAATAGCATGCTTAAAACCTAGTAAATCTTTGAAAGGAGTTTTAAAATCAAGACTTTTTTTTGGACTCCTTTTTTTCAAATACACTGCAATATTTATTGCCTCAACCCAAAATCCATTAGATAGATTCTTATGTTTTAGCATGCTACAAGGACACTCCACAAGGGTTCTGTTTTTCCTCTCTACAACCCCATTCTGTTGAGGAGTGTGGGGTACTGTGAACTGCTACAGTATCCCATGGTCTTTACAGTATTTGATGAAACCAACCTTCTTGTATTCTCCCCCTTGGTCCGAGCGAAGAATCTTGATGAATTTTCATGTCTGCTTCTCAATCATGCTTATCAACTCTTTAAAGTATTCAAAAGTATGTCTCTTTTTTCCGAGAAAATATACCCAAGTGAACCTTGTACAACCATGAACAAATAGTGACTAATAATAGGCACCTCCCAATGACCTTGTCTGCATTGGCCTACATAAATCATTGTTCACTAGCTCTAATATATCTCTCTTCTTTTTATCTACATTTATAGGAAACTCATCTTTGTGCATCTTCCCAAGAGCACATGCTTCACAATCAACATGAACATTCTCTAAAATAGGGAGAACATTGACCATACCTCATTTTTGAAATAGAAAAAGGTCATTGAAATTAATATGGTCAAATCTTTGATGCCATAAATCATCTGCAGTTATAGCTAATGATGTCAATGCTTGGTGTGGCACACTTCTCACATTCAGCTTGTACAGACCTCCCACATGAACACCTGATGCAATTGGCTTCATATGATCCAGTAGAGCTTTAATAACACAATAAGATTTAAAAACCCTACCTTAAGATTCTAATTTGTTATCATAGAAACATAGATCAGATTCTTTTTTATTCCTGGTACATATATTACATTTTGAATATGCCTAATATTTCCATTAGGCAAAACTACGGGAACATTAACATATCCTTTGATTTGGTACCCTCTATCATCACCAAGATCGATGTTTACTCCACTGCTGGTCTCTTTAAAATTTTCAAACCAATGCTTGTTCCCTGTCATGTGGGTGGAAGCTCATTAGTCCATAAACTAAGTTTCTTCTTCATCATCCTTAGCATAAAATGCAGAATTATATACGAACATTTTGATATTCTGATTCTATTCTTCATCATCAAATGATGTGCATGCTTTTTGTGTCTCTATTGACCTTCATCAAACTTCTTCTTCTAGCAATATTTAGCTATGTAACCAACTCTACCACAATAAAAACATTTGGGTCATGAATCACTTCGTTTTGAGGGCATATCTTGAGGTGATTTTCTATGTGGTGTACTTTCGCGTTTTTGTCTTGCATTTTCCTTCGCTCTGAAGGGCTTCTTTTTTGCCATTAGAGCAAGATTTGAACTCTAGGGTATCAAGGTCATCCACCTTTCCTCCTTTTGCATTAGGATCGCTGCCAATTCTTCAAACTTGGCAGTGTTCTCTCTCACATTCAAGCCAATGATAAAATTTTGATAGTTGTCAGTCATACCATTCATGGTAATGGTGACAAAATCAATGTCTGACATTGTTTCGTCAATGTTGCCTAGATTATTTTTGAGCTCCTTGATACGAGAGATGAATGTCATTACTAATTCATTCTCTTCCATTTTAATGGAGATAACATTGCTCTTTAGAAACAACAAGTGATTTGTATTCTTTATGAGGAATACAAATCTTTCACAAATTTTCATTCTCGGATATGAGGAATAATGCAATCTTTCACAGACAATTTAAGTAGCACCTTCGCTTTATTCCCCATTTTTCCCAGTCCTAGATTGCTGTTGTTATTCCACCTGTAACTAGGGTCAGCTTCAACTCATCACCGGTTGCAATTACACATGCGTTTTGCCGCTCCAACAGTTTCTTCAACTTAAATTTCCAATTGGAGTAATTGGATCCATCAAGCTTATTTCTCTCATTCCGGTACACCTCTGCCATCTGGCTATTCATCTTGACACTTAAAAAACAAATTCCGACCTCCATCAATTAAAAAACCATATCTACCCCAAATCCACGACAAAGATCGGAGCGAATTACAGTGCTTTTGTTTGCTAGGTCAATGACAATGCGAACAAAATGAATTTTCTTTTTCTCAAGAAGAAGAAACAAAAAAATTACGTGATCGGGAAAAAAATGCAGCACACCTAAAGGGCCACGATTTAATGATTCTCCTATAGTATGGGGAATTCGAGTTTCTATAACGACTTGGTTGATCGGGCCTCCCTAGAATTGCTAACTCGCGTTGTGGACCATTGATGCTCCATCTCAAACAAGCAACACTCCAACAATACCACAGTGATTCTGCCACACAACACTCCAATAATACTAAAGTGTAGCCATTGTGTTAAATCCAGTTTTACAACAATGGCGCGTTTCTTAGAAAAATTTGTTGCATTGATTCGCAATGCATTAAGTCAATACTGATCGGCATGGTCCTCACCTCCTAACCCACGTCGATCCCTCAATTTGGCGCTGATCCCTCAAACTAGAGTTGATCAGCAGTCACACGCAGATCCAATTTATCTCAGATCTCTCTAGTCGAATGCATGCAAGAAACTTTCAGTAATTCACCAGCAGCTCTACAGCAATTCACGAGACCACCGATGCCAACTTGGCCCTGACACAGCATGGAGCTTGGAGCTCTAACTTATACTTCACACCCAGCTTGCGCCATGCTCAATTGAATGAAAAAAACATGTACGACGCTGATCCTATCCCTCGTGTTGGACCAAATCCTCACACTGGCTTCTTAGTCACTATTGGAATTTAATTCCAACTGCAACATAAACAACTGGACAGAAATCTGATTTGCTGTAGATATTCCACACTGTTGGATGCCTCAAAGTCGTGCTTGATATTTTCCACATTTATGTGCATTAAATTTCCAGCATTAAATTCCCCTGCAACAGCCGACTTCATTTCCTCAAAAGGCATAACCGCTTGCTGCATTCAATACGCAGATAAGCTTTAGAAGATATTTTTATTATCTTATTGTTTAAAGTCAGATATGTTTTAACATATAAATGTAATGAACAACAGTTCTGTTTCAGGTTAGAAGAATGATACAGAGTCTTTTTCGTAACGCACAACAGTGCTGAAACTGTAATTTCAATAATGAAAAATCAGTTTGTGGAACTGAAGTGTTCCTGTTGTAATCCCTCTATCAAGAGGAAGATGCCCTTCAGCATAATCTTTTGTGAAAATCGCTCTATGTGAGGAAGACGAATTTGTATCAGTTGGTAAATACTGTTTATAAATAAAAGTTTTATTTGCACGTTGATGTTACACCGTAAGCAGAAAATAGTCTTGACGTCAAAACAGAGTGTTGCTGATACACCAGTTTCAACATTGCTGAAACACCGTTGATGTTACACTGCAAACAGCAACTGACGAAACTGCGTTGCTGAAACATCAGTTTCACCGTTGCTAAAACACCGTATTCCGCAAATGATTTTTATTTCCGCTGTGTTAAAACAGAGTATTGTTCTGTTTGTCAGTTTTGTTTAGAATTATCAGAAATTCCAACATGGTATCAGAGCTGGTCTAGGCACTCAGTGAGTCAAAAACAAAGTTTGTTTTTTCACTGTAGGAGTTGTAAGAAGCTTATTGAGTAGATTTTCTCCAACAGAGAAAGTTTTTGCCTCTTTTTATTTATAAAGTCAGTATCTCTTCTTTATTCATACAGGTTAAGATGGCAGATGCTGGAACAGGTTTGACAAATTCCCAACTGCCATAGTTTAATGGGAAAAATCACAGTTATTGGTCCATAACAATGAAAGCATTGTTTGCTTCTCAAGGAATATGGGAGCTGGTTGAAACCGACTATGCTGAACATGCAAATGCAACTGTGGCGGCTGCTTTGACAGTAGCAGAAAGAGACCAGTTGAAGAGCGACAGGAAGAAGGACGCCAAAGCTCTCTTTTTTCTCTTCTAATCAGTACATGAAAGTGTATTTCCACGGATTGCAGCAGCAAAAAAATCCAAGGAGTCATGGGATATTCTCAAAACTTCCTATCAAGGCATGGAGAAGGTGAAGACTGCAAAGTTGCAGATGTTGAGGAGAGACTTTAAAACACTCAGCATGAAGGAATCTGATACAATAGATTCATTCTTCGCTCAGGTTATTGGGTTGATAACCCGGATAAGGTCTCATGGTGAGATTCTTGAAGAAAGAAGGATTGTAGAGAAGATCTTGAGAATTTTACCCTCAAGGTTTGAATCTATTGTGGTAGCAATAGAAGAAACAAAGGATCTCTCACAGTTCACAGTAGATGAATTGAGTGCTTCTCTTTTGTCTCATGAACGTAGACTGAGTAGAGGAACAGATTCCTCCTTTAAGCAAGCATTCAAGACTCAGATGTCTTTTGGCCAAAGAAAAGGTCGAGGCAGAGCAAATAACAGAGGTCGTGGAAGAAGCCAAAACAAAGGCAGATATAATCCTGCAAGCACAAGCGGAAGGAGCTGCAATTAGAACCAAAATGAAGGTTCAAGCAAACAGCAAGCTCATGGACCAAGGTATGACAAATCCCAAGTCCAATGTCATTATTGTAAGAAATATGGGCACTATGCCAATGAATGTAGGAAAAAACAAAATGACATGAATAGTAGGCAGAATGCTAATTTTGCAAATGAAGAAGATAAGAATCCAAAGATTGTGCTGTTAGCATGTAACATTTCACAAGACAAACAAGAAGATTTTTGGTTCTTAGACTCAGGTTGTAGTAATCACATGACTGGAAATATTGAAATGTTTGCCAATCTAGATGAAAATGTGAAATCTAAGGTAACAACAGGAACTGATAGTAAGATATATGTCAATGGTAAGGGCAGAGTCAGTATCTAAGCAAGAAATGGAGAACACATGATTGTGCCAGAGGTATACTATGTACCTGGTCTGAAATGTAATCTTTTGAGCATTGAACAACTCATTAACAAAGGTTACAATGTGTTCTTCAAAGATGATATGTGTACAATCAGAGACATACCTCCAAGTAAGAAGATCATTGCACAGGTGCAGATAACGAGCAATAAAATGTTTCCTCTCAAACTCAGGGCAGATTTGAAGGAAGGAAGAACTATTGCAGCTGTTACACAAGAAGTCTTTCAGGAACAAGTGAAAGATGAGAATTGTTAGTGGCACTTGAGATTTGGACATCTAAATTTCGAAGGCTTGAATCTATTGCACAGAAATGGAATGGTAAAGGGACTTCCATTGATCAAGAAACCAGACATCCTTTGTGAAGGCTACGTCTTGGGCAAGAAACACAAAGAAAGCTTTCCTTGGGCAAAAGCACCCTTGGAAATTGTTCACTCTGATGTGTGTGGACCAATGCAAATACCATCATTTGCCGGAAATAAATATGTTTTAACTTTCATTGATGATTACACCAGAAAGACATGGGTGTATATGCTGAAACAGAAGAGTGAAGTGTTTGAGAAATTCCGCCACTTCAAAACTCTTGTTGAGAAGCAGTGTGGGAATTATATCAAAGTGCTCAGAAAAGATAGAGGAGGAGAGTACATCTCCAAATACTTTCTGCGTTTTTGCAGAGAGAATGGCATACAAAAGCAGTTCACTGCGAGGTAGACACCTCAAAAAATGGTGTTGCCGAAAGGATGAATAGGACCATTATTGACATGGTTAGAAGTATGCTGAAGGCAAAACACTTGCCACATGAGTATTGGGCAGAAGCTATCATTTGCGCAGTTTACATCTTGAATAGATGCCCAACTAAAGCTGTCATGAACAAAATACCAGAAGAAGCATGGAGTGGTCAAAAGCAAACTGTCACTCACATGAGAGTATTTGGTTGTGTAGCATATGCACATGTACCGGATCAGCTAAGGCAAAAGCTTGACATTAAGGGGGAGAAGTGTGTCTTTATTGGCTATTGTGATGAGTCAAAAGCATACAAACTCTATAATCCATCCACCAAGAAATTGATAGTAAGCAGAGATGTGCAGTTCATTGAAGATGAAGCTTGGGATGGAAGCTTAGAGAAGACAATGAATGTGAAGACAATTGTGTCTCACGAAGAAGAAGAGGAAGGGACAACAGCAAATAATCCTTCCTTGGTGGATCCTCCTCCACCACAGCAAGTACAACAAACCACAACACAAGCTGGAATTCGAACAGCCTTGAGAAGTCAAGTAAGTGCTTCTCCAAGCACACCATAGGGATCAGAAATACCCTCAAGTTCGGATGGAACTCCAAGCACACCAAGAAGACCAAGATTCAAAAATCTGAATGAGATTGATGAACAAGGAGAGCTAAGTAACAATACCGGTCTGAATTCATTATTCGCTTTGTATTGTCATGTTGAAGGCCCAGTTCGTTTTAAAGATGCTGTAAATGAAGATAAATGGATTGAAGCAATGAATGAAGAAATTGGTGCAATTGAGAAGAGTAAAACATGGGAGTTAGTGGACCTCCCTGAAGGCAAAGATGCCATTGGAGTTAAGTGGGTCCATAAGACCAAAAGCAATGCTGAAGGAAAGATTGACAGGCATAATGCAAGACTTGTTGTGAAAGGCTACAAGCAGCAACAAGGAAAAGACTATTATGAAACCTTTGCACCAGTAGCAAGGATGGAAATAGTCAAAACAGTGTTGTCTATTGCAGCACAACACAAATGGAAGATTTATCAGATGGATGTTAAATCTACATTCCTGAATGGAATGTTAAAAGAAGAGGTTTATGTTGAACAACCTCCAGGTTATGAAGTTGAAGGCCAAGAGCATAAAGTCTGCAAACTGAAGAAGGCTCTTTATGGGCTGAAGCAAGCTCCAAGAGCATGGTACAGCAGAATAGATGCTTATCTAATTGAGAATGGGTTTGATAAGTATGATGGTGAACCCACACTCTACATAAAGGAGAATGACGGTAAGATTCTTATTGTTGTTTTATATGTAGATGATTTGATTTTTACTAGCAATGATGCTTCTCTCATTGCTGATTTTAAAGAAGTCATG
This sequence comes from Pinus tabuliformis, assembly GCA_031772625.1. Classification (NCBI taxonomy): domain Eukaryota; kingdom Viridiplantae; phylum Streptophyta; class Pinopsida; order Pinales; family Pinaceae; genus Pinus; species Pinus tabuliformis. Next base: position 499,471,733 of record CM062812.1, on the reverse strand, counting down.
AAAAGTGAATTTGAAATGACTGACTTAGGCTTCTTAAGATATTTTCTTGGAATTGAAGTAGACCAAAGTGAAAATGGTGTTTTCATTTCTCAAGTTAAATATGTAGAAGCAGTGTTGAAGAGATTTAACATGCAGAACAACAAGGCAGCTATGACTCCAACTGTAATGGGGTTGAAATTGACCAAAGAATACAGTAGCAAGGATTTTGATCCAAAATTGTACAAGAGCATAGTTGGCAGCCTTATGTACTTGACTGCAACTAGGCCGGACATTATGCACGCTGTGAGTTTAATCTCCAGATTTATGGAAAGACCGAAAGAGACTCATTGGCAAGCAGCCAAGAGGATTCTAAGGTATGTGAATGGAACGAAGGGGTTTGGTATTTTATACTCCTCTTCTGAAAATTTCATGTTGACAGGTTACACTGACAGTGATTGGGCTGTAAGTGTTGATGATAGGAAAAGCACATCGGGGTATGTGTTTCATATGGGTTTAGGAGCCATCTCATGGGCTTCCAAGAAGCAACCAGTTGTGTCTTTGTCAACAACAGAGGCAGAGTATGTGGCAGCAACAGCAGCAGCATGCCAAGCAGTGTGGCTGAGAACAGTTCTCAGAGATTTGTGTCATGAATAAGAAAAGGACACAACCATTTACTGTGACAATAGATCAGCAATAACATTGTCTAAAAACTCTGTTTTTCATAAAAGGACAAAGCACATAGACACCAAATTTCACTTCATACGTGAATTGGTTAACAATGGTGAGATTGTTTTGCAGCACTGCAGAACAGAGGATCAGTTCGCTGACATCTTGACAAAACCATTGGGAAAGAAAAGTTTTGATCATTTCAGGAAATTCTTGGTTATGCAGAAAAACCCAGCAGTTGAAATTAAGGGGGAGTGTTGGAATTTAATTCCAACTGTAACATAAATAGCTGGACAGAAATCTGATTTGCTGTAGATATTCCAGACTATTGGATGCCTCAAAGTCGTTCTTGATATTTTCCACATTTATGTGCATTAAATCTTCAGCATTAAATTCCCCTGCAACAGCCGACTTCGTTTCCTCAAAAGGCATCACCACTTGCTGCATTCAATACGCAAATAAGGTTTAGAAATATTTTTATTATCTTATTGCTTAAAGTTAGATATGTTTTAACATATAAATGTAATGAACAACAGTTCTGTTTCAAGTTAGAAGAATGATACTGAGTCTTCTTTGTAACGCATAGCAATGCTGAAACTGTAATTTTGAGATAGTGAAAAAACGGTTTGTGGAATTGAAGCGTTCATGTTGTAATCCCTCTGTCAAGAGGAAGATGCTCTTCAGCATAATCTTTTGAGAAAATCCCTCTATGTGACGAAGACGAATTTGTATCAGTTGGTTTATTGTTTATAAATAGAAGTTTTATTTGCATGCTGCTGTTACACCGTAAGCAGAAAATAGTCTTGACGTCAAAACAAAGTGTTGTTAATACACCAGTTTCAGCGTCGCTGAAACACCGTTGTTGTTATAGTGCAAACAACAACTCACGAAACTGCGTTGCTAAAACACCAGTTTCACCGTTGCTGAAACACCGTATTCCGCAAACGATTTTTATTTCCGCTGTGTTAAAACATAGTATTGTTCTGTTTTTCAGTTTTGTTTAGAATTATCAGAAATTCCAACAGTCACGAATCTAAGGCCACATGTTTCCCACCACATAAACTGTTGTCACTGGGGTTCCCTCGTTAATTGTCATGAAATCACACAACATATATCCACAACAGATCGTAATTCTTTAAGCTAATCACTGGAAAACCCTCACTTGACAACACACAGGCCTCTTATCACCCACTCTGTTGTGATACTATGATAAAAATTGAAGAACCAAATTTATTATTCAAACTGGGCAGCTCACTTCACCAGGAGACTGCCTCAGCAAAGCGCTCTACATCTAAATCACATTACAAATTATGAATATATAATAAACACGCAAATAGGCAAGTTAAAACAAATACCTAAGAAATAGGAACTAATTCCTAATCTAAGGCTCCAGTGAACCGACTCTTTCCTAACTTACATTTCTCCATTATCTGCAATAGTATTGATGTTGTGTCATGATCATAAAAATTCGGTACTCACTTATCCCCTTACCTCAGAGACCAGCTCGTCGGCACATAAACGCTAATTTCGTTGGACTGCCCCGTAGAGAACCCCCAAATTCGCCGATCGACCCGCTACAACAAGCTGGTTTTGAACCTCCAACATTTTTTTGGTTGTATCCCTGCAACTATTTACCATTACATTGTAGAATACCAGAATTTGGTATTAGAAATCCTATGCAGTAGTTATGGCAATCAAAATTTTGGTTTTTGAATATCTTATTTTTTTTAAGAAAGCAATAACTTACAGAGATGAAGCCCTAAAGAGATTTTTGAAAATTTTATATTTCAACCACTACAAGAATTTAGTATAGCACTAAAGGCCATCATGAAGAATAATGGAGTACCAAATTTTTATGATCATGACACAACATCGATACAAGGATGTTTTGGTCAGTTATACCTCCGTATCACACTCACTTTCCCCTTACCACTGGTTTTGAAGCACAAATACTAGGTTTCGTCTATTATGTGAAGAACACTATAAACTAAAAAATTGATATTTAAATCTTCCATTACTTACCTTACCGTGATAGTGATACTCGGTACTAAACATAAAAATCACATAATCCCCTGAACGCGAAACATAATTATAAATATGATCATAAATTATAATAATGAGAAATATTATGTTAATATTTTCAATTAATTTAAATCGGTTCTATAAAAAACAATAGTAATGATACTCCATACTAAATCTAAAATATCCTAGTTCTCTAAACTTGAAAAATAATTATAAATATGATCCTAAATTATAATAATAATAATAAATTATACTAATATTTTCAATTAATTTACATTTGTTCTATAAAAAAAAATTAATGCGAATGATAAAATCCTTTATTCAATTTTCTAAATATAACTTTATGTACTATCTTCAAATAAAATAAAAGATTATTTACTTGACAAACTTGTTATTTTATATAAAATTAGTTGAATAACGAAATTTATTTATTCAAATCTTCTTGCATGAGTCCATATACCATCTTTAAATAAAATAAAATTTTATTCTATTTAAAATTTTATAATAGACTTTTTCTTTCATGAATATAACTTTTAAAACTATACAATTTCTTTTAAATATATACAGTACTTATAAGTTTTAAAACCAGCTTTTAATCAAAAGTTCACGAGGCTCTTTACTTTAGGAATATATAAATAAATTAAAAATAAATAAATAACTCAACTGCGTCATATTTGAAACTAAACCCTCTTACGAATTCATCCTGCTTGGGGTTGGTACTTCGACAATTTCCATATATTGGCTCAGAGGTAACGAACAATTTTCTATGAAAGCGTAATCTTAGTGATGAGGGAACCGAGTGAATACACTATACATTCTTAATCTTAAATAGTGATGCATATTTAAAAAGTAATTCTGTAATTTTCTGTTTAGTAGTTTTTTTTAATTATTTTGAGTTTTTTTTTATTAAAAATATGGTAAAATAATTTTTGGTAAATTATGGTTTGTTGTTATTTAAAATTAGCTTTTAATTTTATATATAAATTTAACATTTTAAGAATTCACAAGTCAAATTCATGGATCCAATAAATCTCTACAATATTTTAGATAAATTGTACCAAAAAATATGTCAAAAAAGTCCAAAAAATATCACAAATAGATTACTACTTTTGTATGTTAGCTTGATTGTTTTTTCATTGTTTTTTTTCCTTTTTTAACTTCACAATATAGATAATTTCTTTTTGCTAATTTCACAATATAAATAAAAATTTATTTTTTTATTATTTCAAATATAATTTTAAATGCATAAATATATTAACAAGTATAATATATTATTTATTATTTAATAATTTTGATATCATTTTTTATATATTGTATTTTTATGTTTTTCTTTTTTATTAGGTCAAGTGAGTCTTCAAATGACTTGCACGCTTGTGGCTCTAGAAGCTACAACCAGGGGCATTTAGGCCATAGTGGATTGCACCATGGGTGGGCCACATCCCTTAGCATGACTAGATTTTTTACCTTTACACCCTTAAGTTACAGTGTGAGTGCCTTAATAAAACACCCTTTACACCACGAAGTGTCTTAAGAGTCAATGGACTACTTTTTATGTTTTTTTAATTTATCTTTCGTTTTAGTATTTTCATTTTTTTTTGCTTAGTTATATATTTATATATATCTAGTTGGTTGACTTATGGGAATTTGAACCTAAAATCTCATGGAACATAACACTTGATTATCAAAACAATTATCAATTAAACTACCCCATCAACTTAATTATATTTTTCATTATAACGAGCAATTGCCCCAAATGTTGCAAAGAAAACGTCGTAAGGCGGTAGCATATGGAAGAAGAGCATAGATGAAGAGAGATGTGATATGTTATGTGATCTAGGTACAAGGAAAATTTTAAGGATGGAAATTTATCTTAAATTTTAGAAACCTTGGCGAATCTTACTAGTCCCTAACATGAAAACTATAAAATGTTTAGCGATATGTTTGTAAAATTCTTCAAATATCTAATGATTTTATATAGTTTCTATAAAAATTTGGCCATTGTTCTTAAGGTAAAATAACTTTATTGTATAAAATTTGGCCAAATTATTTTTAGGAAAAATGGAAACTGACGAATCCTTTTTCTGGAAAAAAAACATAGAAAATTAGCCCACCAATGAATATTAGCCCATAAAATTTTCCCTATATAGGTTTGCTTAGTTTAGAAATATTTCCTTCATAACATAAATTACTACCTATAACAACAGGTAATAAACTAATTCAACTTTACAACATATTTAATTTGACTCAAGAAATCTCTACTCTTCTCAACATAAAGACATGGTACAAGATGTTTTGCGACATGCTAAAAGAAAAGCGTAGATGGTCCATGGTTGAAGAAACATTTCATGGTCACCCCCAAAATAGTTAAGAAATATTCATCGGTTAGGAAAAGAAAATTTGAAGGTATTTGACAATCACCATCAAACAAGAATTGACCCTACAAATAATATGACATGTGAAAAATCTGCCAATCCACCACTAATGCTACAAAAAATTCCCATGTATCATTTAAAATGCATTTGGTACAAAGAAACACAATAAATATCTCACAAGTGATGTCATTCATTGTAACTTCAAGCACTATTGTCCGACATGAGGCATGTACACTGTGAGCCTATTATATGAAAGATCTAGTTGTTGTAACTTCACACATTTCCTTAGAGTTACACATATACAATCTGATCACTAGTACACCCCATATGAAACTCAATGTGTGTTTCTGAGGAAAATATTTTCGAATTATATCAATTTTCTAGTTATAATTTATCCAATGACTCCAAATACGTGTATTGAATTTCAATTGACACGAAAAACTACATAGATATTAAGACACTAGCATCTTACAATGTTGACACTATAAGAACTGCCATCTCATTTAAAAAATATCACAAATTTTCTATTCTCATTATTCAAATGAAATTCAATAGGTTGTAAGACAAGATAAGGCTGACAAGCAATAATTATTGTTTCAAAGACAATGAATAATTGATATAGTAATGGAGCCAGTAAATGTGACATCAGAACTAGTTGTAGTCAGAAATGTTTTGAATAGGTTCCATTGTTGCAATGGAAACATCCTGAAGGTGGAGAAAAATAAACACATGAAATGAGAGTCCTAAAAAAAATCATTTCCTCTTAAGTGCCTATTCATGGGGACAATATGCAAGATCCATATAACTTACCTTGACAAAGATGAATCAGTTAGCTTCTCGCTTCACTATAGTGGCATCAACTAGATCTATTCTAGCTAACACTTCTACACTTGGGATTCTCCTACCATAAATAAGCGACAACAACATTATCTGTTTGAAAAATGAGAACTAAAAGATAACTAATGATACAAAATAAATGTTGACAAAAGCATGGGTCTGTTGATATGTTCTTAAAAGTATGTCCACTTTATACGTCATGTCACAATTAAAGTTAGACTTGATGGCCAATATCTTCAGCTATAGGAATGGTGCCATCAATATGAAGCTGCAAAGAAGATTTACACTACACAAAAAAGAGGTTTAGACATCACAAAGAGATTAAATTTGATATGCAAAATTATGACGTAAAAATAGCTAAAGTATTCTTAAAAAATTTTGAAGGCTAGCAAAAATATACGTTGTTGCCTCTTAAGTGCCTATTCATGGGGACAATATGCAGGATACATATAAGTTACCCTATGAAAGATGAATCAGTTAGTTACTTGCTTCACTGTAGTAGCATCAAATGCATTTATTCTAGCAAATAATTTAGCGCTTGGGATTCTCTTATGATAATTAAGCAATAACACCTTTATCTATTCAAAAAATTAGAACTAAAAATAAATTAACAATACAAAATAATGATTGACAAAGGCATGGGTCAATTGATATTTTCTTAAAAGTATTATCCACTTTCTAAAAGTGTGTCACAATTAAAGCTATACCTGACAATCAATAGCTTCATAGATGAAGAGAGATGTGATAGGTTATCAGATCCAGATGTTGTCTAGTTTGGAACTATTTCCTTTGCAAAATAAATTACTAGCTACCTCTAACAACAAGTAATGAATTAATTTAACTTTTCAATATATTTAATTTAACTCGAGAAATATCTATTCTTCTCAACAGAAAGACATGGTACAAGAAGACATGGTACAAGATGTTCCATGACCTTCTAAAAGACAAGTGTAAATGGCCCATGGTTGAATCAACATTTCATGTTCAACCCCAAAACAGTTAAGAAATATTCATCAGCTAGGAAAATAAAATTTGAAGGCATTTGACTAATCACCATCTTTTACTTGAAACAAAATCTAACCCTACAAACAATATGACATGTGAAAAATATTCCAATCCTCCACTAATGATGCAAACAATTCCCATGTGTCATTCAACATGCATTTGGTACAAACAAATAGAAGAAATATCTCATAAGTGATGTCATTAGTTGTAACTTGAAGCACTATTCTCTGACATGAGGCATGTTCCTTGTGAGCTTGTTATATGAAAGGTCTAGTTGTTGTAACTTCACTCATTTCCTAAGAGTTACAAGTATACTATCTGATCATTAGTTTACTCCATATGGTATACTTAATATATGTTTTTTAGGAAAATAATTTCGAATCATCTCAATTTTCGAGTTATATTTTTACATTGACCCTAAAGAAGTGCATCACATTTCGATTGACACAAAAAATTTCATAGATATTAAGACACTGTTAGATTACAATGCTGACACTATAAGAATTTCCATCTCATGTAGAAAACAATCACAAATTTTGTATTCTCATTAGTCAAATTAAATACAATAGGTTGTAAGTCAAGATAAGGTTGACAAGCAATAATTATTGTCTAGGGGAAATTGAATAATTTCTCTATTAATGTAGCCAGTAAATGCAGCATCAGAAGTAGTGATAGTCAAGAATATTTTGAACAGGTCCCATTGTTGCAATGGCAACTTCCTGTGGGTGCAACAAAATAAACTCATTAAATGAAACTCCTACGAAAAAAGATTTATTCGTCTTATGTTCCTATTCATGGGGACAATATGCAAGATCCATATGACTTAACCTGTCAAAGATGAATTGGTTAGCTACTCTCTTCATTGTAGTAGCATCAACTACATCTATTCTAACAAGAAATTTTGCACTTGTGATTCTCCTACCATAAATAAGTGACAACAACCTTATCTGTTCGAAAAATAAGAACTAAAAATCAATTAATGATACAAAACAAATGTTGACAAAGGCATGGGTTAGTTAATATCTTCTTAAAATTATTGTCCAAATTCTATATCATATCACAATTGAAGCTATATTTGACAACGAATATCTTCAGCTATAGGACTAGTGGCATCAATATGAATTTGCAAAGAAAATTTCAAATGCACAAAATATAAGTATAGAGATCACAAAGAGATTAACATTGATATGAAAGATTATGATGTAAAAATAGCTAAATTATTCTTAAGAAATTTTGAAGGCTAGAAAAAATATGCATTGTTGCCTCTCAAGTGCCTATTCATCGGGACCATATGCAAGATCCATATAACTTACCCTGTCAAAGATGAAGCCTACGCGCTTCATTATAGTAGCATCAACTACATATATTCTAGAAAGCAATTATGCACTTAGGATTATCCTACCATAAGTAAGCAATAACAACCTTATCTATTCGAAAAATGAGAACCAAAAACAAATTAACGATAAAAAATAAATGTTGATGAAGGGATGGGTCAATTGACACTTTCTGCAATCATGTCACAATTAAAGCTATACCTGACGACCAATATCTGCATAGATGAAGAGAGATATGATATGTTTTGTGATCTAGATGTTGTCTAGTTTGGAACAATTTTTTTTGCAACATAAGTTACTACCTCTAGCAACAAGTAATAAATTAATTTAACTTTAGAATAGATTTAATTTAACTAGATAAATCTCTACTCTTCTCAATAGAAAGATATGGTACAAGATGTTTTGCGGCCTACTAAAAGACAAGTGTAGATGGCCCATGTTTGAAGCAACACTTCATGTTTAGCCCCAAAACAATTAAGAAATATTCATCGGCTAGGAAAAGAAAATTTGAAGGAATTCAACTAATCACCATCTTCTACTTAAAACAAAATCTAACCCTACAAACAATATGACATGTGAAAAATATTCCAATCCGCAACCAATGATGCAAACAATTCCCATGTGTCATTTGACATGAATCTAGTACAAAAACCACAAAGAAATATCTCATAGGTGATGTCATTCGATACAATTTTAAGCACTATTATCCGACATGAGGCATTTTCCCTGTGATCCTGTTATAGGAAAGGTCTAGTTGTTGTAACTTCACAAATTTCCCTAGAGTTACAGGTATACTACCTAATCAACTGCATATGACATTCAGTGTGTGTTTTTGAGGAAAATATTTTCAAATGATCTCAATTTTCTACTTATAGTTTATACAATGACCCCAAAGAAGTGCTTTGCATTTCAATTGACACGTAAAACTATATAAATATATTAAGGTACTAGCATCTTACAATGCTGACACTATAATAACTTCCATATCATTTAAAAAACAATCACATTTTTTATGTTCTCATTATTCAAATCAAATGAAATAGGTTGTAAGTGAAGATAAGTTTTACAAGCAATAATTATTGCTTCAGGGACAATGAATAATTGATCTAGTAATGAATCTCGTAAATACGGCATGAAAACCAGCTATAGTCAGGAATTTTTTGCATAGGTCCCATTGCTATAATGGCAACATCCTGTAGGTGAAAAAAAATAAACTCATGAAATGCAAGTTTTAAAAAATTAGATTGTTGCCTCTTAAGTGCCTATTCATGGGGACAATATGCAAGATCCATATAACTTACCTTGTCCAACATGAACCATTTAGCTACTTACTTCACTATAGTGGCATGAACTGCATCTATTCTAGCAAACAATTCTACACTTAGGATTCTCCTACCATAAGTAAATGACAAAAACCTTATCTGTTAAAAAATGGGAACTAAAAACCAATTAAAGATACAAAATAATCGTTTAAAAACCCATGGGTCAGTTGATATCTTCTCAAAATATTGTCCACTTTCTACATCATGTCACAATTAAAGCTATAGTTCATGGCCAATATCTTTAACTATAGGACTGGTGTCATCAACATGAAGGTGCAAAGAAGATTTCAACTACACAAAACATAAGTCTAGACATCACAAAGAGATTAACTTTATATGCAATATTATGATGTAGAAATAGCTAAAGTATTCCTAAGAAATTTTGAAGGGTCACAAAAATATACATTGTTTCCACGTAAGTCCCTATTCACGGGGACAATATGTAAGATCCATATAACTCACCCTATTAGAGATAAATCATTTATCTACTCACTTCACTGTAGTAGCATCAACTACATCTATTCTAGCAAATAATTTTGCACTCAAGAGTGTCCTACCAAAAGTAAGTAACAGTAATCATCTATAGTGAAAAATGAGAAATAAAAATCAATTAATGATATAAAGTAAACATTGACAAAGACATCAGTCAATTGATATCTTATTAAAAGTATTGCTCACTTTCTATAATCATGTCCCAATTAAAGTTATACCTAACAACCAATATCTTCAGCTATAAGACTGGTGCCATCGATACAAAGTTGTAAAGAAGATTTCAACTACAAAAAAAAAAAAAATCGAGACATCACAAAGAGATTAACTTTGATATGCAAAATTATGATGTAAAAATAGGTAAAGTATCCTTAAGAAATTTAGAAGGTTGACAACAACATAACGCTAAGGGACTATCTACTATGATCAAAGGTAGCATTGTCATGATATTCTTGATGCAGTTTAGTAGAGAGCATGGTTTCCAACATTGTCTAGAGGGATTTCAAGCAATGGTTGAAAATTTTTAATTACCAACTCTAAAATAGGTACAAAAACAAAAACTTAGATGAAGTAAACATAATACAAAGAAATACACAAGTACATAAACTCAAATTAGGTAAACATGGAAAATAATGTTTGACTAGTAATTAATCACCAATTAAAACTGCATTCACTAAAGCTTGATCATAGATCATGGATGTCAAAAGGGTAACATGATTCCATACCTGTGTAGAAAGCCACAAGTAACTTTCAATTTTATATAGACTTTCCACTTTATTTTTTCTAGATTCCCATGTAGACAAGCCATGTCTAAAGCTATTGCTATGTTGGCTTGTGGCTTATAGTCCCTAATTTTGAATCTCTTGTCGGCTAGATCTAGGACTCTTCTCTTCAAGATGTTCGTAGGATCAATGTTATGTATGTTGAATTCTTTGGGGCTATGATTCATAGCACCATTATGCAACAAGGATAGAAAAACCATACTTATGCCCCTTGAATCTTTGTTCCAAAGGCACAAGACAATAGGTTCCTTTAAAATTTTAATGCAAATCAAAGGCAATGTGTTCACTTACTATGTTATTTATTGGAGTGTATTATTTTAGAGGTGGGTGTTGTGATAACCATACAAATGTTCATCAACAAATCTTTAATTATGTTGTTGCTAGTAGCTTCTCATAGATATTTGTATTACCAACCAAACTTGTAGTGCGCATAATTGTAAGAGTAAGCTTATTTAATCATGCAAACTCATGAAAGTGCAATAAGTTAGCTCAACACATTTGAAAGATTAAATATTTTTTAATACCACATTCATACCCGAAAATTGATCACGAAGGAAAACATAAATATTGAATCCATCCATCTAGATAAGGTCGTCTTAACATTAGGTGGGCATAAACTAGTTTAGATAGAAGGAAAATTCAAAAAAGCACTAACATAGTCATAGGCCAAGATAGGTTGTTTAAGTTCCCCATCCTAAGAATGTCTCATGACTCTTTACACGTCATATGTTGTTGTAGGGTTTGAAGTTATAAAAAGTAAAACCACAAAGGGTCAAATTGGGAGTGGACCAAAACTATCCAAAAACACTGATAAGAAAACTAGTTTATTAAGAAGAGACTTTATATATGCATTATTATTTTTATCCATTAGTCCCACCAAGTTTAAGTTCAATAGGGGTTTCATTTTTCCATTCAAATTAATTATCTAATTATCAAGATTCTAAGAAAGAGTACTCTAAATTTAAAAGCATTGAAATATCAATTTTACAAATTTTGAAAACACGCCTATATTTCCTACACCCTAACCCTATGATTCTTAACAAAATAATTACTCAAATACCTAACAATATTGACAATCATCAACAATTATATCTACTATATAGTTTCCACTATGTCCTCTCTAATGGCGTAGGAAACTCTAAATTTGTAAATGTGACTCTGCAAGAAAAGAAGAAGTTAAAGGGATCCAAACATTCCTTCAATTGGAATGAGAAGTGCGAGACAACAATCACACTTTTTTCCTCACTAAAACTATTGTAGTTGTTTCACACTATTGTCTGAAGCTCCTCCATTTATTACTTTGATGTTGGCTTGGATATGTTGTTTTTGTCGCAGCACAGGACTTGGTTGCATTGAGGCCATGTCACATGGGAAAATGTATAAAATTATTAATGTAAAGTCTCAGTTTCTAGGTAGAAGAGCGCCATATCAGCTATAGCCACTTCACTTTCTCCAACTTTTCCTTGCTTCAGTTCTTTCCTCGACCTCGATCCGAGGTTCGTAGGATTTCCAATTATTGTTCTTGAACACTGCTCTATATCTTGTTACCTGCCTGTGGTTCTTTTGTTCGAAATATATACGATGGATTGAATTGAATTGAATTAGATAGCAATGTCTGTCGAGAATTATTAATGATGGGTGATTCTATGAGAAGGGTTTGGGTTTGGTCCTTTAGTATGAAGTTCCACTGTGATGTCAGGTTATGATTTTCATGCTTGGGAATGATGAATAATGTTATTTTTTTATTGAGTATTCTGATGAGGATGACAATGAGTTGCAAGGCATATGTGATATCTCAGAGGAGTGTAAGAATCAAGCAATCCACGAGATCATTCGTTGGATTTTCATAGAATTATAATAATGTGTTTGAAGTAGCACAATGTATGTGAATACATCTTGCAAGTTTATGATTATATTTAGACAAATGCCGCAGTATCAATATCCACAATCAACTTACCTTGTTGGTTATTGATCGTAGTAATTTCTTTATTATAAGTTTGTGATTGCATTTTGCTTATGGTTGCTTCATCCTGATCCAAATTGTCTTCCAAATATGAGGTTCGTAGCTTCAACATTATTGATTGTCATCGTTATTTTGTTTTCCAATGTTATTGAGTTCAAAATCTTAGAAAGCAATTATTTTATGTCCTATGACTTATCAATTCTGTGAAACAATTTAAATTTTATGGAACTGTTAGGAATCAGGACGACTGATAAATTTTATTGCCCTAAAATCTACCTATTAAATGAAAGTAGTTAAGTATGATTTGGATGTTTGAATCACAATAGGAAAATTTGAATATGTTGTATCGGTAGACCTCATTTGTTTATGATATTATAAGTATGAGGTTTCTCTAAAGTAAATACACATGGGTAAAAAATCTATTAACCAAACTGGTGGATTCAGGTTGAAAATTTTCCTATAGATTTGGGATTCGAACCTTCAAGTTTATTATGATTAAGGTAGAGCTTAAAAAAAAATAGATTCCTTGAGCCTTCGAAACTATCCCATAAGCTTCCTCTCAGACCATTCTCAGACAGATCCAATTCTTGACGATTGTGAAGATATGATAAAAATGGAAGAACAAAACCATTGAGCTTATTAGTGTTGAGACACAACGTCTTAAGCTTCCTGAACTTCCTAAATGACAAAGGAATATAGCAAGTTTATTTTTCGAATCTCATCGGAAGAGGTTTTTCATTAGTTACGCCGTAAGGCATTTCCCTTTGAAATGAACCCCCCAAATGCCTCTGTCTTAATTGTAGTCGTTAGATGTAATGTTAGACGATTGAAGAGAAATCAGCCGTCTAATTAATTAGGCCAATAGGCCTTTCTCTCAATGTAGAGATGGTAAACTGCCCTTCTCTCCCAAAATCCAAGCACTTCAAATGCGAAGATCGTCAAACACGCACAACATTATAGTGCTCTTCAAATGCGGAGATCGTTAACCCCTAACACAGAAGCCTAATTCAGTGCATTCAAGCAGTCGGTAGGAGCCTTATTCTAGCGGGGAAGATCCGAGCGTATACATCGTATACATGGTTTTAATCTTGTTAGAGATTGTTGTTCACACTCTCGCCATTCTACACACAAGCGACGAACCAATCATCTCTCAATCAAACGACCTTATCATCTGGAGCGGTACCTGATCAGTACAACCTTGTATTGTTGATGCATGGTTTGCTCCATTCTCGTTGTGTTTTCTTTGCTCTGCAAAATAAATCATTTACCCATTTACGGTGGCCATGGATAAAGTTGGGTTGCACGGCTAACTGTATTGTTTTTGGAGTATTTCTGGTTTTGTTGCAGAAACCTTGAATTCGTACAATTCACATCTTTGGGGGAAATATTGATATCTACATCCTTGGGTAAATATTAATCTCTAATGAACCCAGTATTCAGAAGATAGAGGGTATAGTTACCACTATGTTCCTTTGAATGGAATGATTTTCTGTTGTAATTGTTGTATTGGGCTGACATGTTAATAGACCTATAGAAAGCTTTGATGCGGTTGGAGGTGAAGAATTGTGGTAAATTAAAGCAGGTCATTTTTCTTTTGCATCACGAGAAATAGCCATGTTAGCTTTAGTTTTATCCGGAGGTCTGTTTGTTTACAGGCCCTTGGCAGCAGTCAGCAGCCCTCGCGATCCTTTTCTCTTTTATTTCAACTCAAGAGTTGTTTTCGCAACTGCCCGCATGACCTAAACGCAGATTAAATCTGCCTCCGCCCAATTGTTTGCAGGCAAGCCGTTGCAAAAAAGCAAAGCGCGAGGAGAAGGGAGGGGGTGGCCTTCTTCTTCTTTGATTTTACGCTGTGAGGAATCGAACCCGCGACCACCTCTTTATTCTTCTTTTCTGAATTGGCAGAGGTGCTTTAACTTCTTCTTCTTCTTCTAAGCTCTACTGCTATTGTGATCCTATGATGATGGCCATTCTTTGTTTGCTTATTCTTCTTATATGTTTTGTTAATGAATTATTGATGAAGATGATGCACAGCTGAATGAGGGTATGATGGAGATTGTTGCTCTCTGTCCACTTCTTCATTCGAATCCTCGAGTCATATCATATCATGGAATGTAGTGACGAACCAATCATCTCCCAATCAAACGACCTTATTATCTGGAGTGATACCTAATCAATACAGCCTTGTATTGTTGATGCAGGGTTTGCTCCATTCTCGCTGAGTTTTCTTTGCTCTGCAAAATCAATCATTTACCCATCTGCCATGGCCATTTTTGGTTAAAAGGTTTTATCAGAGCCTTCCACTGCTGTTTGCAGGGAATTTCAAGTTCTCAGGGTGGAATTCGACCTATCTGTTATCCGCCAGGTTGGCATTAACTAACCCTTTACCCACATTTTTTGGATCTACAAAAAGCCTTTTTAAATTCCTATATTTTAGGCTCAGAATTGATCACAGTGGAACAATTTAGTGGTATATTCTTCTCGGCCTTTATAGTCTTTAGCGGTAGGTTTTAGGGTTTTATTTTATGAAAAACACATAATGCATTTTATCTTTAAATACTTGAAATATTGTGTTTCTTATATCGCTTAATTGTTTGGAGTAAGTCTGTTCTCTATATTATTTGTTTTACATTTCCTGTGCTAAAACATGATGCAGATTCCTTCATTTCGCGGTCTAAAACAGTGTAGAAATGGCCGAGGGTCCAATGGCTGATATGTTTACAGTACAACAGACCACAAGTCGAGTACTGTGATATATGTGCAGTATTTCCATGCCACCCAACGCAGTAAACATGTGTGTTAATTGTATAGGAACCCAAGTGGATATCACAGAAGGTCTATAAAAGCACGTAAAAATCCTTCATTTCCCTTAATGTAATTCGTATTTACAGCCCCCCAAAACATGGATAAAAGCCCAATTTGAATCCAAGGAACTCTTAACATTTTGCATTAAGAGGCTCAAGAATTTGAACAAGGTTAGGCTTGTACATGCTGAATTCATATGGACAGAACCCCATTCTAAGAGAATCAAGGACAAGTTGCGAATACAGAAGGTAGTGCTCAATGGGGCTATATTGGAACAGGCTTATGTTGTTGAATATGTTCAGCAAGATCATATGTGTGAACACTGTACAAGGGTTCAGTCCAACCCAGATCAGTACGTGGCTGTTGTGCAAGTCAGGCAACATGTTAGCCACAAGAGAATGTTCTTCTATCTGGAACAGTTGATTCTCAAGCACGGTGCAGCTACTCAGGCAGTCAATGTTAAACAAGTGCACGACGATGTTGATTTTTTCTTTGCTAATAGAATTCATGCAGTTAGGTTTGTGAGCTTTTTGGGCAATGTGGTGCCTATTTTGAAATGCAATGACAAACAGCTTGTGTCTCAGGATTCAAAGAGCAATACATACAATTATAAGTACACTTTCTTTGTTCAGATTTGCCCTATTTGCAAGGAGGATTTGATTTGCCTCCCTCCAAAGGTTGTGGCAAACTTGGGTAACTTAGGTCCCCTTGTTCTGTGCACAAAAATGAGTACCCATATTATGTTGCTTGACCCATTTACTTAGAGGCATGCTTTTATGGACGCGAATCAGTATTGGAGGGTTCCTTTTAAGCCTCTCCTTTCAAACTGTCAGTTGGCTGAATATATTGTATTGGATATTGAAGTTGAGATGGGTTTGACTACTGTGGGTGGTATCAAGTATTCATTGGCAGAGGCAAAGGTAGCCCGTGTTTCAGACTTTGGAAAGAATGACACTATTTTTACAGTGAAAACTCATTTGGGCCATCTTTTGAGTCCTGGTGACTATGCTCTTGGTTTTGATTTCTATGGTGCAAATACTAATGATGTGGATTTAGATAAATACAAAGGACTTAATCTTCCAGATGTGGTTTTGGTGAAGAAAAGTTACGAAGAGAAGCGCCAGAAGAAGCGGGGCAAGCCTAGGCCTTGGAAGCTTAAGACATTGCCCATGGAGGTTGAACCATCTTCCAGAGGCAGAATGGAGGATGCGAAGGAATGGGAGGACTATGAAAAGTTTTTGGATGAACTGGAGGAAGACCAGGAGATGCGATCCAAGATTGCATTGTACAGAAATGAAAATTATCAGCGAGCGGATACAGCGTCTATGACAGATGGTGAAGATGTTCCTTCTGTACCTTTGGATGAGCTTCTTGGTGATCTTACACTCGAGGATGATGAGCACGAAGATGAAGAAATGGAAGGCTAATTGTTAAAACACATTTCAGAAAATCACAGTACATTTATTACTCACTGTGAAAACCTTCATGCTCAAAATCGATGTGGTATCACAGCTACACAATGGTAGACATATCATTTCCAACAACAATCTTCTGCAGTTGATTGTCATGATGTGCAGACCTTTTGTCAGCCTATCAGTGGCATTTATTGGAGCTAGCATATTGAAGATTGGCGCAGCAACATCAGTAATGATATGTTTGAGTTGTACGTTTGAGTTAAGAATAATTGCATGGCTTAATTTATTGCAGACACTAACATTGCTTTTGCATTAAATTATTGCAGTTGTTTGTATTTTTATTGCCATTATGATGCTTGGAAATCGTACTGTCATTTTGTAAGTTGCACAGATGAATAGATTAATAGTATAATGTATGGATGTTGTATGCATTTTCCACATAAACACTGCAACAGATGAAATGATGCTTTAAGAATGCTGAGGTGACATTACGTTTTTTATGTGCTGGATAAATTGTGTTTACTACAACTATTTTGCATCTCTTGGATACTTGTGTGGTTTTCCAATTGGTGTGGCTGCTGATTTTGTGGTTGTTCATTGCAAAATTTTGAAGAAAAGGCCTTCCAGGTGTAGAATTTGATGATGTCACACAAAGCATTTCTCCGGATTTGAGGTTCCTTACCACTGCTATTGAATCTGCCACTTCTGCTAAATTTGTTGCATTTTTATGAAAAGTTAAAATAACTAGGGAACCATTTTTGCTTTAGAATATGAAACATTGAAGAGACCACTCCAGAAGATGATGTTGCTGCCATCATGAAGAAGTAGTTAATGGTAATAAGAATACATTTCTGCTGAAAAAATCATCATTTTGGTTTGTTTTCTGGAGGCTTTTGTGACCAGATGCTGATTACACAAGTTCATTGTTGCTCCTATCCAATGACTACTATTGATGTTCGCTGTTATCTGAAGGCAACAGGTTGTCTCTTCAGATTCCAGGTATTCTTAAAACTTGATCATCAAAAAAACAAAGAGGAAAAAGTTGATGGTAGAGTTCGTTGTTGCTCCTGTCCTTGGATGCTATTCATGTTTACTGCTATCTGGAGGCAGCAGGTCGTATCTTCAGATTCACGGTATTCTTAAAACTTTATCATCAAGAAAACAAAGAGGAAAAATATGAAGGTATCGTATATGTTATTTTCATGCTGCTGATTGGAGAAAATCATTGTTGTTTGTAGCATTGGAAGATTGTTGGTACGATAAGAGAGTAAATTTATTAAACAGAAAGTGTTGTTTGCTTTGCTGGTCACACATTGAAACCTCTGGTTGACAGGGTGAAACAGTTCATTAAATGCTCTCACAGTACAACCAACAAAAACTGGGTTTTGGTGTTTGAAGTCAGGACTAGATTCTCTGTCCTTGCTTTTCTCCAAAGAGTTGAAACTGACACACAGGGTTGAGAGTTTATTAAAACTGATATGCGTCTAGGAAGGAGTAGTTATGGCAAGACTTACACAAGGAGGAATGCTTTCTGACTGCCATAAATTACATGGGAAGAATTACGCTGTTAGGGAATAAAGGATGAAGACAATTCATACATACCACAATTTAAGAGAGGCTTTGACGATTGTCACCCTATCAATTGCAGACGACATTATTCCCCATGTCCAGGATGTTGAGGATATCCTTCAAGATTGGGACTCTGTGTCCAAGGATGTACCCTTTACAAAATAAATATAGGCATTATAGACTTACAAAAGATAAATATGTATAATGGTTGTTCTAATTCTTTGGAGAATCTTTTAACAATTCCAGAGCCCTGCAATTTACTTGTGGTTTCAGCTTTATTAAGGACTTGCTTGTAATTTCCCTTGTTCAGTAGGGGCTTCGCCATTTTTGTTTTAGTTCTGTTGTGGATCTTGAACGATTCTTATTTGCCTAGTTAACTTTTTGTAACTTTGTAGGCAACCTAACTATTTTTGACATTTCTTATTGGTAGGTTAATTGTTATTATCCAAATTAGTTACTGTAGTTGTAAGGGGTTCACGCTTGAATGTGTTCTATTTGACCTTGCAATAAGAATTCCGGGAAATATTTTGAATGCTTGCTGTTTGATGCCATTTCCATTCAACTGTACTAAGTTTTCAAACCATTTATTGCTATCTGTTTGGCATTGTCACCTCCAATTATGTTTTGATTTGGCAGCAGAAATACCTCTCCTGCATGTTTGATAAAACATTTAGTATTTCGTGGCTGTCATTATTTGTAAACTCAATGTTTATGTTAATCATTAAACCACTGGAATATATTAAGCCGGGTCTATGTTATGGTCTTCTAGCAAATATAAGGGTCACTTGTATAAGCAAAGGGTAGATATCCTTGGGAATTTGGTCTATGTGAGTAATGGCTGAGAATTAGTATATATAGGAGATTATTATAGTGAATTCATATTTACTGTTCTATACTATCTAATAAAATTATGATATTTTGGGTTATAACTTATTAGGGGTTATATTCTCTTAGTATCTTAGAAATTGTTCTGTAAGTTATCATTATTATTATTCTTGGGAGCTGTACTCTCCATCTATATTTGTCTGTCAATCCTTGTCATACTTTTTTGAGTAATTTGGATCTTATGCTTTCAGAATGAAGCATTCCTAGAAGGGAGGTAATTGTTATGGCCCTCCAGTGAATTTAAGGAGTCCTGGAACTGGAACTACAATAGTAATGGCTGAGAATTAGTATATATTTTGTGTAATGTAATGGCTGAGAATTAGTATATATGATATTATTATGATCATTGACATGCACAATTGTCTATGATCATTTGATATTGCAATCTTTTAGGTATCAGGAGTTATTCTCCTAGTATCTGAGGAGTCATAGTACAACTTATCATTATTCTTCTTAGGAATTGTGCTCCTCATTTATATTTGATGTGTTCAGGGTTTATTATGTTCTTTTGGGTGTTCTGGATCAAAGTAGTCTACTCTGATGAAAATTCTATTGATTCCATATTAACAAAGGATCAAAGAGTACAACCAGAAAGATACTTGAACCAACATCTCTTCTAGAAAATTCAACAATTCCAATTTAATAATCCTATCGGCCTCTCTTTGTACCTTTTGGGACAATTGCTAGTAAGTAATACGTTAATAAATCAGTTTTGTTCATAAATCGGTTTTAGTTAATAAATCGGTTTAACTTTACCATAACGACCTCACTAAACCCGTTCTGCCCGCGGATATCTGCGTTTGATGCAGAGGAGGGCAGGGGTGTTGAGGATGGCACAGCGGAGTTGCTGCAGAGGAGGGCGGCAGACCTGCAGAGGGAGAAAGGTTTCGACGAGGGCCACAGAGGACGAGGCGACTTTGTTCGCTACATGAGGGCTGCGTAGGCCGTTTTTCTTGCAGATCATTTTGCCCTCGCCCTCTGCATATTATGGTGGTAGTTATGAGGTTTTATATATATTTGGGTCATTGTTATCTTAAATTTTACCTTATCTTTGTTGTTTGTGAAAACCCGCAGGTGTATGGAAGATTGATTATACGCGTTAAGAGAAAGCCCTACAAGATTTTTCGGGTATGCATTATTATTATCTCATGTGAGAGGTTCCTCTGGATATTTTTCTCTTAAGCCACTTGTAACATCTATTTCCTGCAAGTTTTATCTATTTTATACTTCCACTGAGTGTACTTTCGTTACAGAAACCCTTTTTCTCATTTCCACTGAGTGTGAATTGTTTAAAAACTCATAATTGTTTAGATACTTTTTGGGTCATGAAATCAGTTTCAGCAATAATCTGAGCCAAACCAAACAGTTTCTTCTTTTATATGCACTATGTATATTAGATCCCCTGCCTTAACACTCTAATCTGTAGGTGTTGTCTCACTTCTTGTTGACACAGAGCATCCTATGGTCAAATCATGTTAAAACATGGACAGTGAAGAAAGTCAAGATATGTATTTCCAGTTCAACAAAATGGGGGAGATTTCAACCTCACACAAGCTTTTTGTCTCTGACCCTCAGGAGCATAGCCCCACTTTAACGATGACTGATATGACATTTTCTAAAAGGACAGCAACATAATTGTATTCTTCATTTATTATTATATAGCTCAGGAATCTTGCTTTTCATTTATCCAAGCTATTAAAAGTCTTGATTGGCCCTAGATTGTATGCCTGTGGGCCAGAAAGCTGCATGAATTTGTACTATGTTTTCATTCTGAATAGTTTCCAGGTTTCCAAGAGTGCCTTTTTTGGAAAAGTTTTCCCAGCATCAGATGGATATTACACATGAATGCTCAGTAGAGTCCCCACCTTGTTAGAGAATGTCCACTTTATGATGGTCCCTCCTATCTACGCTGATAAGCTCTGGATTTTTTTCACCTTTGCTGAAGTTTGCAGAGGTCTGCTAATGAGTTTTTGATGCGCAGCCTGTGTTGGGAGTTGCTTGGAATGAAAGAATATATTGTTGATTGCCACTTGGGAGGTCCACTACCTTTGTAGCTATCACCCAGCCAAGACCTGTTACAGTTGGCCTGAAGCAGACCATAAGCTGAAGTTAGAGACTGATAAGCTCTGGATTTTTTTCACCTTTGCTGAAGTATGCAGAGGTCTGCTTCATGCAACACATCCCCACTCCCATGCAAGGGCGAAAATTGGGTAGTTTCTGTCCCCAACAAAAATAAAACTGGGTAGCTTCTTTACCCAACAAAAAGAATTGATGCTTTACGTTCTCTAAAAAGGTTGGGAGTTATCAGTACCAGTTGGGAAAATTTGGGGACGTGGCCTTTCACACTTAATGGGGTTTCAGCTCCCCTTACAAACATAGGCTACCCTTCAGTCAATGCAATGAAGGGTTAGACTGAGAAGTCTTTACGTGTCACGGGGCTACCCACAGGTAAAGAAATGTCCAACCCAAAGCTAAGGAAGTGTCCTCATTCCGTTAGGGGTTGATTCAAAGTGCGTACTTCCTCAAATCATGTTAAAACATGGACAGTGAAGAAAGTCAAGATATGTATTTCCAGTTCAACAAAATGGGGGACATTTCAACCTCACACAAGCTTTTTGTCTCTGACCCTCAGGAGCATAGCCCCACTTTAATGACGACTAATATGACATTTTCTAAAAGGGCAAAAACATAATTGTATTCTACATTTATTATTATATAGCTCAGAAATCTTGCTTTTCATTTATCCAAGCTATTAAAAGTCTTGGTTGGCCCTAGATTGTATGCTTGTGGGCCAGAAAGCTGCATGAATTTGTACTATGTTTTCATTCTGAATAGTTTCCAGGTTTCCAAGAGTACCTTTTTTGGAAAAAATTTCCCAGCATCAGATGGATATTACACATGAATGCTCAGTAGAGTCCCCACCTTGTTAGAGAATGCCCACTTTATGATGGTCCCTCCTATATACGCTGAATTGAGCACTAATTCTGGAGCTCTATGTATTCTGGAGTGTGAATTGTTTAGAAACTCATAATTATCTGAGCCAGACCAAACAGTTCCTTCTTTTATATGCACTATGTATATTAGATCCCCTGCCTTAACACTCTAATCTGTAGGTGTTCTCCCACTACATGTTGACATAGACCATCCTGTGGTTGTTTCAGTTAAAGTGACTGCTATTGAAAACAAGGGCATTTCAACATGTACTTCCTTCTTTTCTATGCATTATTTGTTGTCTTAGTAGTAGTTTTTCCAGTCTCAATAGGTATTAAATGGGAAAAGAAAAAAAATTCTTGAGGGTTGTAGTGGTACTTCCCATTTCCATTAGGGGTTGTATGTATATTAGATCCCCTGCCTTAACACTCTAAAGGAGTCATTCCACTTTCATTTTAACTATCAATTCACACCTTTGTAGAATTTATTTGTAGTTACTGAACTACACGTTTTCCTTATTTAGTGATATGCTATTATGCATATCTGGAAAATCACGTCATCCTTAATGTAGCAGCATTTTGTTTTGACTGTCAAGAAACGCAGAAATCAGATTATGTTTTCTAGGTTATAGCCACTGATTCATGATCCTTTCAACTCATGACTTAATTTCTATAGAATATAATTTATAGAATGTGTTTTCCTGATCAGTAAATGGACAAGATTGACATAAAAGAGGAATCAAAACAAGAGAGATGTTCTATCCAGGATGAGCAGTTATTTATTCTCTTTTAGCATCATTGCAGAAATATTGCAACGCGCAAACCCGTGGGAAGTATACACACAAAGAATTAACAGTACTTGGAAATTGTTGCTCACAAACATCAATTGAATAAAACATACAATAGAATATTTACTCTTCACACCATATTGATAAAGTCTGCTTACCATTTATTTCAAGAAAAAATGCATTGTAACCTGCTGGAATAAAAACTGGAATTCCATGTATCATGGTTTTGTGCTAAAGGAGTCATTCCACTTTCATTTTAACTATCAATTCACACCTTTGTAGAATTTATTTGTAGTTACTGAACTACACGTTTTCCTTATTTAGTGATATGCTATTATGCATATCTGGAAAATCACGTCATCCTTAATGCAGCAGCATTTGTTTTGACTGTCAAGAAATGCAGAAATCAGTTTATGTTTTCTAGGTTATAGCCACTGATTCATGATCCTTTCAACTCATGACTTAATTTTTATAGAATATAATTTATAGAATGTGTTTTCTTGATCAGTAAATGGACAAGATTGACATAAAAGAGGAATCAAAACAAGAGAGATGTTCTATCCAGGATGAGCAGTTATTTATTCTCTTTTAGCAATTTTGGGTCAGGCAAAGTTATGAAAAAACGTATATTAAGGCAATTGCAACCTTGGAAGAGAGGAGGAACGGTGCTTTGGCAATCCTAAGAGCCAGTTGCAGGAATTTGCCTAGGCAGGAGCAGATGGACTCTGCAGTTAAAATAGGGTGCTTTCGCAGGAATTTGACTAGGCAGGAGCAGATGGACTCTGAAGTTAAAATAGGGTGCTTTTGCACTTCAATCACCGTTTAGGCCTGTTCCTAATTGCCTGGAAGCTCTGTTACAGTACAGATTATGTTTTAAGATAAGGTAAGTTGGGATGAGTTGACCAAATACCCACCATTAGTATATATATATATATATATATATATATATATATATATATATATATATATATATGGGGCCAGGACCATGTGTAGCTTGTGAACTATTATATATATGGGGCCAGGACCATGTGGCAGGTAGCTTGTGAACTGTAATATAATTTGTACCACATTTAAAACAATAGATAGCCTTTCAGATACAAGTGACATGCAATAGTGCGAATGGATGATAATATGATTAAATTTAAGTTTCTGACACAAGGCTGAGCATTGTAAAAGAGTCATGCTAGACATGAATTAGATTTACTATGCGTTATTTATAAACGGTTTGAAATTTTTAGGATAGCTCATGTGGTTTTACTTGCCATGTGAAATTCATATGGACCAAGAAGTTCACGAGGTCAAAATCCATATCTGAGAGCTTCCCCTGGAATGAATAAGCTTATAGATATCAAATAAGATGCTTGTTATTTTACATTTGGCTTTCAACATCCTGTCACGTTCTAATTTTTCCACTTTCTAAAATTGTTACTTCATTTTCTTCCTTTTTTACTTTGCTCCATACATTGAAGCCAGTTCTGTAGAAAAATAAAGAACTATTGTAAAACAGTTTGATGGTTGATTGAAATGCATAAATTAGAAGTATATTCGCTTAGCCCGATAAGGATTTTTAGAAGAATAAAGCAGAGGTTTGCTAATGAGTTTTGATGCTCTTGCAGTTGTATTGACATTGCTATTTCCTAGAATCTTGTACATAGTCATCACACCTCATATCCACATGGATATGTTGAATTTAGGACTCAAACTTGGGTTTGTTTCCCTACAAAGGCTCGATTGCCATTATCCCATACTCCCTTCTTTTTCTTTTTAATGACGACTGATATGACATTTTCTAAAAGGGCAGCAACATAATTGTATTCTACATTTATTATTATATAGCTCAGGAATCTTGCTTTTCATTTATCCAAGCTATTAAAATTCTTGATTGGCCCTAGATTGTATATATGCAGGGAAGAGCCACGGAAGCGCACTGTGGAACACCTTCAACACAGTCATCACATTATACATGGTATTTCGTCAACAGGGCGACAACATCGTACAAGTTACTTTCAGGAACATTCTCCAGAACGTGAGAGATGAAAATCCAACAATCGACGACTACAACATACTCATGTTGCACATAGATTCCTCTTTATCAGAAGATGAAATACATTCATTCCATGATTCCATGTATCTATTTCCAACAAATGCTCAAACAATGGTCCATAACAAGCAAATGATGAAATCTCTAAACACTCCAATCACAAGATCCATTGCTGAAGATGACAACACATATTCCAACATTTCCTCAGAAGACGAGCAACTTGAGCAAATTGTATTACTATGCAATGGAAAAAAAGTTATCTTAACTTCCAACCTTTGGGTTTCAACCGGACTTGTTAATGGTTCCCTAAGAGAAATTGTAACCATCTTTTACAAAGAATCAACTGCACCACCACAAATTCCAACATTTGTTGTTGTAGATTTTCCCAAATACATCAGGCCTCCTTGGGATGAAAGAAACCCCACTCACTTGCCTATTCCAGAAGTAAAAAAAAATGGACGTGCACAAATTCCACTGAAGATGGCTTGGGCTTTAACCATACATAAATCTCAAGGTATGACACTTCCAAAAGAAACAATTGACATTGGAAAAACAGAACGTCAAGGTCTCACATTCACAGCAATTTCAAGAGTACCTTCTCTACAAGATCTCCAGATTAGCCCCGCATTCAGTTTTGATCATTATAGTAAAATGAAGGACAGGAAAAACATTGCTCGTAGAAAACACGCAGAAGAAATTCTCCGTTCAATGCCACCTCCAGATAATCTGCTCCAACCCATATTTTAACATCACCAAAAGGTTTCCTCCATTTATTTACCTCATTCTATTTCATAACATACTTTTCATATATTTCAACAGCGACCAAATTTAATCAACATTAATAATTAAGCAAATATTAGAATGTCTTTATATTATCTATACATCCCATTCTAACATTTTCTTTGCTTTGCAACATGGAATATGGACTCAGAAATAGCATACCTAAGCAACTACAAGTAGAATGACAAGCAAAAAATATGTGTCTCCAACTACGCATAAATCTCCAATGGTGTTCAGTATGCCATTATTCACCATGCATCTTCCACTAAGAAAATATTAGAATGTCTTTATATTATCTATACATCTCATGCTAACATTTTCTTTGTTTTGCAACAGGACATATAGACACAGAAATAGCATACCTAAGCAACTACAAGTAGAATGGCAAACAAAAAATATGCGTCTCCAACTATGCATAAATCTCCAATGGTATTTAGTATGCCATTATTCACCATGCATCTTCCACTAACAATATATAAATCCCCATGGCAAAGGTAACTTCATTTCCATTCATTCCAAATTCATTTTAACACAACTCACCTGCAAAGTATTACTAAGAAATTTCCACAACTGATATACATATTACTAATTCTAACAAAATAAACATTTTGCAGGTCCATTACTGCTTCTTCAGGTCTTCGATGCCTCCAACATGTTTTGATACAACTTCAAATGTGGAATGACAAGCACAATGCTCCTTAGAATATTATATTGCTTCTCGAACCTCTTCTGTTACAATTCACTATTTGTATTTTCCATTTGAAACTTAAAAAAGGAAGTTTCAAGATCAAAGATCGAATACCATTTTGATAGTTTATGTCTTCACAACCAATTCATTGTCAATGGGTTTCAACATATTTTGTTAACAAAATCAATTGATTTTAATGAATATAATACATGTTTTCAATATATCTTCATATTAATTTAATTTCCCGTTTGAATAATGATTTCTTAAATAACCCTATCCAAATCAATATGGATACCCGGTTGTTGTTCACGTGAATTAATTCGTTTACCTTCACATTCAACTACGCAATTTTTACCAAATACAAACAAAGGTCTCTAAACAAGTTCAATGGATATTTATGCCTACTTGCATTCCATTTCGTAGCCACTTTAACCCCCAAATTTAACCCCCAAAAACAGTTTTCGGCATGGCTTCCTCAAATTAAAACTTGGAATCATCGACCCTTGCTTTCAAAAAAGCCCACAAAAGCCCATTCACATTTCAATATTCTTCCACACACTATGCCTTACGGCATTTCCTTTGCAACATTAGGTGCAAATGCTAGTTTGTTAGCTCATGTAGCTACTTTCCATTGATCCAATGGAGTAAAATGTTTTGATCATCTAACACATAGCATCGACAACTCACAAAAGTACCCAATGTCTAGAAGGGGAATTGTTCCCAAACGGAATCACCTTATGGCATAAAAATATACATTTGACAATAATAAAAATGTAAATATAACCTAATTTTTCAAGAGAATATTTTACAATATTAAATTCATGTATTAAAATCCAAATCTAACCTTTAAATTA
Source organism: Pinus tabuliformis (assembly GCA_031772625.1). Lineage (NCBI taxonomy): Eukaryota > Viridiplantae > Streptophyta > Pinopsida > Pinales > Pinaceae > Pinus > Pinus tabuliformis. Next base: position 499,444,207 of record CM062812.1, on the reverse strand, counting down.
GTGTCTTCACATTAAATAATTTAGCATCAAAAGTTATTACAAGAATTTATTATTTATAGCTTCTTCCATTGAAGACGTAGTGACATAACAATAGATCCTTTAGACTTGAGTCATTATATTGGAAGTTACCTACGCATTATCAAGGATTTATTTGTTCCATTTGTAATGCCCAAGGTCAAAGGATGGAAAATGATCTTTATTTATGTGCAAAATCATTAGTAATTACTCACCTCATAGTACAAGAGTTTGAAGCTCAAAAATCAATTTTTTAATTAGATTTATTATTAAGTTAAATTTATTAAAGTGAAAAGTAATTAGCCTGGATCAATTTTTCTTATAAAATTTGAAGAAAAAATTACACTTTAAACATTTTATCTCTTAGCGCTATATAAATTTAAAATTAATCAATTTAAATGGATTATATGTATATATAACTCACTAAAAACACTTACAACAAAGGTGAAAATGGGACCATTAAATTACTTGAAATGTGTGTTTGTGTTGATAAATCAAATTCTCCCACTGTAATTAAATGTCCCATTTAACCAGACAACAATTGTCCATCCAAGCTTGTATTTCCTCCATGCTAGTGGTTTCTTGCTATAAAGATTGATGTATTAGTCCAACTGAGTTGTCCCTTCTTTTTTCTATTATAGTAATAATAATAAGATGTTTTATTCTACATGAGTTGTGTATCGTCAGAGATTCATCTTGTGATTTTTTCAGTACTCATAAAAGTGAGATGAAACGAAAAAAACCACGCATGTTTCTATAAATTTCATCAACATATAGATGTACTAGTTCCATGATATTTCTTTTGTTGGAATATTAATTCCTACTTGTCTCAGTTGTGACTTTCTATATAAAGAGTCTGTTCCTATTCTATAGGAGTGGTTTTCCTAGTTTGGTGTGTGGTTGAGATATTCTCTCAACCAATAGAATGTGCGTCCAAGATAGTTTTCCTATCTTGCGACAATACTCCTGTATATGTAGAAATTCTCATTGTAGATCACCTGATAATGCAATGTAACTAAAGCAAAATACTATATCTACTTCTACAATCAAACTTAGCGGAATCTTAATCAATTTGAGCAAGATCAATCAGAACACATATAATAGAGAAGAAGAAATCATACACATGAAACATAGAAGAATACTCTTGGGAAAGCCTCAACTAAAAACCCTTCCATCTGTATTATCATACAAGTCAAAATATCTCAGGATTACACAAAGCTTTAGCTCACAAGCTATCCAGCTCTCAGTACAATCCCTCACTGCTGCTCATAGATAGAATAGACAACACATATGCCTTTCCCTCTGCCCTCCAAGCCTCCTATTTCTTTGCGCAGTTTTCCCTGGGTACTTCAACTATAACCTTGTGTGACATTGATCTCACACACTGCTCCAACACATTGTAAAACTGTGCAATCCTCAAGGAATTAATTCCTTCTGCATGCAAGAGATTTTCTTATAGGAAAATTCTTGCAATTGATAGTACATTGTCCTTGCCTTTAATCTCAACTGGGTCTTTGTCTGTACTAACATGCATGAGTTATTTATGGTAGAATATTCAGTTATCTGAAGTACACTAGTTTCATGCATGCATGCATTAACTAACTGAACTCACAATTAGTTCCACAAATTGTTTGGAACTAATCTAACTGTACTTAACTCAGTTGACTGAGCTAACTAATTACAACTCAAATACAACTCATCCTTATCTCATTAATTAAGGGATAACTTTCTCAAGGGATAACTGTTGCATGTCTTCACAAAGACTTCATGTTTGAATTTCTCCAACTAATTAATCTAGGATGAATTAATTAATTATTTTTCAAATAGCTACTAAGACTAAATTCATATTTTAATTCTCAATTTTAATTCAAGGACAAACTAAAAATGGAATATATCTTGAAATGCTATCTATAGCAGTGCTATTTTTAGCATTTCTTGTTGCTATTTTCAACACTCCCTCTCAACAAGAAAGGGATTATCTGTCACCCTGATCCTGTCTCTATGGAACTCAAATTTACACTTTGACAATGCCTTAGTAAAAATGTCAGCGTCTTGCTCCTCGGTCGAAATATACTCAAAAACATGATTCTCTTCACCACACAGTTTCGAAGATGATGTTATTGAATGTCGATGTGCTTGGACCTGTCATGAAATACTGGATTCTCAGAGATTTTGATACAACTCTAATTATCGCAATAGATCACAGCTGGATCCATCCTTTGATCAAACAAACCAACTAGAATTTTCCGCATCCAAATGGCTTCACATGTTGCCTCGCTTGTAGCCATGTATTTAGCCTCTGCTGAGCTAAGTGCAACTGACCTCTATTTCATGTTGTACCAAGAAACAACAGTTGAACCAAGGTTGAAAATTCCTCCTGATGTGCTCTTCCGATCTGATGGACTCCCTACCCAATCTGCATATGTGAAGCCCTACAGCTTCACTCCCACTGTCCGTTTGTACCATAATCCATACTGAGATGTGCCTCTGAGGTATATCAGCACATGCTTAGCTTCCTTCCAAAACAGCTTGGTAGGGTGAACCATAGCTTGACTCAGTTGGTTCACCGTAAAGCACAAATCTGGTCATGTGTTCACTAAATACATTAGTGAACCCACAAGCTATCGATACATTGTAGCCACTACCACCTCACCTGAAGTAGCATCCTCCTTCCTCCAGTTACCTGCTAGAGGAGTCTGCATGGGCTTGCACTTCTCCATGTGGAATCTCCTGAGTATCTCATTGGCATACTTGCCTTGATACATAAACACTTCGCCATCCTTCTGCCACACTTCCATGCCTAGGAAGTAGTGCATGAGACCTACGTCTTTCATCTCGAACTCTCTTGCAAGATCCTCCTTGCAAGACTTGATCAACTGATCATCACCTATTAGTATTAGATCATCAATGTAAAGAACAATGATCAATGTCTTACCTTCTACCATGATATGGTACAGGTTTGCATCCGCTTCACTCTTTGTGAAGTCCAACCGGTGAAGTAGCTGTCAATCCTGGTGTACCAACCATGAGGTGCTTGCTTCCACCCATACAAAGTTCTCTTGAGTCAACACACATGTGACTCACGATCGAAGGTCTCAAATCCTTTCGGCTGCTCTATGTACACCTCTTCCTTAATCTCGCCATTGAGGAAGGTAGTATTTACATCCATCTGTGCTGATAGTGCTAATATTGATTTGATAGATGAGTACCTTGCTATAGGAGCAAAAGTCTCATCATAGTCGATCCCTTCGACCTGTGAGAAAGCATGGGCAACAAATCTTGCCTTATGTTTCTCCACACTATCATCAACAGCTTGCTCTAGCTTGTAAAGCCAACAGGAACTCACAACTGACTTGTTCTCTGGTCTTGGAACCACATTCCAAACATTGTTCTGAACTATGGAGTCATACTCCTCCACCATAGCATCAACCCAAATCGGCTACTGCACTGCTTCCTCAAAGGAAGATGATTCGATCTCCACACATTCCCCGACAAGGGCCATGTAACTAGTGTACTGCTCAGGTGACCTCCTCTGTGACAATTAGTTGCATAATGGCCCACCTCATGACAATTAAAGCATCTCACTTTAGATTTGTCAATCTTCTTCCCACCATGAGAAGAACTTGATTTGGAATGGGAATCCTTCCCTTTCCCTTTCCTCACCTTACTGGCTAAGGCTAGATTTTCTTCATCATCATGCTTAGATGAAGAACCATCTCTAGTGCTTCTCTTGATCTCCTCCTGCATCAAATTCGACCACATTCATTCCCAATTCAACAGTTTCTCTCTTCCATTAAATGAGTCCTGGTAGCTATGCCAACTCTTAGGAAGACCGAGGAGAGCAAGACTCACCATATCATCATCGGCTTTCATGATTCCTACACTTCCAAGCTCATCTTTGTAGGTGGTGAGCTTGTTCAGATATGTAGAAATTTTGTCGCCCTTTTCACACATGATTTTCCAAAGCTTTTCCTTTAGTGCCAGCTTTCTCTAGTCGTTGTTGTTTTGATAAAGGTCCTTCATTGTCTTCCACATTGAAAATGGAGTCTCCTTCCCATGGAGACTTGAGACAATATGGTCTCGAACTCCCTCCAGAAGAATCCTCGCTCTCGCCACACATTTCTTCCATTCAGCCAATTCTTGGGCATTAGTTGCTGCTAGCTTGGGGACTTCTTGATCAATGAAGTCCTTCAAACCATTGTCTCCTAATACCACTTCCATGTGATCCTTCCATGCTATGTAATTCGAGTTGCCATCCAGGGAATACTAGAGTCTCAAGCCATTGAACGCCATTGGTGAACTTTGAGATGTGATAAGAAATCGATTTTGTACTTGCAATCAACAACTACAAAAATTTAACTTTTCCCTTCACAGTATATTGTTCTCTGCTTTGATCACCTTTTCTCTGATACCATGTAGAAATTCTCGTTGTAGATCACCTGATAATGCAATGTAACTAAAGCAAAATACTAGATATACTTCTACAATCAAACTTTGTGGAAGCTTAATCAATTTGAGGAAGATCAATTGGAACACATATAATAGAGAAGAAGAAATCATACACGTGAAACACAGAAGAATACTCTGGGGAAAGCCTCAGCTAAAAATCCCACTATTTGTACTATCGTACAAATGGAAATATCTTAGGATTACACAAAGCATTAGCTCACAAGCTATCTAGCTCTCAGTACAATCCCTCACTGTTGCTCATAGACAGAATAGACAAAACATATGCCTTTCCCTCTGCCCTCCAAGCCTCCTATTTCCTTGCGGAGTTTTCCCTGGGTGCTCCAGCTATAACCTTTGTGACACTGATCTTAGACACTACTCCAACACACTGTAAAACTGTGCAAACCTCAAGGAATTAATTCCTTCTGCATGCAAGAGATTTTCTTATAGGAAAATTCTTGCAACTGATAGTACACTGTCCTTGCCTTTAATTTCAACTAGGTCTTTGTCTGTACTGACATGCATGAGTTATTTATGATAGAATATTCAGTTATCTGAAGTACACTAGTTTCATGCATGCATGCATTAACTAAATGAACTCACAATCAGTTCCACAAACTGTTTGGAACTAATCTAACTGGACTTAACTCAGTTGACTGACCTAACTAATTACAACTCAAATACAACTCATCTTTATCTCCTTAATTAAGGGATAAATTTCTCAATCAAAGGGATAACTGTTGCATGTCTTCACAAAGGCTTAATGTTTGAATTTCTCCAACTAATTAATCTAGGATGAATTAATTAATTATTTTTCAAACAACTGCTGAGACTAAATTCGAATTTTAATTCTCAATTTTAATTCAAGGACAAATTAAAATTGGAATATATCGTGAAACGTTATCTATAGCAATGTTATTTTTAGCATTTCTTGTTGCTATTTTCAACCGTATATATGTGATTGCATATCTCATTAATAAAATATAGATTCCTTTATTGAATTTTAACATGGTTTCAAAGCCCTGAGGGCCTCGCCCCTCGTGGGCTTGACCCGTGCTGGGCTGAGGAAGCTTGGCCCGTCATGGGTTGAGGGAAATAAGGGAGAAGTATATTTTCTTTTAGTTTTTTTAAAGTTTTTCCATCATCTGTCGAAACCTGTGGTTAATTTTAAGTGGTCTGCGGGTGGCATCGGGACTCCTGCTTCTGCTTCTTGTAGTGGTGTGTGTAGGTGCCATGGACGCAGGCGATGACGTGCTAAACTGGGCAATGAAGCACGGACAATGCAGTGGTTCAATCGACGGTTTCTTTGAAAAATAGGAGGAAATGTTGATGGACTCAGAATCGAATCGGAGGAGTTTGTGGTGGAGGACCTATATTAGTTATGGTGCCCTCAACAGGGATAGGGTGTCGTGCACTAGATGCGGGGTTCCTTATTACAATTGTGGGCGTGGCTCCTAAGCCAATCCTTATACTCGCGGTTGTACCCAAATTACGCGATGCGCCAAACATATTGGCTGAATTATGCTTATAATTCTCTGCTAGGATTCGAACTTGGGTCATCTTACAATAATAATATTTCCTTTGTTCTTTTTTACCACAACCCTAGTCCATGTTTTATTCGAGTGTGACGTTTTATTTTGATTTTCAAAATAAATTCCTTTTATTCATATGAATGAAGTTTACATGAAGGATATCATTTGGATTGTTGTATTTGGACTCTACCACTAGAAATGGCATAGAGAAATGGCCTGTTTGGTGCCTCTGGTTACTGGTTAAGTTGTTGTTGGCTGTCGTGGCACACATTTGGGCCGCTTCCTACAACAGGACCGTGGCACACATATGAGCCGTGATGGTGGAGCTTTGAGGGCCGACATAGAGAGGCCACATGATTTTGAAGGATTTGTTCATAGTGTAACAACTATGGACTTGTGAGCATATTATGTTCGGTGCACGAATATTATGACTGTGCACAGTTGAATTATATGATAACTGGTTGGTACCATAGGCCACATGATGTTGCCACAAATTTTAATGGGCACGGGGAATGAAAGGATTCCTCAGTAAATATTATATATATCCATGTCATTATTTCTCACATCCATTTCATTTACTTGTTTTCACATGACTAACACTTTGTAGTTTATACCCAATGTATTTTTACCCATGGTGTATTTTTTGGTATCGGTAAAGGTAAATTAGTCTTGGAAATTGTATACATATTGAGATTCACGACCTCAATATGAAGTCATTTTGTTAGAATTCGCGACTCTAATGGATGACAGGTAAAACATGGAGATTAAGACGTGCATGCCAAAGTTAAAAATGAAAATGTCAAAGAGTCTAAATTACAAAGCCAACAATATTCATGTGGGAAAGCAGTGGTGTGTTCGAGCATATAAATGGTATGGTGTATCCAAGATGTGTGGCAAAGGATTCAAATGGCCTTGAAAGTTTGTTTGTGTTTGTAGAATAGACTCAATATTATGTTGTATTATGAGTCACGCATTTTAATAGTAAGCAAGTATAGGATGTTTTGTAGTGGTCTTTGTAATGTATGTACCTAGTAACTCCAAAAGTTGGAGTTGTGTTGTAAGTCTTGTAAGGCATGTGTATCCCCATACAGTTCGTGGTAATCTAGAAACCACTTTGTATTTGCAGTGTTGGTTTATGGTAAGACAGAAACCACATGTAAGAGTGAAGTGGGACAGAGATTCCTGTTGGCATGGTTTAGGGTTAGCTGAGAAAACCCTCGGCCTCGTTGAGTCAGGTCTTTGGTGAGCCTCAGTGGCTGGAGTGCCCTAGTGGAAGGTTTGTGGCCCAGAGTGGCTAGAATGCCTTAGTGGCAAATTTGTGGCCTAGAGCGGCTCGAGAGCCTTCGTGGCTATGTTGAGCCTTCATGGATGAGTTGAGCCTGGTGGCTAAGAGCCCTTGGCGGCATGGTTGAGGGTGATCCGATAAAACCTAAACCATAGTTACGGGTAATTTCATAAAACCCATGATGATATTGGAGGGGGATTTACAGGTACAAGTACATGTGTGTAGTTATAATAGTTGACATAACCATGTATGAAAAGGACATCCTACAAGAGTGGCCGTTGCAGCGGTTGACACCCATGCATTCCGGTGGATGGCCACTCCTTTATATGGACATCAACATATTCTTTTATGTTTGACCACAACTAGACTTTGCAGCTTGATATCAAGACATGTACTCATTAAGGGGGTGCATTGGAATATTAATTCCTACTTGCCTCAATTGTGATTTTGTATGTGAAGAGTCTATTCCTATTCTATAAGAGTGGTTTCCCTAGTTTAGTTTGTGGTTGAGATATTCTCTCAACAAATAGATTGTATGTCCGAGATAGTTTTCCTACCTTGATACAATACTCTTGTATATATGTAATTGCATATATGATTAATAAAATATAGATTACCTTATGGAATTTTAACATCCTTTAACCATTTACTTTCAAAACAATGAGTGTTATATATATATATATATATATATGGTATTTTATGTTATTTTACATTATTGTCATTGATAAATTATATTAACCTAGATCCATCTTAACTTTGTATCTACTATGAGTCTAAAGAGATCAAATCTCTTAGATGTAAACCTCTAAAATTTAGAGTGAAAAGAGACTTGAGTAATCTTGAATTAAAAATCTAAATTGATATAATCCTAAATATATAAGCAAAATTATTTTATGTGTTATTATATCAAACTGTAAAATATATATTTTTATATTAAATTAAAAAATAGATAATAAAAATAAAAGTATATTTTTTTAAAATTAAAATTAAATTATAAATATAAACCTTTATAATTAAAATAAATAAAAAACACTTTAATTTGTATATTTAGCTATCTTTTTATCATCGCTATAAAATTGTTCAACCCTATTTAGCTATCTTTTTATCATCGCTATAAAATTGTTCAACCCTAGTCTATGGATAGAGAGAGCTTAGTTCCCAAAAAAAAAAAAACTCTTGAAACATATGTGATATATGCAACAAACTTAGTGGAGAAGCTTCAGGAATATGATATTCTATGGATATGGGTTAATCATTCACATGCCATTCCACAAGAGAAAAATTTCCAAGCAAATGGTCAACATCCTTCTCAAACAATCTCAATGGCCCACAATAAATTGTCTAACAATTAGCCATGTTACATTACCTTATGGGATGGTTGTAAATGGTCAACTTCCTTTTCAAGCAATCTCAATGGCGCAAAATAATTGTCTAACAATAGCCATGTTACATTACCTTATGGGATGGTTGTAATCATAAAATGTGAGAGTGAAAAAGATATTGGTAAATAGTTGAATTTATCAACAATGCAATTATCATACTATAAATAGCCCTCATTTCACCACAAATAATGAATGAAATCGTAAGTATCCCTACTTTCTTTCTCGGCATTGGAGCCCTGATTGTCTATCTGTTTCGTTGGTGGTTTTGCACAGAAGCTACCTCCCCTTAATGAAAATGTTGGGCAAAGAATGAATGAAATCGTGAGTATCCATACTTTATTTCTGTGCATTGGAGCCCTGGTTGTGTGTTTGCTTCGTTGGTGGTGATCTTTGCAAATTAATATTGTTAGCCACAAATGGTTGTGTGTCTGCTTCAGTGGTGGTGATCTTTGCAAATTCATATTGTTAGCCACAAATGTTCACTTTTGAGAATAAATTCGATAAAAAATAAAAGGAAATGAAATTACCACACTGTAAATAACCCTAATTTCAGGACTAAGAGTCCATGGAATCATGAGTATCCCTACCTTCTTTCCCGCCATTCTGTCCATGGTTGTTTGTTTGGCTTAGTTGGTGGTTTTCCACACAGAGTAACATCCCTAATGAAAAAGTTGGGCATTAGGAGTACAATATTTTTTGAAATCAAATCATTTATATCTCGCTGAGATCGTAACCTTCCAAAGTTCAGCTGTGTCAAGGCTACAATCTCAGTAAGGCAGAACTGATTTGATTTCAAAATTAGACTCCGGCCATAAGAGCCCCTATATCATTCTCCTAATACCTAGCATTTTCATAGGGAGAAGTTGCTTCGTGTGGAAAATCACCGTTTCAGTGGTGAGAAAAAAGGTAGGCATACTCACGATTTCATTCACTCTTTGCCCTGAAATTATGGTTATTTATAATGTGATAATTTCATTTCCTTTCATTTTTTATCTACGCTATTCTCAATAGTGAACCTTTGTAGTTAACCATATGAATTTGCTTTAACCGCTGTGACGAACAAGATATGTGAACCTCTACATCAAATCTGATTTAACTGAATGTATATCTATTTTCTCTATCAACTTTTACAAGAAGTCGCTAGATCTACTCTATTTGGTAAAATTATAACTCTACTCCTTTTACGAACTTTAATACACAATAAGAACCGAATCTCCACATCAATTCATGGAGTTAAAACTTCAATTTGTTTTGTACTTCTGATTGCGTGCTAGAGATGAGTTCGAAAGCTAATTGCATCTAAAAACCTGAGGAACGAAGTTTTAAATTAAGTCAGTTACTAAAAAAAATACCCCCATTTAAAATATCTGATGAAATAAGTTTTAAGATAAAAAAATTTCATTCTTGAAAAAAAAAATCATAAAGTAATATTATGCAAAATATAAAGTACTATTATGCAAAATACAGTACATATAAAAATTCAAATAGCTTAACATTACAAAGGTGTTGATATTTTGTTGATAGATCGTTACATTCTTGACAAATTGCTGCATTGGAAGAGTACTCCAGATTTGTAAACTGCCATAAACTATATAAAAGCCTGCAACGAATTCATGGGAAACGAAGACATGTTCACCTACGTTGTTGACAAATTGTTGTATTGGAAGAGTAGAATCCGGATTTGTTTACTGTGATAAACTCTACATAAGAGCCCGCAATAAAGCATCATGAAGTTTATGAAAAGCTAGGACCCGGAGGATTACTTTTTGTTGTTTAACAACACTGAAAATCGAACTATCTGACGTTGTCAAATGTGGTTCCAAAGAATGGTGGAGAAAAATCAAATAGAAGTGCAGTACTACATATGCCAGATTGCAGTACTACTAGCAATTGTCTCAAAAGGTACAAAGAGAGTCCCAAAAGGTACAAAGAGAGGCCGATAGGATTATTAAATTGGAATTGTTGAATTTTTCTAGAAGAATTAATTGGTTTGTGGAAAACCTTGTTTCCTTGGACTGAATCATTGTGCAATTACTTTTCTTTAGATGTTTTGTTTATATCTATATTACAAGGAACACATTGAATGCCTTATTTCATTTCTGCTATCCTTACTAATATCCTTTCCGTGCTTTTTCTTGATCAATTTGATGAAATATTCCATTATCCTTTGGTCAAAGTCCTCACCTGCATATTAGTGTACATCCCGGTAAGTTCAAAGCTCGAAAGCCAACCAAAAAAGTCAATGATAACCACCGTGCACGTATTCAAATTTGTAATGTAAAACTGTCAAACAGAGTTGAGACAGATTACCTCCAAGATGGGTATCACCGTTTGCAGCCAAAACCTCAAAAACTCCGTTGTCAATAGTCAGAACGCTGACATCAAACGTGCCACTACCAAGATCAAAAACAACAATATTTTTCTCTCCACCCTTCTTGTCCAAGCCATAAGCTATTGCTGCAGTTGTGGGTTCGTTGATAATACGAGCTACATTCAAGCCAGCAATAACACCAGCATCCTTCGTTGCTTGGCGCTGTGCATCAGTAAAATAAGTTGCGCAAACCCACAAGTTAACAGTCACAATGCAGTCAACAATTGGTTACCCAAAACCTCATAAAAAAAAGGTTGAAAAGAAAGCATACCAGGGACAATCACCACAACATCCTTTATAGTCTTGCCAAGGAATGCTTCTGCAGTCTCCTTCATCTTAGTCAAAATCATAACACTGATTTCCTCAGGGCTAAATACCTTTGTCTCTCCATCTCGTACCTGAACTTGAATATAAGGTTTCCCATCTTTGTTCACAATCTTGTATGGTACCAGTTTCATATCCTTCTGAACTTCTTTGTCTTCAAACCTATATAAAACAAATGTTTTCATTTAATTGTGCTCATCAAGTAAAAGTTTTAAATCATTTTCTTGAAGTTTGGACAGGGCAGAAATCAAATCCTGATCTGACCCCAACCAGAATGTTGCTCGACCCCTGACTTAACATGCCAATTTCATGACTGGCACCCTTGTGGGTTCAATATCAAGGTGAGAATTAGACTTGCAATAAATATAATTGTCTAATGAATGGGCAAATCAGAGACCAGAGTACTTACTTTCTCCCAATGAGTCTCTTGACATCAAAGATGGTTCGTTCGGCATTGACTACCGCCTGGTTTTTGGCAGCCTCTCCAATCAACCTCTCATTTTTCGTGAATGCTACCCATGATGGGTAATACGGTTGCCTTGGTCATTGGCAATAATCTCCACATGACCATTCTTGTAAACCCCACAACAGGAGTAAGTAGTTCCCAGGGCTATACCAATCACCGTTCCCAATTTCGCAACTTCTTCCTTCGCAATCAAAGATGCAAGAAGGCATCTTGAGAAAAATTAAATTCCTCGTGAAGAGTATCAGAAAATGCCTATATGTTACCATGGAAAGGTTGCCTATATGGTCAAGTTTCTAGCATATATATTTTAACTGATTGCAGGTTTATCGTGGTCAAATTTCTAGCATATATATTATTTGTAGATATTTGTCAAACCAAATAAATTATAAAACTTGGCGTAAGTAGATAGCACAACATGAATAACGAGGAAACATTTCAAAAACCCAACAATCATTCTTTAGTAGGCTACATCAAGACAACATTGTCATATTCGACTCGATCTTATTTATACTTTGGAAAAAATAAAAAGGGCTTCCTGTAATAAAAACAAAGAGATGACTCCTTCCAATTTTAATGCATTCAGACGATGTGCAAAAAATGTCGATGCAACTCAAACTCATCAAAATCATAACCTCAAACTCATCATAAATATTGGTTCAAATTTACATAATAAATTAGCAAGGCATTGTAAACTTAACCAATGCCATATCTTGGCACATTATTAAGAATACTTTTGTAAAATTGATATGTATCATCTTAATTAACTTTTACATAAATTATTCTAATATTTATAAAAGATGTTTTTTAACCAACCTCCAAATTTACATAATAAGTTGTTTTTTAATCATTTTTTTCTAATATTTGTAAAAAATGATTTATAAAGAACCTCCAAATTTATATAAGTTGAGACATTGCAAACTTATTTCATAAACATTTAAAATACTTGTCTATTTAAATATACGATAAGATTAACCCAAAAAAAAAATCATTTTAAATATATCCATTTAAATATATCTACCTTTTATGTTTTAAATTATTTAAATTTCTTAAATATATTTTAATTTTATTCCTAAAATATTATATCCATTTATAATTGTATAAATCAATTTTAATTTTCAATAAAAATTAATATTTAAATCAATTAAATTAAACCATTGTAATATAATTCAAAGACCTTTTATATAAGGAAATTTATTTTATCTACTAATGTGAAAAAAACAAACAAAACAGAAATTTGGTACGAAGAGACTTGGAATCCAACTTTAGATTTGAACATAAACTCAAAATCAATGAAGTTATTTTTATACATACCTTTTATATAACAAAATTTACTTTATCCACCAATGTGGAAAAAACAAACAAAACAGAAATTCGGTACTAATTGACCTGGATTCCAACTTTACATTTTAACATAAACTCAAAATCAATGACGTTAATTTTATGCATAAAGGTACAAAAATATAAATATGGAGCTACTTGGAATTTCAACTTGAGGTTAAAACAAACTTATAAATAATGATACAGATGGTAAATAAAAAATTATTGGCTCTAACATTGAGCAACGGCCAATCACAAAGTGTAAACGGTGAACTGGGCGGGCAGCTTATTGTTGCAAGGGGTCCCGAGCTCTAAACTCGTCCCGCCAGCTTATTATTGCAAGGGGTCTCGTGATCGAAACTCATCCCGCCAACGATGTATTGACAATTCCGAGCGTACAACAATGAGATGTTTACAAATGATGCGCTCAGGGGCAGAAGAGAGCCGATAAAGGAGCTTACAACAATAAAATGTTTACAAATGATGAGATCAGGCGCAGAAGAGAGCCGAACAAAGGAGCTTGAGATCAGGGGTAGAAGAGAGCCGAGTAAAGGATCTCGTTCCAGATATCGGGAAGCCCAGGCAGACACCAGTGGCTGCAATCTGCCTAGCGCTGTGGATTTTTCCGTTGCCCGACTGTCAAATCGTTGCTGTATATCGAAGGGTGCGCGTCCTGGCTGAGCAACGACAGCGTCGTTATGTTGAGAAACGACACAGTTGATCTCATAGGTCTCACAACGCTTTCCGCCACTTGGAATTGGGGAGGATAGGCGCCCAGATACGAAGTCCCCGCGGTAGGTTCTTTCTTGGAGTAACAGTTACCGCCATTCATAGTACTGCAAAGCACAAAGATTCATTAAAAAATCAAGCAAACGCCATTCATCACAAGCAATTTTTTCACATTTTCAACCGGATCTGAGATTACTAAACCTGGAATGCGAGGGCGAGAAACTGCGGAAAAGGACTTTCGTTCTGCTGGTATCGATGTTGGAATCAATCCACTTTACCCACGTAGTCATTCCTTTCCGGTAAGCCACCATGAAATCCATGCTCGTGTATGAAGTATTCCCTTCCTGCAGGTAATCCCAACTGCTTTGATTTTTTACCCGAACAAAGTGTCAGTCATCCAGTCCGCCATTAAAGATCACAGTGCCATAAAAGATCAGAGTAAAAAATCTAACAGTTACCATTAATGGCTTGCATAAAAGTACCCTCTGAGATTGCCTCTGTGAGTCCACTAATGGCCCGAGTTAAAAACAAGAATATCGGCTCCCTTCCATCCTCTGCCATTACTCTCGGCCGAGTCCAGACGAAGCACCACTTTCTGCTGTCCTTGAACCGTAGTGGTCACCATATCCACCAGGTACGGAGCTCGATAAAATGACATTGTAACTCCGTAATCCTGCCAATACCCAAATCATAACAATTTAGCTTAATACAATAACATCACAGAGATCATATTAACTAAGTTACCAGTAGCCACCATGGCTCTGAAACTGGAAAGAGTATCTCCAGAAACCACGTATGTTCTGCCTTGCGGCAACGCTGCGTGAAGAAGGCAAATCATGGACTGCCATTGATCTCGATCCAGTGAATCTCCCACAAACATTAATGTTTTCCCCCTCAGCTTCTGCAGCATGTCCAGCGCGTTGAATCTGCGACAATAAAACAGCAAAATCATTTTAATCACTGCAATATAATATTTAATTACTCGAGCAAAGTGTACATATAAATTTATTTGGGATTTTTGTATTCGTGCCTTCGAAGGTTGCAGTAACCAGGCTTCCATCTCCATTTCTGGTAGTCCGAATCAGGTCTTCCATTCTTCTGCCAGTTGAATTCGCCATCGATATAAGGGCATTTACTCCAGTCATACAGCGGGTACGATAAATCGTGAACCCAGTACCCAGAGAATATATTGCATCTGGTTCCAATAGCTATATCCGACATTGTAAGGTTCTGGGATGGATTTAACTTCTTCTTTGCATAACAGGGCCAGGTTCAATGCACAGCAGAACTATGAGGTGAAAAGAAGGCAACTCAATCAATATTTGGAAAAAACAGTGAAAGTGCAACGCATGCTTGCTAGATGACACTTCAAATCAATAGTTGAAAGTGTCTTACTGAGCTGGGTAAAAGTGTTGAGCTGGGTAAAAGTGTTGACAATGGTTAATGAATAGGAAAGCCTATCGGCCTAAGTGGAAAACAGATTGAAAATGTATGTAAACTCATTGAGTAACATTGGGACAAACGGATGGAAATGCTCGATTTAATACAAAGGTAGCTGGGAAATGCAATTGAAAAATGTGTGTGTTTCATGTGAGAATTTAGTGGATAAGTGGAGCAGTGTCAACCAAAAGGTTGGAAGAATTGATGTAACGAACTCTTTCCAATTCTGCCCATTTCAATCCTGCACATAAAGATAAAACAACAAAAATCCTTCTCACATCTTCCGGTTCCTGCTGAAATGATCGCAAACACAGAATTCTGGGACGTGTAGAGCGCAAAACATGAACAATTTAATGCAGTATTTCGAATCTTCAAAGCGATCATTTCAGATATCGGATGGAAGACTACTTGGAGCGAAGACTTTGGAATGCCTTTGGATGAGTTTCGTATAAATGAGCCTCAAGCATTTAATTAATCATGAAAATGGAATGCTCTGTATCACATAACTGACATGACTGGAGCATAACAAAGAATTCCATGTGACTCAATTGGTACAACACGTTTCATGTGACTCGTCCTTCAAGGGTAAGGGAAGTAATTCATGTTATTTATTTGGTTTCATGTGAATCGTCTCATGTATCCATCACATCAGAAATACATGGCAGCTTTGACCGGCGAATGAATGCATTGGAGAATCTTTCGGTCGGGAGATTCCATGGTGCCAATCATAAAATCGTCCCTCAATGCTGCATTAACCCGCGAGGGAATATATCTGAACCCATCTTCAGTTTTGGGCAGAATGTCCCATGGTGCCAATCACAATCAAATCGGGTTAATATATTATTCACAGAAATGTAGTATGAGATGCCAATGCTTTAGATCCGAGGCGATATATCCAAAAATATAAATTGCGTTTAGTAGTAGCTTCACATCGAATTACATAGACGCCAAATGACATTGCATTTAATGAAACAAGCTTCCCACATATTTCAAAATTTCGAATATATGAATTAAAAAATAATCGACATGAAAATTGTAAGATAGTTAAAAGATTCAAATTAACAACTATTTTAAAAAAATTAAGAATATTTTTATTTACAATTATATAAATGAAGTTATTTATTTAAATCCTCAGGTATAGATTCAAACTTCATCTTGAAATAAAATAAAATTATATATTATCAAGAGTGCACGGAGCTCTTACAAATTCATTCGTTCTCATGATGCTTGGGATTGGTAATTTGACAATTTCCATATCTAACAATATTGTTAATATTGTCTAAGAGATAATTAAAGATTTTCTTAAAAAGTGTAATTTTAATGAAAATCCAAAATCTAAATAAAATTATTAATATTATATATATCTATATATATATATATATATATATATATAAAATAAGCTTATATATAACTAATACAATTATATTAATTAATAAATGTAGTTGATATATATTTATATTTATAGTTATTAATTAATATTAATTAATATTTTATTCATTATTAATTAATTCATTAGATAATTAATTATTTATTTATTAAATAATAAATAAATAAATTTATTTATTTATTTCTATTTTATTCATTAAATAATTAATTATTTAATTTAATTATTCCATACATAATTAATTAAATCATTTATTAATTATTTGGTGGTGGTGGTGGTGGTCCACTAAGTCTAATGTGGTCTATTGGACCTGAATAAACGAGAGTCTTATTGTCATTTTTCAAAATCTTGTTTATGTGATCAAAAAGCAAGGAAAGAAGCGTTCCAAGGTTGTTATAATTGGTCTGACTTAATAAGTCAAGAAGATTGGAGGTGTCACTGATGATAGGGAATTGAGAGTGGATGTGGGCAAGAGTCGGGCAGTCTAAAAGGAAGTGATTTTCATCTTCCGCCTAGTTAGTACAAAAAATTGACAAATTCTATCGTCCTAGGGAGTCTTGGGAGTAGACTAGCGATCGGTCTCACTACGAAGCTCGTGAGAGTTAGTTCTAATCCTAGCACTATTCATTTTCTTCTTAGTGCTAGTCAACATAGAGAGATAATTTTGGTTATCGAGGGTGGGGTTGAACACCTCCTTATAGTACCTTAGCTTAGTATTAAGGGATTAATACTAAAATCCCAAGGGATTATGAACCTAAGGGAATAATATTAAGCCCAAGTGACTAATCTCATAAACCCAAAGTCCATAAACCCTAAGATAAATATTATAAACACTAAAATAAACATGGTTGACCATGGTTGAACATGGTTGAGACAATCCTTGGACCATGGTTGAGTATGCTTAACCATGGTTTATTTTCATATTAACACAATCTTTGTGACAATGTGATGTTTGACCATGATTGACTATGATTTACCATGGCTGATGATGTTTGAATTTATAAAACATGGTTGACCGTGGTTAACCAAGGCTAACCATGAATGACCATGGTTGAGCATGGTTGACGATGATTATTATATTGAGACAATCTTTGTCATAATGCGACGTTGGACCATGGTTGAGACATGATTGATTTTCATATTGAGACAACCTTTGTCACAATGCGACGTTAGACCATGGTTGACCATGATTGATTTTATAAAACATGGTTGACCATGGTTGAATAATATTAAACCCAAGGTATATAAACCCTAAGATAAATATTATAAACACTAAAAGAAGTTTGGTTTACCATGGTTGATTTTCATATTGAGACAATCCTTGTCACAATGTGACACTCAACCATCCTTGACCATGATTGATTTTCAAATCGACCAAATCTTTGTCATAATATGACATTAGACCATGGTTAACCATGGTTGAATCTCATATTGAGATAATACTTGTCATAATGCGATGTTTGACCAGGGTTGACTATGTTTGAATTTATAAAACATGGTTGAACATTATCGATATTATAAACCTAAGGGAATAAAAAAACCTAGGGATTAATACTAAAAACCCAAGGGATTATAAATCTAAGAGAATAATATTAAACCCTAGGAATAATAAACCTTATATACCCAAGAAAATAATAAACCGAAGGGATAAAAGTTAAAAACCTAAGGTATGTAAACCCTAAGATACATATTTTAAACCCTAAAATAAACATGGTTGATCATGGTTGATTTTCACATTGAGACAATCCTTGCTACAATGCAACATTGGACCATGGTTGGCCATGCTTGATAATGATTGATTTTCATATCGAGACAATATTTGTCACAATGGAATGTTCAACCATGGTTGACCATGGTTGGCTATTATTAACTGTGGTTGTCCATGCTTGATATTATAAACCCGAGGGAATAATAAACACATGGATTGATATTATAAACCCAATGGATTAATACTAAAACCCTAAGGGTTTATGAGCCCAAGGAAATATTATTAAACCCAAGGAACTAATATTATGAACCCTAAGATAAATAGTTTACACACTAAAATAAACATGGTTGATCACAGTTGATTTTAATATTGAGACAATCCTTGTCACAATGCGACGTTTGACCATTGTTGATCATTCTTAACCATGGTTCATTTTTGTATCAAGACAATTTTTGTCATATTGCAACGTTTGACCATGGTTGACCATGATTGACCATGATTGACCATGGATGACCATGTTTGATTTTATAAAACATGGTTAAACATGATTGACCAAGGTTGACCATGATTGACCATGGTTAATCATGGTTGACCATGATTATCATACTGAGACAATATTTGGCATAATGCAAGGTTGGACCATGGTTGAAACAACGATTTATTTTCATAATGAGGAAATTTTGTTACAATGGGATGTTGGACCATGGTTGACCACGATTGATTTTATAAAATATGGTTTACCATTATTGAATTTATAAAACATGGTTGACCATGATCAATACTATAAACCCAAGGGAATAATAAACCCTAGGGATTAATACTAAAAACCCAAAGGGCTATAAACCAAAGGGAATAATAATTAACCCTAGGAATATGGACCCTTATATTAATAAGCAGAAGGGAATAATAAACCCAAAGGATAAAAATTATAAACCCAAGATAGATAAAATCTAAGATAAATATTATAAACTGTAAAAGAAGCATGGTTGACAATGGCTGATTTCCATATAAAGAAAATCCTTATCACAATGCAACGTTCGACCAGGGTTGACCATGATTGATTTTCATATCGAGACAATCTTTGTCACCATGTGACATTGGACCATGGTTGACCATGATTGATTTTCATATTGCGACAAACATTTTCATAATGTGACATTTGACCACGGTTGACCATGATTGATATTATAAACCCAAGGGATTGATATTATAAACCCAAGGGATTGATATTATAAACCCAAGGGATTAATACTAAAACCCCAAGGGATTATGAACCCAAGGGAATAATATTAAACTGAAGGTTTAATATAAACACTAAAATAAACATGGTTGACCATGGTTGCTTTTCATATTGAGACAATCCTTGTCACAATGTGACATTGGACCATGGTTGACCATGCTTAACAATGGTTGATTTTCATATTAAAACAATCTTTGTCACAATGCGACGTGTGACCATGGTTGAATATGATTGATCATGGTTGACCATGTTTGATTTTATGAGACATGGTTGACCATGGTTAACTAAGGTTGACCATGATTATCATATTGAGACAATATTTGTCATAATGCGACATTGGACTATGGTTGAGACAATGATTGATTTTCATATTGAGACAATATTTGTCATAATGAAACATTGGACCATGGTTGATCATGATTAACCATGGTTGACCACGATTGATTTAATAAAATATGATTGACCATTATTGGAATTATAAAACATGGTTTACCATGATTAATATTATAAACCCATGGGAATAATATACCCCAAGTATTAATACTAAAAACACAAGGGACTATAAAACATGGTTTACCATGATCAATGTTATAAACCCTAGGGATTAACACTAAAAACCCAAGTGACTATAAACCTAAGGGAATAATATTAAACCCTAGGAATATGAACCCTAGGGATTGATATTATAAACCCAAGGGAATATTAAGCCAAAGGGATAAAAATTATAAACCTAAGGTATATAAACCTTAATATAAATATTGTAAAACCCAAAATAAACATGGTTGACCATGGGTGATTTCCATATTGAGACAATCCTTATCATAATGTAACATCGGACCATGGTTGACCATGGTGGATCATGATTGATTTTCATATCGAGACAATCTTTGTTACAATGCAATGTTGGACCATGGTTGACCGTGGCTGATCTTCATGTTGAGACAATCAATGTCACAATGCAATATTCAACCATGGTTGACGATGGTTAACCATGGTTGGCTATAATTGATGATGGCTAACCATGATTGATATTATAAACCCAAGGGATTGGTATTATAAATCCAAGGGAATAATAAACCCAAGGGATTAATACTAAAACCCCAAGGGATTATGAACCCAAGGGACTAGTTTTATAAACCCAAGATATATAAACACTAAGATAAATATTATAAACACTAAAATAAAAATGGTTGACCATGGTTCATTTTCATATTGAGCCAATCCTTGTCATAATGCGACGTTGGACCATGGTTGACCATGCTTAACCATGGTCAATTTTCATATCAAGGAAATATTTGTCACAATGCGACGTTCGACCATGGTTGACCATGATTGACCATGGATGACCATGTTTTCTTTTTTATAACATGGTTGAACATGGTTGACCAATGTTAACTATGATTGAACATGATTGACCATAGTTGACCATGAATATCATATTCAGACAATCTTTGTCATAATGTGACATTGGACCATGGTTGAGACAATAATTGACTTTCATATTGAGACAATCTTTGTCACAATGTGATGTTGGACCATGGTTGACCATGAGTAATCATGGTTAACTAAGATTGATTTTATAAAATATGGTTGTTCATGATTTACCATGATTGAATTTATAAAACATGATTGACCATGATTGATATTATAAACCCAAGGGAATAATAAACATTAGGTTTTAATATGAAAAATACAAGGGACTATAAACCAAAGTGAATAATACTAAACCCTGGGAATATGAACCCTTAGATTATTAAACACAATGGATTGATATTATAAACCCAAGGGAATAATAAACCCCATGGATTAGTGCTAAAGCCACAAGGGACTATGAAACATAGTTGACCATGATCGATATTATAAACCCAATGGAATATAAACCCTAGCGATTAGCACTAAAAACCCAATGGATTATAAACCTAAAGGAATAATATTAAAACCTAGGAATATGAACCCTTAGATTAATAAACCCTAGGGTTTTATATTATAAACCCAAGGGAATAATAAAACTAAGGGATAAAAATTATAAACCCAAGGTATATAAACTTTAAGATAAATATTATAAACCCTAAAATAAACATGGTTGAACATGGTTCATTTCCATTTTGAGACAATCCTTGTCACAATGCAATGTTGGACCATGCTTGACCATGCTTGACCATGATTGATTTTCATATCAAGACAATCTTTGTCACAATGCGACGTTGGACCATGGTTGACCATGGTTAATTTTCATATTGAGACAATCATTGTCACAATGTGATATTAGACCATGGTGGACTATGATTGACCATGGTTGACCATGATTGATATTATAAACCCAAAGGAATAACAAAGCCTAAGGATTGATATTATAAACCCAAGGGAATAACAAAGCTTAAGGATTGATATTATAAACCCAAGGGAATAACAAAGCCTAAGGATTGATATTATAAACCCAAGGGAATAATAAACCCATGGGGTTATGAACCCAAGGGAATAATATTAAACCCAAGGAACAAATATTATAAACCCAAGGCATATAAACCCTCAGATAAATATTATAAACACTAAAATAAGCATGGTTGACCATGATTGATTTTCATATTGTGACAATCCTTGTCACAATGCAACATTAAACCATGGTTGAGACAATGATTGATTTTCATATTGAGATAATCTTTGTCACAATGCAACGTTGGACCATGGTTGACTACAATTGATTTTAGAAAATATGGTTGATCATGGTTGACTGCGATTAAATTTATAAAAACGTGTTGACGATGGTTAACCATGATTGATATTATAAACCCAAGGGAATAATAAACCCTAGGGATTAATACTAAAAACACAAGGGAATATAACCCTAAGTGAATAATAAAACCCTAGGAATATGAACCCTTAGATGATTATACCCAAGGGATTGATATTATAAAATGAAGGGAGTAATAAACCCAAGGGATAAAAATTATAAACCTAAGGTATATAAACCCTAAAATAAATATTATAAGCCCTAAAATATTGAGACAATCCTTGTCACAAAGCTACATTGGACCATGGTTGATCATGCTTGGCCATGATTGGTTTTCATATCGAAACAATATTTAGCACAATATGATGTTCGACCATGGTTGACCATGGTTTATTTCCATATCCAAACAATATTTGCCACAATGTGACATTTGAACATGATTGACCATGGTTTGCCATGTTTTGATTTTATAAAACATGGTTGAACATGATTAACCATGGTTGACCATCGTTGACCATGATTGTCCATGGTTGACCATCATTGTTGATCATGATGAAAGGGATTTTAATCAAGGTTGATCGTGGTTGATGAAATTTATCCATGGTTAATCATGGTTGACCATCATTGACCATGGTTGATCATGGTTGACCATGGGTCATTGTGGTTGACCATAAAGATATTGACCATGGTTGACCATAGTCAAACATGATTAACCATCGTTTATCATGGTTGACCATAGAGACATATCAAGATAGCCAACAACAATTAACAACATTTAATAACAGTAAACAACAACCAACAACAATTAACAACATATAAAGACAACCATTATCACAACCAAAGGTTGGACAATGGTTGACCATGGATGATTTAAAATGAAAATATCAAATTAAAAATTAAAAATGAAAAGAGATTATAAAACATAACACACACACACACATAACTGTGAAATATAATAAAATATGTTATCGAAATAAATGATGATTCATAACTATAATATTTTTAAGTTTAATTTTTATATTTAATTAATAAATATATAAAAACTCAAAAACATAATATCATTGGGATAATGACACAAATATTATGGATTTGAAGAGAAGGGATGGCTGATGAGCCCTGGAAATGGGTAACTATATGGGCTCATTTTGCCTATTATTCTCATTTAATCCACAATTCTCCATAGTTTTATGTATGCTTTTGAATATATTTATGTTAATTGTGTGAATGGGAATAGTCGCTTTAACACAAGGTCCAATACGTGCTTATTGCAAATTTTTGGACATTTTTAGACCAAGAACAGGCATTTATGAGTAGATCGGCACCCAAATACGAGGAGACAAGGCTGAGGATTTATAGGAGGGGTGTCTACTACACTAAATGACCCCTTCCTCGAGTTCTCCACCATCAGCTCGGAGTTCTATAGCCCACCAAAGATGATTTCTAGGGGCAACCGAGCAGGTCTAGTGAAGTGGTTGATTAACTGCAGTTTTGGGCAACCAAGCTCCTAAAGTTAAGGAGGACTGTTGGGGGTCCTCGTATGCATAAGTAGGAAGGCTTCAAGCCTCGGTAGTTTAGTCATTTTGTTAGTCTATTTTTGCACTTTAGTGCAGCTCTGTATCAACACATTTTCGAGCTTCTTCTTGTAGACAGTTTTTGGGATGTAACTCTTATTTTATTTATTAATGAAGATGAATCCAGCTTTGCACTAGCTCTGATCTTTCTTAGGAGGCTGTAGCTCTTGGGGTTGGGCCCAACCCAAGTGCCAGTACCTCCTTTGTGTACTTTTATGTGTTTTTCTTGCATTCATAGACTAATTTTTTTATTTAGGTTAAAATCTTGCGTCATTTCTTAGGTTGTTTTTGATAATTAAGATAGTTGTTCATGCTTCAGGTTGATTTGACAGTTTGGTCAGAAAATATCCAAAAAAATGCTACCAAGCAGTTCTTGGTCTCATTTCTCCCTCCTTGGGATCATGAATTGAGACCAAGGTACACTTGCTGCCACAAAAACAATGTTTTTTCCTTCCAATGCAGTCACTAGTGTTAGATTTTAGGTTGGAAAAGTTGATATCAGTTGTGTTTCCATGTTTAGATCCGTTCTTGCTAAGTTTTCATAAGCTCTCTTGTATGATTTTCTATCTATGAACTGTTGTTCATCATATTTCTGGTTTTTAAGAGTATATTAGGTCAAAATAGATAGATCTCTATTTTTTAGTCTTTGTTTGGATCAGTTTTTGGAAAGTAATGTGCAGAACACCTGTAATACATTCCTACCTACCATTCCTCCATCATACAACCTGCTCCAGTCCCTCACTCAAGATTTCTTCCCTTCATTTGCCACACTTTCCAAACTTACCCTAATTTCTACATTTTTATGCAACATTTCTTTCTTCATCCTTGAACAAATCCAACCATCTTCATCACTCCTTAGCTTCATTTACCAGGTCCTACACCTCTTAACATCCTTATCCATCCTTCATTTCCACTTCCCCACCATTTTTCCTCCATCAATATTCTAAAAAATCACTTTCGGCCTGTTCCTGTAGAACTTCCTGTAGATCCCCCGTAGCCTCTTGTAGAAGATAATGCGAGCAGTTTTTAGAGATCTGAGCATGGTGGAAATCTCCAGAAGGGTGCTAGGGACCCCTTAGGTCCTCTTCACACCTTCCTAACCCCATGAAATTCCCACTCCATTTTCTTTCACCAATAAACCTCTGCACAGTAAAAAATAGTTAAAACACATGCATAATAATTTTGCATAAAATTGCTCAAAAATACAAAAAGATGAATTTTCCATATTTTTCTTCAAAAATAGCTTAAAAACATGTATTTTACCTCCGCAATAGTCCATGGCATCCATTTCAGTAGTTTTACATCTCTTTTCTTGCACAAGTAGGGTTAGTCGGTGAAACTAGGGTTTGTTAGGGTTTGCACTTCCTTTTAGCTTTCATCTTCTTTCTGCAAATAGACTAGCCTCTTTTGAGTTAGCTTTCATCCATCACAGTTAAAAGCTTCTTCTAAGAACTCATATAAGTTGGCTTAAGATCCTAGCGAACTTGTGCCAACTGATCAAGTGACAGTCTGCAGTAAGAGCTAGTACTTGTGCATATAGCACTGTCGCTTCCAAGTTTGTTACGAACTACAGGGTTGATAATAGTAAATACAGTGACATTGAATTCGGCTAGGGTTTCCTCCACCTACAATTGCAAAAGGGGGTTCTATACTTGTGCTCCCTCCTCGCCCAGCGAGAGCCTCGGGCCACATCTGCTCTCCTTTTTTGGCACCTTATGGCACCTGGCATCGGGTTCGATTTTGATTTTCTTCTACCCATCACTTTTTGTCGATGAGTATGGAGGACTTGGTAGACTATACGGATGACCCGGATGATTCAGTGCCCATTTGGGCTATTACTCCTTCTCCACTATCAATCGCGTCACCATCTGCTCTCCCTGTTACTTCTATAAATAACCTTAGGGACAGCTCCCAGTCTTACCCTACCTGCCCTAGCTCATCGCAGCCAATAATCTCCTCACCTATGGACTCCAATCCCTAGACGGGCTCTGATTACTCTCCCCCTTCTCTGGCATCCCTACATCTCCTGGCAACTTGTTTGGATACAACTACCCCCTCTTATCCTCCAGGAAATGTTATTAATTTTCCTTATGTTGGCTTCCCTCTCAACCCTCCTTCAGAGCCAGGTCATATGTTCCCTTCCTAAGTGTGCCCTATTGAACCTCCTCTATCTGATTCTACACCCTCCTCCCATCAAGATACTACACCCCTCTCTTTCGGTTTTTTGAAGGCCCTTCTACTGACATGTCTGCATGTGGTTTTGATCCTAGGGTTGATGATGTTCAGGATAACCCCCATGAGCCCTCCTCCACTCCTCAGGCAGACAAGTCCTCCAAGTCTGTGAAGAAGTCTAAGTGTGTAAAATCTAGGAACAATGGAATTTCTCTCTGATTTTGGGAAGGGCTCTAGATGGGGGATTTTATTGACAATACAGACAAGGTTTTGGTCGGGAGAGTGTGTGGTCACACTTACTCTAGAATAATATTATGGCAGTAGATCATTGAAATTTGGGGGCAGGTACTCTTAGAACTGCCATCGATCACTACTCTCTCACATTGGTGGTTCGCTCTCCAGTTTCAGCAGGCAGATTATACATCTTAGGTGCTCTCAAAATATTGGCACATTGAATTGGCTCTTGTCCTTCTCAAGCGGTGAACTCCTATGTTTGACCAAGAATGTGAAAAATTCGGGGGCTGGACCCATCCGGGTTTGCTTACTAAGTTTGTTGCTTCACTTCTTGTCTGAAGACATCTTCATCCCATTGGAAATGCTCTCAGAAACTATCTAGATTACGAAAAATCTTATATTTTTTCAGGCAATATGTCGCTCGCCCGCATTATGGTCCATCTAGACACCTCGGAGGGTTTGGAGGAAGAAATTACTTTATTTTGGAAGCATTTTACTCATATCCAGATTCTTGACTATGAAGGGGTGTCATTCAAATGTAGACACTTTCATAAGGTGGGGCACTTGTACAAGGAATGTCTACTGGTTCTATCATCCTCCCCCCATGAGAATGCACCAAAAATCATCAGATTGGAAAACCAAATTGGTTCTCAGGACAAGTGGATTCCCAGAGAACTTAGCAAGTAGTCAAAGAAAATATTTCGAGAGAAAGGGAATGTGACAGAGCCGGTTTTCCCTCCCTCGCCCCCTCTTACCACGTCTAATGCGACGACCACAACAATGCTCTCATCGGGTAATCCTTCTTCATGTACTTCCTCCATGACTCAATGTTACATGTCATATGCATGCTCATCGCACCCTCTGACCTATCCCTCGTTTATTCCTCCCCCATTTTCTCCAACATTCCTCCATCCTTCTCTAGTCATTCTCCTTCATTCCCTTCGATTGAGGCTTTGAATGCTTCACGTCCTTCTCACTCCTACAATTTGCGCTCCTTGGAAAAAATTTCTTCCTTGGACGTCTGTAGAATTGGTAGACATTCATCCATTTCTAAGGCCATCCATCAGGCTAGTATAGACGTGGGTCAAGGAAGAAAAATTTCTATTGACAGGGTTCTTAGAGCAAAGAACACCCTATATTCTCCACACCCCCCCCCATGAAGTGGCTATCCCTAAATTTCCACAGGCTAGCTAGGCCTAGTAAAAAGCTAGCCTTTAAAAGACCCTTGGACACTCAATTGGTGGATGTGATATACCTACAAGAAACTCTTAGACTTATTGACCAGATTATCCCCGCTCTGGAATCCCTTATCCATGGTTGGAAATTCCAAGTCCTTGATGTTCGAAGGCAATCTAGGGGAATTGATTTTGGGTTCAATCCATGGTCTTTTAGGCTTATTAATATTTGGGGATGAGTTGGTTTCATTGGCGCAGACATCTTCTCATCAAACTTGGGGAAGGAACTAAGTTTGATCAATATGTATGGTCACTGTCATAATCAGACTACTTTTTGGGACCACTTCCTCAATTTATCTCTTTTGCAAGCAGAAAATATCATATTGGGAGGCGACCTAAATTTTTCTATGGGCCATGCTGAGTCCTCGGGGAACAATTCTTAGATTGATCCCCTATTTGATTTTATGGAAAAACTCTTGGAAAATCATCGACTCATAGACATTCCAATGGCTAGGCCTCAACCTACCTAGAGGAACAAAAGGACTGGAGAGGTCATGCTAGCTCAAAGACTGGATCATTCTCTTATCAAAGAACCTCTTATTGGGTTTCTTTCTATCTAGAGACAATGGGAAGGATCAGGTGGACTATCTGACCACTCCCCCTTTACCTTAAGATTGTTGGTCATGCTCGCAAGCCTAAAGCCCCATTTACGTTTAATGCTACCTGGTTAAAGGACACGGACTGCATCAAATTGGTTTTGGAATTTTGGAAGGATCACCCCCTTGATTCTAGACGGTTTATCACTGCAGGATTTTCCAATAACCTTCTTAGACTTAAGATATTAACCATTGATTGGGTCAAAGACAAAAGAATGAAGGATGTATATGCCTACACTCTTTCTCTAATGCAAAGTGTAAAAGGTGTCTGAGGATGATCAACTCAACAATGTTGTTTGTTCTAATGCCCAAACCGATCTGAATTTTGAAAAAAATGATTATCAGATAGATGAAAAATGACACCTCCTCCACAACGATTCTCTTAGGCAAACCCATCAAAATAAGCCCATGGGAGACTCCTATCTATGAATTAAAGGATAATAGTTCTCTAAGGTATAAGTCGGTCATTGTCTAGAATGCTGGTGTATAAAGATATTATATGTGCATATGCCTGTGACCAAAGAGGTTCAATACCCTTAAAAATAGATTTGTTATGAAGCAACCAAATAGACCAGCAAACAATAATAGGGAGGTTCCTAATTTTAGCAAGTTGAGAAGATTTCCACCATGATTGCTAGGCCTCAAGGGTGGATTGCCACTGTCATCTTATGGTAATTGAGAGCGAAGATAGAACCAGAGTCTAGAAAGGTTGAATGGAGGGGCAGTGAAGGAAAAGGTGATTAATCGACTTAGATGTCTTTTGGTAAAGGATGTACTAGGTAGGTCCATGGAAAGAATGCCTCATTAAGTTTTCTCCCATAGGGGCTTTATATCATAGGATAGTCCAAATGAATATTCTAGTACGAGGCGGGGTCTTCAACGTCCACAATGCACTCCACCACCAGTCAATAGCAGGGGGCTTATGAGCAACATAAATGATAGTATACCCTTCCTTTGGAGTGTATTTTCCATGCTGAGCATGAACCCATATGAGTTCATCCTCCCCATCAGTAATCCTTACATGAGATTCAACAAGAGAATTAATGTAGTTGAGCTAGTCTTGATGCCAAATGTCAGGAATGTCTAATTATAAAGTAGATTTCCAAGCCTGAGAAAAATATTAGTGTTCTTTGGATTTTATATATGAGATAGATATGATATAATAGCATTAGATAAAAAAAGTATGAGATCATGAGGAATCCTATAAGCATTACCACAACAGGACCATGGATCCATACTAATGCGAACAGAGGAACCAAATCTTATTCTCTATATCAGTCCATCACGGATGAATGTTATGGAATTTAAAACAGCTGGCCAAATGGATGAGATATTGGAGTTGTTCTAAGTAGGGAGTCTGACCCAATCAAGGATGTGAAGAGGCCATATATATTTCTGATGAACCACCTCTGTCCATAAACTTTTTGCAATGAGGACTTGCCAACCCATCTTGGCGGCAAGCGCTTTAGAGAAGTAGTCAAGATTCTTTAGTCCCCCAACCTCACCATTTCTTGGGTAAAGCAATCAAATCCCATCTGACCCACGCATAAATGTGGCCATCCTATTTCCCTTTCCATAGAAATCTGCAACACATCTGTTGAATTCTCTTCAAAATACCCTTAGGTATCCATGCCATGGACATCCAATAAACTGAGTGGCTTCCAATACATATTTGATTAAAACAAGATGACGTGCACTAGAAAGATATATGTGATGCCAAATATTCGACCTCCTTTCAATCTTGGCCATTATCCAGGTCCAATTAACAATTTTATAATGGAGGGGTTTGAGCCGAAACCCAAGATACTTGAGCCCTTCATCAAAGGGTAGAACTGCATAGGGAAATCTCTGGTGAGCACAACGAATCTCGTGTGGCGAGCATCTAGAAGATGAGATTGTAGATTTCCTATGATTACACTCCATACCAGTGGCTAGACTAAATAATTTCAATATAGAAAAAAGTGTTGAAGAATCACCAATGCCCCCATTAAGAAATATTAAAACATCATTGACAAAAAGAAGATGTGAAATAATGCAATTATTGGTGATCTTAATTCTCTACAGATGACCAAGCATTTGTTCTTTAGATATGAGCCGACTCATACCTTCCATGACATGTAGAAATAGGAGGGGGGACAGGGGACAACCTATTTAAGGCCACACTCAAAATGGAAGAAAGGGGAGGGTGATCCATTTATAAGAACACTGTATGAGACCTTGGTAATGCAACACATAATCCAATTCATGAAATTGAGGGGGAAACCAAAATGAGTAAGGAGTTTTCTTAGATATAACAAACTAGTATGATCAAAATCCTTTGATAAGTTAATCTTATGGATCATTCCCTTGAGTCTCTTAATAGTGATAGAGTGTAAGATCTCCTGAGTAGTACCAATAAAATCATGGATTTGATGGTGATTTAGAAAGGAAAATTGTTCAGATGAAATGTGAGGGGACAGGATAGGTTTAAGATGATTAGCAATGATCTTGGCAATAGTCTTGTAAATGCAGTTACAGAGGGAGATGGATCAGAAATTGTTGAAGGTCTGAGGGGAGTTAGTTTTGGGTATAATAGAAATGAAAGTTGAGTTGAATGCATCATACATTTGACCACTGATTCAACAGTCCTCAATAACCTACAACAGATCTTTCCCAATTAATTTGAAGAAGGCCAAGTAGAATTCAACCAACCATCCATCTGGCCCAGGGCTCGTATCCTTTTTAAACCATTTTAATTTTCCCTCCATTTCCCCCATCGAAACATGCTTATTGATATATTTGGTTGTGTCATTATCAATGAAGTGAGGGAAGAGGCCAGCCACCCTAATAATCTCGGCTAGGGAGGCTTCCCAAGGGGCCTTGTAAAGCTGACTGAAATGTGATGAGCTGAGTGATGCAAGTTGATTGAAGGTTTGGAATCTCTAGCCTTCCTCATTATTCATCGTCCATATGGTATTGATATCCCGATGACCATTTTCAAATTGATGATAGAACTTCGTAGTATCATCCCCTTCTTGTAACCAAATGGCTCGACTCCTGAGTCACCAAGTTTCTTCTCTATCTTTTAGAATACTATTCCTTTCAGCCTCCAGCTCATTAAGATGGGATTTAGCTTCAACAGATGTGTAACCTCTCCCATCAACATCTTATAGAATAGTGAGATCAAGTTCAATATTGTCAACTCTAAGATCATCATTAATTGGTTCAACAACCTATCTATTTGTCATGTGCACACACTTAGGAATATTATGGATGATGTTTTACTTTTGAAATCACATTTTGATTCCATTTGTTGTCATCACATCTACAAGGAACAGGTTTCTGACTGATTATCCTAGGAAGCCTCGATCCAGCCTAGGGGTTTATTATTGATTCAGTAATAAAGGGGACCTAACTTTTATGAGTGTTTCCATCGCCCATACATTCATCAGAGGATTCAGGGGGCAGATAGGCACCGATTTCATGGTTTTTTTTTATTCTGAGACAGACTTTTTCTTCTAGTACAATGGTTTCTTTATGTACATATCTATATCAAACTTGTAATTATGTAATTCCCTGAGGGGTTTTTTGTATAAGAACATCTGAAGATGGATTGCCGCACTATATTGCATTTGCTTCGCAAAGCATCTACAATATGTAATTTTCAACTTATTAATGAAAATTACGATTTTGCCTTGGGAAGAATATATATATATATATAAACTTGATATTTATAATAACATTTCTTCATATATAACTTATTATATACAATTCATATTAGAAAATAAAATTTAAAAATGTGAAAAAAAAATGCCTTGAGTATATGTCTCTAACTATAGGTATGATTAACATAGATTCATTTCAACTTTGGATTTCCCAAAGCTATATATATATATATATATATATATATATATAGATAGTGTAAAAAAAAAATTAGAAAAATAAAAAAATTTGCATTTTGAAATATTTAATCACTTAACTTAATAAATTTGAATTTGAAGTTAAAATAAATATTACTCACCATCACACTCCCCATGGGTATTTATTATGATAATGTTAATACCATGAAATACATACTATGTTGCCTAGGATCAAATATATGTCAAATTAGATGTCAATACTATAACCATGTCATGACATACAATAAATTATCGATCCAACAATTTATTGTGATAATGTTAATACCATGAACTACATACTATGTTGCCTAGGAACAAACATATGTCAAATAAGATGTCAACACTATAACCATGCCATGACATACAATAAATTATCGATCCAACAAATTAACTATGAATCAATATGTTTAGCTACTTTTCAAAAAATAGTTGTTTAGCTACTTTTCGGAAAATAGTATATATAAACATGAAGAAAGAAAAATAATTTCATTTCCTTGGTTTAGTAAATATTTGTTGTTTACATATAATTGTGCTCCAAAGACAATTTTGAAAAATTGTCATTGAAACACAATTAAATTTAATATTCCTAATAAATTTATGATGCCATTAATATTACACTCAACCTCTCACCAATTCCTAATAAATTTATGATTTCCATAAATTTATTTTGTTTGTTTTAGCAAATCCAAAATAAAATATAATAAAAACAACAACATTGAAATGAGTATGAAATTCAAACAAAATATATACAAAATTAATTACAATGACAATTTTTATATCAGCAAATATCAAATATCCCAAATATACTGCACTGTATAAATTTAAAAATGAATTAAAACGTAAAAAACAGGTATACAAACTATCAACATGTATCAAAAACATGAATAAAAAAAAACATATATCAATATGTATATTAATTTTTATCAGTGCCATTTGGTCTTAGTAACTTTTTGTTTATTATTAAATATTAACTAATTAAATTTATAAAAATAATGATTAATTTTGTAAAAATGAGGAGAGAGTTTAATTCTTGAGTAAAAATAAAGAATAGGCTTTTTATCAACAGCATTTACTAATGAGGAAAGGTCTTTACAGGGAAAGAGTTTAATTCCAGAGTAAAAATGAGAGAAAGTCTTTATGCCCACTCTAATCTAACTATTCAATATCTTTGTCTTTCCGTTGAATTTCAATTTTCGCTTTTTCTTTTTTAAGTTATGTAAAATTAATAACTTAAACTATGTTTTTCTTAATAAACACATTATTTTGATTTAATTAAAAAGGGAGACATTTGCTAATAAAACATATAACACATATTACCGTGTGGCTAAATGAAATAATCAGACTTGGCAATACGAGAAAAAATCACGTCGAATCTCATCAAGCATAGAACAAACATCCACTTTCTAGCTGAAAGACTTACATTGGAAAAGCCAAAGTCGAAGTTATTAACAAGAATCAAGGGTGGTTGTCATACGACTGTTAGTTATAACTTTGTCAGTCAAATGTCAAAATGAAAGGCCAAAATGTGGATCCTACTACAGAATTCGCTCATTTCCACTTGTATGGTTATAACCTCGCTTGGTCACACAAATTTAGATATGCCAACGGATTAGAAGCGAGGACTGGGATGCATTAATCCTTTCAATATCATGGCCGCCTTTGAAGCCAATTCTAAAATATGGATTGACCCGAAGTAAACAGATTTGAAAACATCCAGTCTCTAGTCAATATTGAGCAGCACTGACTTAAATTCTCACGTGGAGCTCTCATCAGTGCCCGGGTCCTCTCTGGCTCATCGCACCCACAGCTTCATCGTATTGAACTCCAAACGTTGCTTTCGCTATACTAAAAGTTCTACTGAAATATCAATTAAATATGGAGCTTATGTTCAATGGCCATAGAAGCCAGTTGTTCATATTCGGGATCATCTACCATCCATATCACTTTTGAATGTAAATTTCTATCACAACACATGTAAATTGTTTGGCATGAGTATAGAAATTACCCGTAAGGAAAATCTATCTTCTTGAATTAAAAATATTGTACAAAACATTGTATTAGCTGATATTTTGAGTTTAAAATTTCACAACCTGCACACTATTATAACAAGGGCCGCAGGCAGCGGTAGTCCCTGCCGGCTATGAAGAGCCCCACGCTCTACCTGTACATCAGCATTGTAAAAGTAGTCATGTTACAGCTAAAGCTTATTACATCCATACAAATTTGAGCTTATAAGCTAAAATAAATTTGATATAAATTTATGAAGACGATTCTGGATGGCAGCATACGCTATACACAGGTATTAAAGGCATCAGTGCTATACACAGGTATTAAAGGCATTGGTGCTGCCGGTTGCAAAGTTCATGCCTAAATGAAGTAGGCTGGAATTTTTATTTCATTGATTGTATAACACTAAAAACAACTTCAAAATATTTCATGCATAACATAGTTTTAAGATATTTCATATATAACATAGTGACTAAAAATAAAAATAAAAATATTTGCAGGTAACCAATGACTTCTTGGCTCATGGGCTGTGCACTCATTAGGGAATTCAGGTCGCATCCAACTTTGTCATTCAATATTCCTTCCATTTACTTGTAAAAGGTTTTCTTAATATCTGTGTGGGAATGCCGAGAAATCACGTGTCTGCACAACTTGATCTCCTCACTCATAACTTACAGGTAAAGCTATGTGGATTCTGTTCAGTGATAACATGACAAGTTGAAGGGAAAACGTCATTAAATTTTGATGAGAGAATAGGCCAATGAATACCATGAACACTGGGAACAAACAATACTTATCAAGTATCCTATTAAGAATTTACCATCGGGGAGATGAAAGCCTTGCTTAGATGATAGAAATTTTACTATTCGCCTGAGCTGCATTAGGAACAAAGAGGGTTGGCGTAGAACAAAAGTGGGAAACTAATCATTATAGTCACAAAAACTAAATCATAATAAAATGGGCACATTCTGTTATCATTGTTGATGCATGAAAAATAAATCATAGTAAAATTGGCACATTCTGTTAGCATTGTTGGGGCGTGAAGGAGCCGGCCTCGCCTAAAGTGTAAGTTTAAAAAAAAAACAAGAGACAAAAGGAGGCCGCAACCTCTGTCTGTATTGAAACCTGTTGGAATGTAATTTCAACTGCAGCAACAGTTGAAAATAAATCGCACTTTCACCTGCAAACAATCCTAGCAGTTCATCTGTCTTTATTCCAATGGGTATTATTTGTTTCGGCTTATTCACACCACGGCCATAAGTGTCTTTTCGCCCTTTACCTGTTTGTATTCCCAAAGGAGGAGGAAGATCAGATCTGGGCTCTGCGCAATAACTGCTCACCTACAGCATTAAAGAAGAAGCATGGCCGAGAAGGAAAGTACCAGCCTCGAGCCAGCCGCAGCATTTATCAGTCTTGGGTTTTAGCACAACCGACTCAAGAAATACAGCAAAAGATCAGATTTGTTCATTATGCGCAGCAGAGACTCTGTCAGAGATTTGAGGCGGTTGGTGGATAAGTTATGGCCGCTTCCTGCACTATATATGTGTAGACACAGCAATGTAGAAAAAAGTGAGATATAGAGAGCAAAGGGGAGCACGCAGCACGTGAAGTTTTGCAGGGCAATACGCTGCAGCGCGTATGTGCTAAATGAATGCAGACACAGATTTAAGTGCCTCTGAAGAAGGCATGTTGGTGAATCCCTCTGTTAGAAGGAGGATCCTATTTGTGTGGAACTGAAGCGTTCCTGATGTAATCCCTCTGTCAAGAGGAAGATGTTTTTCAGCATAGTTTGGTGAATCCCTCTGTCAAGAGGAAGATGCTCTTCAGCATAGATCGGTGAATCCCTCTGTTGAGAGGAAGATGCTCTTTAGCATAGATTGGTGAATCCCTCTGTTAAGAGGAAGATGTTTTGTAACAGCAGTTGAGAAATCTCTCTGTGTGAGAGGAAGACAAATTTGTATCAGTTGATTTATTGTTTATAAATAGAAGTTTCTTTTTGCCTGTTGCTATTACACCGTAAGTCGAAAAATACTTGACGTCAAAAATCACCGTTGCTGTTACACCGTAACTCAAAAAATACTTGACGTCAAAAATTTACGTCGCTGCAACACCACGAACAACGTTGCTGCAACACAAGTTACAGCAACTGAAAAAAAACTGTGTTGCTGCAACACCGTTTCCAAAGAACGAATTTTTCTGTTTTTCTGAGTTAAAAACAGAGTATTTTTCTGTGTCAAAAACAGAGTATTATTTTGATCAGTTTTTGATCCTGAGGCAAAGTAGAGTATTATTTTATGCTCTGTTCTTGTGTTTTTGAATTATCAGAAAACAGAGTATTACTCTCTGTTCATATTTTTGTTGTTTGGAAATTTATCAGAAAATTCTCAACAGTGGAAACAGAGGATTTTTCCACTGTATTTTGTTTGGAATAACCAGAAATTCCCGACAAAAACCTTGAGTTTGGAGTGCCACCATTGAGTAGCTACTTGTCAATGGAGCTATGTCAAGAAGTTAACCAACCAACAAGAGCATCCACAACAATTAAAACGATATCTCTAGATTAGAGCGTTGTTAACTTCATAAAATTCAGAGCACCATAACCTTTCTTCAAAGCTTATTTCAGGGAAAAGATCAGAAATTTAAACCAGAAAAAAGAGAGCACCCATAGCATTTAAAACAGTGTATATGAATTTGAGCGCTGCTATCTTCACAAAATTCAGAGCGCCCGTAACCTTACTTTAAAAGTTATTTCAGGGCAAGGACCAGAAATTAAAAACAGAAAGAGCATCCATTACATTTAAAACAGTGTAAATAAATTAGAGCGCCCTAACCTTCATAAAATTCAGAGCACCGTAACCTTTCTTTAAAGCTTATTTCAGGGCAAAGATCAGAAGTTTAAAGCAGAAAAAAGAGAGTAGCATTTAAAACAGTGTATATAAATTAGAGCGTTGTTAACTTTATAAAATTCAGAGCACCTTAAACTTTCTTTAAAGCCTATTTCAGGGTAAAGACCACCATTTGCATTTAAAAGTGTACTCTCTACATTAGGGATAAATTTTTTGGAAATTTGGCTAGCGTGATTTTTTTGTTTTTTCATATATACAAAGTTTATTAAAAGAATTCTTTATATTTCTCTGGGCAAATTATCTGTCAAAACTTACAATTTCAATTAAACTTTACCAAAATTTGTATAACATTTTTTTGTTTTTTCATATATACAAAGTTTATTAAAAAAATTCTTTATATTTCTCTCGGCAAATTATTTGTCAAAACTTACAATTTCAATTAAACTTTACCAAAATTTGTATAACATTTACTGAAAGATATGAAAAGAACACACGAACCTTTTGAAAATTCAGACACTCGTTAAGTGCAAGAGCTATGCAGTATGAATTCTTTTGTCCAAGCGGTATATTGTGATTAGCCTTAAGAGGCGTTATTTAGTTTTCATTCTTTTCATAAAGAGGATTGAATTTCTGTACTCTCGTGATACAGAGTTTAATTTTTTTTCACGAACAATATTAAATTTCTCTATGTGAGTGTTGTCATTAATGTTTCATTCTTCTCCTAAACCAGAAACAGGTTAAAACTGGTTCAATATTCTTGATCTTGAAAAGATCAGAAAAGAAAAAAATATATATCAATATTTGAGTTTTTTTTCTTTCCATTCTGATATTCGATATATTTGGTTTTAAATGTTGTTTCATGTCATTTCAATCTTTACAAATTTGACTTTAAATGCTCTTTCTCACACAATTTTCTTTAACAAATAAGCAACTTTAAATCAAACACTGGCGTACCGTTGATTGCAAGATTCCGCGCGGCAAGAAAATATTTGTTTGCGAATTAGCCCCAAACGTAGCGGATGGTCCGACGATTCTGGCACTTTCAACCTTTACAAATTCGACTTTAAATGCTCTTTCTCACACAATTTTCTTTAACAAATAAGAAACTTCAATTCAAACACTGGCATAATGTTGATTGCAAGATTCCGTGCGGCAAGAAAATATTTGTTTGCGAATTAGCCCCAAACGCAGTGGATGGCCCGACGATTTCGACACTTTCGACCTTTGCAAATTCAACTTTGAATGCTCTTTCTCACACATTTTTCTTTAACATTTAAGCAACTTCAATTCAAACACGGGCATACCATTCATTGCAAGATCCCGCACGACAAAGATCAAATGGATATTTCGAAAAACATACTTGAAGGATAAAGTGTTCTTCTTCAAAGTCTGTTCTATGAGTAGATGTTGCTGTTGTATTTAAGGATGGAAATCGACAAAGGACAAAAGGCAAAAACAAAGAAATTTTCAATGAATATGCTCGAATGCTAAAACTGGTAGTTTACCGTATTCCTAAAAACACTAATCCCCATAGTCATCAGAGCTCTCCCAAACCATCTCAACCATTCAATCCAAAGTTCACATGACAACCATGTGAAAAAGGGTGAAGTGGACACACGCTATAAAACAATGTGGTAAGGAGACAGGTGGCATGCTAAATTGGACAACAATCGCTCAAACGAGAGATGGTTGTAATGTGATATCACTCCATGAATTAATAAATTAAACAATGGAGTAATACTTATTGTGTTATTCAAAACAAAATTTAGAAATATACCGTTGTAATACATGCAGAGATCGTGGCATAATAAAATTTGACAATTGAATGAAATATAAATCACCACTTGTCCCTCCTTTTCCATAACTCGATGCCCAATGCCCAACGTGAACTATGCACTAGTGACACTTAATATTGATCTCTCTGCAACTTGAATTAGGGCAAGCATTGCCTCCTTAAAACGTGCATGGCTCTTTGTTAAAACTTATTTCGATTGCATACCACACTGAACCAAGAAAGCCGAATTCTTCTATTCACCTCACAGCCATATAAGTAGGAAAAATGTCTTGAATCCACACAAAACCAAGAAACCCGAATTCTTCTATTCACATGGTAGCCATATACAAAGGCAAAATGCTTTGAATGGTCATTGTATTGAGCAGGAGACTCACCAGAAGGTATGCTATTCTATTGGAGATTAGGATTCTCCAGTAACAACAACACGCGAAATTTGAACGAGTTGAAAGGGTTGCAGTTACAAGAATGACTAGCTAGTCTTTCCACCACCGAGAAAGAAATTGGTTAGCATTTGTTGGATCTCAGGTGTCTTCAAGGTAGTTGTACCTGCCTTAAAGGGATGGTTAGTGTTTGTCGGATCTCAAGTGTGTTCCAAGTGGTTGCAACTGCCTTGAAGGGAGGGAACAGATTTGTTTTCTTACTGATAACATGTTCACCATCAAATGAGCTCATTGATTACATCTAACTACCGTTATAACTCTTCTTTGTATTTGAGTAAATTTCATTCTGTGAATTTTCAAGCTTTATAATTTTAGAGGAGAAGAATAAATGCAAGAATTTGTTCAATCCGAGAAAACGGTATGTAATTGTTTTCCCAATTCACCCTATTTCAATTCCCAAGCTACTCACCTCTGAAAGCGATAGAGGTTAGACCCAAATCAAGGTAAATCGTATAAGGAAACTAAGTTGTTTTCGCACCTCAGGATCCATTTAGAACCATAGCCAACGCTCAGAATTAGTTCTCTGCAATCTCCAGCCAATCGATAAACCGCTCAGTCCCTTGTGTTACATTTTATTTAGCCAGAAAGAGAGATTCAAATTTATATCCAGTGAGAATCTTTGTTTCGGGAGAGCCTAGTGCCTTTATTGAGAGAAGCTTCTCTCACGAGCAAAAGAAAATAGAAAACTAAATAAAACCCCCAAATTCCCTACCAGTTGCAAAGGATTATATAAATATGTTTTGAATTGGAATTCTAGGATTCATTAAGCTGAAGTTTATGAAAGTTCTTTGTATGAGAATAGCTTAAGATAGAAACTGTGTTTTATACAACACAATTCACCATCTTAATACAACTAAATCTTCAACTGGTGAATCGTATATATAATATATGTATTAGATCTCTCTTTTTTTGAAGGTATTGTCTACCCCAACCCTACTAATTTTTTTTCCCAAAAAATTAAACCAACATCTTAAATTTTTATCTTGTCTTTTTAATGTAGAATGCTTGTCTTTATAATGTAGAATGCTTATATCTTGTATTCTTAATGTAGAATGATTGTCTTTATAATGTAGAATGCTTAGAAAATTGTAGAGAATTGCATAATTGACCTTTAATTTCCTCTTGCAATTTGGCCAATCATCCGGACAGCACTACAGTAATAATTGACAAAAAATATAAATATAAACACTTTCAGCTCACAACCCAAATTTATGTATATCTATTCACTAATAGATAAATTCATGCAGATCCATTGACTAACTCATACACTCCCTTGAAGTAGTGAGTAAATAGAGGAAAGCTCAGAAAGGCTATATAATATATAATAATAATGTGCCATGTGCCATAAAGTTCGTCTGAGTAGGTAGATACCAGAGCACGTCTAAGGGTGGAATTTGATTCTTGCATACTGTAGGAGTGGCCCTAGTCATCACCTGGATGTCTTCCTTGATTTCTACTTGAGCCTTTCGCCTGCATGTCTTCGTTGGTTTCTGCTTGAGCCTTTTGCCTCGAATATCTTATCTTTTACGATGCTTGAGTTTTATGCCCTGAATACCTTATCTTTTATGATACCAATACCAGAGTCAGAGTTGCATGCTAATAGCCAGGTGGAAAGGGCCTTGAGATACCAGAGTTGCATGCTAATAGCCATGTGGATGTGGAAAGGACCTCGAAGTGGCCACTAAAACATTGGATATAAAGAAATGGGCACGAGTATATCAAAATCATTGAACCATAAAACTTTAGATAATTTTTTTTTTAGATGTAGGAAACTTTGCCTCAACCAGCATACATGGGATAAGATGATATTGCAAACTTTGCCTCAACCAGCCTACTTTGGATAAGATGATAATGCAAACTTTGCTTCAACCAGCCTACTTTGGATAAGATGATATTAACTCAATCTTTCTGCATCGGGCAACGTGAAGGCTATAATAAGAGGTCGATTGTTTTCCAAACCAAAAACTTTTCTTAAAATTTTGTTGAATGAAATTGAGAACACTAAACTTAGGTTCAAATGCACAAACACTCAAAAAATCGGTCAAAGTATAAACTAATGGTCGGTAAACGATCGAACGATTGCTATAGTCTTGCTAAAGGCAGGCACTAATAATGAAAATTCAGTGTATCAAAAATATAGAGGTTCTCATTATCAACAACCCAATGTTTGATATGATCCATTTGTCCTATTTACTATAAAATCAAACAAGCGATTATCATGAATATTTTCGCTCATTACAAAATGTATCAAGTTTCAAAATGTATCAGCTTGACAACGAAGAAGAAAACACACAAATATTAGTTATTAGTATAATGTACATAAGTCTAGAGGATTATAAGATGATTTCACCAAAATTTATAGCATAAGACAAAAATGAGTTATGTCATTGAAACCCTAATTTTGTAAAAGTAAATGGATTTGTGAGTGGGTGAGAAGTTGCGTAGAAAGCTTTTGTAGGGGTCCTACACATATGGATAAGGGTAATGAAAATCTTTTGTTCTTTATGTTTTGCATTTGTCGAATTTATTTAATAACTGACTTATTAGTAAGTGCACTTTCTAGGGGATAATGTTTAAACTAAGTTATTTAATTGTTGATAAATTAGCTAGTAAATTTTACGTTCTGAGTTATCAGAATTAGGGCAGTAAATTATTATTCAACAAATTATTAGGGGCACTAGATTAGTCAAATAATGGATAATCAAATTAGAAATATGTCAGATATATAATCATGTATTCATTGCACTTATGGAGATATGAGATTCCAATGAGAGTTTAGCTCATGGATTGAGAAGCAGACTTCTCTTATCAGAGCTAGGTTAAGGGAGTTGATTTATATGTAAACTATGAGTTGTTGGCAGGAGGTTTCAAAAGTTTGTGAAAGTCATTTGCAAGAGTTTTCATAATTTTTTGAATCCTGTGCATATTCAAGTTATTGGTGTCAGTGCTCAGCAGTTAGCAGCAATGACCAACAATATGAATACTTCTAAGACACAAATAACAGTGTTTAAAAGTGAGAACTTTGGTTTTTGGATATTTAAGAGAAAACATTGTTTATTTCATAAGATTTGCGAGATTTCGTCGAAAATGGATATACTACTCAAACACTTGCCTGCTATACTCAAGACCAAGGAACAAAACTAAAGGAAAATCGTATGAAAGATTCAAAGGCTCTCTTCCTAATACAACAACAAGCAGTGCATGATTATGTTTTTCCAAGACTAGTTGGAGTAACAAAATCAAAGGAGGCATGGGATGCTTCACAACAATCATATCAAGAAACTAAT
Organism: Pinus tabuliformis; assembly: GCA_031772625.1. Taxonomy (NCBI): domain Eukaryota; kingdom Viridiplantae; phylum Streptophyta; class Pinopsida; order Pinales; family Pinaceae; genus Pinus; species Pinus tabuliformis. Next base: position 499,401,773 of record CM062812.1, on the reverse strand, counting down.
AAGGTAAAAATTGTTAAGTTGCAGTCCTTAAGAAGAGAATTTGAAACTTTGTGCATGCAAAACACAATATATTCAAGGTTTTCTCACTAGAGTTATGGGTATAGTGAATGAAATTAGGTCTTATGGAGAAGATTTAAAACATCAAAAAATTGTTGAGAAGATTTTAAGAAGTTTTCCTACAAAATTTGATGGGGTTGTTGTTACTATTGAGGAGAATAAGAATCTAACTCAGTTGTTTGTGAATGAGCTAATGGGGTCTCTTCAATCTCATGAGCAAAGAATCAATAGATCTTCTGAAAAATCTATTGAGCAAGTTTTTCAAACAAGGAAATATTTTCAAAGACAAAAGTGGTTCCTCTCATGAGGAAAGCCAGAACACTTCTGGAAGAGGAAGAGGAAGAGGACAAACATACAGAGGAGGCAGAGATCGAGGAATATTTTTTTCTGCAAACAACAAAAGAAGAGGTAATGATGATAGTGATGGAGGTAAAATATTTAATAAATCCCAAGTTCAGTGTTTTTATTGTAAAAGACTTGGCCATTATGAAAGAAATTGTTGGAAAAAACAAAAACAACAAGCTAATTTTTCTAAAGAAAAAGAAGAGGTTGCCACTTTATTATTGGCTTGTGACTCAACTAAGAGTGTTTCCAAAGAGGTGTGGCTTATGGATAGTAGTTGCAGGAATCACATGACAGGAAACAAAGATGGCTTTGTAGAGGTAGATGAATCTACAAAATCGGATGTACTATTGGGACATGACAAGCCAGTTGAAGCTAAAGGTAAGGGAACAATTGTTGTGAAGACAAAACAAGGAAAACAAAAGCACACTAATGATGTTTTATATGTTCATGGTCTAGCACATAATATTTTTAGGTGTGGGGTAGCTCCTTGGAAAGGGATATTTAATTGTTTTCAAGGACAAGCAATGCATAATCTATGATAATGATGATCACAGTAAAATTATTGCTAAGACTAATATGCTGCAAAATATAATTTTTTCTTTCAATCTCCCTTGTAAAGCAATTACAACATTGATTGTTGCTTATGATGATAGTTCCTAGCTATGGCACATAAGGTATGGACATTTGAATGTGAAAGGCTTGAAATTGTTATATAACAAGAAAATGGTCAAAGGGTTGCCACTTATTGGTTCTATTGATAAATTCTGTGAAGGGTGTATTCTTGGTAAGCAACATAGAGATTCACTTCCAATAGGAAAATCATGGAAAGCAAGTAAACCATTGGAACTAGTGCATGCAGATATATGTGGTTCTATGCAAACTTTGTCTCTCAACAAAAATAAGTATTTCATTATTTTTGTGTATGATTTTAGTAGAAGAACATGGGTATATTTCATTAAATAAAAATCTGATGCATTTGTCATATTTCAAGAATTTAAAGCTCTTGTGGAAAAGCAAAGCAGTTATTGTCTAAAAACATTACACACAGATAGAGGGGGAGAATTCACATCTAATAAGTTTGATTCTTATTGTAAAAATGAATGGAATTCAAAGGAAAATGACAAGTAGTTATACTCCCCAACAGAATGGAATTGTTGAACGTAAGAATAGAACAATTGTTGAGATGGATGGGAGGATGATGAAAGGTAAAAGCATTCCAAACATTTTTTGGGTTGAAGCTATAGCTACATCTGTTTATTTGCTTAATAGATGCCCAACAAGAAGTGTGCAAAATATTACCCCTTATGAAGCATGGTGTGGAAGAAAACCCAATATTTTTCATTTTAAGAGTATTTGGTTGCATTTCCTATGCTCATATTCATACTGAAAAGAGAAGAAAGCTTGATGATAAAAGTGTCAAATGCAATTTTATTGGATATTGTGAGGAAACCAAAGGTTATAGATTGTACAATCCACAAACTGAAAAATTAATGATTAGTCGTGATGTGTTCTTTGATGAGAAAGAAGAATGGCAGTGGAATCAAGACGTGCAACAACAAACTCCAAGTATTGTTGTATAATAAGATAAATATCTTCTTTCTGTAAATCCATCCAGTAATCAAAATACTTCAGAGGCCATATCCACTCCATCATCTTCTGCTACTTCAAATCATGTTTCAAGTCCAAGTCCTCCTCCTAAAAAGGCAAAATCTTTAAATGAAATTTATGGTTATACTAATTTTTCTTTGATGTCTCAGATTGAAGCAGAGCCAAGATATTTTGAAGACACGGGAAAAGAGTTAGTTTGGTGCAAAGCAATGGATGGAGAGATGGCAGTGATTAAAAATAATGAAACATGGGAGCTTGTGGATCCTCCTACTGGAAAAGAAGTCATTGAGGTGAAATGGTTGTATAAAACCAATTATGCAGCTGATGGATCAATACAAAGGGACAAAGCAAGGTTAGTAGCAAAGGGATATGCTCAACAAGCAGGTATTGACTACAATGAAACATATGCTCCTGTTGCAAGATTTGATACAATCAGAACTGTATTAGCATTGGCAGCACAATATAAATGGTTAGTTTATCGATTTGATGTTAAATCAACCTTTCTAAATGGTGAGTTGAAAGAAGATGTATATGTTCATCAGCCCCAAGGATATGAAGAAGTAGGAAATGAACACAACGTTTACAAACTGAAAAAGGCTCTTTATGAGCTTAAACAATCTCCAATATCATGGTACAGTAGAAGTGACACTTATTTTTTGAAAAAGGGATTTAATAGAAGTGAAAATGAACACACATTATCTATCAAGTCAAACGATAATGATATAATAATTGTGTGCTATGTAGATGACTTGATGTACACATATTCAACTGATTTGTTAGTGGAAGAGTTTAGACAAGTTATGATGACATAATTTTGAATGACTGATTTGGGTTTGCTCCATTATTTTCCTGGCATAGAAGTGACACAAATGAATGATGGAATGTTTATTTCACAAGAAAAATATGTTTCAAATCTTCTTAAAAAATGGAAAATGGAAATTTGTAAACCCATGAGCATACCCATGAATACAAATGAATTTTTTTTTGTAGAAGATGGCGCTGAAAAGGTAGATGCTCAAACATATAGGAGTTGGTAGGAAGCCTTTTGTCTCTTACTACCACTAGGCCTAATATAATTCATGTAGTAGGCTTTATTTTCAGATTCATGCAAAGTCCAAGTAAGATTCATTTTGGAGTAGAAAAAAGAATTTTGAGGTATTTCTATGGAACAAGAAATTATGGAATTTTGTATACTTCATCAAATAATTTTGGCTTGGTTGGTTATACAGATAGTGATTAGGTTAGAACTTTTGATGATAGAAAAAGCACTTCATGTTATGTATTCAACCTTGGATCAGGTGTAGTATTTGGTGTTCAAAGAAGAAACCAACTATTTCATTGTCTTCTACAGAGGCAGAGTATATTGCAGCAACAACAACAACATGTGAAGCAATTTGGTTGAAGAAAGTATTGTTACATATAAAACAAGAACAAAAATATGCCACAACTATTTACTATGATAAGTTGTCTACTATTTCCATAACTAAAAATCTAGCGTTTCATAATCGCACCAAACACATTGATATCAAATATCATTTCATAAGAGACTATGTGGCAAAAGGAGAAATTGAAATAAAGTTTTGTACAACAAATGAACAGCTTGCAAATATATTTACCAAAGCACTACCTAAAGGGAAGTTCGAATACATGAGGGATATGCTTGGAATCGCCTCATTAAGCATTAAGGGGGAGTGTTGAGGATAATGCTTAAACTAAGTTATGTAATTGATAACAAATTAGCCAACAATTTTTGTATTATGAGTTATGAGAATTAGGGCAGCAACTTAATAGATGTAGTCAATTATCATCCAACAATTTATTAGGGGCAGTAGATTAGTCGCATAATGGATAATCAAATTAGAAATATGTTGGCTATATAATAATGTATTCATTGCACCTTTGGAGATATGAGATTCCAATGAGAGTTCAGCTCATGGATTAAGAATCAGACTCCTCTTATTTTTTTTCATTAGTTTTGTTTATGTTTTCATATGTATGCTCTTGATAGATTTAACATACTCAAATCAACTAACTGAACCAGGATCAGATAAACCAATTGAAGTCCCTAATCCGTAAACCCACACTGTCAAATAACATTTGAATGGAATGCACAGAAAGAATGTTAAATAAAAAAAAAGCATCTGAATTGTACACTCTAGGGTTGTTGGGCTTCATGTATCCCTTGGGTTTATAATGGTGAACCCACATTCTCCATAACATATCAAGCCATGACAGACATGACAACTTTTGGAATTAAATAAAAAACCATAAGCATGGTGGTAGCAACATCATTTGCAGGAAAAACACAACAATGTTAATCCATCGCCCAATCTTGTGGACAAATTTCATTCGCACCACGGAATCCGCAATCTCAATTCAGATGGAAATAGATGCTAAAGATTTCCTCTAGTATTTTGGGCAACAGAGCCAATGGAATACTATGGTTGAAATAAAAATCAAATTTACGAGTGTTATTAATTGTTTTTGGTGTTCGTCCACAAGTAGTTTAACTCAGAACTATCTGAATCGACAGAGTAATAAAAGTTATCTTCGTCCATCACTCGACTTGACTCAACGGTCAACACTCAGTTAATTGATTCTATAATTTTATCCAAATCCTCATGCGAGAGTAATTACAATTTCTGACACTCCCCCTTAATTACGATCACATGACTCAACATAACTCAAACATGATTAAACATGAGTCAACTATGCTTGTTATGCTTACAATATAAATTGACTCAATTATCACTCAATCATGCCTGTTGGTCTATGTATCAACTAGGATTACAATGACTCAAGACTTTCACAATTTTGCATTTTCTTTCTCTCTTCTTCCAAATTTTATATCCTCCAAATTGCTTCATTCTCTGTTGCGCTTTCTTGTTGTAGGCTCCATATTCCTTTACTTGTTATTGCTGCAATTTTACTTTGAATTTTCTTGAATTTGTGCTGAAACATGATTTGATCTTGTCTATTACATCTTCCTCTTCAAATATTATTTCAACTATGGATTGTTGCCACAACATTTCATATTCAAACTGTCTTATTTTCTCTGCTTCTTGCGCTTTATATTCGTGACTTTCTTTCTGCCATATTTCTTGATAGTAGAATCTTATCTCTTCTTGACTCCATTGCTTAAAAATGGTTTCAATACATTCATCTTTGTCTTCAGAAACATCCATATCATTCTTTTCACTCTCATCATTAGGGACTACTGCATTTTTCCTATAATATGCACACATGAGATCATTAACCACCATTTCATTCAATTCTTTTATTCCAATTGTTGCTTTAAGACTTGCATCAATTTGTTCTATTGGTTTCTGAATCCATTCTTCAATGAGCTTCAAATATGCATCAAATTTATTAACAACCTTGCTTTCAACTTCTTCTCCCATGCTATTTTGAACACCAGCATATTCAAAAACAATGTTAAAATCATCTTTGATATGACTCTCTTCAGTGAGATCTTTCTTCTCTATATCTGCCTTCTTTTCAACAACATGGAGGTTGTCTTCCACTGTTATGTTGTTAGTGGATATTCTCATAAAAAACTCTTCAATCACTTTATCATGTTCTTGATCATTAATTGTTGCTAGATGACATACTGCTTCATGAGCAGTTCCAACTGCTTCATATCTTGCTGCTATAGTTGCAACTTCAACCTTCAATGTTTAATCAAACATGGTGCTTATCATATTTCCACAGTCAATCCCTATTTCAAAAAATAAACCACAGATATTATCAACATAATGCTCATCCATGCTATGGTGGGATATTCGGGCATTCCTGTGCTCATTATCAATTTCATTGATAATTTCAAATTCACCAAATCCATCACCTGTAGCTGGATTCACCAATTCAAATATCACTTTGAAGTCATCATCCAATTGTGTCTCATCAGTGTGGGATTCACAATCATCTACACAATCCACGTTACAGTGGATTCCTTGAGCATTTATTTGTTCTTGATCCCTTTCACACACAAAGGCTTCAACCTCTCTCTCTGCAATTCTTATTGCATCTTCTTCATCCATATGCATGCTTGCATAATGGGTTTCATTTTTATGGTCTTGAAAACCATCATCCAGTTTTGAGTGGGATTCTACAAGCTCTGTTTTCCTCTCAAAGTCTTGCTCATCTACTCTCAGATCTGTGGCTGAATTATTTGCTTGTGACATAACTTGATGTTGCATGTCGCTCCCCCTTGCACCAAGCTATGTTCCTAGGAACTTCCATGCTTCCTTGGAAGTTGTACTTTTGCTACCTTGCACAAACAATTTTCATCCAATGTATGTTTTATAAAATTCAATGCTAAAGCATTGCATACTTCATCATATGGGTTATTAGACTCTTACTCAGTTAAATCTTTAGCTTGAAGAAAAGTTAACATCTTGATAACCCAATGATCAAAATATGTACATGTAAACATAGGAGGTGGTAGTAGATCAAAGCTACACCAATCACCCTCAATTTCTCCTTTGTCTCCTGCTAGACTTCTCAGTTCCTCAGCTATGGCCTGAACCTCTCTAACCATGGCAACAATCTCTGCCTATTCTTTTCGATTCCTTTTATTGGACTTCTTTAGTCGTACTTTGCAACCCATGAATGTTGTCATTCCTTTTCTTATAACTGCTTTTCTGATTGCATGAGGTTGTCTTCCATGTCGCCCTTGAAAAAAATATAATTTTCAATATGTGCCCCCGTAAGGCACAATCTTCACCAAAAAAACTATCATGCTTGACAAAACACCAAAAAATTTTGTAAACTACCGAACTTTTCAAAGCCCTAAAATCTCTTGCCAATAAAAACCTAATAAAAATTTCTTCTTTCTAATAAAAAAATCCCAAATTTTATGTTTTTTTTTAAATACTTAAAAAAAATAGTTTTCCAAAACCCTTTTCAAAAAACCCTTTTTGAAAACTTTAATAAAAAAAAAACTTTTCACCACTTTAATACCATAAACAAATATGTCACTTATATATTGAAAAAAGTCTTTTAATATGGGGCAAAACATGCCCACGGAAATTACATACCATTCAAGCTTTTCCTTACCCTAACTTTTACATTCGAGGCTCACGTCGATGTCAAAACCCTCTACGAGAAGTGGTTATCTATGGACTTCTCACGAAAACGGCGGTTGTGGCCATCTAATAACTCGACTTTGAATCTTTTATCCAAAAAAATTCCTCTTCGCTCTACTAATGAGACCTTGTTTGATGATGCGTTGCATGCGAACGCTATCCACGATATAGGAGGACTGCGGCTCTATGCTAAGCCCACGAGCATTATAACAACTTGAATACTATTGTAGGGTGTGTACGGTGTGTTATAGCTCAAACAAGAGGAAAATGTATTTCTCTCTTCTTTTTTCACGGATTTTTGCTGAGCCGTTATCAATGGCTTTTTGTAACTATGCTCTGATATCAATTTGTTGGAAAAAAAAAGACAAAACATAAATTCACATACAAATCACATAAAACTGCGACTTTTTTATTAATCACACAAAACATTTATTAATCACACGAAACATGATTCTTCCTATACCAATGATTTAATTAAATCATGTAATTGTGACTCCAATGGAATCATTTAATCATATTGACTCATCCCAAAGAATTGATCTAACGGTTCATTGTAATGCTCGAAATTGGTACCAATTCTCGTTGAGGTTTTCGAAATCGACGTGAGCCTGGAATGTAAAATTCAGAGTAAGGAAAAGCTTAAATGGTATCAAAGTCACGTGGGTATCTACTAAAAGACTTTTTTCAATATATAAGTGACATATTTGTTATATGGTATTAAGTTCGTGAAAGGGTCTTTTATTAAAGTTTCAAAAAGGGTTTTTTGAAAAGGGTTTTGGAAAACGATTCTTTAAAAAAAAAATATAGAATTTGTGTTGTGGGGAAAAGTATCCGACTCGGAATGACCCTATCCCTACTCTAAGGGTGATAGTTCCTTAGCAACAACTGAAAGTAAAGCTTTGATATTTTTCCTTTATGAAAGTACAGAGAAGGAAGAAAAGATTGACCAACCGATGTCTTTCGCTTTTGTCGATCCTGTCTTCTCTCTTTGCCTCTTGTTCCCAGCTCCTTGCTCCCTTTGCCGGCCCAGCCACACAAAGATCCTGCAAAAACAAGAGAAGGAAACTACAGAAACATGTACTCATAACTGATGCATGGATTAGAATGGATCAAATATACAGATAAAAACAATACATCATTGCAATACAAGTATATAGGAGAACATCAAAGCTTTATTGATAGAAGAAAAAGGTTCTGAGAAGGTTACAACCATAAATGGCTCCAATCCAGCAGCACCTCCCCAGCAGCAAGAAATCTCCTCTTCTCCTCTATAAAAGCAATCACCCAATAGCTCTAACTGTAAACCAACAGCACTTCCTTGCTTTGCACAAAATTCCAGCCCCTCTAGACCTCATAGAAGAGCTCTATATATAGGAGATTTGGAGAAAGGATGAGTCAGCTTGAGACTGACCTAAAGCTGCCTTGTGTCCTCTCCCTCTTCAGTTAAACTTCAGTTCTTGAGTCCACTTGGAGATCCTTGCTTCCACATGGAGATCAAGTACCTCTTACTCATCATAGGGCGAATTCCTTGAACCAAGTGTCAGTTTGGAAGCTTCCTGGGCAGTTGACACCTTGCAGAATGACTGTGCCACTTGGCCAATCTCGCCCAGCGCAGGTAGCTTCATTGGTTTTGACTTTCAGCGCAGGTACAAGGAGGAGCAGTTGACATTCAGCGCAGCTGCTCAGTGGAGCAGCTGACATGATCCAAAAATAGCCTGTTTTTGAGTGTTTTCAGGTGGAGAACTGATAGGAAGTGCTGTGGTTTGCTGACCTTGTTCCTCTAGGGGTAAGAACACATGTTTAGGGACTGAGGATCCCTGTAATTATTGACATTTCATGCTCCATGCTGCGAGGCACAAAAATGTCTATAACAATTTGGGATCTTTTTATTAGAAAGAATAAGTTTTTTTACAGGTTTTTATTGGCAAGAGAGTTTCGGGATTTGAAAAGTCTTGTAGTGTGCAAATTTTTTTGGTGTTTTGTTAAGCATGACAAGTTTTTTGTGAAGATTGTGCCTTATAGGGGTGCATATTGAAAATTATATTTTTTTGGAGGGCGATATGGAAGACAACCTCATGCAATCATAAAAGCAGTTATAAGAAAAGGAATGACAACAGTCATGGGTCACAAAGCGCTATTGAAGAAGTCTAAGAAAAGGAATCAAAAAGAAGAGGCAGAGATTGTTGCCATGGTTAGAGAGGTTCATGCCGCAATCAAAGCATTGAGAGGTCTAGCAGAAGACAAAGAAGAAATCGAGGGTGATTGGCGTAGCTTTGACCTGCTACCACCTCCTATGTTTATAGGTAAATATTTTGATCATTGGGTTATCAAGATGTTAACTTTTGTTTGAGCTAAAGAGTTAATTGAGTATGAGTCTAATAACATATATGATGAAGTATGTGCTGCTTTAACATTTAATTTTATAAAACAAACATTGGATGAGAAGTGTTTGTGCAAGGTATAAAAAACTACAACTCCCAAGGAAGCATGGAAGTTCCTGGAAGAGGAGTTTGGTGCAAGGGGGAGCGACATGCAACATCAGGTTATGTCATAAGCAAAGAGGTCAGTCGTAGATCTAAGAGTAGATGAGCAAGACTTTGAAAGGAAAACAGAGGTTGGATAATCCCACTCAAAAGTGGATGATGGTTGACAAGCCCATAAAATTGAAACCCATCATGCAAGCATGCATATGCATGACGAACATGCAACAAGGATTGCAGAGAGATTGGTTGAAGCCTCTGTGTGTGAAACAGAGCAAGAGAAAATAAATGCTCAAGGAATCCACTGTAATGTGGATGATGACTGCAAAGTGATATCTTAATTGTTGAATCCAGTCACAATTGATGGATTTTGTGAAGAAGAGATAAGATTCTACTATCAAGAAATATGGCAGAAAGAAAGTCATTAATATAAAGTGCAAGAAGCAAAGAAAATAAGACAGTTTGAAGATGCAATGTTGTGTCACCATAGTTGAACAAATATTTGGAGAGGAAGATGTAGTAGACAAGATCAAATTGTGTTTCAGCATAAATTTAAGAAAAATCAAAGAAAATTGCAACAACAACAAGTACAGGAATATGGAGCCTACAACAAGAAAGCGCAATAGAGAATGAAGCAATTTCGAGGATATAAAATTTGGAAGAAGAGAAAAAGTAAATGCAAAATTGTGAAAGTCTTGAGTCATTATAAGTTTAGACGTAGACCAGCAGGCATGTTTGAGTGATAATTGAGTTAATTTCTATTGTAAGTCTAACATGCATAGTTAAGTAATGTTGAATCATGTTTGAGTTATATTGATTCATACCGTCATAATTAAGGGGGAGTGTTAGAAATTTTAATTACTCTCACATGAGGAGTTGGCTAAAATTAGAGAATCAGTTAACTGAGTGTTGACTGTTGAGTCAAGTCAAGTGATGGATGAAGAGTTATGTGCAGTCCATATTTAGAGTATGAGTTAATTGAGTTAAGTTTATGTGAATGTCAAGATATTTTAGGTGATTCGGTACATGAAAAAGGTTAAATACCCTTCATTGGGTTCATTGTAAGAATCATGTTTTGTGTGATCAAATAAGAGTCGCAGCTCATGGATTTATGTGTGAATTATTTGTTTTTTCTCCTATGCCTCTCCAACAAATCAACTTCAACCTTCAATTCTTCATTTGAAGTTTTCAATTGGTGATTGGTAACGCAGTTGGTTTGCTTTAGACTGTGATTCTCTCTGGATGGTGGTTGGACCTTTCTTAAAGTCCATGCTGGTAGTGGCTTTTCACTCTCACGACAACTCTCCACTGTGACGTATCGCTCACACAGTGCGATGAAGATTTTTTATCACTTACATGGTGGGGATCTACAAGTTGCAGTTGTAGATTCTATACCTTGACCTTGCTTTGATATCAATTTGTTGGAAAGGAAGAGGAGACAAAATAAATAATTCACACACAAATCCATGAGTTGCGGCTCTTCTTTGATGACACAAAACATGATTCTTACAATGAACTGGGTGAAGGGTATTTAAGCTTTTTGACTAGCGACTCGCCTATAATATCTTGACATGCAACCACACACTAAAGTTCATATATCACTTAACTTGACTTGATTCAAAACTCCAACACTCAACCCTCAATCACTCAGTTAACTGACTCTCTATGTTTAGCCAACTCCACATGCAAGATTAATTACAATTTCTAACAAGTAGAAGGTGTTGCACATTAGAAAACGATAATGAAAATGCTTCGCATGATTAGAACGATATGGGAGAATGGAAACACTCAACTCTCATGTTTCCATTATTTTTTATAACTTTCAAATATAGTTTTTCCATTGCTTAATGTTGTCAATGTGCGACTCAGACGACGAAGCATATTTTGGCCATATTCTCCTAGATCTAATTTTGACTTTTATTTACATTTTAAAAGGAAAGTCAAGCTCACGAGTTCTCTAAGTGATATTTATTGGATAGTGCAATCGCTAAGGTGTTGCCACAATATATTGTTGTTGATCCTTGTTGTTTATACTTGAGTCCATCAAATACTCTTCTTAACCAAATTTCTTGACATGTTGTTGATGTTGCTGCTACATATTCTTCTTCTGTTGATGAAAGTGTCACAATGGGTTGCTTCTTAGATGCCCATGAAATCACACCTAAACCAATATGGAACACAAAACCACAAATGCTCTTCCTATCATCCAGACTACCTTCAAAATCACTATATGTGTATCCAATCAAATCCTTCTTTTTTGTGCTTACATACATTATGCCATAATCTCTAGTTCCTTCTATGCATCTCAAAATTATTTTTCTTGCACTCTAATGTGTGTCTTTTGGAGTCTCCATAAATCTAGAAATCAAACTCACTCCTTACATGATATCCGGTCTTGTAGCTGTGGGATACATGACGTTGCAAACCAATCTTTTGAATATTTTTGGATTGAGATTTGATACTTCATCATCCTTGCTTAACTTTGTACCTGTTGCAACTGGTGTAGGGATAGGTTTGTAATTCTCCATCCTGAATATTTTCAAAAAATCCTTGACATATTTATTTTGACAAATAAAAATTCCTTTTTCATATTTCTCAACTTCTATCCCAAGAAAATATTTCATGAAACCAAGATATGTCATCTTAAGTTATTTCATCATGGCGGCTTGAAATTCATCTAACTAAAAATCACCTGTAAAAATCATGTCATCAACATATAAGAAAACAATCAAAATATGCCCATGCTCATTTACCTTTGTGTACAAGGTAGGCTCAATGACACTTCTGCAAAATCCATTCTTGATCATGTAACTGCCAATTCTGCTATACCAAGCTCTAGGCGCTTGCTTGAGTCCATAGAGCGCTTTTTTCAACCTGTAAACTTTATCTTCGGTACATTCAACTTCAAAACCTCAAGACTGCTACTCATAAATTTATTCTTCTAGAATTCCTTTCAAGAATGCTGATTTCACATCCATCTGATATACTTTCCACTTGTTCTGAGTTGTTGTGGCTAGAACTTCTCTTACAGTATCCAATCTGGCTACTTGAGCAAACATTTCTCCAAACATTAGGGGAATTTTGAGGTATAAAATGGGCCTCCTAATTAAATTATAAAATAATAGTGGAGATAATAAAATAAGATTGTATTACATCATCAAATTTTAGAGGGAAAAAAGAAAAAACTAGTTTTTCAACTCATGTTTTCAATTTATCTCCCTATGGGTTTACTCAAATTTTGAGCAAAAACACTCATTGGATGCATAATTTAATTTCTCATACAAGGAGTAACCATATTCCAAAATTTTAATGGAGCCTACTACACGCAAAATGAGAAATACATGAAAAACATTATTGTGATCACTTTTTTTCATGTATTTCTCATTTTTCGTGTAGTAGGGTCCATCAAAAGTATGCAACATGGGTACTCCAAAAATATTGAATCATCCCCCATAGTTGATATCATCGTCTTGAATCATATTGGTTCTTATAAATTTTATTTTGGTTGTACATTTTTCTTAGGAGGTCCATTTTAGACCTCGAAATTCCCCTAATTGTCTATTCCTGGTTGCTGCGAGAATCCGTTTGCTACAAGTCTTGCTTTAAATATGTCAATTTCACCTTTCTCATTCAACTTTGTCTTGTACACCCACTTTACACCAATGAAATTTTTTTCCATTGGTAAATTAATCAAATCCCATGTATCATTCTTTTCAATAGCCTCAATTTATTCATCCATGACTTGGACCCAATTTTCATCTCTGATTGCTTCTTCAAACGAAGAAGGTTGGAATGAAAACAATGCAAAATTTGAACTAACATCTAAATCATCATAAATATCTTTCAGAATTCTCATCTTTCTCTTACCATTTCTTGATTAATCACTTGATTGGTTGTTAGGAGAACCTCGATCTTTTGATCTTCTTGAAGATCCATGCTACTCAGAAAATCTTGGAGTCCTTATTGGTGTTTCTCTATTTGGTGTCTTCACCTGTGATTCTAGCTACTCCTTTTCAGCTACTTCATCTTCTTCCATGAGTGGCACTTGTGCATCAACTGTTTTATCTATACTACTATTCCACGACTCTTGTTCTTTGAACACAAAATCTCTACTAATTATGGTATTCTTGGTGATAGGGCTATACAATTTGTAAGCTTTTGATTGCTCACTATAGCCAATAAATATGTATTTTTCACTTTTATCATCCAATTTTTCTCTTCTCTCTTTAGTCATATGTGCATAAGCTACACATCCAAATGCTCTGAGATGAGATAAGCTACAAGAAATACCTGACCATGCTTGTTATGGTTCTTGTTCATCACATCTTTGTAGGATATATGTTGATCAAATAAATATCGCATGCAACTGCTTCTG